>OX376196.1:2500-1202500 GCA_947363905.1 Lithophane semibrunnea
CCTAACCTAACCTAACCTAACCTAACCTAACCTAACCTAACCTAACCTAACCTAACCTAACCTAACCTAACCTAACCTAACCTAACCTAACCTAACCTAACCTAACCTAACCTAACCTAACCTAACCTAACCTAACCTAACCTAACCTAACCTAACCTAACCTAACCTAACCTAACCTAACCTAACCTAACCTAACCTAACCTAACCTAACCTAACCTAACCTAACCTAACCTAACCTAACCTAACCTAACTAACCTAACCTAACCTAACCTAACCTAACCTAACCTAACCTAACCTAACCTAACCTAACCTAACCTAACCTAACCTAACCTAACCTAACCTAACCTAACCTAACCTAACCTAACCTAACCTAACCTAACCTAACCTAACCTAACCTAACCTAACCTAACCTAACCTAACCTAACCTAACCTAACCTAACCTAACCTAACCTAACCTAACCTAACCTAACCTAACCTAACCTAACCTAACCTAACCTAACCTAACCTAACCTAACCTAACCTAACCTAACCTAACCTAACCTAACCTAACCTAACCTAACCTAACCTAACCTAACCTAACCTAACCTAACCTAACCTAACCTAACCTAACCTAACCTAACCTAACCTAACCTAACCTAACCTAACCTAACCTAACCTAACCTAACCTAACCTAACCTAACCTAACCTAACCTAACCTAACCTAACCTAACCTAACCTAACCTAACCTAACCTAACCTAACCTAACCTAACCTAACCTAACCTAACCTAACCTAACCTAACCTAACCTAACCTAACCTAACCTAACCTAACCTAACCTAACCTAACCTAACCTAACCTAACCTAACCTAACCTAACCTAACCTAACCTAACCTAACCTAACCTAACCTAACCTAACCTAACCTAACCTAACCTAACCTAACCTAACCTAACCTAACCTAACCTAACCTAACCTAACCTAACCTAACCTAACCTAACCTAACCTAACCTAACCTAACCTAACCTAACCTAACCTAACCTAACCTAACCTAACCTAACCTAACCTAACCTAACCTAACCTAACCTAACCTAACCTAACCTAACCTAACCTAACCTAACCTAACCTAACCTAACCTAACCTAACCTAACCTAACCTAACCTAACCTAACCTAACCTAACCTAACCTAACCTAACCTAACCTAACCTAACCTAACCTAACCTAACCTAACCTAACCTAACCTAACCTAACCTAACCTAACCTAACCTAACCTAACCTAACCTAACCTAACCTAACCTAACCTAACCTAACCTAACCTAACCTAACCTAACCTAACCTAACCTAACCTAACCTAACCTAACCTAACCTAACCTAACCTAACCTAACCTAACCTAACCTAACCTAACCTAACCTAACCTAACCTAACCTAACCTAACCTAACCTAACCTAACCTAACCTAACCTAACCTAACCTAACCTAACCTAACCTAACCTAACCTAACCTAACCTAACCTAACCTAACCTAACCTAACCTAACCTAACCTAACCTAACCTAACCTAACCTAACCTAACCTAACCTAACCTAACCTAACCTAACCTAACCTAACCTAACCTAACCTAACCTAACCTAACCTAACCTAACCTAACCTAACCTAACCTAACCTAACCTAACCTAACCTAACCTAACCTAACCTAACCTAACCTAACCTAACCTAACCTAACCTAACCTAACCTAACCTAACCTAACCTAACCTAACCTAACCTAACCTAACCTAACCTAACCTAACCTAACCTAACCTAACCTAACCTAACCTAACCTAACCTAACCTAACCTAACCTAACCTAACCTAACCTAACCTAACCTAACCTAACCTAACCTAACCTAACCTAACCTAACCTAACCTAACCTAACCTAACCTAACCTAACCTAACCTAACCTAACCTAACCTAACCTAACCTAACCTAACCTAACCTAACCTAACCTAACCTAACCTAACCTAACCTAACCTAACCTAACCTAACCTAACCTAACCTAACCTAACCTAACCTAACCTAACCTAACCTAACCTAACCTAACCTAACCTAACCTAACCTAACCTAACCTAACCTAACCTAACCTAACCTAACCTAACCTAACCTAACCTAACCTAACCTAACCTAACCTAACCTAACCTAACCTAACCTAACCTAACCTAACCTAACCTAACCTAACCTAACCTAACCTAACCTAACCTAACCTAACCTAACCTAACCTAACCTAACCTAACCTAACCTAACCTAACCTAACCTAACCTAACCTAACCTAACCTAACCTAACCTAACCTAACCTAACCTAACCTAACCTAACCTAACCTAACCTAACCTAACCTAACCTAACCTAACCTAACCTAACCTAACCTAACCTAACCTAACCTAACCTAACCTAACCTAACCTAACCTAACCTAACCTAACCTAACCTAACCTAACCTAACCTAACCTAACCTAACCTAACCTAACCTAACCTAACCTAACCTAACCTAACCTAACCTAACCTAACCTAACCTAACCTAACCTAACCTAACCTAACCTAACCTAACCTAACCTAACCTAACCTAACCTAACCTAACCTAACCTAACCTAACCTAACCTAACCTAACCTAACCTAACCTAACCTAACCTAACCTAACCTAACCTAACCTAACCTAACCTAACCTAACCTAACCTAACCTAACCTAACCTAACCTAACCTAACCTAACCTAACCTAACCTAACCTAACCTAACCTAACCTAACCTAACCTAACCTAACCTAACCTAACCTAACCTAACCTAACCTAACCTAACCTAACCTAACCTAACCTAACCTAACCTAACCTAACCTAACCTAACCTAACCTAACCTAACCTAACCTAACCTAACCTAACCTAACCTAACCTAACCTAACCTAACCTAACCTAACCTAACCTAACCTAACCTAACCTAACCTAACCTAACCTAACCTAACCTAACCTAACCTAACCTAACCTAACCTAACCTAACCTAACCTAACCTAACCTAACCTAACCTAACCTAACCTAACCTAACCTAACCTAACCTAACCTAACCTAACCTAACCTAACCTAACCTAACCTAACCTAACCTAACCTAACCTAACCTAACCTAACCTAACCTAACCTAACCTAACCTAACCTAACCTAACCTAACCTAACCTAACCTAACCTAACCTAACCTAACCTAACCTAACCTAACCTAACCTAACCTAACCTAACCTAACCTAACCTAACCTAACCTAACCTAACCTAACCTAACCTAACCTAACCTAACCTAACCTAACCTAACCTAACCTAACCTAACCTAACCTAACCTAACCTAACCTAACCTAACCTAACCTAACCTAACCTAACCTAACCTAACCTAACCTAACCTAACCTAACCTAACCTAACCTAACCTAACCTAACCTAACCTAACCTAACCTAACCTAACCTAACCTAACCTAACCTAACCTAACCTAACCTAACCTAACCTAACCTAACCTAACCTAACCTAACCTAACCTAACCTAACCTAACCTAACCTAACCTAACCTAACCTAACCTAACCTAACCTAACCTAACCTAACCTAACCTAACCTAACCTAACCTAACCTAACCTAACCTAACCTAACCTAACCTAACCTAACCTAACCTAACCTAACCTAACCTAACCTAACCTAACCTAACCTAACCTAACCTAACCTAACCTAACCTAACCTAACCTAACCTAACCTAACCTAACCTAACCTAACCTAACCTAACCTAACCTAACCTAACCTAACCTAACCTAACCTAACCTAACCTAACCTAACCTAACCTAACCTAACCTAACCTAACCTAACCTAACCTAACCTAACCTAACCTAACCTAACCTAACCTAACCTAACCTAACCTAACCTAACCTAACCTAACCTAACCTAACCTAACCTAACCTAACCTAACCTAACCTAACCTAACCTAACCTAACCTAACCTAACCTAACCTAACCTAACCTAACCTAACCTAACCTAACCTAACCTAACCTAACCTAACCTAACCTAACCTAACCTAACCTAACCTAACCTAACCTAACCTAACCTAACCTAACCTAACCTAACCTAACCTAACCTAACCTAACCTAACCTAACCTAACCTAACCTAACCTAACCTAACCTAACCTAACCTAACCTAACCTAACCTAACCTAACTACTAACCTAACCTAACCTAACCTAACCTAACCTAACCTAACCTAACCTAACCTAACCTAACCTAACCTAACCTAACCTAACCTAACCTAACCTAACCTAACCTAACCTAACCTAACCTAACCTAACCTAACCTAACCTAACCTAACCTAACCTAACCTAACCTAACCTAACCTAACCTAACCTAACCTAACCTAACCTAACCTAACCTAACCTAACCTAACCTAACCTAACCTAACCTAACCTAACCTAACCTAACCTAACCTAACCTAACCTAACCTAACCTAACCTAACCTAACCTAACCTAACCTAACCTAACCTAACCTAACCTAACCTAACCTAACCTAACCTAACCTAACCTAACCTAACCTAACCTAACCTAACCTAACCTAACCTAACCTAACCTAACCTAACCTAACCTAACCTAACCTAACCTAACCTAACCTAACCTAACCTAACCTAACCTAACCTAACCTAACCTAACCTAACCTAACCTAACCTAACCTAACCTAACCTAACCTAACCTAACCTAACCTAACCTAACCTAACCTAACCTAACCTAACCTAACCTAACCTAACCTAACCTAACCTAACCTAACCTAACCTAACCTAACCTAACCTAACCTAACCTAACCTAACCTAACCTAACCTAACCTAACCTAACCTAACCTAACCTAACCTAACCTAACCTAACCTAACCTAACCTAACCTAACCTAACCTAACCTAACCTAACCTAACCTAACCTAACCTAACCTAACCTAACCTAACCTAACCTAACCTAACCTAACCTAACCTAACCTAACCTAACCTAACCTAACCTAACCTAACCTAACCTAACCTAACCTAACCTAACCTAACCTAACCTAACCTAACCTAACCTAACCTAACCTAACCTAACCTAACCTAACCTAACCTAACCTAACCTAACCTAACCTAACCTAACCTAACCTAACCTAACCTAACCTAACCTAACCTAACCTAACCTAACCTAACCTAACCTAACCTAACCTAACCTAACCTAACCTAACCTAACCTAACCTAACCTAACCTAACCTAACCTAACCTAACCTAACCTAACCTAACCTAACCTAACCTAACCTAACCTAACCTAACCTAACCTAACCTAACCTAACCTAACCTAACCTAACCTAACCTAACCTAACCTAACCTAACCTAACCTAACCTAACCTAACCTAACCTAACCTAACCTAACCTAACCTAACCTAACCTAACCTAACCTAACCTAACCTAACCTAACCTAACCTAACCTAACCTAACCTAACCTAACCTAACCTAACCTAACCTAACCTAACCTAACCTAACCTAACCTAACCTAACCTAACCTAACCTAACCTAACCTAACCTAACCTAACCTAACCTAACCTAACCTAACCTAACCTAACCTAACCTAACCTAACCTAACCTAACCTAACCTAACCTAACCTAACCTAACCTAACCTAACCTAACCTAACCTAACCTAACCTAACCTAACCTAACCTAACCTAACCTAACCTAACCTAACCTAACCTAACCTAACCTAACCTAACCTAACCTAACCTAACCTAACCTAACCTAACCTAACCTAACCTAACCTAACCTAACCTAACCTAACCTAACCTAACCTAACCTAACCTAACCTAACCTAACCTAACCTAACCTAACCTAACCTAACCTAACCTAACCTAACCTAACCTAACCTAACCTAACCTAACCTAACCTAACCTAACCTAACCTAACCTAACCTAACCTAACCTAACCTAACCTAACCTAACCTAACCTAACCTAACCTAACCTAACCTAACCTAACCTAACCTAACCTAACCTAACCTAACCTAACCTAACCTAACCTAACCTAACCTAACCTAACCTAACCTAACCTAACCTAACCTAACCTAACCTAACCTAACCTAACCTAACCTAACCTAACCTAACCTAACCTAACCTAACCTAACCTAACCTAACCTAACCTAACCTAACCTAACCTAACCTAACCTAACCTAACCTAACCTAACCTAACCTAACCTAACCTAACCTAACCTAACCTAACCTAACCTAACCTAACCTAACCTAACCTAACCTAACCTAACCTAACCTAACCTAACCTAACCTAACCTAACCTAACCTAACCTAACCTAACCTAACCTAACCTAACCTAACCTAACCTAACCTAACCTAACCTAACCTAACCTAACCTAACCTAACCTAACCTAACCTAACCTAACCTAACCTAACCTAACCTAACCTAACCTAACCTAACCTAACCTAACCTAACCTAACCTAACCTAACCTAACCTAACCTAACCTAACCTAACCTAACCTAACCTAACCTAACCTAACCTAACCTAACCTAACCTAACCTAACCTAACCTAACCTAACCTAACCTAACCTAACCTAACCTAACCTAACCTAACCTAACCTAACCTAACCTAACCTAACCTAACCTAACCTAACCTAACCTAACCTAACCTAACCTAACCTAACCTAACCTAACCTAACCTAACCTAACCTAACCTAACCTAACCTAACCTAACCTAACCTAACCTAACCTAACCTAACCTAACCTAACCTAACCTAACCTAACCTAACCTAACCTAACCTAACCTAACCTAACCTAACCTAACCTAACCTAACCTAACCTAACCTAACCTAACCTAACCTAACCTAACCTAACCTAACCTAACCTAACCTAACCTAACCTAACCTAACCTAACCTAACCTAACCTAACCTAACCTAACCTAACCTAACCTAACCTAACCTAACCTAACCTAACCTAACCTAACCTAACCTAACCTAACCTAACCTAACCTAACCTAACCTAACCTAACCTAACCTAACCTAACCTAACCTAACCTAACCTAACCTAACCTAACCTAACCTAACCTAACCTAACCTAACCTAACCTAACCTAACCTAACCTAACCTAACCTAACCTAACCTAACCTAACCTAACCTAACCTAACCTAACCTAACCTAACCTAACCTAACCTAACCTAACCTAACCTAACCTAACCTAACCTAACCTAACCTAACCTAACCTAACCTAACCTAACCTAACCTAACCTAACCTAACCTAACCTAACCTAACCTAACCTAACCTAACCTAACCTAACCTAACCTAACCTAACCTAACCTAACCTAACCTAACCTAACCTAACCTAACCTAACCTAACCTAACCTAACCTAACCTAACCTAACCTAACCTAACCTAACCTAACCTAACCTAACCTAACCTAACCTAACCTAACCTAACCTAACCTAACCTAACCTAACCTAACCTAACCTAACCTAACCTAACCTAACCTAACCTAACCTAACCTAACCTAACCTAACCTAACCTAACCTAACCTAACCTAACCTAACCTAACCTAACCTAACCTAACCTAACCTAACCTAACCTAACCTAACCTAACCTAACCTAACCTAACCTAACCTAACCTAACCTAACCTAACCTAA
Organism: Lithophane semibrunnea; assembly: GCA_947363905.1. Taxonomy (NCBI): domain Eukaryota; kingdom Metazoa; phylum Arthropoda; class Insecta; order Lepidoptera; family Noctuidae; genus Lithophane; species Lithophane semibrunnea. Next base: position 10,127 of record OX376196.1, read on the forward strand.
CCTAACCTAACCTAACCTAACCTAACCTAACCTAACCTAACCTAACCTAACCTAACCTAACCTAACCTAACCTAACCTAACCTAACCTAACCTAACCTAACCTAACCTAACCAGTCACGCGGCACCCCTCGCCGCAAGCAGATCATTTTTAAGTCGCTCCGCGCTCGAAAAATCCTTAAAATAAGTAAAAGTGCGAATTTTAACCCAAAATTAGTACCAGAGTGAGTGTTTCAGTGTGTCTCATAAAAATAGTGCAGTGCCTAACCTAACCTAACCTAACCTAACCTAACCTAACCTAACCTAACCTAACCTAACCTAACCTAACCTAACCTAACCTAACCTAACCAGTCACGCGGCACCCCTCGCCGCGAGCAGATCATTTTTAAGTCGCTCCGCGCTCGAAAAATCCTTAAAATAAGTAAAAGTGCGAATTTTAACCCAAAATTAGTACCAGAGTGAGTGTTTCAGTGTGTCTCATAAAAATAGTGCAGTGCCCCGGCGAAAATCCTATTGATTTTCCCTGGAAATCCCGAAAACCATATTTTTGGAGGTTAACTCGCAAAAAATTGCGAGTTGAAAACAGTTTTCTGCGTGCGGCGCCTGATTCATCGCGGTACCCCCCATATTTTATACTGCTGTTTTGAGGGGAGCACTTTGCCCCACACCTTGGCAAAGTTTTGGATTTTTCCCGTCTCGCCCCTCTGAGCTACAAGGAAAAAACGAAAATCCACGTGCAGCGTGACTTCGGAACCAGAGTTCTCAAGATCACAGTCACCATCACATCTGGGAGAGGACCTTGTAAGCAGCATACTACAGTTTCTTGCAGGTCGATAGGTGCCTTGGGAGCGAAGATAAATTTTTTTGAAGATTTTTCAAGTCACACCAATTTTGTGACAGCCCTAACTTGAAGGAACGATCTTTTACCCCTACTTTTTAATTTATATTTAGACTATATATTTTGTAGACAATCTATGTATAAATTTTCAGATTTTTCTCGCATAGATTTGTAAAGTTATTTAAATTCAAAAATACCTATTGAAATACCTAACTTTTATTTAAATTTTAAGTATTAATTTTCCAAAAGGGGGGCAAGTGCCTTTAAACTCATTATTAGTCCTTTATTCTTAATTAAATTTTTTAATCCCATATTTTTATTTTTTCAGTCACAACTTTCAGAAAAACCGTCTTTTTGCGGTTGTTGGTTTTGATAGTTGGGTTTTCAAATAGGTATTACCCAAAATATTTGTATATACCACGCAACATTTTTAGCATATGTCAAAAGTACGGTTCTTTATCATCATTAGTAAAATTTTTCCAAAATTTTCTGGCTAGTCGTTACCAAGTTGTGATTTTTTATCCTTAATGTGGACTGTCCTGAAAACCGCACGATAACTGTGTTTTCAGTTTACAGGAAAACCAAGCGTCCTAGACCAATTCTGACAATTTTATCGGGGTCCCCCCCCCTAACAACCCCCCCCACGGTTTGTACAGAAGACAAACCCTTTGAGACCCCTCCGATCATTTGGACTAAGTTTCATCCCCCTACCCCAATTTTTGCACATTGACTTAGTCTCTGGGGTAGAAATTACCTCACTGTATATTTCAAGCCATATCTCCTAGACCCCTGGTCCGAAACACTTCGGGTTTTCAGTTTGGGGTAGAGCAGACCCTAGGCTCTCTACAAAAAGGGAGCGTCTCTAGGTAGAGTCTCAAGGAGGGTTGTAAGAGTAAAATAACTGCAATTTTGACCTGGTTTTATCTGCAAAGCCGGACTGTCTCTGGAAGCTATCCGTAGTAGCTGAGAGTCGACTCTAGGTAGAGTTTATTTTTGTTTTTATTAATTTTCATATTGAAATTTGACAAATAATTGCTACTTATAACATCGGTTTAACGCACTCTATGCAGAGCATATTATTGTTAATTTTATTTTATTTAAGTTTTAATTTAATTTATTTCATCTTATTTTATTTTATTTTACACGTTTGTCACTTGACAAAAAAAAATATTTACGGACTTACTGACGCATCCCTGTGGCCAAACAAAATGTTCGGAATTAGAACTCCGGCTAAAAAGACAATGATCACTAGCGGATCTCCAAGTGATGACGAAAGGGCTGGACCCTCGACAGAAACGACGCAATCCTCAAACGTGAGGAAGAGCATAGGAGAATGGGAGGCTTCAAAAACCGCGCCGAAATCTCCAAACTCACCGCGAAAAATAATGCCGCTAGCACCAACTAAGCCAAAGATGAAAGTGATTGCAACCGAGGATAAACCACAAGGACGCCGAATGTCCGCAGATCCGCCAATCAGCTCCCCGAAACAAAAGAGGGTATACCCTGACAGAGTTTCTGAAGCACGCATCTGCATCAGGAAAGCAAAAACGGCTCTGGGAGAATCCCGGAATTTACGAGCTGACATCAAAAGTGATGTCACACAGGCGGTGGAGCGACTGTTCCAGCTAGTGAAGGAGTCCGAAGCTGCGAATTTGTCTGCAAAAACTGCTGACTACAGCAAAGAAGTAGAAAGGACACAGACAGAACAAGAAGTACAAGAAAACAACGGTGAAATAAATAAAGGCCATCTCTCCCAGATAATAGAGGAGCACGCTAAACTCATACAAGAAAGCAACATCAAAATGGAGGAATTAAAGAAAGAACTAGAGACTAGCAGACAAACTGTCGAAAAAAGAGCCACGTACGCAAACATTGTAGCCACTGCCCCTAGGAACATAGCGCCAGAGCACACACCTCTCCACTCAATAGTGGTAGCCTCGACCGACAAGTTAGAAACTGGAGACGAGGTTATCGAAAAGATCCGGAAAGCTGTGAACGCAAAAGACGGATTTATAACAGTGGACAGGGTGAGAAAGGCCAAAGACCGTAAGGTTATAGTGGGGTGCAGAACAAGGGAAGATAGGCAAAAAGTGAAGGAAAGGCTGCGTGTGGGAGGGGATCTCCTAGTGGAGGAGGTGAAAAATAAAGACCCGTTGATAGCTCTGAAGAATGTTTTCAATTACAATACCGATGAGGACGTCCTGGAAGCTTTTAAAAACCAGAACACAGACCTCTTCAAAGATCTGAAGAGTGAGGACAACAGGGTGGAAATAGCCTTCAGGAGGAAGAACAGAAACCCCCACACAAATCACGTAATTATGAGGGTGTCGCCTCAGCTATGGAACAGAACACTGCACAAAGGGGCCATACACATCGACATCCAGCGCATTAAAGTGGAAGACCAGTCTCCACTGGTCCAATGCACATGCTGCTTAGCGTATGGCCACAGCAAGCGTTTCTGTACTGAAACTGTAGACAAATGCACTCACTGCGGTGGCCCTCACATCAGAACGCAGTGCCCTGACTGGCTCGCCGGAGCAGCTCCATCATGCGTGAATTGCTTGCAAGCAAAACACGCCAGTACGGAACACAGTGCGTTCAGTAACGAATGCACTGTGCGCAGAAGATGTGAGGCAATGGCGAGGGCGAGGGTAGCTTACTGCTAACGCGGAGGGCACCCACATTCTAAATAGGGCAGGCAACTCCACCGGAGGATACGCAGTGGCCCAGGCCAACCTCCAAAGAAAGGAGTTGGCAACAAACGAGCTCATGGCAGAAGCCACAGACAAGAAAATCGCCTTCGTCATGGTCCAGGAGCCGTATGTCGGCGCGATCCGAAGGATGAAGAGCTATCGAGGCGTGCGGGTGTACCAGTGCGAGGACGATGGAAGAGGGACTGTTAAAGCGGCCGTGATCGTTTTTGATCATGACTTAGACGTCATCCAGTGCCCGGAACTCACTACAAACAACATCGCAGTGGTGAAGATCCGATCCAAAGCCTGGGAAATTGCTGTAGTCTCTTTTTACTTCGAACCGGATCAGCCCATAGAACCATACGTGGACCAAATACGAAGGACGATAGAGAAAGCCGGGCCAAGAAAACTGCTCATTGGAGGCGATGCCAACGCTAAGAATACCTGGTGGGGTAGCATCGTAAATGACACCAGGGGCATAGAAATGTACGGGATTCTGGAAGAGTCGGAAATGCAGGTACTCAATAGAGGGGATATCCCCACATTTGACACAGTAAGGGGCAGCACGAGATACAGCAGTTTCGTCGATGTTACAGCCTGCTCGACAGACATGCTGAGTCTCGTGGAAGACTGGAGAGTTGACCAAGAAGTGACGAGCTCGGATCACAACACGATCCGGTTTCAGCTGCGCTTACAGAGAGAAAAAGGGATCAACATCCAAAGGACCACTCGACTCTACAATACCAAGAAGGCAAATTGGGACATCTTCTTTGAGAAAATGGAACAATTTCTAGCGGAACATAAAATCAACGCAATTGCAATAGGTAGAGTCGAGCTCAGGCATCAGCTGAGAGACATGGTAGAGACGATAACAAACGGCATAACTCTAGCCTGTAAAGACAGCATGCCACTTAAGTCGCAGCACACCAAATTCTCTTTGCCATGGATGACAGAGGAGCTCTCACTCTTAAAAAATGAGGTCATCACTAAAAAGCGGAGGATCCGCAACGCAGCGAAGGACCGCAAGGAAAAAGTCTTCAAAGAGTACCTGCAAGCAAAAGAGACTTACGAATGCCAAGCCAAGGAAGCCCAAATAGCAAGCTGGAAGACCTTTTGCCAGAAGCAAGATAAGGAGGGAGTATGGGAAGGCATATACAGAGTAATCGGTAAGACCGCCAAACGTCAAGAGGAGCTGACCCTTAAAAAGGATAACATGTTCTTAAGCCCACGAGAATCGGCAACCCTATTAGCCGAAACCTTCTACCCTGAGGATTCCGAAGAGAGTGATAACTCACACCATCGCCAAATTAGAGAGCTCGCGAAGCAAGTAAACGCCCCGTGTCATAATGAACAGCATGATCCACCGTTTACGGAAGAAGAACTAAAGACCGCGAGTATGAGTTTTAATCCAAAGAAGGCACCTGGAGCGGATGGCTTCACGGCGGACATATGCAGTCGAGCAATCCTCGGGAGGCTGGAAGTGTTCCTTGCCCTGTATAATAAGTGCTTAGAGATAGGTCACTTCCCGGACATATGGAAGGAGGCCACAGTGGTGGTATTGAGAAAACCGGGCAAGGACGACTATCAGAATCCCAAGGCCTATAGACCTATCGGCCTGCTACCAGTCTTGGGCAAGATTCTGGAGAAGATGGTAGTAGCAAGAATCAGGTGGCACCTAGTACCGCGGATTAGTACTCGCCAGTATGGTTTTATGCCACAAAGGAGCACCGAAGACGCCCTCTATAACCTAGTGAACCATATCAAGGGAAACATAGAGCAGAAAAAGCTCGTAACCCTAGTTTCACTGGATATAGAGGGGGCCTTCGATAGCGCCTGGTGGCCGGCTATCAAGGTCAGACTGGCTGAGGAAAAGTGTCCGGTCAATATAAGGAGGCTACTAGATAGTTATCTCGACTGCAGAAAAATCAGGTTGAGGTATGCCGGGGAGGAACACACTAGGAACACCCAGAAAGGTTGCGTCCAGGGATCCATTGGCGGCCCGATACTCTGGAATGTACTCCTAGACCCCCTGTTACACGGTCTGGAAAAAGAGGGAGTATACTGTCAGGCATACGCGGATGACGTGGTGATGGTCTTCAGCGGGAATACAGGTCTGGAGGTCTCGAGGCAGGCCAATGCCGCTCTCGCCTATGTTCGGGAGTGGGGAGTCCGGAATAAGCTGAAGTTTGCACCGCACAAAACCTGTGCAATGGTGCTGACGCGTAAGCTCAAGTACGACACCCCGCTCCTGAGGATGGGAGGGACCGACATTGGAATGTCGAGAGAGATAAAGATTCTGGGACTTACTCTTGACGACAAGATGACTTTTAACACCCATGTTGCAAGAGTTTGTAAAAAGGCAGCAGACCTGTATAAACAGCTCTCTAGAGCCGCAAAAGTAAGTTGGGGACTGCACCCTGACGTCATCAGGACAATTTACACGGCTGTAGTGGAACCGGTCATCTTATACGCCGCAAGCGCATGGGCACCAGCGGCCAAGAAAATCGGAACGCAGAAAGCTCTGAATGCAGTGCAGAGGGGATTTGCACAGAAACTGTGCAAGTCCTACCGCACGGTATCTCTGAACTCGGCTCTGTTACTGGCCGGGATACTGCCTCTGGACCTTCGAATACAGGAGGCAGCCGCCCTGTACAACGCAAGGAGAGGATCGTCCCGTCTCGTACTGGGAGATAGGGAGACTGAACGTGTGGTGGGATTTGCGGAGATTCCACATCCGGCTCTGCACGTAGAGTTGACCTTCGGCAGCTTGACCACTCAAGAACAGGTCGACAACAGCAACGAGCAGGCGCTTAAAATCTACACTGACGGGAGCAAGCTTGAGGGTAAGGTTGGAGCTGCGCTATCCATATGGAAGAGTGAGATAGAGACAAAGGCCATCAAGCTTAGTCTAGCCGAGTACTGTACCGTCTACCAAGCGGAGATCCTCGCTATATGCAGAGCAACGAAAGAGACCCTGAAGCGCACAGAGAAGGAATACTGCATATATAGCGATTCAAGGTCGGCCCTGGAGACCGTCACCAACTACAATGCCTTGCATCCATTAGCGGTAGAGACACGTGAAAACCTGAAGAAGGCTTTCAATCAGGGGAAAGCTGTGAATTTCTACTGGGTGAAAGCGCATGCGGGTCTCACAGGAAATGAACGCGCTGATCAGCTCGCAAAAGAGGCTGCACTCTCGAGCCGGAGGAGTCCCGACTATGACCAGGTTCCTGTCTCATTCGTCAAGAGAATAATCCGAAAGGACTCCCTTGACGAGTGGAACGGGAGGTACAAGTCGGGCGACACAGCCTCCGTAACGAAAGTGTTCCTCCCGGATGCCGTAGACGCCTACAGATTAATTAGAACCATGAGACCAGCGGGCTTGCTGACGCAGGTACTCACGGGACATGGGGGGCTCTCCCAATACTTGCATCGGTTCAAGTGTAAGGAGAGTCCTGCATGTGCTTGTGACCCTGATACTATAGAAACGATTTTTCATTTATTACTGGAATGCCCGATACACAGTAGGGACAGGTACGACTTTCAGCAGAGAAATGACATTCAAATAAAAAAGGAAAACCTAGAGACTCTACTTAGTGACAAATGTACTCGCCAAACTTTTGTAGAATTCTGCATTAAAATAATAAGCACTGTAATTAATAGAAATAAGGTGTAATAAGTATTTACTACAGTATGTATTATAAAAATATATAAATGTAGTAAAGATAAGATATTGTAGTAGAAAATAGTCCATAGAGTTTAAGGATCAGTATGTATGTATAGAGTTTCAGAAATAAGAAGTGTTACGTAAGAACTATTAATAAAAGATAGAAAATAAGTAAGGATAAGTAGATTAAGAACCAACATAGAATGCGAAAGTAGGACAACCAATGTTGTAAAGAAAATGGAAAATAATAAGCATATAGAGATAGGCACAAGGACTGTACGAATTGTTAAAAGTACAACTTGTAAAGAAAATGTCGAAACAGAAGAGCGTATAGGCACAAGCGGTTCTAGAATGCTAATAAAAAGAACTGCCTGTAAAGAAAATGTAAAAATGTAGAGACAGTAAAGTCGGAAATAAAAAGTGTAGGACCCTAAAGGGTAGATTACTAGAAGTGTATAAAGAGTAGTTTTAAAATTAGATAGCTAAGGTCTGTGAAATCTGATAAAGTCACAGGGACAAGAAAAAAAAAAAAAAAAAAAAAAAAAAAAAAAAAAAAAAAAAAAAAAAAAAAAAAAAAAAAAACCTAACCTAACCTAACCTAACCTAACCTAACCTAACCTAACCTAACCTAACCTAACCTAACCTAACCTAACCTAACCTAACCTAACCTAACCTAACCTAACCTAACCTAACCTAACCTAACCTAACCTAACCTAACCTAACCTAACCTAACCTAACCTAACCTAACCTAACCTAACCTAACCTAACCTAACCTAACCTAACCTAACCTAACCTAACCTAACCTAACCAATTCCTAGACTTTTGTTTAAGTATAATAAAAATAGTTATAGATAGAAATAAAACGTAGATTAAGAAATTAACACCTCATGGATGTCCTCCGCCCTGGGGCGGGCGGAGGGGTCTGTCAGACTCTTACTGACTAAAAACCACCTCGGTGTTCCTTTCCCACACTTGCACCGGGGATCATGGGAACTAGTGCGCCTTCCACGATCCTCGGCTAGTGCCGGCCCGCCTCTGCGGGCCTCCTCAAGTCTGCGGGGGGAGTGAGGTGTACTCCCTCCGCAACGCCAATAGGGGCGCGCGTGGAACACTACGCGCCACCTTCCGGGTCCAGTTATACGGGGGGGCAGCGGACGTCCCCAAGTCCACCGTCCCTCTGGACCCGTTTAGGGGGGCTGGAAGAGGGCGTTGTCCGCCCTCCGCCGACGCCCGGTACGTCTGCTGCGGGTCGGGAGAGTGGTCTCGACCTCCCTCAACCTCTCCGTAGCCTCCTTCTGTGAGATGACCGTTTCACAGAAGGAGATCACCGCATCCCACGACTCTGCGCTTCCCACCATCGCGCGAGCGACGGCCGGCAGCGACAGGTCGGTTCCCACTTCTGTCACGAGGGCACGGCGCGGCTCCTCCCATGCGGCACACTCTACCAGCGTATGCCGCGCCGTGTCCTCCAGACAATGGACGCAGTGATGACACCGAGCGTCCGGCTCCCTGTTTATGCGACACAGGTACTTCCCGAAACAACCATGCCCCGAGAAAACCTGCGTCGCCCTAAATGACAGGGAGCCGTGCCTCCTCTCGAGCCATTCCTCGAGCACCGGTCGGATCGCCTCGATGGTAGCGAGGCCGGCCGAAGGGCGCAATAGCCTCTCCCGCCACTCCGCCACCAGTACCTCGCGGAGCTGAGATCGACGCAGATCGATCTCTCGCTGCATCGGTCCACCGCCCCGCATCCGCACTCCCTCACGCCACCGGTACAGTGACGCGAGGACCCTCGCCTCTAGGTCCCAGGATGGCGACCCGGAACCTAACCTAACCTAACCTTTTTTTTTTTTTTTTTTTTTTCCGGGGTGGAAAATCCTCATGGATGTCCTCCGCCCTGGGGCGGGCGGAGGGGTCTGTCAGACTCTTACTGACTAAAAACCACCCCGGTGTTCCGACTCACACCTACGCCGGGGGTCACGGGAACATGAAAATCTTCCGCAACCCCCGACTGGTGCCGGCCCGCCGCTGCGGGCCTCCTCGGGTCAGGGGGGGGGAGCGAGGTGTTTGACTCCCCCCGTGACGTCTAAGAGGGGCGCGCGTGGAACACTACGCGCCGCCACCTCGGGTCCTGATGTTTGGGGGGCGACGGACGTCCCCGAGTCCGTCACCCCTGGACCCATTTAGGGGGGCTGGAAGAGGGCGTTATCCGCCCGGTGCGCCTGCTGCGGGCCGGGTGAGTGGACGAGATCTCCCTCTCCCTTTCCGCAGCCTCCTTCTGCGACCGTCTCGCAGTAGGAAACCACCGCGTCCCAGGACTCCTCGCTGTCGACCATCGACTCAACGACGGCCGGCAGCGAGAGGTCACTGCCTACTTCTGAGATGAGGGCACGGCGCGGCTCCTCCCAAGCGGCACACTCTGCCAGCGTATGCCGCGCCGTGTCCTCCCGGCAGTCGACGCAGTGGTGACACCGAGCGTCCGGCTCCCTGTTTATGCGACACAGATACTTCCCGAAGCAACCATGCCCCGAGAGCACCTGCGTCACCCGAAACGACAGGGAGCCGTGCCTCCTCCCGAGCCAGCGCTCGAGCACCGGCCGGACCGCCTCGATGATGTCGAGGCCGGCGGTAGGGCGTGAAAGCCTTTCCCGCCATTCCAAACCTAACCTAACCTAACCTAACCTTTTTTTTTTTTTTTTTTTTTTTTTTTTTAACCTAACCTAACCTAACCTAACCCAGTAACCGATTATACATCGCACGAACAACATCTGCTCCGCGCAAAAAATTCACCAAAATTAGACGCGTTGAGCTGTGAGCGTGAAAAGTTATCAGTGGAATTGTGCAGTTATAAATCACCAGGAAACGAGTGGGCAAGTGTCTTCCTGAACGGGTTGTGGAGCAGGGTCCCTGGAACTTCAGCAGTGAATAACTTCGACAAGCTCCTTGGAGTCGGTTCTACCCACAAGAATCGAGAGAGTCGCAGCAAAGGCCTATCCAGTGACACCAGTATCATTAAATTCGGAGCAGGGGTTTGAGAGTTATTAAGGTGCGAAAAACGCCAAAACACGTGGTTATACGGGAAAAAATAACCTCACTTTTCCCACACGTGCTTCTACGACACGAGGCGTGACGTATAGCTAGCATCCCAGCCCTTACTGAAGACTCCGAAGCCGGCCGAGGAATCTGCCTGCAGACCAGCCACCAGTGTGACGACTCCACGGCTCATCACCAGGTAAGCCCCGAGAGGACTCCTCAACCCTTAGTCCCACCCGCCCCGAATTTGGATTCATTCGGCTTGAAACTTCAGGACCTTGCGTGAGCCACAAAGGGTTTCCCCTCACCCCCCTCACTCCAAGCCCCTTCCCCCCCTCACCTCCTTACCCCCCTCTTCCTGTCACTTCTCCCACTACCTCACCACCAACTTAACCTCACCAACCTACCCCCTCCACAGGTGACTCCTCAACCCCCCCGCCCCCTTCCCTCACCCCCCTCAGTCGTCTCCACACGAAACCCCCCCCCGCCCCTTCCCTCACCCCCCTCAGTAGTCTCCCCACGAAACCCCCCCCCCCCTCACCCCTCTCGGGGCTACTTCACCCCCCCGCGACCTAACTTAGCACCCGTTTGAGCCAGACAGCCGAGTTTCGGCTCATTTGAAAGGGTACAAAACGCCCTTTTATCTGGCTCCAGCAGAAATACAACTTTCGGCACCACACATACTCAGTGATCCAGCAACGCTGCAAAATTCCACTGAGGGCCACCACCAGCGCAAACACAGGGCTCAGAACATCGAGCTCTGACAGTTATCGGGCTCCTCAAAAAAAAAAAAACATATATACAGTATGTAACAAAAACCCTGTCGGATCCGTAAGGGTATTATTTGGTATAGTATTGTGTGCCCATATACGTAACCATTTCATGGTTTTGAGATTATTATTTTTCCCCAATGAAAATAATTAATTTAAAAAAATAAAAATAAACTTATCAAAGGCAACACTTATCCTCGATAAAGTTCATGTGTGTGTGTATTTGTTTTCATGTGTTCATGTTCTACAATTTGAAGCCGCCCGAGCGGGACGGTTTTTATGATTCTTTGACATGAGCCGCCCGCCTGCATTGTCACTTGCCGCCAAACAAACTTATAGCTAAATAAACCTACGGAAAGAAAAGAAAGCACGGAACCAGAAAGTGGTTCTAAAATGTGCGAGCAAGTCGGACTTGAACAAGATCAAGGAGCAAGTCCACTCGAATGCAGGGCTAAAGGTCCAGAAGCCAAAACCCCAAAATCCCCTCGTCTGCATCAAGGGAGTGCTGTCCAGCTACAGCGACGGGGAGATTGTCGATCTCCTAAAAGCGCAAAACAAACACCTTCTGCAGAACGTCGCTGTCGATGGACAGACCATGAAGGTTCGCTATAGGAAGCGTGCGAGGAACCCGCATGAGTGCCACCCTGTTTTGGAGCTCTCCCCGGAGCTCTGGAAATGCTGCACACAGGTGCAAAAAGTTCACGTGGGCATCAAGCGATGCTCGATCGAGGACCAGTCCCCCCTAGTCCAGTGCTCAAAGTGCCTTGGATATGGCCATAATAGGTCCATATGTAAGGCTGCTAAAGAAGTCTGCAGCTACTGCAGTGGAGCACACAACGTAAGGGACTGCCTCACTCGAGCTGACGGAAAACAGCCCACTTGCATGAACTGCAAGGTAGCACAAAAGACGGGCAGCGACCTGGCACATACAGCGTACAGCGAAGAATGCCAGGAACGACAAAAATGGGATGGAATAGCGAGATCGCGCGTTTCCTATTGCTAAGGGCGACGACGGGAACACACAAACCAGTCAACCAGTCACCCTTCAAAACATAACAAGACCGACGGCAAGATTGCGGTTCATCCAAGTGAATCTTCAGCGCTCCAAGCTGGCCACAGAAGAACTCCACTTGGCGGCTCAAGCTAAGGGGGTTTCAGTAGCACTTGTTCAAGAGCCCTATGTAGGTAGAACAGGTGTGATGAAACAATGCCCCGGCACGCAAGTCATCCAGTGCAGCCTCAATCGCCAAAAACCAGTAAAGGCGGCGATCGAAGTGTTCGGAGACAACCTGGAGGTCATCCACGACCCCCAGCTTGTGACCGAGAACATCGCTGCCGTCTTGCTGAAGGCAGGTCAGTTCAGCTTTGGGGTGCTATCGGTCTATTTTGAGGGCGACCAGGAAATCGAGCCCTACCTTCTCGAAACACACAGCACTACACAAAAACTACACACAACCAACATCCTGGTGGGAGGAGACGTTAACGCCTGGAGCCAGTGGTGGGGAAGTGTTTCCGAAAACCATCGCGGGGCAGCGTACAGCTCATTCCTTAACGAGCGGAATCTCCACATCCTAAACACGGGCCATACACCGACGTTCGAGACTTACAGAGGTGACAGGTGGTGCACAAGCATCGTCGATGTGACGGCATGCAGCCTGTCTCTGCTGGGTAAGGTCGAAGAGTGGCGTGTAGAACGGAGCCTAACAACATCAGACCATAATGCAATAACCTTCTCGATGCGCTTAGAAAAGGCCTTGGAACCCTTAAGGACAATCTCGACGCGCATCTACAACACAAAGAAGGCAAAGTGGTCCGACTTCAGCACACACTTCAAGATTAGCCTAGCAGACAGTGACATCACACCAGTCAGAGTCTTGGACGTCTCTAACCCAGAAGATCTGGAGACAAGCATCACTTCATACACCCAGAACATCCACCGCTCATGCAAGAAAGCGATCCCAAAACTGGGGTCACCTAAACACGACGGAAAGCCCCCATGGTGGACCCCTTCTCTGGATCGTCTCAAACAAGAGGCCATGACGAAGAAGAGAAGGATCCGGAACGCAGCCGCAAGCCGGAGACACTTCACCATCCAAGAGTACGTCCATGCAAAAACCACGTACACCACAGCAGTGACAGAAGCCGCGACAGCGAATTGGAAGGAGTTTTGCTCGAAGCAAGACCGAGAGAGCATGTGGGACGGCATCTACAGGGTACTAAGGAAGACAGCCAGAAGACAGGACGATGCACTCCTGCGAAATACCGCAGGAGAGACGCTCAGTCCAGAGCAATCCGCGGATCTTCTGGCACAAACCTTCTACCCCGACGACTCAACAGATGCCGAACAGCCATACCACACAGTTCTGAGGAAGCTCGCGGAGGAGAGAAACCCCCAAGGTCTGTCTGCCGACGATCCACCCTTCACAACCGCGGAGCTGGAAATGGTTCTCCAGAACCAAAATCCAAAAAAAGCCCCCGGTCCCGACGGATTAACAGCAGACATCTGCGCTGCAGCAATAAACTGCGATAGGGAAGTATTCTTAGCGATAGCCAACAGGTGCTTGTCGCTGTCATACTTCCCGAAGCAGTGGAAGGTCGCCCACGTGTGCATTCTTCGCAAGCCAGGAAAGGACGACTACACCAGCCCAAAGTCGTACAGGCCAATAGGTCTGCTCTCGGTCCTAGGAAAAATCGTCGAGAAGCTCCTAGTAGGCAGACTACAGCACCACTTCCTCCCAACTCTGCATCCAAACCAGTACGGTTTCATGCTGCAGCGCGGAACCGAGGACGCCCTCTATGCTCTAATGGGACACCTACGAGCCGAAATCAAAGCCAAAATAATCGTGCTTTTGATATCATTGGACATAGAGGGAGCCTTCGATAACGCGTGGTGGCCAGCCGATGGCAGAAATGTCCCAAAAACATCTACACTCTCGTCAACTCATACCTGGAAGACCGGAACATCAGGGTCAATTACGCCAGAGCGACTAGCGAGAAGGGTACCACGAAAGGATGCGTCCAGGGCTCAATTGCCGGACCGACGTTTTGGAACCTTATACTAGACTAACTCCTACACAAGATGGCTAGTGTGGGAGTATACTGCCAAGCCTTTGCAGACGACGTGGTTCTAGTCTTCTCGGACTTCACAGCCACTCCCCTGCAGAAATCAGCCAACGACACGCTAGACATAGTATCGGAATGGGGCGTCCAAAACAAGCTGCGTTTTGCCGCGCACAAGACCAACGCGATGGTGCTAACGAGGAAGCTTAAGTACGACGTTCCGGTCGTCCAAATGTCTGGCACGCGGCTGAACCTGGTCGAAGAAGTCAAGCTGCTAGGTCTCACAATAGACTCTAAACTCACCTTCAACGCGCACGTGTCTGCGACCTGTAAAAAGGCTGCAGACATCTACAAGCAGCTGGCATGCGCCGCAAAGGTGACTTGGGGTCTCAACAGAGAGATAATCAGGACAATATACGTGTCGGTGATAGAGCCTATCGTGATGTATGCTGCGAGTGCGTGGGCCCCTGCAGCCGAGAAACTGATGACAAGGAATCAGTTTGACTCACTGCAGAGAGGTTTCGCGCAGAAGATCTGCAAAGCATACCGCACGGTGTCTCTGACATCGGCACTTATCCTGTCAGGCCAACTCCCCCTAGATCTCCGGGTAATCGAGGCCGCAACCCTCTTTAAGATCAAAAAGTGACATTCCCGAGAGTTCATACCGCCAGGCCGCGAGCTGGAGTGCAACCTGCACCATTCCCAAAATCCCCACCCAGCGCAACTCACAATAACAGAGTATGCATGCCTAGAGGATTGGACTCCTGAAACCCTGGAAACCCATCAAGTAATCGGTCCCCAAATATACACCGACGGCAGTAAGATTGAGGGAAAAGTCGGAGCTGCCTTAACATGGTGGGAAAATGGAAAGGAGTCCAAGTCCAGCACCTTTGGCTTGGAGCCTCACAACACAGTCTTCCAATCTGAAATGTACGCGCTCTTTAGAGCTGTCAGGGTGGCAAGAGAATCCAGGTCGACCTCCGTAAGCATCTTAAGTGACTCAAGATCGTCACTTGACTTGCTGAGGAGACCGTCTGTCACTCACCACCTGGCACTCCAAATCAAAAGATGTGTTCGAGAGATCAGAGAGGAGGGCAGAGAAGTGAGGCTGTTCTGGCTCAAGGCCCACGTGGGAACCGCTGGGAATGAGAGAGCGGACGAGCTGGCCAAGGAGGCAGCTCTTACAAAAGAGACAGCAGACTTTAGCAAGGTCCCCGTATCGTTCGTGAGGAGGAAGATACGGGAGGGGACTATAAAGAAATGGCAAGCGCGATACGAGTCCTCAAGTACAGGAGCGGTCACAAAAGTGTTCTTCCCAGACGTCCTAGCGGCGAAAAGGACACTCAGAGATGCAGTTCTCACACCGGTCCATGTACAAGTCCTAACGGGACACGGAGGATTCTCAGCGTATCTCCACCGTTTCCATCTGAAAGATAGCCCCTCGTGCGTCTGTGACCCGAGTTGCGAAGAAACAGTCTGGCACCTGCTCTTCGAGTGCCCAAGGTTCAGTCACGACAGAATGGAGCTGGAAGTAAAGATCGAAACCCAGCTAAGTCAGTCCACACTCCACACTATCATGGGGAGACCGGCCATCAGAAAACCATTCCTGGCATTCGCGAGCAAAGTTGCCATCATCGCAGCAGAAGCCAACAAAACGGACGCAACCTTGCGAAGTCAACACCGAAACCGACTACCACCTACGACAACACCAACAACCACAACAGTCACCGCACAAACAACAACATCAACACAAAGCACAGCACGCACATCACTCATCATAACACAATTCACACACACAAACACCAACCAACGGCCAGTACCAGTTGCACCACCAGCGGTAGCAGCAGCAGCAGCACCAGAGGCCAGCCTACAACCTGCCCCTAGCATCATGCCCATCACCCAATTCCTGGCATGCGGAGGAGACGGAGTTCCAGGAATCAGGCTGCGAGGCGTTGCTCTCTTCATGAACAGGGAAGGAGAGAAGTTGGGCGTGAGCTTCTGTATAGGCTGGAGCCGACCTGCGGCCCGCATACCGATATCGCCAGGCCTTGCCGCCTTGATCAACGGAAGCACCACCAAAGCGAGCATAAAAGGCAGCAAGTATCGTGCATTGCCTCAAGTGGAAGTAGCCACTCACCGATGCCGTCTATTGCGACACAAAGGGAAGACGATCGCACTATTCGAGTGGGGAGAGGAGACTCCATTCGCTCAGGTAAGCTCACTGCTCCAAAAGATCAGGGAGGCAGGAGAAAACACGGCATTCACAGCACGCACCATCAGTGTTGACGCGATGATGATCGATGGGGAGAGAGGAGACGTCGCAGACCGCTTCGGTTGTATAAAAGCCTCAGAACATCACGAAGTAGTTGTTTATGAGGACAGAGGGGAAACTCTGAGTTTCCTCAAAGCCCCCAGACAACCAACAGCCAGCACGACGAGCCCCGCAACAAGCCCGACCACTCAAAGCGGTTCAGAGAGGGCCCAGCAGAAAGCAGTCGCCGAAAGAGCTGCAAAGGAGCAGAGCAAGTCCACTAGCCCCGAGGACCGGGCCCGGTCGAGGAGTCGCCTGAAAGCTTTCGGCACTTTCCTCAGCGCACTGCTCCCAAGCACCAGTCACGCATCACCATCCCACAATCAAGAAACAGCAGTGGAAAGGTTCTTCAAAAAGAAGCCCAAAGAACCAGCAATGCAGAGGCCCACGCCAACAAGAGCCGACAAAGGGCAAGTCAGCCCGCCGACACTCGCAGTGAATGCGGGCACTACGGACCACGTGAAGAGCGCTTTCCTCGAGTACGTAGCAATCGTGAGAGCGACCAGAGAAGTCAATCTCATGAAATGCAGGAAGATCCTGCAGACCTTCCAAAGAGACACAGAAGGACTGCTAAGGGTACTACTCGAAGAAGCAGAGGCAGCAGTGTACGACAACGTCAGATCTCAAGTCATCAAAGGAGAAATGACGGGGTCGTACATGGCAGCCTACAGCGCGAAGAGCGGTTTTGTGGCCCTGAACGAGGAGGAAACGGAGCGCTCAGGCAAAATTAAATTCCAAACACCGAATGACGACCCGATAGTGGTTACTGCCAAATGTACCAAAATCATGCTGGACGATAAGATCCTCGAAATGGCACAGTCCGTCTTGACGACTTCAGAAACCCCAGCATCGCAGGAAAGTTGGGCGGTACCCAATATCAGGTGGGTCAATGGAGTCCCGGGTTGCGGCAAGACAACCTGGTTGGTGAAGCACTTCGATGGGGAGAAGGACGTCGTAGCCACCACGACGACCGAAGCTGCCAAAGATCTCAGGGAGAAGCTTGCGCACCGCTTAGGAGACCGAGTAAAGACAAAGGTGCGCACTATGGCCTCAATTTTAGCAAACGGGTTCAAGAAGCAAGAGAAATGCTACCGTCTCACGGTAGACGAGGCTCTTATGAACCACTTTGGGGCCATAGTCATGGCAGTAAGGTTGTCTGGAGCAAGCGAAATTGTCCTCATCGGCGACGTAAACCAGCTTCCATTTTTGGACAGAGAGAACCTATTCGAGTTAAGGTATACCCGTCCGAACTTGGTGGCTGGCACCACCCAGGAGCTTCTTTGCGCACACCGCAATCCGATGGATGTAGCGTTTGCACTGAACGAGATATACTCCGGTATTTACTCCTCCAAGTCGTCGCGTCGCGTAATTATCATCAACACCAAGTCCAGGAGGCTCCAAATCCACGACAGCATCTCCCATACGGTAGTGGCGGTGTCGAGACATACAGTCAGTTGCGTCTATTACTCCGACGACGCCGACGACGCCACGGGCCGCTTTGCAAAAAGGGCGATGGATGCGCCGACTAAAACGGTTGTCGAATACAACCTGAAGATGGCCATGCAGCATCGAGACACAGTCGTTATGGAAAACCTGCTCAGGCTAGCGAAGTCCCTGGTCTGCAGACCCCCTATTAACACCACCTAACGGGTCCCTATCCAAACTCCAATCCATATGAAACCCCAATGTAAATCAAAAAAAAAAAAAAAAGAAAAAAAACTGTAAAACTAAGTGGCAGAGCCAGTCTGTCATACTCACGTAAATGCCCTGCCGATGGTGGCGCTGTACGTTCGGTCGTTCGGTTCCCTAAAATATGGTTGAGCTGAACGGCGCGTAAGTGTGCGTCAGGTCCGTGAACGGATGCTGTCGGTTAGGACTGGTCAACTGGCACTGCCTTTTAATTACTTATATCCTAACATTTAATATAGTGGCATCATACCTGTGGTATTAAACCCAAAAGCATGGAAAAAAAAAAAAAAAAAAAAAAAAAAAAAAACTAATGGACTCACGTAGTTTTTAAGATAGCAATAAGTGTCCGATGTAGGAGCACACGTAACAAAAAGAACGAAAAACTGTTAAACAAAACTATTATGTAACCCAAAGCACGGACCTCCATGTCTGTGGATTTATTTGTAAGGCAGGAGTGTGGTTTTAGCCGGTAAGAGTCCGGCACTGCCCAGACTGGTTCGTCTGTGAAGCAGCCTGGGCGTCCATGAGGATTTCCCACTCCTGCCAAAAAAAAAAAAACCTTTTTTTTTTTTTTTTTTTCCGGGGTGGAAAATCCTCATGGATGTTCTCCGCCCTGGGGCAGAGGGGTCTGTCAGACTCTTACTGACTAAAAACCACCCCGGTGTTCCGACTCACACCTACGCCGGGGGTCGCGGGAACGTGAAAATCTTCCGCAACCCCCGACTGGTGCCGGCCCGCCGCTGCGGGCCTCCTCGGGTCAGGGGGGGGAGTGAGGTGTTTGACTCCCCCCGTGACGTCTAAGAGGGGCGCGCGTGGAACACTACGCGCCGCCACCTCGGGTCCTGATGTATGGGGGGCGACGGACGTCCCCGAGTCTGTCGCCCCTGGACCCATTTAGGGGGGCTGGAAGAGGGCGTTATCCGCCCTCCGCCGACGCCCGGTGCGCCTGCTGCGGGCCGGGTGAGTGGACGAGATAGCCCTCTCCCTTTCCGCAGCCTCCTTCTGCGAGACGACTGCCTCGCAGTAGGAAACCACCGCGTCCCAGGACTCCTCGCTGTCGACCATCGACTCAACGACGGCCGGCAGCGAGAGGTCACTGCCTACTTCTGAGATGAGGGCACGGCGCGGCTCCTCCCAAGCGGCACACTCTGCCAGCGTATGCCGCGCCGTGTCCTCCCGGCAGTCGACGCAGTGGTGACACCGAGCGTCCGGCTCCCTGTTTATGCGACACAGATACTTCCCGAAGCAACCATGCCCCGAGAGCACCTGCGTCACCCGAAACGACAGGGAGCCGTGCCTCCTCCCGAGCCAGCGCTCGAGCACCGGCCGGACCGCCTCGATGATGTCGAGGCCGGCGGTAGGGCGTGAAAGCCTGTCCCGCCATTCCGCCACCAGGACCTCGCGAAGCTGAGACCGATGCAGCTCTATGTGTCGCTGCATCGGTTGCTCACCCCGCGCCCTCGCTTCCTCGCGCCACCGATACGATGACGCGAGTACTTTCGCCTCGAGGTCCCAGGGCGGGGATCCGGCCAGTGCACAAGCCGCCTCGTAGGAGATCGTGCGATACCCCCTGATGACTCTGACGGCCATCGCTCTCTGCGGCTTGCGCAAGACTGCGATACTACCGGCCGTCAGGTCAGCCGCCCAGATGGGGGCCCCGTAAAGGGCCATCGATCGCACGATCCCCACGTAGAGCCGCCTACAAGCGGCGCTCGGGCCCCCCAGATTGGGAAGCAGCGTTGACAGCGCCCCAGCAGCGCCCAGCAACTTAGGCGCCAGCCGTCGGAAATCGGACCCGAAGTCCCACCGGCTGTCGAGCACCAATCCCAGATACTTCATGGTGGACTCGACAGCGATCCGAGCCCCCCCGACCACGATGTGTGAGCCGGGTGGCGGCGCCCGCCGGGGGCCATGAAACACCATGGCCTCCGACTTGCTGAGGGCCACCTCCAGGCCTAGGCGACGTATGCGGCTCACCACCTGTGAGACCGCAGCCGTCGCCAACAACGCTGCCTCCCTGTGCGAGCTCCCCCGGGCAGTGACCAGCGTGTCATCCGCATAACACGTCAGGTCGACCCCCGGACTGAGCTCGCCCCTCAGCACCCAGTCGTACCCGATGTTCCACAGGAGCGGGCCTACAACCGAGCCCTGTGGAACACCGCACGACATGCGGCGCTGGTTTCCGCCATCACGTCCCATGTAGGTGACACACCTCTCCGACAAATAAGCCCCAACGATGTGGCGGAGGTAGGGAGGTACCCCATGGTACCGCAGTGCCTCCCGAATACAACTCCAGGGCAGGGTGTTGAAGGCGTTGGAGATGTCCAAAGACACCGCCAACATCACCCCGCCCCGGGACACCGCTTCCTCCGCCAGGACTCTAACCCGCGACACAGCGTGGATTGTGGAGCGCCCATGCCGAAACCCGAACTGGCTGTCGTCCAGGTCCGGCCCCTCTCTGCACAAGTGGCCGACGAGGCGGGCTGCAATTATCCGCTCGAACAGCTTGCCCACCTCGTCTAGCAGCACTATGGGCCGGTACGCGGACGGCGAGTCCGCAGGGCGCCCCGCCTTCCTGAGCAGGACCAGACGACCAGATTTCCACAACGTGGGAAACTGGCCCTGCTCAAGGCACGCTGTGTAGAGTCCTCTCAGTTGGGGCTCAAGCTCCTTCAGAGCGAGGGCTAATACGCAGCCGTGGATCCCATCGGGCCCCGGAGCCACATTCTTGGCCCGGAGCCGCATCACGGCTGCCCTCAGCTCTGCCTGTGTCACCTCTGGGACGCTGATGGCGTTCTCCACCTCTGTAGACTCTGCGGCTGTGGGCA
Organism: Lithophane semibrunnea; assembly: GCA_947363905.1. Taxonomy (NCBI): domain Eukaryota; kingdom Metazoa; phylum Arthropoda; class Insecta; order Lepidoptera; family Noctuidae; genus Lithophane; species Lithophane semibrunnea. Next base: position 31,013 of record OX376196.1, read on the forward strand.
AAGCCATCGGCGGCGGAGTATGCTCCGCTCTTGCCGGGAAGAGGGCTGCAACCACCTCTTCCAGCAGCTCGGGTTGGAGACTCTCCGTAAGTGGGGGCGCCGCGGCTCGAAGTTTCCCTCGGACCGCGCGATAAGGGCGCCCCCACGGATCCCCGTCTAGAGTCTCCAACATCTCCTCCCTGGCTCGCGTCCTCGACGCGCCGATGGCCAGCCACAGAGTCTCCTTAGCCGCGCGGTACACCTCATACAGCGCGGCTTCTTCGTCAGGGACCCGACGACGTCTCCTCCGGTATCGGGTGTACTGGCGTCTGACCGCCACGCACGCGACGCGCAGCTGTGCGATTTCGGCGGTCCACCAATACACCTGGCGCCTTGCGGACTGTGCGTGGACCCGGGGCATGGACGCGTCGCAAATTTGCGTCATCGCCCCGCGGAACCACAGCGCCTCCTGATCGACGTCGACGGGTCCGTTCGTTGCCGATCCCGGCTCCAGGCCTGGACAATAGCGGCCTTCTCGAGAAGCTCCCTGTCGATGTGCTTACGCGCCCAGGGTGGACCGTCCGTTCGCGGGGCCGGTGGACCGCGGCCGCCGGCGGTCTGGGCGGAGACGTCGAAGCGGATGTACCTGTGATCCGACAACGTCTCCACCTCCACAGCGACACGCCAGTCACGGACACTGCTCGCGACAGCGGGGCTAGCGAACGAGACGTCCACAATAGAACCGCCCCGCTGCCGAACGCACGTGTGGACCGAGCCCCGATTTAGGACGGTCAAGCCAGTCGTGACCGCCCACTCCTCCAGCGCCTCGCCCTTAGCATCGGTCACAGGGGATCCCCACGCCGCAGACTTGGCGTTGAGATCCCCCAGCAACAGCACCGGGCGAGGGTGGAGTCGGCCCACGACGGCACCCAACTCGACAAGGAACCTCTCGAAGTCGGCGAGACTCTTGTTGGGCGAAAAATACGCCCCAACCGTGCCAATGCCGTCCGCGAGGGCGGCTACCCAGCCGTGACCTCGGGACGGGTTGACTAGAGCCCCGCCAATGATGGGCAAAAGGTCCCTGGGGGGGACAAAATACGGTTCGGCGACCACAGCCACGAGAATCGACCACTCTGCCATGCTCTGGAGCAAGAGATCCTGAGCTCTAGCAGAGTGGTTGATATTGCCCTGGAGGAAATGCCCGCCGTCAGCCATGCGAGCAGAGCGCCGCTCTCGGGCCTGTCGGGCCAACTCGCTGACTTCGTCAGCCGCGACAGTCTTTTGCTGCGACCTCTTTGCAGCATTGGCCTCCGCTCTATTGGCTTCCAGCAGGGACACAGTAGAGCCCCCGCCAAGGTCCGCCACCGTGGGCTCGAGGGCCACTTGCTTGGACCCCGAGTCATTCTCTGCGCTGGGCACTGGCGTGTCGGGGCGCTTAAGAAAGCGCCCCAGAGAGTCGCGCGACCCCGCTCCACCAGCAGCGCGACCCCGTCCTCTCCTGCCCTTCGACACCTTAGCGGGTACGTTCTCTTCGCTGGAAGAGAACCCCGCGTGCTCTTCATCATCATCCTTGCGAGCGTGCCTCTTCCAGAACTTGGACGCACGCTCAGCCCCCTCCCCTTTTGTCCGCGAGCGCTTTGAGCTTACGCTCGCCACGCTCGCCATACTCATCCTATCAGATGTGGTGTCAGAATCTGACACCACACCCACACCCATCTGCTCGACCAAAACGATCGGCACCTTCTCTGTTTGTTTTTTATTTTTAATTGTATCCATATGAATCCCACGAGTAGATATAGGTCAGAATGTCCGCCTGGCAGAGCCTAGATACCAGGTAAGCCTACATACTGCAGAGTGCGGCAGGTGCTCTACAGGGGAAGCGCTAGCGACTGGTCCCCCACCAGCCACTCATCCTCTCGCCGCGCTTCAAAGCTTAGGATTAGGTGGTTTTTTATCTTAGAGGTAGCCTTCCTCTGGGCCAGGCAATTAAGCCAAGCCCCCGGCGGCGGCATTAGACATGCCTCCGTTCGCTGTCCGGCCAACCCGACTCAGCGAACCCGCCGAAAGTTCTCTCGTTGAAGACAACTCCTCAACGAGAGAAACACGCGCCGCCTTGGTGCGCCTGCACCGCAGCGGCATGGTCACGTCAACTGTCGATCGACTATCGTCGATCGATCAGGAGCGACCCCGTCCCGGCATCTCTCTTAGTCTGGTCTCTCACTTGGGCCTTTCCGGCATGAGTAACTCTACCGGCAGAGCCCCAAGATCATTGAGACGCGCAAGCCCCACCACGACGACAACGTGGAGACACCCTCGGTGGGGAACCTAACCTAACCTAACCTAACCTTTTTTTTTTTTTTTTTTTTTTTTCCGGGGTGGAAAATCCTCATGGATGTCCTCCGCCCTGGGGCGGGCGGAGGGGTCTGTCAGACTCTTACTGACTAAAAACCACCCCGGTGTTCCGACTCACACCTACGCCGGGGGTCGCGGGAACGTGAAAATCTTCCACAACCCCCGACTGGTGCCGGCCCGCCGCTGCGGGCCTCCTCGGGTCAGGGGGGGGAGTGAGGTGTTTGACTCCCCCCGTGACGTCTAAGAGGGGCGCGCGTGGAACACTACGCGCCGCCACCTCGGGTCCTGATGTTTGGGGGGCGACAGACGTCCCCGAGTCCGTCACCCCTGGACCCATTTAGGGGGGCTGGAAGAGGGCGTTATCCGCCCGGTGCGCCTGCTGCGGGCCGGGTGAGTGGACGAGATCTCCCTCTCCCTTTCCGCAGCCTCCTTCTGCGAGACGACCGTCTCGCAGTAGGAAACCACCGCGTCCCAGGACTCCTCGCTGTCGACCATCGACTCAACGACGGCCGGCAGCGAGAGGTCACTGCCTACTTCTGAGATGAGGGCACGGCGCGGCTCCTCCCAAGCGGCACACTCTGCCAGCGTATGCCGCGCCGTGTCCTCCCGGCAGTCGACGCAGTGGTGACACCGAGCGTCCGGCTCCCTGTTTATGCGACACAGGTACTTCCCGAAGCAACCATGCCCCGAGAGCACCTGCGTCACCCGAAACGACAGGGAGCCGTGCCTCCTCCCGAGCCAGCGCTCGAGCACCGGCCGGACCGCCTCGATGATGTCGAGGCCGGCGGTAGGGCGTGAAAGCCTTTCCCGCCATTCCGCCACCAGGACCTCGCGAAGCTGAGACCGATGCAGCTCTATGTGTCGCTGCATCGGTTGCTCACCCCGCGCCCTCGCTTCCTCGCGCCACCGATAAACATTTTTTTTTTTTTTTTTTTTTTTTTTAAAGCGGTGAAAAATGCCTAACGCATACCACACCGTCCGGGGAGACGGTTTGGTTATGTGGGGCTTGAACCCACTAAAAACACCGCCGTGAGCCTACTGTCGCCTTAGTGGATGAGCCGCGAGAACTGCTATGCATGACATTCGCGACCCATCCAGCGCAGCCCGCCTCCGGGCACCAAACTCCTTTGGCGATGTCCGGGCTCACCTGGGACACCGCCACCACTCATGAGGGCCGCCACCGATAAACCTAACCTAACCTAACCTAACCAGTCACCCGGCGACCCCCGCCGCGAGTAGTTCACTTTAAACCGCGCTCCGTTTAGAAAAATCCAAGTTAGTGGTTTTTGTGCTCTTAAACACCCGAGTTACATATCAAAAGTTGAGGCTTGTGCGGGCTTCCTAAAAGTGCTTTCAAAAAAGTGATCAGACGAGGGACAAAAAATCCGTGTACAAAAAACTGTTCCCAAACCAAAAAAAGTGGCAAAAATTACAAATAAGTGCGTGCGGCGCAAGATTCATCGCGACAACCTATAAAGATTAAATTGTGTAAGGACGCGCCCTCTCAATGACCACACCCCTGCGGAAATTCAGATTTTTCCCAGTTGCCTTAGGGGGTTTTCCAACCGGTTTTCCGAAACACCCAGTGAAAATACGGCGCAAAACAGAAACTTTTTCTCAAAATTGAGTGCATCTCGTGATTGATCGCGACGACCCCCGAACGTTTTTGTCTTAAAATAAGGGTTCGCTCAGTGTCTACCTCCCTAAAAAATTTCAGAATTTTTCTGAACATCTAACTGTGTTTTCCAAGCAGTTTTCCGTACCGCGGAGCGAAAAGTGGAGTAAACACCATCAAAATTGAGGAACACGTCAAAATTGAAAATTGAGGAACACGTGGACAGGATCGTAGAGGAGTTAAGGCGCGAGCTCAACGACAGAGATCAGGACCTCTTGGCGAACGACGTCGAGATCACAAATATACCCGAGGCCAAGGTTGATAACCCGATCCACATCGCCAAGGTCATAAGCCTGAAGCTAGGGGTAAACTTGGAGGAACGCGACATTGTCAGCGCGGAACGAGTCGGCGGGAGGCAGCTCAACGCGACGAGCTCTACGGGTGCGACAGAAACTCGCCCTCGCGCCATTGTCGTGCGCCTGTCGCGTCGTGATCTGCGTGATGAACTGCTGACGAGCGCGCGAGTGCGACGTGGGGCGACGACTGCCGATTTAGACATGTCCGGCCCAGCCCAGCGATTCTTTGTCAACGAGCGCCTTACAAAAACAAACCGTCAGTTGTTTCGGAAGGCACGGGACGCTGCTAGTCTCTTCGATTGGAGGTTTGTGTGGACCAAGCGCGGCTGCATTCTTGCCAGGAGGAAGCCTGGTGACCCCTCACATAGAATCCGCACCGAGGAAGACATATCTCGAATATTTGGACCTGTCAATGAAACAGCCTGATTATTCTCAAATTTTATTTTTATTTATGTTAATTTTTATTTTTATTTTTGTTATTAATATGATTAAGCTCATGTTAGTTATCTCTACTTGGGAGGATCTGCGTTACAACTGTTTTTATCGGGTGCTTGACCACAGTATGGCAGGTGTGCATAGTGAGTTATCCTTATTTCTTTTTTATATATTCGATCAACATATCTTTACATTTAAAACATTTATTACAACATACCCTAATAATATTCAAAAATTATGTACATTCAATTTATTTACAATGTTTCTTGTTTACGTTAATTACATATACAGTACAAAATCACTCCATCATTTCAGCTCATTGCAGTCCACTGTTGAACATAGTTCTTACCTCCACATATACATATACTTACTCACACTCAACATAAACATACAGTTACACAAGACATACATACAACACACAGATGACAAATGACTCCCAGTAAATGTATTAAGTTTGGTCTACTGAATGCGGGCTCTCTAGGAACTAATCAAGATGAATTTTTGATGGCCATGGGTAACCATGCTGTGGATATCATGGCTATCAACGAGACATGGTTGCGTAAGGGTGAGGAGGACCGTGCGCCTAGTGTGCCTGGTTACAGGCTTAAGCACATACCGCGACCTATGTCTGTACGTGGTGGGCGCGGCGGGGGGGTCGCATTCTACATTAGAAATGGAGTCACTGCGCGAGTAAGAGCTCATCCTGATCATCCCAATGTTGAACAGCTCTGGCTAACCCTTAGTGTAAATAAGAAGAAGTTACTCATTGGCACTGCCTATCGTCCACCATGGTTAGACTTAGAGCCTTTTCTCGAAGGCTTAACTGCCAGTATTGGTGGTTTGGCCCCCTATGACAATGTAATATTATTAGGTGACTTTAATGTTAACATGCTAGATGTCAATAGCCCAAAAACCAAACAACTTTTAGATTTCCTTAGCTACTTGAACCTAAATCAATTAGTCCAAACACCCACACACTTTGTAGGTGATAGTAGTTCACTTATTGATATAATCTGCAGTGATACTTCAATCCGCAATGTCATGGTGAAACATATCAGTGAACTTAGCCATCACTCGTTTATCACATGCGAGACGATTTTTAAGAAGCATAAGGCTAAACCAAGATCTGTCATATTTCGTCCGCTGTCAGACATATTAGAGGACTACTTTAACATAGATTTAAAACTTATTCCATGGTCGTGTATTGGAGACACGAGTGATGTCAATTCTATGGTGCAAACATTTAACTCATTTATGATCCAGTTATTCGATCTCCACGCTCCCCTTAAAAGGAAGACATTTAAAACTCGCCCCACTCCCTGGATAACTGAAAACATCAGACTGATGTCGACATTAAGAGATGAAGCCAGGGACAGATTTCGTAAATCCAAACTACCGGGTCATAAGCAGTATTATTTGGATCTGAAGCACCAAGCAGTCACGGCACTAGTTTCCGAGAAGACGGCGTATTTCGCCAGGAGCATCAATAACCAACTGAAGGAACCGAAACTATTGTGGCGCAATTTAAAATCAGATGTGCTTCCGGACCATAAGCAAAGATTGCTGCCAGGTCACTTCAATAACCCCGATGCCATCAATGCGGCGTTTCTGGACGTCCCTGGTAATTGCTGTCACAACATCCCACAATTTTCCTACTTTGAGTCTCATAGGTATGGCCCTGCCTCATTCACACTCACAACAACCAATCCTGAGTCGATCCTGAAGATAATCAAGAGTCTAGGGTCAAATGCACAGGGCGTCGATGGTATAAGTCTCGACATGTTATCTCTCACGTTGCCAACTACCTTGCAAGCAATAACGGACATCATTAACCGGTCCATAGCCACACGTACGTTCCCCGAACTCTGGCGATGCGCTATTGTACGTCCCATCCCTAAAAACAATAACCCGGTTAACATGAAGGACTTGAGACCAATCAGTATTCTACCTTGCCTGTCTAAGATCTTGGAACGTGTAGTATACTCGCAGGTCATTGAATACCTCGAAACTAACAATATTCTTCCTGACCTTCAGTCGGGTTTCAGAAAGGGTAGAGGTACTGCAACAGCTCTGGCTGATGTTGTGGGTGGCATCCTTGAAGCACGTGACCGGGGGGAGGGAACTATTCTGGCTCTGCTGGACTTTTCCCGCGCTTTTGACGCAATTAATACCACCCTACTGCTGTCAAAGCTAGTTTACTATGGATTCGATAGTGATGCTGTAGAATGGTTTAGAAGCTACCTAACTAACAGGGCTCAATATGTAGAGATGCATAGAGAAGACGGGTCAACGGTGTCATCTCCCCCCCTGCAAGTGTCAAGGGGTGTCCCTCAGGGATCGATTTTGGGGCCTTTGTTGTACATACTATACAGTGCGGATATCATAAAATCCTTTGTTAACTGCAAATATCATATGTATGCCGACGATATTCAGCTGTACATATCCTTCAAAGGGGGTGAAACATCTACAGCTGTGCAGAAAATGAACGAGGATTTGCATAGGGTGGTTGTATGGTCGGAGGAGAACTCTCTAGTTCTAAACCCCCTTAAATCTAAATTTATGATTCTGGGTTCTAAGAAGCAAGTCAGTGCAATACTTTCTGCCATAGTTGTTATGGGAGAGAAAATTGAGAGAGTGGAGCAGGCATGCAATCTAGGGCTAATCATGGATCCAGAGCTGCACTTTGAGGCCCACGTGACCAATGTTCTTCGAAACTGTTTTTATAGGTTAAAGGTCTTATATGGTATACGGAAGTATCTAAGCATACCAATACGGAAACAACTTGTAGATAGTCTCATCCTATCCAAGTTAAATTACTGCGACACTGTCTACGGACCTTGCCTGCTTTCAAGAACGGAACGTGTAATACAACGTATTCAGAATGCCTGTGTTCGCTTTTGTGTTGATGTCGCACGAAGAAGTCATGTAACTCCATACATAAACAAACTAAAATTATTAAAGATGGCTGCCAGGAGAAAGCATCATTTGGCCAACTTGTTGTTTGGTATTGTTACAACTCAAAAACCACACTATCTCTATGAAAAGCTAACTTGGAAACAAAACCACCTAAAGTATAGTCTTCGCTCCATGGTAGGTCCACTGTCCGTGCCAATGCACAGAACTACAGCATTCAGGGGGTGTTTCAAGTTTGCAGCCACACGCTGTTGGAATGATCTCCCACCACCATTGCGACGCCTGAAAGCAATACAAGCTTTTAAATACCACCACAAAAAGTTACTCTTACATCAACAAATTTCGCATCTATCTTAAATATGTATGTTCTATAGTGTTGGTTTCACTCACCTCTGGGGTCATGGCATGCAGGCTTTGGCTTGGGATCTCCCGGGGCGTGGGCTGCTTGGAATTTCCCTCTTCTGTCACTGGAGCTGTATTTGTTGGCTGTATTTATTTCTGTTCTTGCTACTGCATCCTACCCATGAATGCTTAGGAATGCCAACTTCTTTCTATAATTTACGGTTAAACCTGATTAATCTACTGCACACTGTGGTTTTGTCAAGTTGGTATAGTTCCTTGTTAACAAATTTATGCTAATTTATATATGTATCCAATATAATTTAATTTATCTAATAGTAATATAATTCTAGAATTCATTATAATAACGTTCATTAAATTAACTATTTCTAACGTACCATCTGGTCTGTGGTTGTTCTCTTTATCACCGTAGTTTGTCATCGTCACCCTCTTACACAAATTCCACAAACACTGTTTACAAAAACTGGAGCTACACAACACAAACACTCGATGCATCCTTTGTTATTTTTATTGCATCATACCACTATTAACTAGGTAATTGCGCCATGTTATTTGTTACGTAACCATTACGACGATTACGACAAAACGTCTTTACGTCAAAAAACTGTCAAAATAGTTTTGATGACAGCTGCGCGCACAGATTGCAACACCTCGGTGAAGTTAGCCGCACGATTTCATTATTATGAACTTTTGTTAGTGCTAATCGTTAGAGAATCGTTAGAGAGGGTTAGAGAGAAAAGAAAAATCGTTAGAGAGTAATTAGTTTTTATGTAAAAACAATTTTAATTTTTCGTGTGAAGTTGGCGGGGGGCCAACTTCACACGAAAAATTAAAATTACCTAGAAGTTAGTGAAGATACCAGGCATTTCGTCATCACATGAGACAGCTTTGATCAGAGGACTCACACCACTATAGTTATAGAGTGTATTACATTATTGTCTGGTATCTTGGATGGGCCGGCATCAAAATTATATATCTCCACCTGCTCAGTTTCTCGACAGTATTTTATTAAGAGAAGACATTGAAAATGAAGAAAATCAATAAATCATTATTTAAAACTAAAAAAAAAAGTTTTATTTTATAAAAAATCTGTAACACTTGCATTCAAAGCATATTATTCAGTTTTAAATATCATAACTGTCGAAAGGCTTTTCATCCACTTCCGATCTCGATTCTAAGTCATAAAACAGGAATTCTCCATCGTAATTAAAAAAATGTTCTTGATCAGTAGGTAGGTACTATTATCATTTTACTCCTGCTAAGCCTGTAGACTATGCTGAAACATGCACTTCTTGCACTTATAGATTCCTTGTAGCTATAATCTAAAGAGAGGTCTAAAAGAATTATGCTACACATTTTTGACTGAAAATATCCCATTTCATCTTATTTCAGAATATGGTACATAAAGTAAATAACTTGATTAGAATTTTTGTTTGCATTGTAATATTCTTTACAACAAAATATTGATTGACTGTAATGACAGTACCATGTGTCAAAATTTTGAAAAGTTTGTTATTTTCTGGGGTGTGTTCACTTTATTAGCCTAGATAATTAGAAAAGTTTGTTCGTTTTAGGAGTATACTAACACAAAATTTTTTTTTTTTTCTTTAGTTTAAGAATCGTTAGAGAGAGATAGAGAGTTAAAAAAAAACATTTGAGAGTTAATATTTTAATTGATATTAAATTATTGCTGAGAACGCGTTTTACCCTAGGACCTGAGCAGGAAAAATTTAGAAACGTGCCGCCTCGAAAGGGGATAGGGGGTGAGGAGAGGGGGGAAGGGTTAGTAGATCTCCCCACTCCCCCCTACCGGAGATACAAAGTTTTTTTAAATATGACAAATCTCTTATATGCTGGGGCCACACCAACGGATTATCGTGATAGACGTTAACCGTTGGTGTACTACACTACGACTTACCTCGAGAATTTGTCAACGGCATTTACATTGGCGTTTGACGTTGGGTGATTGATAACTCTGGTGGCGGCATTTTAGGCAGATCAAAGTGATTTACCGCGAGAATTATTGCATCGAATGAAGCGGCCACACTTACGTTTCTCTTTGTGCACCGTGAGCGTGAGTAGTACCGTGAGTAGTAGGTACTACTGATACATGACATGATGCAGCGGGACGTTATAGTTATGAGTGGTAAAGTTGTGTATTTGATTAACGATCATTTAACAGTGATACCTGATAAGAATACGAAATATTGTTGGTAGTTTCAATTTGATTCGGTACTTATAGTGCATCATTTATGCTCAAAACACACAAAAGGTGGGTGCTTGTCGGGAGCTGGTCGGGTCTTTTTTAACCCACTGACGGAAAAAGAGGAGTGTTATAAGTTTAACGTGTGTGTCTGTATGTTACATCGTAGCTGCGAAACGGCTGAACCGATTCTGATATTTTTTATTTTGTTTGAAAGGTGACTTGATAGTGTTCTTAGCTATGATTCAAGAAAATCGGTTCAGCCGTTTGAAGATTATCAGCTCTTTTCAGGTTGATGAATGGATGTGAGCATCTTCCACAGGTCACATCGATTCGAAAGGACATGTCCAAAAATGGTTTTTTGTTATTCAATAATTCTAACCAGGATAAGTTAAATATATTTGGATAGACATCCCAAAAAGTAGTAGCTCTAACTGTATCATATCAAGGATTACCAATTTTGAGAAAAATCGGTTTTTAGTTTATTCATTTATTTTATTCTTATGTACACACAGTAAAATACATAATACATACGACATACATAGTTAAAATATGAGTACAAAGGTACTGCTTATTTCTTAGGAAATAATTAATTTAGTGTTAGTTTACTCCTAAAACGAACAAACTTTTCTAATTATCTATAACTACTAAATTGAATACACCCCAGAAAATAACAAACTTTTCAAAATTGACACATGGTACTGTCATTACAGTCAATCAATATTTTGTTGTAAAGAATATGACAATGCAAACAAAAATTCTAATCAAGTTATTTACTTTATGTACCACTAGCTGCGCCCCGCGGTTTCACCCGCGTAAGTCTCGATCCCGTGGGAATATCGGGATAAAAAGTATCCTATGTGTTAATCCAGGTTATAAGCTATCTGTTTGCCAAATTTCATCCAAATCCATTCAGCCGTTTTTGCGTGATTGAGTAACAAAAATCCAAACACACAAACTTTCACATTTATAATATTATAGTAGGATTAGTAGGATATTCTGAAAATAAGATGAAATGGGATATTTTCAGTCAAAAATGTGTAGCATAATTCTTTTAGACCTCTCTTTAGATTATAGCTACAAGGAATCTATAAGTGCAAGAAGTGCATGTTTCAGCATAGTCTACAGGCTTAGCAGGAGTAAAATGATAATAGTACCTACCTACTGAACAAGAACATTTTTTTAATTACGATGGAGAATTCCTGTTTTATGACTTAGAATCGAGATCGGAAGTGGATGAAAAGCCTTTCGACAATTATGATATTTAAAACTGAATAATATGCTTTGAATGCAAGTGTTACAGATTTTTTATAAAATAAAACTTTTTTTTTTAGTTTTAAATAATGATTTATTGAATTTCTTCATTTTCAATGTCTTCTCTTAATAAAATACTGTCGAGAAACTGAGAAGGTGGAGATATATAATTTTGATGCCGGCCCATCCAAGACACCAGACAATAATGTAATACACTCTATAACTATTGGTGTGAGTCCTCTGATCAAAGCTGTCTCATGTGATGACGAAATGCCTGGTATCTTCACTAACTTCTAGGTACAGTAAAAGTACCGTTCGGCTGAATATGTTGCCCATAATAAGAGTGAGCCTGTTTAATCTAAAACGCGTTCTCAGAAATAATTTAATATCAATTAAAATATTAACTCTCTAATGATTTTTTTTAACTCTCTATCTCTCTCTAACGATTCTCAAATTATAAAAATAAAAAAATTACATCTACGTCTATTTTTGCGGGAATGGGGGCCAATTTCACAAAAGTAATTAAAATCGTTGATAAATAAAACTAATTACTCTCTAACGATTTTTCTTTTCTCTCTCACTCTCTCTAACGATTCTCTAACCATTAGCATTAACAAAAGTTGAGAATAATTATATCGGGGGCAAAATTCACAGAGGTGGGCTAATGTCACGCTCTCAGAAATTATTTAATATCAAATAAAATATTAACTCTCTAACGATTTTGTGTAACTCTCAATCTCTCTCTAACGATTCGCAAACGATTAAAAAAATAAAATTACGTCTAAGTCCGTTTTTGCGTGAAGGGGGGCCAACTTCACACGAAAAATTAAAATTGTTTTTACATAAAAACTAATTACTCTCTAACGATTTTTCTTTTCTCTCTAACCCTCTCTAACGATTAGCATTAACAAAAGTTCATAATAATAAAATCGTTCGGCTAAATTCACGGAGGTGATTGCAACCCGTGGCGCGTGAGTCGCTGACGGAACGGAATGTTGCCATCAATAAATATTATATTTTTATAAACACTACAAGTATTTATTTTTCACACTACAAGTATTTATTTTATTTATTTTTTTTGTTATTGTCCACTCATTATGTGCTGCACCGATTGACGTCATGACGTCAACGCCGGCTGTCACTGAAAATCAGCGCTGGGGCTCTGTCTCGCATAGGGTCGCAGCATTATGCTGAGTGATGGCCGTTTTGCGTGAATGTGACGCATATTTTCCCGCAACTTGTTTATTTTCGTATATTTGTCCTTTCTTGGCGTCATGTTTGCCGCAAATAAACATATTTTCTTTCTTTTCTTTCTTACGTCCAAAAATTGAGAATAAAATTTCCTGTGACCGGGTGCCTCGCTTGTGGTACCGTGTTACTGACCACCTGAGGAGCTACACCAATTTTCTTCAAACCGACAGAAATTCCTGGTGTCTATAACTCTTGGAAAATCACCTTCAAGAAGACAGCGGCTGATTCTGAGGACTCGAGAAGCTTCCTGAGGCTGCTGCCTACCACCTGGAATTTTTCTCATTAAATTTTGCAAAAATTGACCATACACCCAGGTATTTGCCGGTCAAAATACTTGTGTTCTCCTTTTAAATCTTTTTTATTCCAAACTATTAAGATATCTGTGTATTTTGAAAATTGGATCCATATAAAGTAATTAATAAACTAGCTTGGAAAAAATTTTCAAGAACTTATATTCATTACTTGGTCAATAAACTGGAAAAAATCCAACACAACAACATATTCCCACGCTCTGACATAACTTTGTTTTTCCGTACTTTTGTAAACTAGAATTAAACTAAGCTATAACTCGGCCTGGACTTAACCCAGTTAAAGAATAAAAACTGATCAGACGTTTCTAGAACAAAATCTATTTAGACATAAACTTTTATTTTCAAAAAAGGCTAATACAAAAAAGCTGATTTTCAACTAGGTATCGTAATTCTCAAGAGCTGAAATTATACGTCATATGTTGTTAGTTATATTGAATACCTATGTTTATTTTAAACCTAGCCTATATATTTCGTATTGTTTAAAGTAAGAATTAGTTTTTCCAAAAAAAAAAAAAAAAAAAAACATTTTGTTTTTACTGGTGAAAAATTTGTGATCATCAAACGGGCATCAAACCTGGGACTTTAAAAAAGCTAGAAAAGCCTATAACTCGGGAACGGAGCGAGTTAGCCCGTTTTTGACCCCGGACTACATATACTATACGCAGTATAGCATGCTATACTGCGTATAGTATATGCTGGGGCGCTCCTCAGACCACCCCCTACTGTCTACCCCCTCTAAATTATTAATATATTGAATTTCCCCCCCCCCCCCCCCCCAAATATTTTGGGGCCTTAACATTTTTCATCGTAACTGTTCTGGCACAAATAAACTGAATCCCCTCCCGTAGTAATTTCCTAACGCCCTACCCCCTCTCAATCACCTCACTTACCCCCTCCCAACTTAGCCGCCCCATTTAACTTAGATAAATTGAGTCAAGTCTATGTCGAGGTCGAAATCGAAATCGAAATAGGAATCGATATCGACATCGAAGTTGAACTTAATTCCCCAAAATTTGAAAAAGGACCCATATCTCGGGAACGGCTGGAGATAGCGCAATTCTGACAAATTCCCCCCCCCCTCTTTCCTCCCCCTCCCGCCCTGAGCTCTAAACAGGATAGGAGCAAAAAATCCCCACTTTTTACCTTCCCCCTCCATACATGGTATTTAATGTATAGATATCTTAGTACTTGTTTTAAATACTTTTTAGATATAACCCTTAGCCACTTCCCCCCCCCTTTACTTTAAGCCCCTTCTGAGCTCCCTCAACCCCCCGCGTTTTAACTTTGTAACCAGAGGTCATAGACCCACCAAGTTTGGGGTCTCTGAAATCGGGAGGAAAAGATCTCTCATTTGGCTCCAACCAAAACACCAAAAGACAAGTTAACCTAACATTTTATTATTTTGTGGTTAGATACTGTGCTAGAAATAAGACTTATAGTAGCACTATTGTGTGACTACTTTACGCTAAGATTAGATTTAATAATTCATTTATTGTTTTTAACGTTTTCAGCTATTTTGATTTTTATTAGGCGCCGCCCTACTATTTGACAAATATTTTTGACAAAAACGCGAAAAATTTTTCGTTCTGGGACTTAGAAAAATTTTTCAAAATTTCTACCCTTAATTAAAATATTTTTCGATTTTTAGCTCCTCAAGCTACTTCTTTGTCCCAAAATTGACCTCTTGACCTTTTCTTTATTTTAGGATACTGACCTGACGGTCTTTCGGCCGTGAAATATTTATTATATAAACATTTAAGCTACTTCTGTGCGTTTCCCCCATTTACAGGGACGCAGAAGTGTCGCTTGTGTCCTCTGACGTGTCCCCCCTTATTTATGAACCTCACGTTTACTAACACCACCACCATGTTCCGCACACCGGCCAAGGCAAACGCGAGCTCACCAGTCGCCAGGGGCTCGCCACGTTCGACCGAAAAAGCTGGACCCCCGCTGTCCAGTGTGAGGCGTAGCATTGGGGAATGGGAGGCCGGGAAAGCTGAGCCTCAGGCCGAGATTGTCGGCTTGAGCCCGCCGGCAACAAAAACGAGAGTCGCGGAGGCCAGAATATGTCTGAGCAAAATAAAGGCCCACATGACCAATTCTAAAACGACCAAAAGGGAGATAAAAGAAGATGTCAAGGCCCAAGCAGACCGGCTCTACCTGCTCATTAAGGAATCCGAGCAGGAGAAAGGACGAGCTCCACCCCCAAAGATCTTAACAAAAACTAAGGGGACACAATCACAAGAGGAACTGGAAGAAGAACGGATAGAAGCAGTTTCAAGCGCGGAAGTGGAGATGGAGTCTCTAAAAAAGGCTCTGAAAGATCACAGCCGAAACTTGCGGGAAAACAGCGAGAAACTTGATAGTCTGAAAGAGGCACTTAAAACTAGCGAAGAGCATATGGAGAAGTTCTCCTACGCTAGTGTAGCGGCAAGTCGGCCTTTCAAGCAGCCGCCAAAGCAGACGGCTCTCCACTCCATTGTGGTCACCTCCACCACGGAAACCGAAACTGGGGAGGAAATCATCGACCATATTAGAAAGGCGGTAAACGCGAAGGAGGGTTGGGTCACAGTGGACAGAATCCGAAAAGCAAAAGACAGGAAAATAGTATTGGGATGCAAAACAGAAGAAGGAAGAGAAAAGATTAAGGAAAGACTGGCAAGCGTGGGGGCGTTATTGAAGGTCGAAGACGTCAAGAACCGGGATCCTTTGGTGATCCTGAGGGACGTATTAACTTACAACACAGACGATGACATCCTTAAAGCGCTTCGGAACCAAAATAGGGACTTGTTCGTAGATTTAACAAAGGAAGAAGACCGGGTAGAGGTACTGTTTAAAAAGAGAACAAGAAACCCCCACGTGCACCATGTTGTTCTCAGGGTCTCCCCAAAACTGTGGAACAGACTACAAGATCGACAAGCTGTTCACATTGACTTGCAAAGGATCCGAGTGTCTGACCAGACTCCACTGGTCCAGTGTTCCCTATGCCTAGGATTTGGGCATGGACGACGGCTCTGTAAGGAGCAAGTTGAAAAGTGCAGCCATTGTGGAGGCCCTCACATGAGGACTAAATGTGAAGAATGGATGGCCGGAACAACCCCATCATGCTGTAATTGTGTACATGCAAAGCATGATAACACCGAACATAACGCATTCAGTGACGAATGCCCAGTCAGAAAGAGATGTGAGGTTCTGGCCAGAGCCAGAGTAGCATATTGCTAAAGTGGTGACTGGGAACAGGGCGTACACTCAAGCCAGAGGATATGCGGTGGCCCAAGCCAACCTACAAAGGAAGGAACTGGCAACCACCGAGCTCCTTTTAGAGGCCAATGAGCGAGCAATCGCATGGGCAATGATCCAGGAACCGTATGTGGGAGGGGCTAGGGGTATGAAGAGCTATCGTGGCGCGAGAATCTACCAGTGCGAGGTTGAAGGAAGTGGGAGGGTAAAGGCGGCAATAGCCATCTTTAATGATGACTTGGATGTCATTCCCTACCCGAAACTCACCACAAACAACATCGTCGTGGTGAGGATCCGGACCAAAGCCTGGGAAATCGCAGTAGTCTCTTACTACTTTGAGCCAGATCAACCCATAGGGCCTTATCTGGATCATCTGACCAAAATAAAATTGGAGCTGGGCACCGAAAAACTTTTGATAGGAGGAGACGCAAATGCCAAGAGCGCTTGGTGGGGAAGCACCATAGAAGACCTCAGGGGGGACGAGATGTCCGGTACCCTGGAAGAGCTGGAGCTTCAGGTACTCAACACCGGAGATACGCCAACATTCTACACGGTAAGAGGCGACGTCGTATATAAGAGCCACGTGGATGTCACGGCGTGCTCGCTCGATCTATTTGACCTGGTAGATGACTGGCGGGTCGACACAGGGGCAACAAGCTCGGACCACAATACCATAATGTTTAATATTAAAGTAAAGAGGGAAAAAGGGATAAGCATAACTAGAACAACAAGAAAGTATAATACAAAAAAAGCAAATTGGGAATCTTTTAAAATTAAATTGGGGGAAAACAAAATTGAAAATAACATAAGTCTAGACAATATAAATCAAATAGTAAATAAGCATGAACTGGAAGAAATCGTAATAAAATACATTAATGTAATCGAGAAAGCATGTGACGAAACTATCCCTAAAGTCAGTAACAAATCAAAAATTTCTATTCCGTGGTGGTCCGAAGCGCTCGCTGTGAAGAAGAAGGAAGTAGCCACATAGAAGAACCGTATCCGCAACGCCGCACCGGTCCGTAGAGCAATGGTCGTTGACGAGTACCTGAAAGCCAAAGAAGAATATGAGTGCCAAGCTAAGAAAGCGCTTGTGGCAAGCTGGAAGGAGTTTTGCGAAAAACAAGATAGAGAGGGCCTATGGGAGGGAATCTATAGAGTCATCAGAGGGACCACCAGGATACAAGAAGATTTGACCCTGATGAGCAATGGAACTTTTTTAAACCCGAAGGAATCGGCAACTTTGCTCGCTGACACCTTCTACCCTAAAAATACAGCGGAAAACGACAATGTAGACCACAGGCTCACCAGGGAAGCAGCCTCACGGGTAAATGATTGGCATCATGATGAATACCATGACCCACCATTTACACCGTTAGAGCTAAAGACAGCCGTGGAACATTTTAATCCTAAGAAAGCCCCCGGATTGGATGGATTTACATCGGACATCTGCGATCGGGTGATCCGCCAGGACCCGGACGCTCTCCTTGCTCTGTACAACAAATGCCTAGAACTAGCGCATTTCCCAAATATCTGGAAAGAGGCAACGGTAGTCGTCATCAGAAAACCGGGCAAGGAGAACTACACGAACCCCAAGTCATATAGACCGATAGGTCTCCTACCGGTCTTGGGGAAGGTCCTGGAGAGGATGGTCGTGGCGAGAATTAAGTGGCAGCTTGTGCCGCGGCTCAGCACTAATCAGTTTGGCTTTATGCCACAGAGGAGCACCGAGGACGCCCTCTGTATGCTAATAAAGCACGTGCAGGACAAGTTGAGGCTGAAGAAGCTAATTGCCCTTGTGTCGTTGGATATAGAGGGCGCTTTCGATAGCGCATGGTGGCCAGCTATCAAAGTCAGGCTGGCCGAGGAAAGGTGCCCGGTGAATACCAGAAGGTTGCTCGACAGTTACCTCGACGGTAGAAAAGTAAGGGTGAGGTACGCTGGGGAGGAATGTGTGAGAGAAACCAACAAGGGCTGTGTCCAAGGATCAATCGGTGGTCCCATTCTGTGGAACCTTCTACTGGACCCGTTATTACAGGACTTGGGGAAAAAGGGGTACTTTGTTCAGGCATTCGCAGATGACATAGTCTTAGCCGTGGATGGCGACACAGCGACTGAAGTCTCCAGAACGGCCTCGCCCATGTTCAGAGTTGGGGCGTCAGAAATAAGCTTAAGTTTGCACCGCACAAAACCAGTGCGATGTTAATAACCAACAAGCTTAAGTACGACACCCCAATTCTGAGCATGGCCGGGGTCGATATTGGTATGGTTAGAAGCATGAAGTTGCTAGGGCTGACTATTGATGACAAACTGACTTTCAATGAACACACCAAGAACGTCTGCAAGAAGGTGGCGGAAATATATAAAAAACTTGCACGTGCGGCAAAAGTCAGCTGGGGACTAAATAGGGAAGTCATCCAGGTTATTTACACTGCCACGATCGAACCTATTGTTGCGTACGCGGCTGGAGCCTGGGCTCCCGCTACGAAAAAGCTGGGTATACGGAAGAAGCTAGGCTCTCTCCAACGAGGATTCGCCCAGAAGCTCTGCAAGTCTTACCGTACAGTCTCCCTAAACTCGGCACTGGTGCTGGCTGGGATACTCCCTATAGACCTTCGCATCCAAGAGGCAGCCGCCCTGTATGAGGCAAGGAGAGGGTCGTCTCAGTTTGTACCGGGAGACAGGGAGATTGAGAGTATGGTGAGATTTGCAGAAACCTCTCACCCTGCCAAACAAATGACCTTAGCGTTTAAGTGCCTGGTAGACCAACAGCTTGTGGACAGCCAAAACGTGCAGGCAGTGCGAATATTCACTGACGGAAGTAAGATTGAGGGGAAGGTCGGTGCCGCATTATCCTTGTGGGATAATGAAGGTGAAGTCCAGAACCTCAAGCTAAGCCTTGCCGCGTACTGCACTGTCTACCAGGCGGAACTACTGGCCATTTGCAAGGCAATGGACGTGATCCTCAAGCGCAAAGAGACGAGCTATGGCTTGTACAGCGACTCAATGTCAGCATTGCAGGCGCTTACAAGCCATGGCTCTCTGCACCCTCTGGCGGTCCGCGCACGTGCCAATTTGGCTGAGGCTTTGGACCAGAGAAAAGCTGTGTCTCTCTTCTGGGTCAAAGCCCATGCGGGCTTGCCGGGAAATGAGCGCGCGGATGAGCTGGCGAAGGAGGCAGCATTGTCGTCACGGAGGAAACCGGACTATGACCGGTGTCCGGTCTCATATATCAAGCGCCAAATCCGTTTGAGCTCGCTTGATGCATGGAACCGGAGATACGTTTCTGGAGAAACGGCCTCGGTGACGAGAATGTTCCTTCCTGATGCCGTGGCTGCCTACCGTATTGTAAAACAGGTGAGGCCAATAGGCGTGCTCACCCAAGTCTTAACGGGGCACGGTGGGTTCTCGAAATACTTAAACCGCTTTAAGTGTAAAGAGAGCCCATCGTGCACCTGTGACCCCAATGTGTCGGAATCTGTTCCACACCTTATTTTAGATTGCCCGATTTATGCTAGGGAACGCTACAACCTGGAACAGGAAATAGCCAAAAGACTGCAGTCAGTAAGCGTAGGGGAAATCATGGCTAGCAAAAGTAGAAATAAATTCATAGCCTACTGTGAGAATATAGCTCTGAGGGTTATAAAACAAAATAAAACAAGATAAAAACACTATGTTTCATATTATATTATATATATACTTATAGTAAGCATAGGACACAAGCGCAACAAATGTTACAGATAAGATAAGCAGTAGGTTAAAAGAGATGTTAAAAGTAGATACATAGATCTTAATTTAAATATAGTGCTAAAAATAAGTATTTTAAAAGATATGTCAATATAAAACTAAGCCATGTTACTATTATGTGTACAAGAAATAAACTAACCCTGTTGAAATATTTCCCTAAAGAAAATAACGATAAGAAGAAATGTAAATAAATAAAGTAAATTAAGAGTAAGAATTGAACTAGCCTACAAGTGGGAATCCCACCCACAGGATAAATGGTGAAGGATATAAGAAAGATACAGCATGAAGCATGGAAGTACGAGAGGCATGTGAGCGAGAAACAGTATGGAAAAGGTTGAGATATAAAATAGGCGCCAATCATGTTGGCGGAAGTAGGAAAAAAAATAAAAAAAATAAAAAAAACCTAACCTAACCTTTTTTTTTTTTTTTTTTTTTTTTTTTTTTTCTTTTTTTTTTTTTTTTTTTTTTCCGGGGTGGAATATCCTCATGGATGTTCTCCGCCCTGGGGCGGGCGGAGGGGTCTGTCAGACTCTTACTCACTAAAAACCACCACGGTGTTCCGACTCACACCTACGCCGGGGGTCGCGGGAACGTAAAAATCTTCCGCAACCCCCGACTGGTGCCGGCCCGCCGCTGCGGGCCTCCTCGGGTCAGGGGGGGGAGTGAGGTGTTTGACTCCCCCCGTGACGTCTAAGAGGGGCGCGCGTGGAACACTACGCGCCGCCACCTCGGGTCCTGATGTATGGGGGGCGACGGACGTCCCCGAGTCTGTCGCCCCTGGACCCATTTAGGGGGGCTGGAAGAGGGCATTATCCGCCCTCCGCCAACGCCCGGTGCGCCTGCTGCGGGCCGGGTGAGTGGACGAGATCTCCCTCTCCCTTTCCGCAGCCTCCTTCTGCGAGACGACTGTCTCGCAGTAGGAAACCACCGCGTCCCAGGACTCCTCGCTGTCGACCATCGACTCAACGACGGCCGGCAGCGAGAGGTCACTGCCTACTTCTGAGATGAGGGCACGGCGCGGCTCCTCCCAAGCGGCACACTCTGCCAGCGTATGCCGCGCCGTGTCCTCCCGGCAGTCGACGCAGTGGTGACACCGAGCGTCCGGCTCCCTGTTTATGCGACACAGATACTTCCCGAAGCAACCATGCCCCGAGAGCACCTGCGTCACCCGAAACGACATGGAGCCGTGCCTCCTCCCGAGCCAGCGCTCGAACCTTTTTTTTTTTTTTTTTTTTTTTTAAAGCGGTGAAAAATGCCTAACGCATACCACACCGTCCGGGGAGACGGTTTAGTTATGTGGGGCTTGCACTCACTAAAAACACCGCCGTGAGCCTACTGTCGCCTTAGTGGATGAGCCGCGAGAACTGCTATGCATGACATTCGCGACCCATCCAGCGCAGCCCGCCTCCGGGCACCAAACTCCTTTGGCGATGTCCGGGCTCACCTGGGACACCGCCACCACTCATGAGGGCCGTGCAATGCGACGACGATAGACTCCCCGATCTATCGCCCGCTGGCACCTCCTAGGGCGGCATCAGATCGCCGTGGCGCCTCCTCCGCCGCCCTGTTCTCCTGCGACGAATCGCGTCAGCGAGGGAGTCTTCCTCCCTGACGCGCTCCGCCGCCTCCTTCTGCGAGATGACATCCTCGCAGAAGGAAGCCACCGCCTCCCATGCCCCCCTGCTGTCGGCCATGGCTTTGGCTACGGCCGGCAAGGACAAGTCCGCCCCGATTGTTCCTGCGAGAGCACGGCGCTGCACCACCCAGGCAGGACAATGCTCGAGGGTGTGAAGCGCCGTGTCCTCGCTGCAGCCGCACTGGTGACACACGGGAGTCGCCTCCCGTCTAGCTACCTTGTGCAGGTATTTGCCAAAGCAGCCATGCCCCGACAACACCTGCACCAGACGGAAGGACAACGTCCCGTGTCGCCTCCGTATCCACTCTTCCAGGATCGGCTGGATGGCCCCCACGGTCCAGTGACCAGCACTGGGCATCTCCAGCCTCACCTTCCATTCGCTCAGCATACGGGCTTGAGCTTCCCCACGCCATCTCTTAATTACTTCAGGCGGCGGGCGCCTGCCACTCTCCGCCTGAAGGTCCGCCACACGTCGGTACACTACGGCGAGCACCTGCGCCTCCAGGTCCCACGGGGGTGTACCCGCGAGGGCGCACGCCGCTTCAGCTGATACTGTGCGGTATCCGCGTATGACCCTGACCGCCATGACTCTCTGTGGCCTCCGCAGTAGAGCCTTGTTCTGGGCAGACAGGGACTCCGCCCACACCGGGGCCCCGTAGAGCGCCATCGAGCGAACCACCCCCGTGTATAGCCGTCGGCAAACCACGTTAGGTCCGTCCAGGTTCGGCAACAGCCTGCTGAGGGCGGACGCCGTGCCGATCAGCTTTGGCGCAAGTTTAGAAAAGTGCTCGCCGAAGTTCCACCTCCGGTAGCCAGCGCTCGAACCTAACCTAACCTAACCTAACCTCTACCTTACGCGCTCCGCGAGCGGGTGGACACTGAGCTTGACGCAATGCTGAGCGCCGGCATCATTGAACCAGTTGACTGCTCAGACTGGGCTTCTCCACTGGTGCCGGTGAACGAAGCGGACGGTACGTTGAGGATTTGTGCAGATTACAAGTCAACTCTAAATCCCGTTTTACTGGTTGATCGTTACCCACTTCCTAGGATTGATGATGTCTTAGTTGGTCTAAATGGGGCGCAGTATTTAAGCAAAATTGACCTATCGAATGCGTATAATCAGATAGAATTGGATGATTCAAAGAAGTTCACAGTCATAAACACACATCGAGGGTTATTCCGTTACAATAGATTAGTATACGGATTATCATCAAGTGTGGGTATTTTCCAACGGATTATGACTAACTTGCTGCAGGGTATTCCACATGTGCAAGGTTTCCTAGACGATGTTATAATAGGAGGGAAGACTAGGCGGGTGGACACTGAGCTTGACGCAATGCTGAGCGCCGGCATCATTGAACCAGTTGACTGCTCAGACTGGGCTTCTCCACTGGTGCCGGTGAACAAAGCGGACGGTACGTTGAGGATTTGTGCAGATTACAAGTCAACTCTAAATCCCGTTTTACTGGTTGATCGTTACCCACTTCCTAGGATTGATGATGTCTTAGTTGGTCTAAATGGGGCGCAGTATTTAAGCAAAATTGACCTATCGAATGCGTATAATCAGATAGAATTGGATGATTCAAAGAAGTTCACAGTCATAAACACACATCGAGGGTTATTCCGTTACAATAGATTAGTATACGGATTATCATCAAGTGTGGGTATTTTCCAACGGATTATGACTAACTTGCTGCAGGGTATTCCACATGTGCAAGGTTTCCTAGACGATGATATAATAGGAGGGAAGACTAGGACTGAACACATACAGGCACTCGAGGCTGTTTTTAAACGGTTAGCAGACAATGGTTTGAAATTAAGGAAAGATAAATGTGTTTTCTTAGTGGATAATGTAAAGCATCTAGGGTATGTGGTATCGAAAGAGGGAATTAAAGCAGATACGACTAAAATCGACGCTATTTTAAAAATACAGCGACCCACTAACATAACGGAATTACGGTCATTCTTGGGAATGATTAATTTCTTTGCTAGATTTATAAAAAATCTAAGCTTTTATTTAGTACCTTTACATAAGTTATTACGGAAGGGGGATCAATGGAAATGGGACGATGATTGTGAGCATTCATTTGGGAAAGTGAAACGTGCGTTAGTCAGTAGTGAGGTATTAGCACACTATGATCCCAGGAAGCCCATTATTGTGACATGTGATGCGAGCGCGCAAGGTATAGGGGGAGTGTTGGCTCAGAGAGGCACAAGGGGCGAACGGCCGGTTGCTTACGCATCACGTGCGCTCACTGCCGCGGAGAAAAATTACTCACAAATACATCGCGAAGCCTTAGCTATTATTTTCTGTATAAAAAAATTCCACCAATATTTGTATGGACGTAGATTTACGTTACGCACAGATCATAAACCGCTGGTGTCCATATTTGGGCCAAACACTGGCATACCAACTATGACTGCTAGTAGGATGCAAAGGTGGGCGGTTATATTGTCAGCTTATGACTACGATATAGAATATATAAAAACTAAGGAGAACTGTGCGGACGGTTTATCGCGGTTACCGGACAACACCGCAGGTCGCTGTAGAGACATCATTCCTGAACAAACGTATTTACACTTTGCACAAGATGCGCTGTTACTAGATTACAAACAGATTTATTAAAAGACAAACTCAGAAGGATCCAATATTAAGCCGAGTGTTGACGTATATACAGGATGGCTGGCCGGAAAGCTGTGACGAAGTAGGCATGCAGCCTTATTACAATAGGAAATCAGAATTGTATGAGGAATTAGGCTGTGTCATGTGGGGACATAGAGTGGTAATTCCGGAATGTAGCCGTGAAAAGGTTCTAAAATTAATACATGAAGTACATATGGGTATTTCAAAGTCGAAAGCAATAGCTCGTAGCTATGTGTGGTGGGCCGGCATCGACGAGGCAGTGGAGCGCGAGTGCCGCTCGTGTACTACCTGTGCTAAGCTCGCGGACTCA
Source organism: Lithophane semibrunnea (assembly GCA_947363905.1). NCBI lineage: Eukaryota > Metazoa > Arthropoda > Insecta > Lepidoptera > Noctuidae > Lithophane > Lithophane semibrunnea. Next base: position 55,619 of record OX376196.1, read on the forward strand.
CCCGCCAGCGCTCCGCCATGTCCTTGGCCTTGGCCTTTGAAACCATGGACTAGGTTACATTTAGATTTTATGGGCCCTATTGATGGAAAGACCTACTTGGTGGTAGTAGACGCTATGTCAAAATGGTTGGAAATTTTTCCGGTACCAAGTACAGCGGCGCGAAGCACTATCTCGAGATTAGGGGAGTTATGGAGTAGGTTTGGTTTGCCAAGGCAAATAGTAACTGACAATGGACCGCCGTTCACGAGTAGTGAGTTTGCGGACTTCATCAATAGTGATGGCATACAACACATCTTTACGGCACCGTACCATCCCGCTTCAAATGGGGCCGCTGAGAACGCGGTAAAAACATTAAAAAGGGTTATAAAAAAATCAATAGCGGAGGGCAAAAATATTGAGTCTTCTTTAAATAAATTCTTATTACATTATCGCAATACTGAACATGACAACACAACGGGGGAAAGTCCCTCGAGGTTGTTAATGGGCAGACATTTAAGAACTAAGTTAGATGCATTAAAACCGGACAGGGAGTCCAGGGTGAGAGAAGCTCAGGAAAGACAGGTTAGAGCTAAGGGAGGAGTGAGTAGGGAAGTAGGCGTTGGGGACGACGTATGGTACCGTCAGTATTTAAGAGCTGAAAAGTGGCAACCAGGCTGTCATAAAATCGTCGGGAACAAATGATTTTAGGATTCTTGATACTAATGGTAACGTAGTGCACCGACACCTTGACCAGCTGAAACGGAGATCAAGGAGTTCACTTGTAATCCCAACAGGTTCTAGGCCATCGTCTACGGAACCGCCGTGCTCGTTACCACTAGCACCGGTTGGAGTCCAGTCTGGTCGGTGCGAGGCGCGTAGCTCCCGCGAGGAATTTTCACAAGCTGAGTCCACCGATGGAACGAATACTCCTTTAGCCGAGGAGCTAGCTGAACCGTCTGGAGAGCATTTTACAACGCCACCAACCACCCCTGTACCGGCCCAGGCACGTCCTTTCCGGAGTTGTCGGTTGGGCAAAACTTTTAATTATAAAACATTTAGTTATAAGCAGAATAAGCCAAGGTTAGTTGTGATTGTTAAAGTGCCGGGGAAGTTGTATTAAGAGGGGGTTGTATTGTAAATTAGTTGGGGAGGAGTGTAGTATATGTAGACCGGACATAACTATAATAACGGGTGTGTATCAGGCATCATAGAGGGGCGCATAGTGCCCGGCGTGGGTCGCCATCTTGGGCTCTCTCTTGTGCTATCGCTGGACCGAGGAATACAAGGTAAACTGCAACCTGTTGTTTTATTTGGAACCACACCTAATATTCCACAGTAAGTACAATTATAAACCCCACCAATTTACCAATTAAAAAGATAAAATAATAAGAAAACCTATCCTTACAAAATACAACGAAAACAGTACCAAAGACTCGGAACGAACTTTTAAAACAATCTAAGTTATCTTTTTTAAATAATTCGAAACAATCAATACTTGAATAAGAAAGAATACTCGACTGTACTTCATTCAAAATGAAAAGGACGTGCATACATGCGGGAGCGAGAACATTGACAGAAGGTCTTTCGGTCGACCCGTTGCTAAGTAACGTCGGCGCGCCTACGCACACACACGTACATAGAAACTTGATGTGTGCGTGAGAGTTCACTTACCGGGGTTCACGTACGAGAGCCGAGCAGCTGAGCGGTACTCGCGCGCGGGCGACACGACCGACCGACGCGCACGCGCATTGCGCGCATTTTACAAAAAATGAACTTATGTCTGTACCTACCTTTTTAGCGACATCGGAGTAGGTAATGGTACCGATTCTCTTGTCACAAATTTTCTAAACTAAACTAAAAATCAATAAAATTTAGTTTATTCCTGTCAAACGACTATTTCCTATTCTGAAAATAGACTAAAGTGACACAACTTAACTATAATTTAGTTTGACAGCACTAAGATGGCACTGAGTTTTAATTTGGTGAAAATGCTATTCTGAATTTGACGTTTTAACCAAAATTTTTGTTCTATATCTAAAATCCTCTAACTAACTCTGACTATTTTTAATCACGATTAAAAATGTGTGGAATAAAATTAGATGTCATGAACTAAAATTCAAAACAACACGAATTCGAATTCAGTTGCAAAACGGTACTGTATCTTTTTTTTATTTTCTTTTGCTTATATCTCGAAAACGGTGTGTCCTATCGCAAAAATAATGAAAATTTTGTCCCCCTTTGCAACCCTTAAACCCGTAATACTCAAAATGTTGGTAATTTTTTTTTTTTGTTTTATTCCAAAAAGTGAAAATTTCCTTATAAAAATACGTTGAGACGGCCACATTGCGCGCCTCTCTAGTTCAAAAAAAACCACGTGGTAGGCAAACAAGTAGGTACCAAGGCTGCTTTCCGAATTAGGAAATAATCGCTGACAGCGCTCACATCGATATCTTGCGTTCCGTTTTAGATATCACAATTATGACAGCTGACGGCTGTCATCAATTCGGAACGCTCATGAACGCGCTCACAGTCCTCGCTCAACTTCAAAACATAAACATAACCTCAAACAAGAAGGACTGATTGTATATTTTTTGAAAATGGACGTTCTACTATTTGTTTGTTGGTTGACTCTATCGACTCTGGTCGCCATACTAACGACAGCATCAACGGGACAGAAGAAGGGATGCGCAAGCGACAAACATTGTCCAATAGGACAGTGTAATTTTAATAAACTTCTTAATATTCAATAAATTATCTAATTAAGTAATGTATAATCTATTTTGTAGTTTTACTTAGAACATCCTTTATCATTTGAATAAGTTTTATATTTAGGTACATTAATGCAACTGATAGGTAAGTAAATGTGAAATTCATTCTTGGCAAGTAGATTTTCTTTTTTTTTAATACTTCTTATTCATGTACTTAAGTATTTAAAATATTTGAGAAGGGAACTTGTTACCATTGCGCCATGTATTGGGATGGGTATGTAAATAATGTTCAACAATAATAGTAATAAAACATTTTTATTAACAATCAATTAGAATCACAGTATAATCAGACTGAACCTCAGGTACCCTGGTCGCGCTCCAAGCCACAATCTTCTCCTTATTATTATTTATGCTAATATAAGAAAAATATCAAACAGTACAACAGTAACAAAATTCTTATGTACTTATATTATTAACTCCTTATCTATTTTAGTAAATATTATGTAAAAGCACAAACATACAGTGTAATTTAAACATTAATAAAATTCACAGATTTTACCAGGTATTTCTATTCAAACGGGTACTGTTCAAATCTTAAAACTAATAAAAAATCACAAGTAGAGCTATACTTAGTACGTATTACAACAGGTAAGTACTTACTGATCAACAATCACAGTATACTACTAAGTCAACAGGTACTGATCAAATCTTAAAAACTAATAAAAAATCACAAGTAGGGCTACTAATAATAAAACAGGTGCTGATCATATCTATACTTACATGTAAAGATCTATAAAAAACTTCAATTTAATAGTTGTTGGTAGTCTTGTTACACAACAACTGCTAAATGAATCAGTTCCGTGTTAACAGCCAAAAAAAGCACAGTAAAGTCTTACATCAGAGTATCAGGCCATCGTTTCCAGATGTTGCATTGTGATCCACTATCTTTTTATAATGTTTTTTTTAAGCTGTTAATTTTTGACTGGCACTGGATACCAGTAACATAATTATTGTATGTTGCACATTGTTCTTGCTATGACGTCATACACCATCTCAAGATGCATTTTTTCTATGCTCACTATATAATGTGAGTAGCAACAAAATGCATGACTCGTTCCAAATGAATAGAGGTGGTGACTCTTGACCTACTGAAAAAAAAAAAAAATATTAAGAAGGTACTTCCGTTCCTACTAACACTGCAATAATATTGTTTGCGATGATTTTTTTTACTGAATTCTTCAATAATAGCTTAATAGATTTGAATGAAACTTGGCACATAGATAATCATATCCTGGAATAAAACAGGATATTTTTAATATACTAAAGAAAATACTTTTATAAAATCTGAGAGCAAGTTCTTAAGAATTAACTGTCAACATACTAATAACACAAAACCATAGAACACTTTTATCTTGCTTTTGTTATAGATTAATTATTGGAGTATGCGTAACCACATAAACTGTTGTCAACATGATGTTATGCAAAAACAACAGGCACATTCAGCTAATAAGTCTCTGCACATAACCAGATAATAATATAAAATACTTACCGTATTGTTTTTTGGTTCATTCAGCAGTGACTCTGTTTCTCGGCTAGGCATATTTGCATCAAAGTCATTCACCAATTGCTGTGACTCTGTTTCTTAGCTAGGCATATTTGCATCAGTCATTCACCAATTGCTGTACATATTCAGTATCTGTAAACAGCAAGAACCAGTTAAGTAAACATTTATGATTGATCAGAAGACAATAGCTAAAGAGTGGTTGTATGCACTTTAAAAACTGTAAGATAGCTTTTGCAAACAGACAGCCAAGCAGTTGTGGGCTGTAAAACATTTCCATCATAATCGTTTAAGCAGTGGGCAGAACTGTAAGTGGGCTAAAATTCAGCACTTACCTCTCTGAGCCCTCTCGTATTCCTCTGATGTTAGCATAACAGAAAACAGTCGCCCGTGATTCTCGTCGGCTATATTCATTTGAATTTTCGTGGTTATTACAATATATACATCAAATTTCTTCTTCTTCACAATTTTGGAACTATTGGTACGACTCAAAATAAAACAATACAACTGTCACGTCTGTCACTATGACACTATTTGACAGCCACATTGACAGCGCTCACAGTGATAATAATGTAGGGCATGGTCGGCGTTATCGCAAAATGGCGCATGTCATGACGTCATCTATGACGATTCAAGGGATATCGTTATCGCGATCAAACTAATACGGTACGGGTTTTATCGCGCCCAAATCGATTACAGCGTAATAAGGAACGCACCCCAAGTGGAGTCGCGATTGTCAAATTCGATTTTAGTTCTGTCAAAATAATTTTTAAATTTAGAGATCTTTTTGGTAGAATAGCTCTAAGATTCTCATAGTAGAATTTTAAAGAATTTTAGTGATAGTTTAGTTCGGTGTACAAGAGAATCGGCACCAATTATTGTTCAAAATGTTTCTAAACATAAACTAGCACGTCTTTGCATATTTTTTGGTGAACTTCGAGGCGTGTCTCTATCACTTTTCAAAACATTAAAAGCGTCTATTATTCGCTGTTTTAAATCACTAACGCTTTGAGCTTCTTCGGTATACACTAAACGTAAGACTAAATGTTTTAGTTCGGCCCACAAATAAAAGTCAAGGGGTGTTATGTAGGGCTAGTGACCTCGGCCGCCAGTTCACAGGTTCACCGCGACCTATCCACTTATCACCGAATTGACCATCGAGATACGCGCGCACAGATCGTTTGTAGTGAGCTGGACATCCGTCATGCTGGAAGTACATGTCTTGCAGATAGGGATCAGGAACGTCTTGCAACATGGTGTCAATGACGGAACGGTTCTGCAGCTAGTGACAAAACTCCATGCGGGGTCCGGGGTTTTCCGGGGAATTTGAGGAGAAGGGATACCGTTCCTTCGCAGCGTCTGAAGATGTTCTTCTTCTGCGTACATTCGCCTCGCACTGGCTGTTTTCACCAAACAAGATACTCTACGTTAGAATATTCGTACATATTTAGATACGATAACTATGACCGGGTAGACGATGCATACGCGAAAACAAACAGCGCGACGTCACGCCGCCGTGACTTATCGCAGGTGACTGAAGCTCGGGAAGCGGGCGGGCGGGGGGATGCGCGAGCGAGCAGCTCCGGCGCGGCGGCGGCTCGTGCGCCTGATGATATCAAAGAAGCCGACGGCAAGTGCGGCGAGAACCTATCGGCCGCAAAGGAACGTATCTACGAATTCATTGATAAATTCCGTGCATTTAGTAGGGTGCGTATAATTTGAATTTCGATATTTTGTCATCGATTTTTTTTTTTTTTAATTTCTGTTTTTATATTAAAAGTTTATTTCAAATGGGTAGTATATTTAGATAGATCAATTTGTTTAAAGGGTATAAAAAATATTTAAAAAAAAAATTGACTATGCCATTAGCTTCTACTCCGTTTACCTACTACAGCCTATGTTTGTCGAGACGGTAAATAAAATCATCCGGTATTTACGTAAGTTTTATTTAATACTTTTTAGTTAATTCAAAGCTTATTTTTAAAAAGATTTTTAGGTACTTTTATTTTTTACCATTTGGATTTGTTTTGACAAGTACCTAGGTAGGTACAGTCACGGACTTTAATTGATGAGCCAGCTTCAAACTTTTCAATTTTGCAGTTTCATACATTCACGAGATTACACGATTAAACACGAACTCAAATCGCACGCTCGTAAACAAGATGACAAATAAATTACTTTTAATCGGAAATATCCATAGAGGTTGACTTTATTAGTCAACCTCTATGGATATTTCCGATTAAAAGTAATTTATTTGTCATCTTGTCAATCGGAAATATCCATAGAGGTTGACTTTATTAGTCGATATTTCCGATTAAAAGTAATTTATTTGTCATCTTGTTTACTTTCATACATTCACGAGATTACACGACTAAACACGAACTCAAATCGCAAGCTCGTAAACAACATGACAAATAAATTACTTTTAATCGGAAATATTCATAGAGGTTGACTAATAAGTTCTCAATGATAAAAATAAATACAATGTTGCATTAAGTTTATCCAATCTATTTGATACCGACCTCCTTTGAATTATAGCTCATTAACTCGATAATTATGAACACATAACTGAAGACAGTGACAGTTGAAATATCAAGATGACAAATAAATTACTTTTAATCGGAAATATCCATAGAGGTTGACTAATAAGTTCTCATTGATAAAAATAAAAATACAATGTTGCATTAAGTTTATCCAATCTATTTGATACCGACCTCCTTTGAATCATAGCTCATTAACTCGATAATTATGAAAATATAACTGAATATTAATATTTTGGAAAATAATTCAAATAGCAGTAGATTATTAAGTCTCTTCAAATCATTCAATCTGTCAAATGTGGTTTTGGAACCAACGCGAATTACTACGACTACTGCTACATGTATTGATAATGTTTTTTGTAGCTGCAACTATTTAGATAAAGCCATTGTAAATTATCTCCCTTCTGATCACAGCGCTCAAACCGTTAATTTTGAGTCCAACACACCACTTCAAAAAGTGCAGATACAAACTAGACCGATAACATCGGGTAATTTAAATAGGTTTAATAGCACTTTAATTAGTAAGTTAAGTACTAAGGGTCTAAATATAAACAATGGTAATATTTTGTATAAAGAATTCTTTTCATTAGTGCAAACAGAGTTTAATAACTCTTTTAAGAAAAAAACGAAAACTATTTGCCCTAAGTTTTTATTCAGTGACTGGGCAACTAAAGGCATCAGGAAAAGTAGGGAAAGATTATTTGAACTGTATGGCCTAAAGCCTTATATTAACACGGAAACTTTTAATAAATATGTTGCTACTTACTCTAAAACTTTTAAAATAGTGTGCAAAGTAGCTAAAGCTTCTTTCATTAGCAACAAGGTTAAATCAGCAGACAATAAAATAAAGACAGTTTGGAAAATTATTAACAATGAAACTAATAAGAGCAAAAGGCATAATACTGATTACACACTGGACACTTCCCGCGGTCTCATTAGCGCTAACATCGATGTTGCTCAGGAATTTGCAACTTTTTTTACCAATATTCCAATTAAAACTACGGAAACTTTAAATTCCTCGCCCTCACTTGCTATTGATTATTAAGAGCGAATGTTTCAGCCTGTCCTGTGGAATTTAAATTTAAACATATAAACCCTGTGGTCGTTGTAAAAGCTTTTAAGCAACTCAAGATCAAAATTACCGAAGATCTGTGGGGCATGTCTACTAAAGTTTGTCAATCCATTATTGAGACAATTGCACCCTACTTAGCTTTAATATTTAATTTGTGTGTGGATCAAGGGGTATTTGTTGGAGCGACACTAGTTCGTCACTATTGTAGTCGAATGTTGTTACATCCTTATCTGTCACTTCATCTGTTCCGGTCCCTTGTTGTTCTGTGGCTGCCATTGTACGTTGTAACTCGTGTAGACTGTATTCCTAAGTGCTCTGTAATTAATTACCTACTTACCAATTTAATAAAATAAACACAGTGCTCGATAGATCTGCCTATTTATTGTGATCACTAACCGCATCATACCAAAAGTATCCAACAGATTGGTAGCAGAGCGTGGTTTTGATTTTCGTTTTTTGATCACAATGTCTACGGCGCATTATCATCATATCGAACAGCTCAGTCGCGATAATTACGATACATGGGCAATACAAGCCCAGGCGATCCTCGTGAAAAATGATTTATGGGCCACGATCAGCGGAGAAAAACCAGATGCCGGAAAAGACCTGCTCGCACGCTCAGAGCTATTCCTCATGATCTCACCCAAAGAATTGAGGCAAGTAAAAAACTAAATCCGCTGGTGAAATATGGGCAAAACTAAAATCTACTTATCAAAGTGAAGGCCCCGCAAGAAAGGCTACGTTGCTAAAGCAATTGATCCTAAAGAAAATGACCGATTCAGACGATGTACAGGATCATATGGCCGCCATATTCGACTGTGTCGACAGACTTGAAAACATGGATGTAAAGGTAAATAATGATCTGCTGAGCATCATAATTCTCTATAGCTTGCCATCGTCATTCGAGAATTTCAGGATCGCCATTGAGACGCGGGATAAATTGCCCCTACCAGAAGATTTAAAAGTAAAAATCATTGAGGAAAGCCAAGCAAGGAAGAGGAATAAAAATAACAATGCGCCGAGTGAAAGTGCTTATTACTTCAACAAAAAGAAGCTCAAATGCACAGTATGTGACAAAATTGGACATCAAGCGTCCAAGTGCTGGTCTCGTAACAAGAACCAAAGTTCAAACTCATCGAGTAACAGTAATAAAAAGAAAAATACTAAAAACTTTTTTTTTACAGAAACAGCAAACACAATCCATGCTGATGCAGGTGATGTTTGGTGTCTGGATAGTGGGTGCACGTCCCACATGACTGGACAGCCTGAAAAATTTCTAAACAATTTTACAACTGAGCAAGGGAAGTTAAAATTGGCATCAAATCACAGCACTGAAATCAAAGGTATGGGAATGGTCTCAATAAATTGCAACAACACTGAAATTAATTTAAATAATACTCTATATGTACCAGAGTTGACAACTAACTTACTGTCAGTCGCCCGTATAACGGAGCATGACCATACAGTTTTATTCACAAAGGATAAAGCCTTCATTAAAGATTTAGATGGAAAAACTGTAATGACAGCTAATAAAAAGGATGGTCTTTATCTGACTGAGTTTCAATGTCTGCAAACAACAGAAAAAGCAAATAATGTTTCAGAAAATAATATAATGAAGTGGCATAGAAAATTAGCTCATTTAAATGAAAAAGATTTGAAAAAATTATCATCTAACAGTCTTGTGTCTGGACTAGACTTAAATAAAGATGACATATTTGAAAACTGTGAAAGTTGTATTCAAGCAAAAATGACAAGGTTGCCCTTTCCTAAAAATATTAGAATAAAAACAAAACAAGTTTTGGAGGTTATACATTCTGATCTATGTGGACCTATGCCTCAAGCAACCATTGGTGGTTCCAGATACATGTTAACTTTTATTGATGATTACAGCCGATATTGCCATGTGTACTTCTTGCAAAACAAATCTGAAACATTAGAAAAATTTAAAGAATATAAAGAAGAAGTAGAAAGATTAACAGAACAAAAAATAAAATATCTACAGTCAGATAATGGAACAGAGTACTGCAATAATGAGTTTGACACATATTTAAAAATAAATGGTATTCAGAGAAGATTGTCTGTTATCTATACACCACAGCAAAATGGACTGGCTGAAAGAAAAAATAGAACTCTAGTAGAAAAGGCCAGATGCATGCTGATTGAATCAAAAGTTCCTGAAAAGTTATGGGCAGAAGCAATAGTCACAGCAAATTATATTGTAAACAGATGTCCAACAAAAACTTTAGATGGAGAGACACCATACATGAAATGGGTTGGTCGCACACCATCTGTAAAACATCTACACATATTTGGATCAAAAGTATTCGCACTCCACAAACAGAAGAAGCACAGTAAATTTTCACCAAAAGCAAGTGAAGGTGTGTTTGTTGGCCTTCTATTTTTCAGCAAAGTGTGGAAAATACTGATGATGATGATGGAGATGAAACTATGCACTCGTTCAGTGAATATGAAGATGAAGTCACTGAAATCAAAACAGTAAGTCCACAGAACATGACTACACCTCATCAAATAGAGCCAAGTCAAAGTCCAAGTGGGAAAGTGGATGACGACAAAAAACAACGTCCTGAAACAATAAAGAAACCTCCAGCATGGGTCAAGGATTATGATCTTCAAGAAGCAGACGAATGCTCCTATCTATGTGATGAGATAGAAATAAATGAAGATAATGATGATGAGTGGCAGGAAGCCATAAAATCTGAAATAAGAGCTCACATTAAAAATGGCACATGGAAGATTCAGCGAAAGGAGGATAATTCAAAACATATTGTGGACTATAAAATGGTCTTGAAAGAAAAAATAGGCCCAGACGAAAGAGTTACCAAAAAGGCACGTTTGGTGGCCCGTGGCTTCACGCAAAGACCGGGAATAGACTATAATGAAACATATGCTCCGGTGGCCAAACCAAGTTCAATCAGAACATTATTGGCTCATGCTGTTGAACATGATTTAAAGCTCCATCAAATGGACGTAACCACTGCTTATCTGAATGGAGACCTAAATGAAAAAATAGTCATGAAAAAACCCGAATGTCTAGAAGAATATATAACAAAAATCATGCTTGAAGAAAGCGAAAAAGAAAATTTAGATTTATTCAATAAAGCCAGGAACATGCTGCAAGACATAAATAAAATAAAAGGTGAAAAAGTCTGTTTATTAAAAAAGGCCTTATATGGTCTAAAACAGGCTGGTCGACGATGGTTTTATAAATTGGACCATGAGCTCAAGAAAATGAATTTTAAATCCTCTGCAGCTGACCCATGTATCTACACATTGGCACAAGACACAGATAAGATGATTGTTGCAGTGTATGTTGACGATTTGGCCATAGCTTATTCAGATGAAGGCTCATTGAAAAAATTAAAAAACCATCTTAGCCAAACTTTTGAAATGAAAGATATTGGAAAATTAAAATATCTTCTTGGCATGGAAATTAATCATGAAGAAAATAAATTAAAAATTACTCAACAAAAATATATACAAAAGGCGTTGAAAAACTATAAGATGGAAAATTGCAAACCAATAAGTACTCCTATAGAACCATATTTGAACCTTGAAAAGGGAGAAGATTGTGACAAGAATATTCCATATCAAAACCTGATTGGAACCTTGATGTACCTATCTGTAGCAAGCAGGCCTGACATATCATACGCAGTGAGCTATCTGTCACAGTTTAACAATGCATACAGTGAAGAACATTTCAAATATGCAAAACGCATATTGAGGTATCTCAAAGGTACCATGGATGTTGGTATCTGCTACACTAAATCAAATAAAAATGTATATGGAATGGCTGATGCAGATTGGGCCGGTTGTAAAATAGACAGAAAATCTTACTCTGGCTATTGCTTCAAATATGCAAATGGTTGCATCAGCTGGGAATCAAAAAAGCAGAGATGTGTTGCTCTATCAACAGCAGAGGCTGAATATATAGCCTTAACTGAAGCTGCAAAAGAGGCCATCCACTTAAAGCTATTACTTAGTGATTTAGGCACTAATATAAACAATATTATAATTTTCAGTGATAATCAAGCTGCTCAGCGACTTTCCAACAACCCTATCATAAGTGGAAAGTCAAAGCACATTGAAATAAAACAGCACTTCATACGGGAGTGTGTTCAAAAGGGGGCAGTCAGTATTCTCTACAAACCAACCCAGGACATGGAGGCTGACATCCTGACAAAGGGTATCCCTGGACCGAGGCTCCGGATGCTGCGAAGCTGCCTTGGCCTGTCATGAGTGAAGAACTCGTGAGGAGGAGTGTTGGAGCGACACTAGTTCGTCACTATTGTAGTCGAATGTTGTTACATCCTTATCTGTCACTTCATCTGTTCCGGTCCCTTGTTGTTCTGTGGCTGCCATTGTACGTTGTAACTCGTGTAGACCGTATTCCTAAGTGCTCTGTAATTAATTACCTACTTACCAATTTAATAAAATAAACACAGTGCTCGATAGATCTGCCTATTTATTGTGATCACTAACCGCATCATACCAAAAGTATCCAACAGTATTCCCAGATTTAATGAAGTACAGTAAAGTTATTCCACTTTTCAAATCCGGGGACAGCAAAGACACTAATAATTATAGACCCGTATCAGTTTTGCCGGTTTTCAGCAAGGTGTTTGAAAAAGTAATGTTAAATCAAATGCTCAATCATTTTAATCGTAATAACATCCTACACGATCAACAGTATGGTTTCACCAAAGGACGTTGCACAACTGACGCCGGTGTCACCTTGTTGAAACACATCTTTAAGGCATGGGAGGAGGCACAAGATGCAATAGGCATCTTTTGCGACCTATCTAAGGCTTTTGATTGCGTGAATCACGAAACGCTGCTCTTGAAACTTGAGCATTACGGACTGGGTAAACTTGCGCTTAGCTTAGTAAAATCATATTTGAATGATAGAATGCAGCAAGTTCAAATAAACGGTGTGAACTCATTGGGTTTAAAAGTAAGAATGGGTGTACCACAGGGCTCGATATTGGGTCCATTCCTCTTCTTAGTATATATAAATGATTTACCTCAACTACTGAAAAATCGACCACAAATGGTGTTATTTGCTGATGACACATCACTGATTTTTAAAGTAAATAGACATGCACGGGAGCTTGACGACGTAAATAACGCTATGTTCAAGGTCCATAATTGGTTTACTATAAATAATTTGGTATTAAATGAGAAGAAAACTAAATGCATAAGATTCACGTTACCGAATGTAAGAAGTAGTGAATGTCATGTTGTACTGAACGAGGAGATACTAGAATTCGTCGATAAGACAGTTTTCCTGGGGATCACGCTTGATTCAAAACTACAGTGGGGTCCTCACATAACATCACTTGCAGGGCGACTAAGTTCAGCCGCTTACGCTGTTTGGAAAATCCGCCAACTAACAGACGTGGATACCGCGAGACTGGTCTATTTTAGTTACTTTCATAGCATCATGTCTTACGGTATTTTGCTGTGGGGACGGGCTGCAGATATTGATTCTATCTTTATTTTGCAAAAGAGGGCTGTCCGAGCCATATACAACCTCCACAAACGCGAATCTCTAAGGGAACTGTTTAAAAAAATTAACATCATGACGGTTCCTTGTCAGTACATATATGAAAACATTATGTATGTATCATCTTTTTAGTAAGATAAGTGACAGGCATAACTTTAACACTAGAAATAGGAACAAATTAGATCAACCACGTTTCAGATTGTCTAAAGTACATACTTCTTTTATGGGGTACTGTGTAAAGTGTTATAATAAAATACCACTCATTATTCTTCAACTAAATGAGAATAAATTTAAAACATGCATTAAACGCAACACTATGTAGACAGGCATATTATAAGTTGGATGATTATATCGTAGATAAAAATGCTTGGCTTAATGCTGGTCCTGCTCCACAGGCACTAGGGCTTACTAGTTAAAAATTTTAATATTTGGAAGAGTTGCTTCCCCCTTTTTTTTTTCTGACTTTACAAACTTAAGTTTATTTTTTTTCTTTAAATTCTATTATTTTAATCTTTCATGTACATTGCAAATTATAGTTTTGTATAAAATTAGAAGCATTTTTTCAATTTTGTAAATGTGAGTACCATGGAGCCGTTTAATATGGTATCATGTTTTATATTGACTTGAAAGAGCATGGCTGATGAGAGTATGTCATACTCACTTAAATGTCTCGCTGATGGTGGCGCGTGTGTTGGATCATTCGGTTCCCTACAAAATGGTTGAGCTGGATGGTGCTGATCCACGTGTCATGTTCGTGAACGGGCGCTGTCAGTTGAGACTGGTCATCTCTCATCTGCCAGGGCTTATTTTTAATCTTATATTTTGAATTGGTTTTGATTATTTTTCATTTGACATTGTTCTCACATATAGAAGCACCAAGAATACTGTACCCAGGATTTTGTAATATCTATATCCATTTTTAAAAGAGTGTCCTTGGAGTTTCTTGCCCGTTCTTCTCCATAGAGATCTACGATTTGGAATGGGCAACTAGCTTCAACTTTTTGACTAACTGACCGATTCTTTGACAATTCAAAAGTGCCTGTAAATGGTTTAATTGAAATAAATGCTTTGAGTTTGAGTTTGAGTTTGAAGACAGTGACAGTTGAAATATCAAGATGACAAATAAATTACTTTAAATCGGAAATAGTCTTATCCATAGAGGTTGACTAATAAGCAGGGCTTGAAATACCGTTAAAAATATGGTATCGTTTCAGCCTTTTAATGCAGATATCGTTATCTAATAAATAACGTTATAATTTTTACCGGTATATGTGGCACATTTTATCGTTAAAATATGTAACGATAAAATCTACGGTACCGATAATTTTACCGTTATGATTTAGTTTTGTTACCGTAGCTCTCGTCCAATCGCAATCAACGGGGCGTATGTAACCCGAAAAAGTCTATGAAATTTGGTATGTGATGAAGTTAGGTTATACAGAGTATAGACGTACAATAATCCAACAAACTTTGATAAGTACGAGAAGTTATTTTTTTTAACCTAAATATGAAAATCGCTTATAGGTCTGTGAATACATCAGACTAAAATACTACTTTCTGTATACGTACGCATGTACTAGTTGGAATAAGTATTTTAAAAAATCCAATATTTTTTCGATTTCAGAGATAAGTACTCCAAATTTAATTTTTAACATTTCGCACTATAATTTCTACTGATAAATTGCTCGGCGAATTGTTATTTTATAATATGGTTTTATGTCCTTAAATACACAGCATTGTTTAGTTATTCGAAATATTTTCCTTTTTTTTTTTTCGATTTTTGCTTTACTACTTAATTTTTGAAAATCACTCCGTCAATTTTTAGACCTTTATTAGGCTTATGGTTATAAATTAAAAAAGATTTATCAATTTTCGAACGTTCATATATATTTTAGGGTATGTTCGCTGGTTTATGCTAGAGCGAAAGGGTTGACCTTCACTTGACCGCTCGGAGCTGCGATGCCACACACTTTTAGTGAAGGCGAGTTTGGTGGCCACCGTTATTACAATTTTATTTTTTTATCTTAAGGTTACTTAGATAAAAAAATAAAATGGAATGGGTGTACCACAGGGCTCGATATTGGGTCCATTCCTCTTCTTAGTATATATAAATGATTTACCTCAACTACTGAAAAATCGACCACAAATGGTGTTATTTGCTGATGACACATCACTGATTTTTAAAGTAAATAGACATGCACGGGAGCTTGACGACGTAAATAACGCTATGTTCAAGGTCCATAATTGGTTTACTATAAATAATTTGGTATTAAATGAGAAGAAAACTAAATGCATAAGATTCACGTTACCGAATGTAAGAAGTAGTGAATGTCATGTTGTACTGAACGAGGAGATACTAGAATTCGTCGATAAGACAGTTTTCCTGGGGATCACGCTTGATTCAAAACTACAGTGGGGTCCTCACATAACATCACTTGCAGGGCGACTAAGTTCAGCCGCTTACGCTGTTTGGAAAATCCGCCAACTAACAGACGTGGATACCGCGAGACTGGTCTATTTTAGTTACTTTCATAGCATCATGTCTTACGGTATTTTGCTGTGGGGACGGGCTGCAGATATTGATTCTATCTTTATTTTGCAAAAGAGGGCTGTCCGAGCCATATACAACCTCCACAAACGCGAATCTCTAAGGGAACTGTTTAAAAAAATTAACATCATGACGGTTCCTTGTCAGTACATATATGAAAACATTATGTATGTATCATCTTTTTAGTAAGATAAGTGACAGGCATAACTTTAACACTAGAAATAGGAACAAATTAGATCAACCACGTTTCAGATTGTCTAAAGTACATACTTCTTTTATGGGGTACTGTGTAAAGTGTTATAATAAAATACCACTCATTATTCTTCAACTAAATGAGAATAAATTTAAAACATGCATTAAACGCAACACTATGTAGACAGGCATATTATAAGTTGGATGATTATATCGTAGATAAAAATGCTTGGCTTAATGCTGGTCCTGCTCCACAGGCACTAGGGCTTACTAGTTAAAAATTTTAATATTTGGAAGAGTTGCTTCCCCCTTTTTTTTTTCTGACTTTACAAACTTAAGTTTATTTTTTTTCTTTAAATTCTATTATTTTAATCTTTCATGTACATTGCAAATTATAGTTTTGTATAAAATTAGAAGCATTTTTTCAATTTTGTAAATGTGAGTACCATGGAGCCGTTTAATATGGTATCATGTTTTATATTGACTTGAAAGAGCATGGCTGATGAGAGTATGTCATACTCACTTAAATGTCTCGCTGATGGTGGCGCGTGTGTTGGATCATTCGGTTCCCTACAAAATGGTTGAGCTGGATGGTGCTGATCCACGTGTCATGTTCGTGAACGGGCGCTGTCAGTTGAGACTGGTCATCTCTCATCTGCCAGGGCTTATTTTTAATCTTATATTTTGAATTGGTTTTGATTATTTTTCATTTGACATTGTTCTCACATATAGAAGCACCAAGAATACTGTACCCAGGATTTTGTAATATCTATATCCATTTTTAAAAGAGTGTCCTTGGAGTTTCTTGCCCGTTCTTCTCCATAGAGATCTACGATTTGGAATGGGCAACTAGCTTCAACTTTTTGACTAACTGACCGATTCTTTGACAATTCAAAAGTGCCTGTAAATGGTTTAATTGAAATAAATGCTTTGAGTTTGAGTTTGAGTTTGAAGACAGTGACAGTTGAAATATCAAGATGACAAATAAATTACTTTAAATCGGAAATAGTCTTATCCATAGAGGTTGACTAATAAGCAGGGCTTGAAATACCGTTAAAAATATGGTATCGTTTCAGCCTTTTAATGCAGATATCGTTATCTAATAAATAACGTTATAATTTTTACCGGTATATGTGGCACATTTTATCGTTAAAATATGTAACGATAAAATCTACGGTACCGATAATTTTACCGTTATGATTTAGTTTTGTTACCGTAGCTCTCGTCCAATCGCAATCAACGGGGCGTATGTAACCCGAAAAAGTCTATGAAATTTGGTATGTGATGAAGTTAGGTTATACAGAGTATAGACGTACAATAATCCAACAAACTTTGATAAGTACGAGAAGTTATTTTTTTTAACCTAAATATGAAAATCGCTTATAGGTCTGTGAATACATCAGACTAAAATACTACTTTCTGTATACGTACGCATGTACTAGTTGGAATAAGTATTTTAAAAAATCCAATATTTTTTCGATTTCAGAGATAAGTACTCCAAATTTAATTTTTAACATTTCGCACTATAATTTCTACTGATAAATTGCTCGGCGAATTGTTATTTTATAATATGGTTTTATGTCCTTAAATACACAGCATTGTTTAGTTATTCGAAATATTTTCCTTTTTTTTTTTTCGATTTTTGCTTTACTACTTAATTTTTGAAAATCACTCCGTCAATTTTTAGACCTTTATTAGGCTTATGGTTATAAATTAAAAAAGATTTATCAATTTTCGAACGTTCATATATATTTTAGGGTATGTTCGCTGGTTTATGCTAGAGCGAAAGGGTTGACCTTCACTTGACCGCTCGGAGCTGCGATGCCACACACTTTTAGTGAAGGCGAGTTTGGTGGCCACCGTTATTACAATTTTATTTTTTTATCTTAAGGTTACTTAGATAAAAAAATAAAATGGAATGGGTGTACCACAGGGCTCGATATTGGGTCCATTCCTCTTCTTAGTATATATAAATGATTTACCTCAACTACTGAAAAATCGACCACAAATGGTGTTATTTGCTGATGACACATCACTGATTTTTAAAGTAAATAGACATGCACGGGAGCTTGACGACGTAAATAACGCTATGTTCAAGGTCCATAATTGGTTTACTATAAATAATTTGGTATTAAATGAGAAGAAAACTAAATGCATAAGATTCACGTTACCGAATGTAAGAAGTAGTGAATGTCATGTTGTACTGAACGAGGAGATACTAGAATTCGTCGATAAGACAGTTTTCCTGGGGATCACGCTTGATTCAAAACTACAGTGGGGTCCTCACATAACATCACTTGCAGGGCGACTAAGTTCAGCCGCTTACGCTGTTTGGAAAATCCGCCAACTAACAGACGTGGATACCGCGAGACTGGTCTATTTTAGTTACTTTCATAGCATCATGTCTTACGGTATTTTGCTGTGGGGACGGGCTGCAGATATTGATTCTATCTTTATTTTGCAAAAGAGGGCTGTCCGAGCCATATACAACCTCCACAAACGCGAATCTCTAAGGGAACTGTTTAAAAAAATTAACATCATGACGGTTCCTTGTCAGTACATATATGAAAACATTATGTATGTATCATCTTTTTAGTAAGATAAGTGACAGGCATAACTTTAACACTAGAAATAGGAACAAATTAGATCAACCACGTTTCAGATTGTCTAAAGTACATACTTCTTTTATGGGGTACTGTGTAAAGTGTTATAATAAAATACCACTCATTATTCTTCAACTAAATGAGAATAAATTTAAAACATGCATTAAACGCAACACTATGTAGACAGGCATATTATAAGTTGGATGATTATATCGTAGATAAAAATGCTTGGCTTAATGCTGGTCCTGCTCCACAGGCACTAGGGCTTACTAGTTAAAAATTTTAATATTTGGAAGAGTTGCTTCCCCCTTTTTTTTTTCTGACTTTACAAACTTAAGTTTATTTTTTTTCTTTAAATTCTATTATTTTAATCTTTCATGTACATTGCAAATTATAGTTTTGTATAAAATTAGAAGCATTTTTTCAATTTTGTAAATGTGAGTACCATGGAGCCGTTTAATATGGTATCATGTTTTATATTGACTTGAAAGAGCATGGCTGATGAGAGTATGTCATACTCACTTAAATGTCTCGCTGATGGTGGCGCGTGTGTTGGATCATTCGGTTCCCTACAAAATGGTTGAGCTGGATGGTGCTGATCCACGTGTCATGTTCGTGAACGGGCGCTGTCAGTTGAGACTGGTCATCTCTCATCTGCCAGGGCTTATTTTTAATCTTATATTTTGAATTGGTTTTGATTATTTTTCATTTGACATTGTTCTCACATATAGAAGCACCAAGAATACTGTACCCAGGATTTTGTAATATCTATATCCATTTTTAAAAGAGTGTCCTTGGAGTTTCTTGCCCGTTCTTCTCCATAGAGATCTACGATTTGGAATGGGCAACTAGCTTCAACTTTTTGACTAACTGACCGATTCTTTGACAATTCAAAAGTGCCTGTAAATGGTTTAATTGAAATAAATGCTTTGAGTTTGAGTTTGAGTTTGAAGACAGTGACAGTTGAAATATCAAGATGACAAATAAATTACTTTAAATCGGAAATAGTCTTATCCATAGAGGTTGACTAATAAGCAGGGCTTGAAATACCGTTAAAAATATGGTATCGTTTCAGCCTTTTAATGCAGATATCGTTATCTAATAAATAACGTTATAATTTTTACCGGTATATGTGGCACATTTTATCGTTAAAATATGTAACGATAAAATCTACGGTACCGATAATTTTACCGTTATGATTTAGTTTTGTTACCGTAGCTCTCGT
Source organism: Lithophane semibrunnea (assembly GCA_947363905.1). Classification (NCBI taxonomy): domain Eukaryota; kingdom Metazoa; phylum Arthropoda; class Insecta; order Lepidoptera; family Noctuidae; genus Lithophane; species Lithophane semibrunnea. Next base: position 75,571 of record OX376196.1, read on the forward strand.
CCAATCGCAATCAACGGGGCGTATGTAACCCGAAAAAGTCTATGAAATTTGGTATGTGATGAAGTTAGGTTATACAGAGTATAGACGTACAATAATCCAACAAACTTTGATAAGTACGAGAAGTTATTTTTTTTAACCTAAATATGAAAATCGCTTATAGGTCTGTGAATACATCAGACTAAAATACTACTTTCTGTATACGTACGCATGTACTAGTTGGAATAAGTATTTTAAAAAATCCAATATTTTTTCGATTTCAGAGATAAGTACTCCAAATTTAATTTTTAACATTTCGCACTATAATTTCTACTGATAAATTGCTCGGCGAATTGTTATTTTATAATATGGTTTTATGTCCTTAAATACACAGCATTGTTTAGTTATTCGAAATATTTTCCTTTTTTTTTTTTCGATTTTTGCTTTACTACTTAATTTTTGAAAATCACTCCGTCAATTTTTAGACCTTTATTAGGCTTATGGTTATAAATTAAAAAAGATTTATCAATTTTCGAACGTTCATATATATTTTAGGGTATGTTCGCTGGTTTATGCTAGAGCGAAAGGGTTGACCTTCACTTGACCGCTCGGAGCTGCGATGCCACACACTTTTAGTGAAGGCGAGTTTGGTGGCCACCGTTATTACAATTTTATTTTTTTATCTTAAGGTTACACTAGTCGGTCATTCTTCCATACAAACGTAGTATGTTGATGACTCGTCTGTTTGATGGTGTACGTTCCAAAATAAAAATTATATCGGGGGGCACGGCAGTGCCTCCGCCAAGCCGACCAAAACAAACACAAAGCACAGCCGTACCATCTTCTCTAGAAGCCATTCAGAACATGTTCGACCTCCTGTAACTTGGTTGTGGATAAAGCTAAGAGCCAGTTCAGTTACCAAGAGGGCTTATTTTAATTAGGTATATTGCCAAATTACATTCAATTTGAACCTGTAGTTAAAGAACTATTGCAGGTCAAAGTTCCTTAATTTTGTCACTGACATTCTCTCACCGATTAGGTACCAAAAGTTCACCGTTATAAATGTGTGTAGAGTCCGCGCCACCACTGAAGTCCTATTGACCCGGCGTTAGTGTTTATGTTATTGCATTTAAAATAGGAGGATACTACAAAAACATCAAGAGTCGATTAAAATAATTCATGCATGGTGAGGTAGGGCAAACATAGTATGTCACAAATAAGCTTTGTGTTGTCGAAACGTAAAACGATCCCCGAGAGTCAGAAGTTCTCGGGGTTCTAGAATCACATTCACATCTATGTAACGGTATCTTTAACGTAATTCATCAACTTCTAACTGTCGTTTTGAAATGAAACCTTGGACCCAACCATTTTGATGTAGTTCGGATAACAATACTATAATTTGGAATCTGGAAGCTGATCTAAATGATGCAACCAGGAGGTGGATAGTGCAACTCTTCAGTGGCTACTAGTAAACCCCTCGAGTTTGGGCTCATATGATTCGTTTTCACAAGTCCAATAGATTGAGCGTGGTAACGAGTATCTGGTGATGGAGCCAAGAGATAGATACTGGAATTCTTCAGTGGCTACTAGTAAACTTCCCTAGTTTGGCCTCATGTGATTCGTTTTAATGAGTCCAATATATTTGACTTGGTGTCGAGGGTCTGAAGATGGTGCCAGAAGGTGGACAATGTAATTTTTAAGTGGCTACTAGTACTAGTAAAACGATTGAGTTTGGGCTCATATGATGCTTTTTGACGATCTCCAAGAGAGAGAAGATCTCGGGGTTCTAGATTCACATAGTGTATTTTTTGTTACGAAACCAAACTATTTATTACCATATTTCATCGGTGATATTATGAAAAATGCCTCGTAGGGCTAGTGGTCGCAAACGCTACTGCTGAGCATGAGGTCTCCTGGGCTCGATTCACAAGTGGGGCAAAGTGTTATTTCGTCTTTCCATCTGGGATTGCTTGGTAGCAGCCTGGAGTCTGGATTTGTACCCGTTTGATGGCAGCCCCCTATTACATGGAATTTAAACTTAACGCCGCGAAGTGCCATATCAATAAATAAATACGTACATAAAAATAAAAGTGATAAAACTAAAACCCAACTGCGACAAAAAAGTCAACTAACAAGACATCATAGACAGAAAAATTAAAAATACGGAGTCATACGCGTTAATAAATCATAAGGCATAAATCAAATGGATAACCGCAAAATCTGTTAAATATGCAATGTCAAAGAAGTCCGCGCATTGAGATGAATAAAACGCGTGCGGTTATATTCACAGTTGGCCTCCCACTGCAAATTAGCGGTGAGTCCACCGCACGAATTTTGTGTCGCAAAGAGATATATACAACGTGTAACGTTAAATGCGCAAAAACTCAGACCGCCTACTGGTTTTTAATTCAATTGACCTATTGAGAAACAAAACCATTAGAAAAATTGTAAAGGTTTTATGTGCTGTTTTAGTTTTACTGGCAATTCTGATTGTTTCTTGCGTCTGCGACGACGCTCTATCGACGTAGGGGTCGTCATCGGGCCGCTGCGCCGCACTGGCTTGACCTATTAATAAATAGACACGGCAACGTTTTTAATCAAGATTTTTTTTTTAATGTCACCAATGTTATAAAGTGGTTCAATTGATTCTGCTCGTTATTCTGATCAAACTATTTTCGGGTTTTGCGCATTTAACGTTACACGTTGTATAAGGTGTATCTTTTCATACACGAAATCTCTTAAGGGGTCATTGTACTCATCATTAGACTCGCGACAGTCTAAGAAGTCCGTTTTGACGTTTCTTTCTGTGAGGAAATATTCACATAAGTTAAAGTGTAGATGTGAAAAGCCAGGTGAAGATGAGTTAAAATTAGTGTTGAAATATGGAAGTTTCGACGTTCATAACTTCAATTTTTTTTTAATTCTTCTTCCATACAAGGCTAGATAATGACAAGAAAAATTGACATAACTTTTAGTTTTGAACTTACAGTGTCAAACAGAAGAGTAATCACCATACTACGTTTGTATGGAAGAATGACCGACTAGTGTAAACTTAACACTTTCGCGGGCAGTAAACGCCTATAGACGTAATAACAATAAAACTTAAATTGTCACATTCACTGTCCGCGAAAGTATTAAGATAAAAAAATATTTGTAATAACGGTGGCCACCAAACTCGCCTATACTATAAGTGTGTGGCAGCGCAGCTCCGAGTGGCCCCTTACGCTCTAGCATAAATCAGCGAACATAATATATATGAAAGTTTGTTGGATTATTGATAAATCTTTTATAATATCAAATCATAAGACTAATAAAGGTATAATAATTGACGGAGTAATTTTTCACATTACGTAGCTAAGCAAAAAAAAAATTAAAATATTTTGGATAACCAAACAATACTGTGTATTTAAGGACATAAAAGCATAAAATAACAATTAGCAGAGCAATTTGTCAGTAGAAATTATAGTACAAAATGTTAAGAGTTAAATTTGGGGTATCTCTGAAATCGGTAAAATATTGGATTCCTTTACATACTTACGTACACAGAAAGTATTTCAGTCTGAGGAAATATTCACAGAGAGTTATAAGCGATTTATATATTTGAATTATTCGGAAGTCTCCAAACAATCATTTCCTCGTTGAGTGGACTATGCATCGACGCTCAGACTGTGCCGTACGACTATTTACGTGTTTAATATTCGCTTTGCTATTCTGTGTTTTTGTTCATTTATTTCAAACTATCTATAGACTACATTTCTTTTCGTAATCGTGACTATAACAAGAACTAATAATTCGCGAATACCTAATAATTCGCGAATACCTAATAATTCGCGAGCGTGTTCTGTAAGCGCGAGCGACTGCCGTGAGATTATAGAAGACAAACGAAATGGCAACAGCGCCGACTATAAGAGGCGCGCGTGCCAGGCTCCATTGAGAAAACGGGCAGGCAACGTCGCATAAAATAACAAAAATAATACCGGTAATTTATTACCGCTATTTTTACAATAACGTTAAAAATACCGGTAATTTTTACCAAGATTTATAACGTTATTATTTTGTTATGCTACTAAGTAACGCTACCAAATCGTAACGATATCGAAGTATCTCTACGGAAATACCGTTACTTAACGTTACTTTTAATGTGAATTGGTAACGTTTTCAAGCCCTGCCCCCCCCTGACCCGAGGAGGCCCGCAGCGGCGGGCCGGCACCAGTCGGGGGTTGCGGAAGATTTTTACGTTCCCGCGACCCCCGGCGTAGGTGTGAGTCGGAACACCGGGGTGGTTTTTAGTCAGTAAGAGTCTGACAGACCCCTCCGCCCGCCCCAGGGCGGAGGATATCCATGAGGATAATCCACCCCGGAAAAAAAAAAAAAAAAAAAAAAAGGTTAGGTTAGGTCCCCACCGAGGGTGTCTCCACGTTGTCGTCGTGGTGGGGCTTGCGCGTCTCAATGATCTTGGGGCTCTGCCGGTAGAGTTACACATGCCGGTAAGGCCCAAGTGAGAGACCAGACTAAGAGAGATACCGGGAAGGGGTCGCTCCTGATCGATCGACGATAGTCGATCGACAGCTGATGTGACCATGCCGCTGCGGTGCAGGCGCACCAAAGCGGCGCGCGTTTCTCTCGTTGAGGAGTTGTCTTCAACGAGAGAACTTTCGGCGGGATCGCTGAGTCGGTCTGGCCGGACAGCGTACGGAGGCATGTCTAATGCCGCCGCCGGGGGCTTGGCTTAATTGCCTGGCCCAGAGGAAGGCTACCTCTAAGATAAAAAACCACCTAATCCTAAGTTTTGAAGCGCGGCGAGAGGATGAGTGGCTGGTGGGGGACCAGTCGCTAGCGCTTCCCCTGTAGAGCACCTGCCGCACTCTGCAGTATGTAGGCTTACCTGGCATCTAGGCTCTGCCAGGTGGACATTCTGACCTATATCTACTCGTGGGATTATACATGGAAAAGATAAATAACAAAAAACAAATTGAGAAGGTGCCGATCGTGTTGGTCGAGCAGATGGGTGTAGGATTGGTGTCAGATTCTGACACCACATCCGATAGGATGAGTGTGGCGAGCGTGGCGAGCGTAAGCTCAAAGCGCTCGCGGACGAAAGAGGAGGGAGTTGAGCGTGCTTCCAAATTTTGGAGGAAGCACGCACGCAAAGAGGACAAAGAGCACGCGGGGTTCTCTTCTAGCGAGGAGAACCTACCCGCTAAGGTGCCGAAGGGTAAGAGAGGGCGGGGTCGCGCAGCCGGTGGAGCGTCTTCGACGTCGCGCAACTCTCTGGGGCGCTTTCTTAAGCGCCCCGATACGCCGTTGCCCAGCGGAGAAAGTGAGTCCGGGGCCAGGCAAGTTGTCCTCGAGCCCACGGTGGTGGACCTTGGGGGGGGGGGCTCCACTGTCGCCCTGCTGGAAGCCAATAGAGCGGAGGCCAGTGCTGCAAAGAGGTCGCAGCAAAAGACTGTCGCGGCTGATGAAGTCAGCGAGTTGGCCCGACAGGCCCGAGAGCGGCGCTCTGCTCGCATGGCTGACGGCGGGAGCGTATCGGCGGTGGCGCTTAGTCGCCAAGTGTTGGACGGCGTCGATGTCGGCCTGAAGGTTGCTACCAAGTCGGGCAATCTGAAGGGCACATTCACGCGTGCTCTTAAAGAGGCGGCGGACGGAATTAAGGAGGCGGTTGAGGTCCTCCTTAGTCGCACTAGCACGGAGGAGACGGCGAAGCTATGGGAGGAGAATGGCCGTCTCCGATCCGAGTTGGAGGACCTCAAGCGGCAGTTTGCCGCCCAGAGGGCAGCTCCCGCGGCTGTCGGCTCCACTACTACAGTGGCGCTGCCATCGCCGGTCCCATCTTCGGCGCCTGCACCTGCGGATGCGGAGGTCGAAAAGATCGCGCGCATCTGCATGGTGCAGTGTGGGAAGATGGTGAGTGCCCGACTGGAGGCGATAGAGGCGAGGCTCCTCCCGGCTCAAAACCTCCGCCCGCCGCTCGCTGCGGACAAGTGGAGGAAGGAGGGGCAGCCAACGGCAAGCGCGGCGGCTGAGTCTAGCCGGTCCGGGAGAGGGACCAAAAAGCCCGCGGAGGGTACGTCCGTGCCCGCCTCCCGGGCGGCTGCGCCGCCGGCTACGCCACCGGCTGCGCCACCGGCGGCCGCGCCCGGGCCTACCGCTGAGGCCTGGGCGACAGTCGTCAAGAGAGGCCGCCGTCGCGGGAGGAAGACAGCTCCAGCGGAACCCGCTAGAGCACCGGCACCGGCGCCGAAGAAGATAAAAGGACCGCCTAAGGTCAGACCCCCACGCTCCGCGGCTGTTGTAATTACGCTGCAGCCCGGAGCCGTCGAAAGGGGCGTCACATATAAGGCGGTCCTAATGACGGCGAAAGCCAATGTCGCGTTCCCCGACCTCGGCACACCATCCGGCTTCAAAATGAGGCCGGCGATTACGGGGGCGCGGCTACTCGAGGTGTCAGGTGCCTCTAGCGGCGAAAAGGCGGACATCCTGGCCGCCAGGCTGAGGGAGGTTCTCAACCCGGAGGACGTCCGGGTGTCCAGGCCAATGAAGACCATTGAGTTGCGCGTCGATGGCCTGGACGACTCGACGACCCCAGCTGAGGTCGTGGCGGCCATCGCCAAAGTCGGTGGATGTCCGCCCGAAGATATCCGGACGGGCGAGATACGCGCCGACGCTTCCGGACTCGGCACGATTTGGGTGCCGATGCGGTGCTACCGTTGCCTGGACATTGGGCATGTCAGGGCACGGTGCACCGCCGAGATTGACCGCAGCGAGCAGTGCTATCGCTGCGGCCAGTCCGGCCACAAGGCGGCCAGGTGCTCCGCGGCGCCAAACTGCAGCCTCTGTACAGCTGCAGGGAGGCCAGCCGGGCACAGAGCGGGTGGAAAGGCCTGTGGCGCGCCCGCCACCAACAAAAGAAAAAAGAAAGGGGCTGCCAAGGCTGCCGGGGGCTCTTTACCCCCCCCGCAGTCTGGCTGCCCTTTGGCCGACTCCCGGCCTAGGAATGGTGCGGAGGGAATGGATTACGCATAACGGCGCTCTACCATTTCCTCCAGGGCAATATCAACCACTCTGCTAGAGCTCAGGATCTCTTGCGTGCAGGCGCACCAAGGCGGCGCGTGTTTCTCTCGTTGAGGAGTTGTCTTCAACGAGAGAACTTTCGGCGGGTTCGCTGAGTCGGGTTGGCCGGACAGCGAACGGAGGCATGTTTAATGCCGCCGTCGGGGGCTTGGCTTAATTGCCTGGCCCAGAGGAAGGCTACCTCTAAGATAAAAAACCACCTAATCCTAAGCTTTGAAGCGCGGCGAGAGGATGAGTGGCTGGTGGGGGACCAGTCGCTAGCGCTTCCCCTACCTGCCGCACTCTACAGTATTTAGGCTTACCGGGCATCTAGGCTCTACCCGGTGGACATTTGTGACCTATATCGACTCGTGGGATTCATATGGATACTATTAAAAATAAAAAACTAACAGAGAAGGTGCCGATCGTTTTGGTGCAGATGGGTGTGGGTGTGGTGTCAGATTCTGACACCACATCTGATAGGATGAGTGTGGCGAGCGTGGCGAGCGTAAGCTCAAAGCGCTCGCGGACGAAAGGGGAGGGAGCGGAGCGTGCGTCCAAGTTTTGGAAGAAGCACGCACGCAAGGAGGATGAGGAGCACGTGGGGTTCTCTTCCAGCGAGGAGAACATACCAGCTAAGGTGCTGAAGGTCAGGAGAGGACGGGGTCGTGCAGCTGGTGGAGCGGTGTCGCGCGACTCTTTGGGGCACTTTCTTAAGCGCCCCGACACGCCGGTGCCCAGCGCAGGGAACGACTCGGGGTCCAGGCAAGTGGCCCTCGAGCCCACGGTGGCGAATCTTGAGGGGGGCTCCATTCTGGAAGCCAATAGAGCAGAGGCCAATGCTGCGAAACGGTCGCAGCAAAAGACTGTCGCGGCTGACGAAGTCAGTGAGTTGGCCCGACAGGCCCGAGAGCGGCGCTCTGCTCGCATGACTGACGGCAGAAGCGTAACGGCTGTGGCGCTTAGTCGCCAAGTGTTAGACGGCGTGGATGTCGTCCTGAAGGTTGCCACCAAGTCGGGCAATCTGAAGGGCACATTCACGCGTGCTGTTAAAGAGGCGGCGGACGGAATTAAGGAGGCGGTTGAGGTCCTACTTAGTCGCACTAGCACGGAGGAGACGGCGAAGCTATGGGAGGAGAATGGCCGTCTCCGATCCGAGTTGGAGGACCTCAAGCGGCAGTTTGCCGCCCAGAGAGCAGCTCCCGCGGCTGTCGGCTCCACTACTACAGTGGCACTGCCATCGCCGGTCCCATCTTCGGCGCCTGCACCTGCGGATGCGGAGGTCGAAAAGATCGCGCGCATCTGCATGGTGCAGTGTGGGAAGATGGTGAGTGCCCGACTGGAGGCGATAGAGGCGAGGCTCCTCCCGGCTCAAAACCTCCACCCGCCGCTCGCTGCGGACAAGCGGAGGAAGGAGGGGCAGCCAATGGCAAGCGCGGCGGCTGAGTCTAGCCGGTCCGGGAGAGGGTCCAAAAAGCCCGCGGAGGGTACGTCCGTGCCCGCCTCCCGGGCGGCTGCGCCACCGGCGGCCGCGCCCGGTCCTACCGCTGGGACCTGGGCGACCGTCGTCAAAAAAGGCCGCCGTCACGGGAGGAAAACTGCGCCTCCGGCGCCCGCTAGAGCACCGGCACCGAAGAAGGTAAAGGGATCGCCTAAGGTCAGAGCCCTACGCTCCGCGGCTGTAGTTATAACGCTGCAGCCCGGAGCCGTCGAAAGGGGCGTCACTTACAAGGCGGTCCTTACAAAGGCGAAAGCAAATGTCGCGTTTACCGACCTCGGCACACCGTCTGGCTTCAAAATGAGGCCAGCGATTACGGGAGCGCGGCTACTCGAGGTGTCGGGTGCCTCTAGCGGCGAAAAGGCGGACATCCTGGCCGCCAAGCTAAGGGAGGTCCTCAACCCGGAGGACGTCCGGGTGTCCAGGCCAATGAAGACCGTGGAGTTGCGTGTCGATGGCCTGGACGACTCGGACGACCCCGGCTGAGGTCGTGGCGGCCATCGCCAAAGTTGGAGGATGTCCGCCCGAAGACATCCGGACGGGCGAGATACGCGCCGACGCTTCCGGTGCCCGGTGGCGGCGGCGAATAAAGTCGCAGACAGTGGGCGTTTGTTGGTGGGTTGGGTTGCAGCGAGGGTCAAGCTGCTGCAGCCCAGGGCCATGCGGTGCTACCGGTGCCTGGACATTGGGCATGTCAGGGCACGGTGCACCGCCGAAACTGACCGCAGCGAGCAGTGCTATCGCTGCGGCCAGGCCGGCCACAAGGCGGCCCAGTGCTCCGCGGCGCCAAACTGCAGCCTCTGTACAGCTGCAGGGAGGCCAGCCGGGCACAGAGCGGGTGGAAAGGCCTGTGGCGCGCCCGCCACCAACAAAAGAAAAAAGAAAGGGGCTGCCAAGGCTGCGGGGGGCTCTTTACCCCCTCCGCAGCCTGGCTGCCCTTCGGCCGACTCCCGGCCTAGGAATGGTGCGGAGGGAATGGATTGCGCATAACGGCGCTCTACCATTTCCTCCAGGGCAATATCAACCACTCTGCTAGAGCTCAGGATCTTTTGCTCCAGAGCATGGCAGAGTGGTCGATTCACGTGGCTGTGGTCGCCGAACCGTATTTTGTCCCCCCCAGGGATAACTGGGTGGGAGACTTGGACGGTTTGGTGGCCATCATTGGCGGGGCTCTCGTCAACCCGTCCCGAGGTCACGGCTGGGTAGCCGCCCTCGCGGACGGCATTGGCACGGTTGGGGCGTATTTTTCGCCCAACAAGAGTCTCGCCGACTTCGAGAGGTTCCTTGTCGAGTTGGGTGCCGTCGTGGGCCGACTCCACCCTCGCCCGGTGCTGTTGCTGGGGGATCTCAACGCCAAGTCTGCGGCTTGGGGATCCCCTGTGACCGATGCTAAGGGCGAGGCGCTGGAGGAGTGGGCGGTCACGACTGGCCTGACCGTCCTAAATCGGGGCTCGGTCCACACGTGCGTTCGGCAGCGGGGCGGTTCTATTGTGGACGTCTCGTTCGCTAGCCCCGCTGTCGCGAGCCGTGTCCGTGACTGGCGTGTCGCTGTGGAGGTGGAGACGTTGTCGGATCACAGGTACATCCGCTTCGACGTCTCCGCCCAGACCGCCGGCGGCCGCGGTCCACCGTACCTGAGTCGCAGGCTGAAAACCCAGCACACCTGTTCCAGCTAATTGCCACAAAGCTGGGAGTTACTTTGGAGGACCGTGACATCGTGAGTGCGGAGCGAGTCGGCGGCAGACACATTAATGCGACAAGCCCACGAGTCTCAACAGAGCCCCGCCCTCGCGCTATCATGGTGCGCCTCGCTCGACGTGACCAGCGTGACGCCGTGTTGAACGGAGCCCGCGTGCGACGTGACGCCACAACGGAGAATCTCGGACTCTCCGGGAGACCCGTACGCTTCTTTGTGAATGAGCGGCTGACCAGATCAAATCAGCAGTTGTTTCCTCAAGCAAGGGCAGCTGCGGGGATTCATGGATGGCGGTTCGTATGGACGAAGCGCGGTCGCATCCTGGTCCGACAAAAGCCTGGAGAAACCACTCACAGGATTGCATCTGAGGAAGACATTAAGCAACTTATTGGACCACTCATGGACACTAACAAATAAATCTTTGTTTGTTGCTTCACATTTTTTTGTATCCGTTCATAGTTTTACTAACTGTAATCGTTTAGTATACATGGTTTCTGTGTGTCGTATCTGTCGTGATCTGGGGAGCTGCGAATATCGAAGTGAGTACTGCTGTCAAATGAGGAACATAGTTATATTATCTACACATATTATTATTTACACACAAACAACAACATTATTTACAAACAATACATATATTTTATTATTTACAATTAATAATTTACTACCAGAACTAAAACTTATGTACAATAATAATTATTTACACAAAACAAATAAACAAAAATACTTAATAAATATTATATTAATGAAATATTATCCTTGCTATATACATACATTTACGAGTATACAACCATTATTATTTACATGCCATGACTAAGTCAAAATTACTAAAGTTTGGTTTATTTAATGCGGGCTCTCTGGCAACTAATCAGGACGAGTTACAGAACACTCAGTGGATTTAATGGCAATCAACGAAACGTGGTTGCGACCTGGGGAGGAGGGGCGCGCGCCTAAGGTTCCGGGGTATAGGTTGAAGCACGTGCCGCGCCCTGCGGCTATACGCGGGGGACGGGGCGGAGGAGTAGCTTTTTACATTAAAACGGGAGCACGGGCGCGCGTGTACGGCCACACTCAGATCAATCTGATGTAGAACAGATGTGGCTGAACCTAACTGTCAATGGTAGGAAGTTGTTAATTGGCACTGCATACAGGCCACCCTGGTTTGAATTGTCAAAATTTCTGGATGGCATAAATGACAGTATTAGCGCATTGGCACCTTACGATCATTTGGTATTACTGGGGGATTTCAATGTAAATTTATTGGATACAAACAATACAAAAACTAAAGATATGATGGAATTCCTAAATTATACCAATCTAAATCAGGTAGTGCAGTCACCAACTCATTTTGTAGGGGATAGTAGTACTCTCATAGACGTTATCTGTACCGATGTGGGGGTTCGTAATGTACTGGTCAGTCATGTCAGCGAACTTGGTCATCATTCGTTTATTGTATGTGATACTGTCATAAAGAAGGTGAAAAGTAAGCCTAGGCTAGTTGTATATCGGCCTCTAAGGGATATATTGGTGGATTATTTTGCAGTTGATCTGAAACTAATGTCATGGTTTGAAATTGGTTCACTGCCTGATGTAAATAGCATGATTGAACATTTTAATGCCATTATTACCCAACTATACGACTTACACGCCCCCATAAAAAGTAAGATATTTAGGGACCGACCGACGCCGTGGATAACGGATAATATTAAATTGATGTTTAAGCTGCGAGACGAGGCAAAAATTAATTATAATAAGGATAAGTCAAACACTACAAAGAATTATTATTTAGATTTAAAAAAACAGTCTGTTACAGCACTAATGCAGGAAAGGAAGGTGTACTTTGACAGGCACATTAATAGTCAGATAAACCACCCCAAAAAACTTTGGAAAAATCTGAAATCAGATGTTTTCGCAGAACATAGTGAAGGTACGCTTCCCGGGAAATTTAATGACCCAGACGAGATAAACAAGGCATTTCTCAATGTACCAGGGCAGTGCATACTTCCCACATCACAGATATCATATTTTGACGCGAATAGGTTTGGTGAATCTCAATTTGTTATACGAAATGTTAATGAGGAGGAAATTTTGAAAATTATTAAGAGCTTGGGGACAAATGCTAAAGGGATTGATGGAGTCAGTCTAGATATGATTATGCTAACATTACCGACCACCCTTCATGCTATTACTACAATTATAAATAAGTCGATAGATACCCACACTTTCCCTGACTTGTGGAAGTGCGCTATTGTGAGACCCTTACCCAAAATCGGCAACCCTACTACTTATAAAGATCTACGTCCTGTTAGCATTTTGCCTTGTTTATCGAAAGTTTTAGAGAGGGTGGTTTATAATCAGATGCTGGAATATTTAGAGGCAAACAATATGCTACCCGACCATCAGTCTGGTTTTAGGAAGGGACGTGGGACCGCCACAGCCCTTTCTGACGTGGTGGGGAATATCCTGGAGGCGCGGGACAGGGGGGAGGGAACAATCCTTACACTCCTGGATTTTTCACGGGCCTTCGATGCAATAAACACCACTCTGTTACTTTCCAAGTTGGCCTATTATGGTTTTTCAACAGAAACAATACAGTGGTTCGCTAGCTACTTGCAAAATAGGTCACAGCTCGTGGAAATCCAGAAGGAGGATGGATCTAAGATGTCATCCCCCCCTCGTCGGGTACCACGTGGTGTACCCCAGGGATCAATTTTGGGGCCCCTTTTGTATATCCTTTACAGTGCAGACATAATTAAGTCATTCCAGCATTGCAGGTATCACATGTATGCGGATGATATCCAATTATACATAACTTTTAAACCAGCAGATACATTAGAGGCAGTAGAAAAAATCAATGGCGATCTTGAAAGAGTTGTGACATGGTCAGATAACAACTCACTGGTATTAAACCTGCTTAAATCTAAGTTAATGGTTTTACGAAGTAGGAAAATGATCAGCGCAATACTGTCAGCCAAGCCAGAAGTTGTCATCAGGGGGGAAAATATTGATAGGGTAGAGATAGCATGCAACCTTGGGTTAACAATGGATCCTGAACTTCGTTTTGAGAAACACATCAGTAACGCTATGAGGAATTGTTTTTATAGATTGAAACTACTATACTCCATTAGAGACTACCTGAGTGTTGAGCTACGTAAACAATTAGTGGATAGTCTTATTTTATCAAGACTTAACTACTGTGATACTGTGTATGGCCCGTGCCTGTTAGCAAGAACAGAGAAGCTGATACAACGCATACAAAACGCATGTACACGGTTCTGCGTAAAGATACCTAGTAGAAGTCATGTCACTCCTTATATTAACGAAAATAATATTTTAAAAATGGCTGCTAGAAGAAAATTACATATGGCTAGTTTACTCTTTGGAGTGGTGACAACACAAAAGCCACACTATCTGTTTGAGAAGTTGAGTTGGAGGCAGAGCAAATACGAACCACGTTTTTCTACCATGCCACTTTGTACAGCGACACATAGGACCGCAGCGTTCAGGGGAAGTTTCAGATATGCTGCCACACACTGTTGGAATACCCTTCCTCCACCAGTAAGAGTCCTGCGAACAAAAAGGCTTTTTTTGAGTATTTTAAAGAAATATTTCATGCAGATACAGCAAACCACATGATTGAAGAACTAGAACTAGTGACAATAGCTGCTATGATCCGTCTTACCTTGAGGGTCATGGCCTACAGGCAATGGAGATGGTTTTCCAGCAGTGTGAGTGGCATGTCTGCCTCATCCCAGTTTAGGCCCGGTCTTGTGTCGCTGACACAGAAATGGTAGGTACTCCTCTGTCATCTGGGGCGTGTTTGCTGTCTTTCTGAAGCTACTTTATCTGGGTGGGACAATGGGTAGGCATAAGTCGATAGTGTTGGAAGAATTGTTATTTGAATGAAAGGCTTGGTTACTGTTTTGAACTTGTTTGGTAAACATTTCAAATACAACTACTGTAATACTTACCATTAGGAGCGATTTCGTTCTTTCGTTTTGCATTTCATAAGTACCTATGTCGGTGGATCTTACACCTTCCTTCGTACATTGAAAGATCGACGACCCATACGGCCCACTAAAATAATGAAAGAATATATAATGACATTCTCATAGTAACATTATCAAATTAATTGAACTAATTTATTGATCGGATTGAAAAAGCAAGGTTGTCGTTTGCCAACGCCATGGATTTGCAAATGGCCGCCATGCCATCGCAATTCCCATGGTGCATAGACCATAGATTCAAATTTATTTACTTAATATTATAGTAGATTTAGGAATACACACCGTAGTATTTTATTTTTTTATTTTCAGTGTAATTATTATACCCCTCAGTTTATGTATCTTTTATTTTTATTATGTTACGCATAAATACAGACATAGGTATACACTTTTAAATATATTTTTATTTTATTTTTTATTTCTATGTACTTACTTTCATAATATTCAGACACACTCATTTTCGTAAGAAATTCTGCTTACCAGTTAAAGTATTTTCACATGGGGGGACGTCATTACGTCATTCGCGAGGTTTTTGCTGAAAATCAGCGCTGTTGACAATAGGTTCGTCTGAAGTCACGGCTTTTAGCTGAGCAATGACCTATTCTTGCACAGATATGACGCACTTCTTGTTATTGTTGTTTCAGAAATTGATAATTTTCCACTGTAATCGGCATTTCGTTTAATTTGTGATTGTTTTGTTTGTTTTCATTTGTTAATGTCGCAACACATTACGCAACTAATTTGTTTTTGGCCTCTCATCCACAGATTCTTATTGTTAAATAAATACGAGGCTTTTGGCTTATTTGTAGTTTTAGTAAATGACATTTTTTATTTTGTATTGTGCGTTTAGTTTGTGCAGAATAAACAATTTTTCTTTCTTTCTTTCTCTTCTTTCTTTCACCGGCCCCGCGAACGGACGATCCACGCTGGGCGCGTAAGCATATCGACAGGGAGCTGTCCTGGCGGAGGAAGCGGTGTCCCGGGACGGGGTGATGTTGGCGGTGTCTTTGGACATCTCCAACGCCTTCAACACCCTGCCCTGGAGTTGTATTCGGGAGGCACTGCGGTACCATGGAGTGCCTCCCTACCTCCGCCACATCGTTGGGGCTTATTTGTCGGAGAGGTGTGTCACCTACATGGGACGTGATGGCGGAAACCAGCGCCGCATGTCGTGTGGTGTTCCACAGGGCTCGGTTGTAGGCCCGCTCCTGTGGAACATCGGGTACGACTGGGTGCTGAGGGGCGAGCTCAGTCCGGGGGTCGACCTGACGTGTTATGCGGATGACACGCTGGTCACTGCCCGGGGGAGCTCGCACAGGGAGGCAGCGTTGTTGGCGACGGCTGCGGTCTCACAGGTGGTGAGCCGCATACGTCGCCTAGGCCTGGAGGTGGCCCTCAGCAAGTCGGAGGCTATGGTGTTTCATGGCCCCCGGCGGGCGCCGCCACCCGGCTCACACATCGTGGTCGGGGGGGCTCGGATCGCTGTCGAGTCCACCATGAAGTATCTGGGATTGGTGCTCGACAGCCGGTGGGACTTCGGGTCCCACTTCCGACGGCTGGCGCCCAAGTTGCTGGGCGCTGCTGAGGCGCTGTCAACGCTGCTTCCCAATCTGGGGGGCCCGAGCGCCACTTGTAGGCGGCTCTACGTGGGGATCGTGCGATCGATGGCCCTTTACGGGGCCCCGATCTGGGCGGCTGACCTGACGGCCGGTAGTATCGCAGTCCTGCGCAAGTCGCAGAGAGCGATGGCCGTCAGAGTCATCAGGGGGTACCGCACGATCTCCTACGAGGCGGCTTGTGCACTGTCCGGATCCCCGCCCTGGGACCTCGAGGCGAAAGTACTCGCGTCATCGTATCGGTGGCGCGAGGAAGCGAGGGCGCGGGGTGAGCAACCGATGCAGCGACACATAGAGCTGCATCGGTCTCAGCTTCGCGAGGTCCTGGTGGCGGAATGGCGGGAAAGGCTTTCACGCCCTACCGCCGGCCTCGACATCATCGAGGCGGTCCGGCCGGTGCTCGAGCGCTGGCTCGGGAGGAGGCACGGCTCCCTGTCGTTTCGGGTGACGCAGGTGCTCTCGGGGCATGGTTGCTTCGGGAAGTACCTGTGTCGCATAAACAGGGAGCCGGACGCTCGGTGTCACCACTGCGTCGACTGCCGGGAGGACACGGCGCGGCATACGCTGGCAGAGTGTGCCGCTTGGGAGGAGCCGCGCCGTGCCCTCATCTCAGAAGTAGGCAGTGACCTCTCGCTGCCGGCCGTCGTTGAGTCGATGGTCGACAGCGAGGAGTCCTGGGACGCGGTGGTTTCCTACTGCGAGACAGTCGTCTCGCAGAAGGAGGCTGCGGAAAGGGAGAGGGAGATCTCGTCCACTCACCCGGGCCGCAGCAGGCGCACCGGGCGTCGGCGGAGGGCGGATAACGCCCTCTTCCAGCCCCCCTAAATGGGTCCAGGGGCGACGGACGTGGCGGCGCGTAGTGTTCCACGCGCGCCCCTCTTAGACGTCACGGGGGGAGTCAAACACCTCACCCCCCCCCCTGACCCGAGGAGGCCCGCGATGGCGGGCCGGCACCAGTCGGGGGTTGCGGAAGATTTTTACGTTCCCGCGACCCCCGGCGTAGGTGTGAGTCGGAACACCGGGGTGGTTTTTAGTGAGTAAGAGTCTGACAGACCCCTCCGCCCGCCCCAGGGCGGAGGACATCCATGAGGATTTTCCACCCCGGAAAAAAAAAAAAAAAAAGTTTAGGTTAGGTTAGGTTCCCAGGGCCATGCGGTGCTACCGTTGCCTGGACATTGGGCATGTCAGGGCACGGTGCACCGCCGAGATTGACCGCAGCGAGCAGTGCTATCGCTGCGGCCAGTCCGGCCACAAGGCGGCCCAGTGCTCCGCTGCGCCAAACTGCAGCCTCTGTACAGCTGCAGGGAGGCCCGCCGGGCACAGAGCGGGTGGAAAGGCCTGTGGCGCGCCCTGGCTGCCAAGGCTGCCGGGGGCTCTTTACCCCCCCCGCAGTCTGGCTGCCCTTTGGCCGACTCCCGGCCTAGGAATGGTGCAAACAGTAAACTAGCAACAATTGTTTATCGTTGCTAGGTTACTGTTGCTAGACCTGCAATTGGTTGACTTTGAGTAGTCACTGCTGTCAAATTTGTAGTTCTGCTCTCAGGTTAGCCAACCGGTAAAGATATGAAATATAATTTTCTTCTTCTAATACGAAGACATATGACTTTGCGTGTCGGGAACCGAATAAACCCGATTTGCATTACACGGCTAAAATGCGAACAGTACCAGGTGGCTCATCAATTAAAGTCCGTGACTGTACGTTAACCCATAGTGTAGTCCTGATGATGGAGCTGGAAGCTCGACATAGGATTTCCTGAAATAACCAAGATAGCCTTCTCGTGTTTGGGTTCGTTTGTTTTGTCTTTATAAAAACTAAGTATAATCAATAAAGTATAAGAAGTCGAAAATGTTTTTAAAATGATTTTTTCTTATACAGGGTGTTAGGGTAAACACCGTTATCCTTGCAACCAGTGGTTAATGGAAAATTACAACTTTTTTTTTCATTTTTTTAAATCTACATTTTACCACAAGAGACGCAAGTTCGTTGCCCTATGCGCTAGGGCAACGAACTTGCGTCTCAACCCGGGCGGGGTGTGCGGGATGTGACCTGACCGGCCGCGAGCGCGACCCCACCCTCAATCAGACAGCTGTTTCGCTAGAGAGCACGGTGTCGGATTGAAACTTTATAAAATCTTTTAATGAAAATAACGTTTTTATTTTGTTGTGTTCGGTCATTTATTTTTATATTTCAGTCAACTACCCTTGGTTTGAATGACAAGAGTGTTTACCCTTACAGCCTGTATATATTTTTATTAAGGTTTTTATTTAAATGTTGTATGTACTTCAAAAAGTTTTTATATAATAGTGCAGACACGAATGATGTGTACCGTAAACCGACCGAGGCGTCACAGTCGTCAAGGACTTGAGCGTCTGTAACACAGTTTTTGCGGTTTCTGGTGCAGCAATAAAATTAACAGTTTATAAAAATAATTTCTTTACTAAAAATGTTTACAAAAAAAATAATATCATACGACAGTCTACTTTTCATGACACAATGTTGCTTAAAATACCTTAATGACCTTGATGCTTGATGATTTATATTTATGCGTTACTGTGAGTACAGGGCATGTAACAAAAATAATTATGGATCTGCTATTAAGCCGTACTGTTATTGTTTAACCAGATTTTACGACATTCTCACTAAATAACAATGGTAGGTACTTATAGATATTGAACTTATTTTTATTACAGTTGTAAAAGTTACGAAACCAATAAAAAAAAAGGTCTGATAACATTGAATGAACTGCGCCAAGTATTGGTTCAAATACCACTTATTTCAATCAAAACAGAGAAATAAAAGAAAAAGTACCAAATGTTTCCAATTTCTATACATCAATAAATTAACTCGAACACGAGTAGAATACGCTTCGTGCATCCTATTGGTCAAAACGAATGCTTCGGGCGATCGAGTAGTGAGCCCTGCTTTGCGATTATCGCCTTAAGGGTGAGTATGCGGAAGATTGGTCCATTGTATCTAATAAAAATACATCTTATCCTGTTTATCAACATTTTAAGCCTACAAATGACTATATATGACTTTTATTTCTATCAATTTAACAATGCATACTAATTACCTATTAACATATGTAACAATTATTTACAATGAATAGCAGTTCTAGTCTAATCATAATTTTGTATCACGAGGTAGCGCCACTGGGCTCGAGGCGCTCGGGCGCGCGGCGCGAGGACTCGCTACCTCAACCTCAACACATTCATCGCCACTTACACCTCGTACTCTATCACTGTAACATTTCGGATAGTACCTGCGTTATCTGCACAATAATGAAGTGGTGGTTTTATTGGGTTACTATGGACTTGACAAAACGTCGACAATTCTTTATTATCCTGTATGTATCTAAGTTTAATAATGTCGGTAAGAAAATAGATGAAAATTTACCATTTTATCTCCGAAACTACTGAGCCTAAAACTTTGAAAAAAAATACAAAAATAGTTTTTTACATAAAGATTATAGGAAAACCTAATGGTCTTAAAATAACAGTGAATCTTCCTATATTGTGCGTACGTAAACTTATATTTGCAGTTGGAATGTATGGGAGATTTTTTTTTTTCAACTACAATGTTCTTGGGGTAAATTCATCATTCATCCCAACTACAGAACCCTTCACTGTGCGTGGTTCGACACGCACTTGGCCGGTTTTTGTTCCTTTTGAGGTACGGAACCCTTAAAAGGTAACCGAGGGAATATGCATGTATTTTTTTAATATTTTTATTCGATAGTTTACATCGTCAAATAAAAGAAAAAAACAATTCGACGGCAAAAAAGCAATTTAAAGTAGTTAAAAAAATGTTTAAAAATATCCAACCGATCCGGGCTATTTAAACGCCCTCCATTTGGCGCGCTTGGTGTGGTGACGTCACAGTTCGTGTAAACAGACAAGCAACTGTCAAGTCAACGTCAAACACTCCTTTTTCTATGAGCGTTTGACATTGACTTGACACTTGTTGATTGACTTGACATTAACATTTTGATTGTTAGCCCGGATTGTTACGTCACATCCGCTCTTAGCCTTTTCAAGTATTTGAATTACCCACAGTTTTTTGGGACTTTTTAAAAATTAATTTCTCGCTCAAAAAGAAATTTTATTCAAAAATATTGATGGAGGCTTAATTCTGAAGTAACATAGTTTATAGAAAAAAATATTTGACCCATATTTGAATCACATGCATATTCCCTATTGTCCCAGGTGAAATCATCAGATATATATTAAAACAACAACTATATCTTCAGTAATTAAAATCGTATTTTGGTTTATTACACCTACTAAAACTTCCTTTCACTAAAAGTGTTCTGACGGTGTCTCGGGAAAATATGGCAACCCTACCCTGAAAGTAGGTAAGAATTTTGAACTCTATTAGCTTTAATTCTGCTTGGTTTTTTATTCAAGTGCTCTTCATGCCTTTATTCACAAATTAAAACACCACAATTTATAGTACTTAATTAAATTACTTAAAATTAATTTGACGAGTCTTAAAATTACTTAAAATTAATTTGACGAGTCTCTTCATAAATTATTAAAGTTGTATAAAATGTGGAAAAAAATAGCGAGTCCCTGTGTCTATGTAATATCTGACATTTCACTTTTCACGAAATGACTCCCAGGAAATCCAGGGAATCTCTCCCAGGAAAGCGAGAGGAAAGATGTTAGGTACACATCAAAAATACCGAAACCGAGTAGATACTTATTTTTAAACAAGATTACTATTTATTTGACCTAAATATTGCTTAAAGTGCATTTTTACAAACCATTTGTAATATTATACATTCAGATCCAATTTCAAGATTCTAGTCCTAGTGACGATATAAATGGCATAATCTTATAAAATTCAAAAGATTACTACACGGAGGGGTGGAGCGTCGTGTTCACTTATGGCCGATTCCTATAATTAACGGACCGTTATTGGTTAAAATTAAAACTCTTGTATCTTTACCAATAATGAAGCAAAAATCTCATAGCTTTGCATAGTGGACCCTCCCATATGGAAGTAGATATCACAGGTAAAATTAGTTTACGAATTTATTTATTTGCCCAGTTTGGCAATAAAAAATGCTACCATTGGTAAGCAAAACGATTCGTTTTTGTTTATAGGAACCGAGCATTAGGAAGTAATACATAATTATCATCGTTTGCACAATTGTTCGGATAGAACATCTAAGTAGAATTGATCATTAACTTTACTGTTACACACATACACACACACACACGCACTAGACGGGCTGAGCGCGCGCGGTCGCGTACGCGGCCACGTCGTGCGCGTAGTGCGCGCCGCACGACGACTGCGACGACATGAGTCGGTCCAGCTCCATCGGGCTGCTTGTCGACGAGCTCGAGCACGTCGGCGACGGACTCGTCGACGAGCTCGAGCAAGACGAGCTCTCCGGACTGTTCAGCGACGGCTCCGGGCATACGTCCGGCGTCGGGGCGGGGGCGGCACCCGGCATCTCCACCGCTGCGGGCCCCGGCGCTGCGGGCCCCGGCGCTGCGGGCCTCGGCGCTGCGGGCCCCGGAGCTGCGGGCCCCGGCGCTGCGGGCTGCTGCTGCCCGGCCGGCAACGGCTCAGGCGCTGCGGACTCCTGCTGCTCGGCCGACGTGGGCCCGCGGCCGCGCGGCAGCGCCAGGCGCAGCTTCTGCCAGAACCAGGGGTCACCCCAGCGCACGTAGGTGTTGGTGGCGAGGTAGCGGCGCAGTCTGTCGTCCAGCGGCAGCGCGGCCGGGTCGTCCAGCAGCACGACGACGAGGCGCGGGCGCGCGTCGCGCAGCGCGAGCGCGTACGCCTCCTGGAACTCGGCGCGCGCCCACGCCGAGCGCAGGAAGTGCTCCGACACCACGGCCACGGTGCGGCGCGACGCGCGCACGGACGCCGCGATCTGCGCCGGGATCCAGCCGCCCGGCGCCCAGTCGCGGTAGTGCACGCACAGGCGGTAGGGCGCCGGGCCGCTCTCCAGGCGCGCCACCAGCTCGTCGCGCACGAAGCGCTCGTCGCCGTGCGAGAACGACAGGAACACGTCGAAGCGGCGCGCGTCGTCGTCGCGCTCGGCGGGGCGGGGCAGCCAGCCGCGCGCGTGCAGCGCCGCCTTGAGGCGCAGGCGCAGCGCGGGGCGCGCCAGCAGGCCCGCCAGCGCGCCAGCCGCCAGCAGCGCCGCCAGCGCCGCCGCCGCCGCCAGCGCGCCGGCGCCCGGCGCCCGGCCCGGGCAGGGCGCCAGGGGCGCGGCGCGCAGCGGCGAGCCGTCCGCGCACGTGCAGCCGTCGTAGTCCTGCAGCACGGCCTGGCGCGCCCGCAGCGCCGCCCGCGCGTCGGCGGAGCCGCAGCCGCAGTCCAGCGGGTTGCGCGCGAGCCGCACGCGGCGCCGCTCGTCCGCCAGCAGGGCGCGCGCGGCGGCCGCGCCGAGCGTGGACAGCGAGTTGTTCCTCAGGTCCAGAATCTGCGCCGACGCGTACGATACGTGAGTGCGTAATGTTCGTTACGGTCGCGGATCGCACTTCGATCGACGTACGACCCGAAACCTGCCGCCGCTACGGATCCACTTTAATGTAAACTCACCGATAGATGCTTCGGGAAGTCGGCAGCGTCGAGTTCGGCGATGCGGTTGTGCGCAAAGTGCAGCTCCCAGTCGTAGTCGTCCGGCGCCACGCCGTTGCGGCGCGCCGCAGCCATCAGCGGCGCCAGCGCGTCGGACACGCGCGCGAGGCCGGCGCGCTCGCAGCGCACGCGCAGCACGCGCGCGGGCGCGTCGCGGCCGCTGCGGCGCCACGCGCAGTCGCAGCTAGTTCCGGCGCACAGGTCGGGCGCGCCGCACTCCAGCGCCCGCAGCGACACGGCGCGCAGCTCGGGCCCGCGCGCGCACGTGGCGCTCAGCGCCACGTGCTCGGGCCGCTCCTGCAACGCGCGCGCCGCCCAGTACGCGTCGCAGTCGCAGACGAGCGCGCCGCCGAGCGAGACGACGGCGCGCGAGGGCTCGGCGCCGGCCGTGGCCAGGCGGTAGTCGTGGCGCGTGTACTGCAGCCGGGTCACGTTGTTGCCCGTCAGGTCCACCTTCACTTCCGTGCCGCCGCGGAATAGTAAGTCTGCGTACTGTAAAGACGTGACTCGTTACTGCACGGTCGCTGCGGCGGGGGAGCGGGACGCGGGGCGCAGTGCGGGCGAGGGCGATACGTTACCGTGACGGAGGTGAAGTTGTTGTCGGTGAGGTCTAGCGTCTCTAACATGGGCATGTTCTCGCGCCAGTCGCGACAGATCAGACTGGTGTTGGTTCTTTTCAGGCGAAGATTGATCAACCGTTTTAAACTTTCCAAAGGTGACACTCCTGTAATTACAAAAACTTATTATAGTACCTAATGATGTCACGAATATAAAATTAGAAATATTCTGATGAATTTTGGGATAGGTAGGTATAGAGATAGGCAAAGGGTTAGGTAGAGGGATTCTGGAGCTCCATCTATGAACAAATTTTACAATGGGACCAATCAAAACTTCAGGTTAAAGACATTTATTTTTCTCAAAAGATTACATTAATCACTTACAGAGAAAATACAATAATAAGTAAATCAAAATAACCGATTAGCGTTTTAGTAGGGTAGTTGTTAAAAATGTTAGTGCTGCGGTGCGAACAAAGCTTATTTGTTAAGGCCCATGGCACAGTGCGTTTGAATAAGCGATAATTGAACGGATTGATTTTATGATTTCACAAATAAAATGGTGCTTTTCGTAGGGTAAGTATATCTATAAGTACATTAGGTTATTTAGTTTAAGGTTAGTTAAAACTTCACAAAAAAAAACTGCTGTTCCTTACATTTTGTGGATTTCTGTGAAAACAAATGTGGGATTGTGGGACAGCAATTTTTTTCCCTTTCCAGATTTCGGTTAAAAAACAACTAAGCTTGTATAACTTTACATAGGTATTGTATTTCTTTTTTCATATACTGGAACAAAGTTCCTGCGGTAAGAGTTGACTGGTAGATTGTCACGTAAGGTCGTCGTCGTCGTTCGTCACGATTCAGTACTTTTCACAGATAATATTGCTAACGTTTCGTACCAAAACTCATTTCTAGTACTCGGTTTGCAGTTGGATATCCCATTTCTATACTTCCCTTCCTATCCAAAATGCTCGAGGCCTGTGTCCACAAGCAATTCTCCAATTTTGTTCATCGTAACTCACTAATTAGCCCTCTCCAATCTGGGTTCACAGCACTGTTTCCGCCCTCCTTAAAGTGACTGGCGATATTAGGGCAGGACTGGAAGACACCAAAGTTACTGCTCTAGTGTTGGTCGACTTCTCGAATGCGTTTAATACCGTCAGTCACGATATCCTGTTAGCTATTCTGTCCTATATTATGGTCTCTCCCGAAGCACTGGAATGGTTCTCCTCTTACCTTCAGGATCGTCAGCAGTCCATTCATATTGGGAATTTTTCATCATGCTGGTGTGATTTGGAAGCTGACGTTCCGCAAGGCGGCATTCTTTTTCCTCTTTTGTTTTCTATTTTTATTAATCTTATAACTTCCGAGCTTCAGTGTGCGTATCATCTGTATGCAGATGACTTGCAGTTGTACTGTCGCGAGAGGGTTGATAAATTCCCTGACTCTATCGACAAGTTAAATAGGGACTTGTTAGCCATAAAAACCTGGTCTGATAGATTTGGTGTTGCAGTAAACCCTAACAAGTGTCAGGCGATCATAATTGGGAGTCCTCGTAGTATGGGTAAGGTGGATGGTTTCACCTTGCCACCGGTTCTCTTTAATGGTACGATCGTTCCATTTAGCACTGACGTGAAGGACTTAGGCTTGCGCATCGATGGTACCCTGAACTGGCGTACTCAAGTTGCTAGCGTCAGCCAGAAGGTTACTGGAACGCTGCGGGCTCTGTACCGACTGAAAAATTTATTGCCATCAAGTACCAAGACAATGCTTGTGCAGTCGTTAATTTTCCCCATCATCGATTATGGTGATGTGTGCTACTATGACCTAAATGCAGATCTCCTCGACAAACTTGACCGTCTTCTCAATAACTGCATTCGATTCGTTTTCAATCTGCGTAAATATGATCATGTCTCTGCGCATCGGTCGTTTCTGAAGTGGTTGCCCATACGCCAGCGCAGAGAGCAAAGGGCACTGACCATCTTGTTTTCATTTCTTGACTCCCCCTCTCACCCTACCAAAACTCTACGTTCATCACACAATCGTCTTCTCCAATGTCGCACTCACCACTCTGATTTCATTCATTCTTCATTCTTCGTTCAGTCTATCTCTCTGTGGAATGCGCTCCCCCAGGAAATCAGTATGGCAACCAACCGATTATCCTTTAAAGTTAAAGTTCGCGAGCACATTCGCAAGAAGCTGGCAGTATCATCACAACGGTAATGTTTTCCCATTGTTTGTTTTATTTGTTTTAGTATGTTCGTGTAGTTATGTGAATTTATTTGTTCTTATATTTATACATATTATATATTTAGGATTATTATATTATATATATATATATATATATATATATATATTTCGCCGCAAGAGCGTTTGTAAACATCATAACATAATCTTAAGCGTAACTATTTGGATAACTGGTGTACTGTTCAAACCATTTGCATGCATCTGTGAACGATATTGAATCCTTTGATATCAAACGCCATCTATTGCCCTTCGAGAAATCGCAAAAAACGATTTAGCAAACCTGACTTACCTTACAAAATGGCTTATTACTCAAAGAAAACAAAAAAAACATGTAATAAAAACTAAAACCCAACTACGACTTAAAAGGTATACCTAAACAAGACACCACAGACAGACAAATTAAAAATCCGGAGTCACACGTGTTAGGGCATAAATCGAACAGATTACGTGTGTGCCCTACAGCTGTGTGTAACTAGCTGTGCCCCACAGCTAGTTATGAATAGATTTTGATGATTATTTCACCCGCGTAGGTTTCGATCCCGTGGGAATATAGGGATAAAACGTATCCTATTTCCTATTCCAGGTCATGGTCTACCCGTGTGCCCATCCTCTCCTCTCTAGAGTAGGGAAAGTCGCGGCGCGCGGCGCCGGCGTCGAACGGTTCGCGTATTGCATGTTTATACTCGTGATAACTTCGAAATTAAATGTACGATTCGAATGAATTAAAAAGTATTTTACTGCTACATACATAAATACCCTTGATGTTAAAACTATTTATTTGAATAAGAATTAATATTATGTTGATAAAACTCCTTTGCAAATAATGCATTCATTTCGAACAAAGATTACCATAAAAAAAGGTTATAGTGAGTCAATCTTAATAGATAGACATATGCTGTCGCGGACTTTTTTTTAGAACTTTTAAAGAGGAACAATTCCATCAGACATGATATTTGCGTAACCGGTTTAAATTCAAGCTCAAAAAGGAATAATTGTTCCCGTTTTTGCAACATTTTTCAGTTATGCTCCGCTCCTATTGGTCGTAGCGTGATGTTATATAGCCTATAGCCTTCCTCGATAAATGGACTATCCAACACAAAAAGAATTTTTCAATTCCAACCAGTAGTGCCTGAGATTAGCGCGTTCAAACAAACAAACTCTTCAGCTTTATAATATTAGTATAAGTATAGATATTATAATAGGTCTTTACCTATGAAATTGCCGTTCTGCAGTACTGGCCATTTCAAATCAAAATAATTTTTGTTTGGCTAAGAATTCTAATTTCAAATTAATTTAATTTAAATCAGTCGACACCTGGACGCGCCCGCGCACGGTCGAATACAGGTCTACCCACCTGTTACCGCGAAAATGTCTGCGAACACGCTAAAATGTGTGAATTGCAATATTGTTATTTGTGAACTTTTATCTTTTATCCAAAATAAAATAGACGTGATGGACAATGAGAGCCTTATTAGGATTTGTGATACCGCCTTCACGGTGGAAGAAGTGGACAGTGCTAAGGAGTTGCTGTTTAGTTCAATTAAAACTGACAAGAAGAAAGTGACTAGACGTAAAGAAGGGAAAAAAGTGAGAGACCTGGAGGATATTATATGTGTCTTCAAAGTGACAGAGCCAGACCTTATACCAATCTTCGTTGCACGTGACTTGCAGAAATTACCGCCAGTTACATTTGATCATGTGGATGTGACCAAATTATTAAAAGATCTACTGATAATACGTGGAGATATCAATGAAATAAAAAGTAAATATGCAACAGGCACTCAACTGGATGAAATTAAGCTAGAATTGGAATCAAACATGCCCAGATTATCATTACTGTCGCGCAATATTAATGCGAAGAAAAGAGGAGGGTATTTGCTTGACAGTGGGCCGGTAGGATTATCACCGGCGGCGCCTGTGTACGGCGACGGTTACTCGAATATGAGGTGTGCGAGCTCAGAGCGCAAGCGCACTGAGTCACCAAAGTATCGTTCTCTCGCTTGCACACACACTGAGGCGATAATAACGGGTGCGCCAGCACCGGTTAACTCAACACTAGTGGATAACGAAATATGTGAAATGTTGTCTGAGTCAGCTGTTTGTCGTGCAGAAACCAGTCAATTAAAAATGTCTACCATGGCGGAGGTCGCAAGGAATGGTGAATGGAAAACGCCTAAAAAACTAACGGACAAGTGGACCTTAGTGCAAAAGCGGCGGTCAAAAAATCGTTTTACGGGTAAAACGGGCAAAGCTACCACAGACGTGTCAGAGAAATTTAAAGCAGCGGATGTTAAAATTCCTTTGTTTATATCCAACGTGAACAAGGAGGTAGCGGTTGATGACATTTGCAAGTATATTAAAAATAAAACTACGGAGACCGTCTCGCTTGAGAAAATAAAGATGAAGAGGGAAAAGCCATACAATGCCTTTAAACTGCTTGTGGATAAAAACAAACTCGATGTGTTTCTGGATGACCAGATATGGCCTGACGGCGTGACATTTAGGCGTTTTATTCATTTCAAGAATAGAAGGGAAGACAAAAATAACTCAATTTTTGGTAGTGCAATAATCAAATCAAATAGTATCTCAAAAATGAACGTAATAACATTCAACTGCAAAAATATCAAAAGGTCGGTGAACTGTGTGCGTTCACAGTGCAAAACAGCTGATGTTGTTTTGCTGCAAGAAACGTGGCTATACCCACATGATTTAACCTTTCTTGATAGTGTTCATCAGGAATTCAACTACACGGGAAAGTCATCAGTAGACACGTCAGCTGGCATGTGTAAAGCATGGAGACCCTACGGAGGGCTCGCCATACTATGGCGTAAAACTGCATTTAGCTACGTGAGTGAGGTACAAAGTATCAGTGATCGTATATGTGCAGTGAATATAGTGGTG
Source organism: Lithophane semibrunnea (assembly GCA_947363905.1). Classification (NCBI taxonomy): domain Eukaryota; kingdom Metazoa; phylum Arthropoda; class Insecta; order Lepidoptera; family Noctuidae; genus Lithophane; species Lithophane semibrunnea. The sequence continues at coordinate 103,717 of OX376196.1, forward strand.
AACAACAGGTGTTTTTTGGTTATAAACATGTATATGCCGACGGATTGTCGTGAAAATCTACCACTTTTTACGGAGTGTCTTAGCGAGATGTATTCTATTATACAAAGCAATAATGCTGAAGCAGTGTATGTGTTGGGAGACTTCAACGCTCCCCGGGTGAGTCATTTTGCGATGAACTTATCAGCTTTTGTAATGAGCAAGAATTATTATGCGCGGACTTTGATTTCTTAGGCATATTATCGCAAACATACACGTTCATTAGTGACTCACACGGGTGTAAGCGCTGGCTCGACCACTGTCTTGTCACACAAGCGGCGGGAAAAACAATTGTAAACATTGAGGTTATTTATGATACGTTTTGGTCAGATCACTTTCCCATAAAAATAGAATGTGATGTGAATGTTATTAGATTAAAAACTAGTGTAATTGAATCATCACTTAATGGTGTTCGATGGGGGGAGAGAAGCCCTGATGAAATAAAGGAGTACTCGTATATGTGCAACAACAAATTGAAAAACATAGATTTTCCTGAGGCCTTTGAGCGATGTGCTGATAATTTTTGTGATGATCCCAATCATAGGTTATTGTTGGATTCATTGTATAAAAACATAGTATCTATATTAAGTGAATCAGCTAGTGCAAACCGAATGTCTAAAGTCATTATTAAAAAGAAGGTTATAAAAGGCTGGAACAAGCATGTCAAAGATGTTCATACTCGAGCAAGGTCTAAGTTTAAATTGTGGATTTGGTATGGGGAACCCAGTAGTGGGCCTATCTATGAGGACATGATATTAAGTCGTAAAGTATTTAAATCAAAATTGAAATGGGCCATTAAGAACCAAGAAACAATTGCAATGGATATATTGGCCTCACTCCATTCCAAGAACTGTTTTTCGACATTCTGGAAAGGTACTAAAAAGCTCAATGTCTCTCCAAGCTTACCATTCAGTGTGGAGGGTGAGAGTGACCACACTGGGATAGCTAATATATTTAAAGAGCAGTTTATTGTGAGCTCACCTCTTGTGTCCAAAGCGGTGCCAAACACCAACGCAACCTCGTTTAAGTCTTACAAACAAATAAGCATATGTATCCTTTGTAGGAATTGGTCCCGCGTAGTCTACTCCCGCCGATCTGAAGGGCTTGTTAGGTTTCACTCTCACCTCCGGTAGTTGGCCCATTAATTGAGTAGTATTTTTCGTAGAGTAGCGCACACAAGTGACACATTCACGATAACACCTTTTTGTTTCGTCTTTTGTTCGCATTATCCAATACTTTGACCTTAAATAATTTAGCATCATCTGTGGTCCTCCGTGCATAGTCCTTATATGTGCATCTTTAATTATGAGTCTGCTAAGATGATTCTTAGCCGGTAAAATTATAGGATGACGTGTATCATAGGATGCTTGTGACTGCTGTATACGTCCGCTAACTCTTAAAATCCCATTCTCATCAAGAATTGGACAAAGAGATCGGAGTTTACTTTTTCTAGGTACACATCCGTTAGATTTTAATTGTTTTATTTCTTGCTTAAATTCCTTATTCTGAATTTGTTTTATGCACATCTCTAGTGTTTTAATTATTTCTTCCACAGTTACGTGTTTAGTAAAAGCTTGTCGGGTTTCCTTAGGTAGTTTTAGATTTACCCATCTTCTGCAGTAGGATATTATTCTCAACATTTTGGATAAATTAGAAAATTTAAACCAAACAAATTCCTCTTCCGTATTTATTGAGACATTTAAAACCTTAACTCTTTCCTCCTCTTGTGTGTCCTCAATAATGTCGTCTGAACTCAAGTGTATGTGCGGCAAAGACAGCCAATCGGGTCCGTTCCACCATAATGTATGGTTTAGCAAGTCTGACGCTTGCAATCCTCTCGATGCGCAATCTGCTGGGTTCACTTCAGTAGCAACATGACCCCACTGGTTGTACTCCAAGATGTTAAGTATATCTGACACTCTGTTGCTAATAAATGTAGTCCACCTACTGGACCCACCCTTTAACCAGGCTAGGACTACTGTCGAGTCTGTCCAGGCGTATAAGTTTGTTTTAGGTATATCCATTACTTGAGATATTTCATAAATTAATTTTGTTGCCAATACTGCGGCGCAAAGTTCCAGTCTTGGTATTGAAAGCTGTTTCTCGATAGGAGCGACTTTAGTTTTAGCCGATATAAGATTGACATAAACTCTGTCTTCTTCAACAACACGCATGTATACTGCTGCTCCATATGCCAGTTGTGAGGCGTCTGCGAAGGCATGCAGCTCTATCCTAGCTGTAGAAGAGTAGTGTAACCATCTTGGTATGCTTACTCTCTGAATGTGTATTAAATTCTCTCTGTAACATAACCACTCTTCTAACAACTCTCCATGTACAGTTTCATCCCATTCTAGCCCTGATCTCCATAATTTCTGTATTATCATTTTAGCGACAACAACAACAGGAGCTATCCACCTCAAAGGATCGTAAAGTTTAGCGACTTCTGACAGGATTTGGCGTTTAGTAATTGACTGTTTAGGTTCCGGTAAGTTAATGGTATATTCAAAGTTGTCTGTTAGGCGATTCCAAATCACACCAAGTACCTTTACTAGGCTGTTGAGCTTGAGAGGAAGTTCATGATCGATCCGTTTGTGTTCTCCGATATATTTTAATATGTTTTCATTATTGCTACTCCACTTTTGAAGCTCGAACCCTCCCAAGTTCATCAGTTTGTTCATTTCGTTGTATATAGTTATCGCTTCATCTTCCGTTTCACATCCTGTCATCAAATCATCTATGTAATAATCATTCTTTGTTATCCTTGCTGCAACTGGGCATTCAAACCGCTCATTATCAGCTAGTCTCTGCAATGACTTCACGGCAAGATATGGAGCACATGCGGTTCCAAAAGTTAATCTCAATAGTTTATAGTGTTTGACTGGCTCATTTTCTTTTGGTCTCCATAGTATCCTCCGGTAGTTTGTATCCTCTTCTGCCACGCGTACCATTCTATACATCTTGATGACGTCAGCAGTAATACAAATCCTGTGAACTCTCCACCTCATTAATAAGTGACGCAAGTCTTGCTGCAGTTTGGGACCGACAAGAAGGTCGTCGTTCAAGGAAACGTTATTAACTCCTTTACACGATGCGTCGAATACAACTCGAAGCTTCGTAGTATCTTTGTCTTCTCTCGTTACGGCATGATGCGGAAGATAGACAGCTTTAGAATTATTAATGTCTGTATCGTCAACTTCAAGCATATGATTTAATTGTATGTATTCGTTTATTACTTTATGGTATTCTTCACGTAGTTTGTCATTTTTGTCTAACTTCTTCTCTAAGGATTTAAACCGTTTAGCCGCTATTTCCATTAGTCTACCATTTTGGCACTCGGGTACTTCCTTTCTAAATGGTAGCCTGACTACAAATCTTCCGCTCTCGTCTCTAACCGTGGTAGCGTCGTAGAACTCTTCACACCTCCTTTCTTCTTCTGTTTGTCTCTTTTGTATCATGTTTGGTTCGTTTTCCACTTCCCAAAATAGTTTAAGTAGCTCGTCTTCCTTGTGTTGTACATGTAAACTTGTGATGTGTGCTGAGGTAGATTCTTGAGACATTCTTCCAGATAACACCCAACCTAAGATTATGTTTTGTGCTAGTAAATTATTCTTAGGATGCTTAATGACGCCGTCTAACAAAACATCGCTGTATACTTCCGCGCCGAGTAAAATGTCTATTTTACCCGGTGTATTGAATCCTGGATCAGCCAACTCTAAATTATTTATGTCTGACCACTCAGGAGTAACAAGATTAGTATTAGGTAAAAGTGTCGTTAATGAACGCAATACATATGCATTTACTGTAACTACTGCCTGGGCATCGTAGCGTGATTTCACAATAAGTGACACCATGTGTTTAATTCTCGTTTGCTCCTCCCCCACGCCTGACACCCAACCACTCACCGATTTACGTGTAAGGTTAAGTAACTGAACCGTAGCCTCCGTTACAAATGATGCCTGTGAGCCTTGGTCTAACAATGCTCTAAGTATAAATTTGCAACCATTCCTACTATCTACTAACACTTGTGCAGTAGCTAACAGGATACTGTTTGTATGAAAATTCTCTTTAGAAAAGTTGGTTACAATGTGTGTATCATTAGACAAAGCACTAGGCTTACCTCTCTGTGTCTCGGTCACAGTACCTGTTGATGTAGACTCGTTCGCACTCGTTTTCTCAGCAGTGACACCTCTCTCGAAATGCAGAAGTGAGTGATGACGCCGTCCACACTTCCGACAAAATGTTGACTGTCGACATTTCACTACGGAATGCGATGGTGCCAAACAGTTGAAGCACAACTTGCTGTGTTGAACAAAGTCCTGTCGTTCCTTAGTAGACATATCACCGAACTTCTTGCAATGGTATACGTAATGCCCTTCATTACATAACGCACATTTCACTTCACGTTTCTTCTCGTCCTTGGTAATGTTCGAATGAAAGGCTTTAGGCTTGGCGACAGGCTTAGCTTGAGCCACTTTTGGTTTATGGCCATCCGTCATTGCTAGTGACCGGAATCTCGCACTCAGGAAATCTTGTAGTTCTAGCCAAGTGGGCGTGTCCTTGTTATTCATGCTCAAGTGTTGTTCCCACTCTTTGACCGATTCGGAATCCAATTTAGACAGCACCAAGTAGTTGATGACCAGGCCCAAGCGTCAATGTTCACATCCATGTTCTTCAAAGCTTTTAAACAGGTCGAAGTCGTGTCTACTAATTGTTTGATAGAACTCGCCGAAACTATTTGTATCGCTTTTTGTGTAAATAATTTTCTCAATATCTCGTTAGTATTGTATCTCTTGTTATTGTATCGTTTCTCTAAATCATTCCACGCCTCCTCATAATTTGCATTCGTGATAGAATAATTTCGTAGTAATACTTCTGGTTCTCCCGATAAATTACTCTTAAGGTATTGTAACTTTTGTACTGGCGATAAAGACTTGTTACTATGTATTAAGGAACAAAACAAGTCATAAAACGATTGCCACTCCTCATATTTTCCCGTAAACGTGGGTATCTGAATACGGGGTAACTTAACATCGCAATTGAATAACGGTGTTTGTGTACCTTCATTAGGTGTAGATGTTTGCGGACACGTAGGGAATTGAAGCTTAGATGAATCCAAAAACGGTTGAAGAGCCTCCTTCAAATTCGACTTGTATTGTATATACGTCTCCTCAAACTGTTCGTAAATGTTTTCTTCAAAATAAGAATCTTCCTTGTCATCGTCTTTGCTAAGCTTTAAAATAGTTTGTTTGTGTCCTACCTTAAAGTTGTTCCACAGTTCTTCTAATGATTCTAACCGTGTTTCTAAGTAAGCCCGTTTTATTCTATCCTTAGGTGACTTTTTGTAGTTCTTCTCAGCATTTTTCAAATTGTCTAGAAGTTCCCTTTGATACACCAGAAGTTCTTCAATCCCAATATTCGTCATAATGTTCACGAAAAGCACTCAAATTCACTAATTATGCAGTTATTAGTAAAAAGTATCTTCAACAGTTCCTTATCGCTGTGGAATGCGGGTGCCTATTGTTCTCGCGGCTCGCTCGCAGTGGCCGGCCGGCGATCACTATCCGTCTCGAATTGGACCAAATGGTAAAGGCGATAAGGTGCACTTTTGCTTGAGGGTTGTTTTGCGAATGAGAAGACGTGTCGTTGTTTTAACAGCAAAAGGTTTCATCGCAGCTTTTAAGAGATTCACGTCAAGACGAGGACACAGCACGGCACAGTAGTTAGTGACAACGGCACTAATTTCGTTGGCGCAGACAAACTATTAAGAGATATGTTCGACAAGGCCAAGTCATCAATCCCTAGTGAGATAGCCCAGTTGTTAACCTTAGAACCGACCAGGTGGCATTTCATACCGCCGCACGCCCCTAACTTTGGAGGCCTGTGGGAAGCTGGGGTGCGCGGTACGAAGACACATCTAAAACGAGTGATCGGCGACACGACACTTACTTATGAAGAATTATCTACAGTGTTAACTCAAGTAGAAGCGTGTCTTAATTCGCGACCGATAAGCGTTCTAAATGATGACCAGAATGACCCCCTCCCACTGACACCTGGCCATTTTTTAGTAGGTGAACCGTTACTGAACCTAGCTGACGAGAATTATACGCAACTTAATATTAGTTATCATGAGAGATGGCGACTCACACAGAAGATGGTTACCGATTTCTAGAACAGATAGTACAAAGAGTACCTTGTTAACCTCAATCAACGGTACAAATGGAATAAAAAGATCGCTGAACCAGAAATCGGTGACATAGTCATTCTAAAAGAGGACAATATTCCACCTAGTAAGTGGATAATGGGTAGAATATTACAAAAACATGTAGGTCCTGATAACATTACTCGGGTCGTGTCAATTAAATGTAAAAATGGAATTCTAAAAAGGCCTGTGTGTAAAATATGTGTTATAACGAAAGTTCAGTGAGAATATCTTATTGTAAATGTAAACTAATAACACCATGTATACACCTGTTATACATTTATATCTACTTACCTGGTTTAAATTTTCACTTACCTGTGTTAAAACTTCATACTTACTCGTGTTAAATTTATACTCACCTGTGTTTACATTGTTATGTTGAGCCATGTTATAGTTTACTATCTAATAGTTAATATTCGCTCTGTACGCATATTGGAGTTATTTTTCATGTATGATTTATTACGGTGGGCGGTTTATTGTCTCAATAAAACCACACTTTTCTGTTGTATGTAGGATATTTAATTTCCGTAAATTCTGTAATGATTCTATCTTTAATGTGCATCGCATTAGAAACATTGGTAGTTACTTTTATTCGGCTCACTGTGTGTGTCACTTTATTATTAATGAACTTACTTTATGTTAAGTTGGTTGGTGTTTGGATTAGAATAGTCCCTATTAGAGTTATGTTTGAGTTACAGGTTGTTGAAGAATATGTTAAAGAACTGCGTTCTTGGTGGGCGGAATGTCCAAAGCGGTGCCAAACACCAACGCAACCTCGTTTAAGTCTTACACACACATATATCTGATACAGTCCACTTAGTTTAACGTTACACATTTGTAAAAAACCAGTATTAAATCAGCTGTTAAAACAACGACACGTCTTCTCATTCGCAAAACAACCCTCAAGCAAAAGTGCACCTTATCGCCTTTACCAGGGACGAGGCTTGCATAGAAGCCGATTCCTATCGGCTTCCCTTCTGAACTTCGGAACAAAACCACTCTATCCTCATTGAAAACTAACACAGTCAGTAGTGTTTAAAATGCCTGTTCAATAATCACAATAGAGGTATTTAATACACCATAAAACTAAAACTATACAAAACGCCCACATTCAATGTTTTGTCATTGTTATCTCCCGACCGCAAAAAAAAATTCTCTAAAATAACTCGGCGGTGCGGGCGGCTTGTCGTTGATTCAAAAATCAAGGCGTCATGACGTCACTTCGGTCACGTGACACCCCGGTTTCATACGGCTCCAGTAACCCGGCCGACAGCGAGTTATGTGGTACCTACAAACAGTGATCGAAAATTGCTTGCGCGTGAACGAGATGGAGAGATATCGGTTCGGTAGTTTTCGTTGATTTTCGTTATGCGTTCGGCTCGGAGTTCGGACAGGAGACAGGACACGAGGACACTATTAGACGCTAGACATTGTGTGATTGCATGGTTGTGTTTGACGTAATCGCATTTTTCATCATTTTATTTTGTTTACACTTGCAGTTAATTCACATTTTGTTGGTATTTGAAATCATTAGTTTATCAGTACGAGAATCGTAGTAGTAGTATTAGTTTGTTGGTATAAAACAGTGTTAAAGTGTTTTGACTTTAGTGAAAGTGTACGTTGTAATTATGTATTTGGGGTAAGTAGATAGTTAATAAGTTGAAATTTCTTAATAGATTTGAAAAGTTATTAGTACGATCAGTAGGATTAGTATGGCGGCAATAATTCGTCAAGGACTTTCTAATTAACTACAATGTCTTTTGCCGCGCGTGCGGGCCGTCTGGTAGCTTAGTGGTAGCCTATAAATTGTTGTTTAGGATTATTTTCTTTGTGAGGAAACATGCTTTCCAAGGTTAAGTTTTGAAAATAAGAAACACATAATTACGTTAGGCCGTGCTTGCTCAGATGTAAGTATAAATTACAAAAGACGTGATGGTTTTTTCAAACATTCTAATGTTTCCCTTTACGACAAATATGAATGGCTGACTGGCAGTTGTAAATAAAATAAAATGTATTGTTTCCCTTGTTTACTTTTCTCAGATTCTAGTAGTTCATGTAATAAAGGGGTTTTTACATTCATAATCTGACGATTTTTCGCTAATTCGTTCGAAGCTCTACACCCGCGCGGCCAATTCCCTCTAGTGGCCGTGAGCGAAAACTCTGAATTGTAAAATGCCACTCCCTAAAAATTTCTCGTTAAACGCGCCCTCTGTTTAATTATTTTGTGATTTTTTTTAATGGAGATATCTCGTTCTTGTACTGCCAAAATGCATTGCATTTCTGATATTTTCGTTAGATGGCGTTGCGCTAGAGCGTAGGAGCTTAGTAAAATGTTTGAGCGTGCGTGGTTTGTGAAAGCGGGCTTTTTGAATGTGAGTTTATAAATACGGTCTAATGACACCGTTCTTTTGTTAGGTAAACAAACAAGAAGTAGCTTTTCGCGGCCATAAGGTCCGAAGTGACATCATTACAAGTATTATTAACCGGTTCTCAATTCGTCAGTATATATATATATATATATATATTTTTTTTTTGTTCATTTATTTTGCTCCGGGTTCCCACCCCCGAGAAATCAACCTTCGCCACTGGCCTTTACCATCTTGAATCTGTGGGAAGGGTGAATGATGCTGAGTCCTATCGGTCAGAAACACCTTTTAAGCTTACGTGTACAGAAATTAAAGCAGTCATTAAATGTATGAAGCGGGGAAAGTCTCCTGGGCATGATGGGCTCAGCATTGAGCATCTTCAAAATGCCGGTGTGCACTTGCCAAGAGTATTAACCATGTTTTTAAATCTATGTGTGGGCCATTCTTACCTTCCACAAGGGATGCTTGATACGTTAGTTGTACCTATTGTAAAAAATCGGACGGGAGACATAGCTGACAAAGGGAACTATAGGCCAATTTCGTTGGCAACTGTAATAGCCAAAGTGTTTGACAGTGTGCTTGACGCGCACCTGAGTAACTGTACAAAACTACACGACACTCAGTTCGGTTTTCGTGCGGGGCTGTCTACAGAGAGTGCAATACTTGCGTTAAAGCATACTGTCAAATATTATACGGACAGGAAGACACCAGTGTATGCTTGTTTCCTAGACCTTTCCAAAGCGTTCGACCTAGTTTCATATAAAGTGTTATGGGAGAAGCTTCGGAGTGCGGGAGTTCCGGCTGCATTGGTGTCAATATTATCTGACTGGTATGAGAAGCAGAGGAACTTTGTAAAATGGTCCAATGCATTATCAGAACCATATAAACTCAAATGTGGTGTGAGGCAAGGGGGTCTGACTTCACCGAGAATCTTTAATGTATATGTAAACAACCTGCTTGTTGAGCTCAGCAGCACCCATGTTGGTTGTCATGTAGACGGAGTTATTTTAAATAATTTAAGTTACGCAGACGATATGGTGCTGCTGAGCCCCACAATCGGGGGAATCAGAAAGTTACTCAGTATATGTGAAAAATACGCTGAACAGCATGGGCTAAAGTATAATCCCACGAAAAGTGAGTTATTGGTTTTTAAGGGAAAAAATAAAAGTCCCTCAAATGTCCCACCCGTAGAACTGAACGGGTTACCTTTGAACAGGGTGTCACAATTTAAATATCTGGGCCATATTGTGACAGAGGATTTAAAAGATGACCTAGATATGGAAGGGGAGCGCAGGGCGCTGGCTGTGAGGGGAAACATGTTGGCACGCAGGTTTGCTGGTTGTTCAGCACCGGTTAAAATAACACTTTTTAAGGCGTTTTGTCAAATATTTTACACCAGCAGTCTGTGGGCTAATCATACCCAAAAAGCTGACAGCGCACTGCGCATTCAATATAATAACGCCTTCAGGGCGCTGTTGCGGCTTCCACCTTACTGTAGTGCGTCAGGGATGTTCGCGGATGCGCACACTGACGATTATTTCGCGATCATGCGCAAAAAAGTGGCATCAGTGGTACGCAGATTGAGGGGAAGCAGCAATAGCATTCTGAAGGTATTTGCAGAAAGGCTAGATGGGCCTACAATGGACAGATTTATCAAGCTGCATGTCAGACATGGGACTTGATAAATCTTCCTATAATCTTTGCTTTATGTTGTGTTGTATCTGTGTATTATTTTATTTTTGTACTCGTGTGTTACTACTAACATAGTTATTAAGTTTGTACTGATTACTAACATGCTATGGGCCGTCGACGCCTGATAATAAACGATTTGATTTGATTTAAAAAACATGGAATTCTTTTTTCAAAAGAAGTCATTTGTTTAATAATTATAGTGTTACATTTTCATCGCATTTCAATCTTTTTCGTCATCATGGATACGTTAAAAATTCGAGTAATTATGGAATATGAGTACCGTCGTGGCAGCAACGCGGCACAAGCGGCACGCAACATCAACGACGTTTACGGAGCTAACACTACAAACCAACGCACCACCTGTTACTGGTTTGCTCGCTTCCGTTCTGGAAATTTCGACCTGAAAAATGAACCTCGCGGTCGTCCGAAGACTTTGGTCGACAATGACGAATTAAAGGCGATTGTGGAAGCTGATGATACACAATCTACGGCTGAATTAGCAGCAGCTTTCGACGTTAGCGTCAAAACAATATTGGTCCATTTGCGTCAAATTGGCAAGGTAAAAAAGCTTGACAAATGGGTGCCCCACGAACTCAATGATCGCCAGCGCGAAGTACGCGTCGAGGCGTGCCTTGCACTGCTCAACAGACACACAAATGAAGGAATTTTGAACCGCATTGTTACCTGCGATGAAAAATGGATTCTGTTTGATAACCGCAAGCGCTCAGCAAGTTGGTTGGATCCTGGTTCAGTACCTAAACAATGCTCTAAACGAAAACTTACCCCTAGAAAAGTGATGGTCACTGTTTGGTGGTCTAGCGGCGGTGTGATTCATCACAGCTTCTTACCAAACGGGGTGAGCATTACTGCAGATGTGTACTGTGAAGAACTGAACACAATGATGGAGAAGCTGGCACATCTCCAACCAGCATTGATCAATCGCTCGTCTCCGCTGCTCCTGCACGACAACGCGCGACCTCATACTGCACAGCAGACGGTCTCCAAGTTGCAAGAACTGGGGTTGGAAGCTCTCCGTCATCCGCCCTACTCACCAGACCTTGCGCCTACAGACTACTACTTTTTCCAGAATTTGGATAACTCCTTGGCGGGAAAAAAATTCAATACCCGAGAGGCAGTACAAAATGCCTTTGAAGAATTTGTTGCCAGCTGATTTCTTTAAGAAGGGCATCAATAAACTGCCACTGCGTTGGCAAAGATGCATTGATTGCATGGGTGATTACTTCGATTAATACAAATAAAAAATACATGAAAAAAATTCGTTTAAATTTTTTCATACAAAACGGCAATTTCATAGGTAAAGACCTAATATAATAATAATCCTGAACCTGATGCCGATGGGCTACTAGTTTTTATTTTTTTTTGTTTTGTTTTTTGTAAAAATATTTATAAATGTAAAGATTATGTATTTAAAATGAAATAAAGGAATAATATAATATAATATATATCCAAATAATATATATATATTATATTATATTATAAAAATATTAAAATAATAGTATAGATTAGTTTATTGTTTTGTAAGATTATTTTGTGTATTTTATCTATGGGCCTTAGTTGCCTGCAAATAAAGTAAATAATAATAATAATTTACTCAACGCCGTAAGTAGTCGAACGAATCTTAAAAAATCGAGTCATCGTTCAGCCTCTTAAGTATTGGATTTTATAAATCGAGTGCTTGCTTTGTGTACCTCTCACAGTGTCCGACGCGCCTCCGCAGGAGTCTTTCAGAATGTTTTTGCTGAGGTCCAGCGTGGTGAGCGACGTGACCGCCTTCAGAGACGTATACACGTCTGTAGTTAGGCGGTTCTTGGCTAGGCTCAGCCACTGCAGAGACGTCGTCCTGACGAACAGCCCACTGCGAACGAAACCAAATTCAATACTAACTAGAACTAGGATATTGGCGCGTGCGCTACAAAACTTATCAAAACTTTCACGACAGCTCACCCCGGCAGCTCCTTTAGAAAGTTCCCGGACAAGTCGAGCAGGCGCAGCTTCTCCGCGTCGTCGAGCAGCCCCGTCGGCAGCGCGGTCAGCGCACACGACGTGATGTGCAGCTCCTGCAGATTCCGCGCGTCACGCAGCGACGTCTCATTCAGTAAGCTAAGCCACGGCCCGTCCTGCACGCGCAACACGCGGAGCTTCGCGCAGGCGCTCACCCAGCCCGCCGGGAGCTCCGTGGCCGTAACGTCACGCACGTCCAGCATGTCGAGCGCGCACGCCGACCAGGGCTTGGGCGCCGGCTCGTCCCAGCCAAACACGGTGAGGCTGCGCAGCGCGAGCGACAGCGCGCTCGGCACGCGTGCCGCCGGCATTTCCAGCGCAAGCACGCGCAACGCGCCGGCCAGCGCCACGGACACGTTAAGCGCGTCGCGCACCGACACGTTGACGAGATGGGGCAGTCGAGTCAGCACTTCCGCAGGCAGGTCGGTGGCCATGCGCGTGAGGTCCAGCAGCTCGAGCGAGCGCGGCAAGTGGCGCAGCTCACCGGGCGGCAGGCGCACGTGGTCGAGCAACAGGCGGCGCAGGCCCTGCGGCGCGGCCAACGTGCCCGGCGCCAGCTGGGTGTCGATGAGCTCGAGCGCGAGCACGTCGGTGAGGCCGGTCAGGTGCGTGGCCGTGAGGTTGCCGGCGTTGATCAGCTTCAGCCTGTCGAGCACGAGCACGTTGAGCGCGTCCAGAGTGGCGGCGTATGAGCCGCGCGGCGCCGGGCAGTCCTTCAGCTGCACTTTTTTGACGCGCAACTGCGACTCGAAGCGCGGTAGGGCTGAATTGTCGAGCGTCAAGTTTTCTGGGCATTTTAATGTGAAATAGCCGCTGTCGGTGAATTCAATCAGCAACTTCAAACCTATTCAAATTGAAAATGTAGTTATAGACATACAGTTTGAAATACGTAGTGATTTATTCTATAGTTTGTAGTGTTTTTTTGGAAGTCGGTTGTTTTTTATTAGAAGAAACATAATATATTCAGCACTCTATTTTATTCATGGCACTTGTCGTCAAAACGGAACCTTGATTCATGCAAATCAATTTAGACCAAATATTTTTTGATTTTCGATTTGGTTTTATGATCATAAAACCAAAACAAACACATACATAGGTAGATATATTTTGTAGACTGTCTGTTTGTTGAAAATCCTCCACAATAATATTCATAGTCCAGAACTACTCTCAAAATTTTATTTTAATGTACCTAACAAAACAGTGCGCTTTAATTGTCGCTACGTGTGCCTCATTCATCATTCTATATTGTGCGCGCAAGCACAAATTTTAATGAGATATGCAAGCAGTACCTATGATCTGGATCCTTTCACAACTAGTGTGAACTCAGCCAGAAGGTTTCACACTCCTCAAATGTTTCAAGTAGCAGTGGTTATGTTATGCTGATGACTCATTGCAAGCAAATGTTTATAATATTACCTGCAGGCGTAGCATGAACACCGTTTTGTCGACAAAGATGACGTTTCGTGTAGACAGTACGACGGCAGCAAAGTAGAAACAGACATACATCATTCATCATTCAACAGATCATTGGACTGTCTGTTGAACACACCATTGAATTTTCCTGTGTTGAGCTTGATAAGCATGTTATAGTATGCATATATAGACCTCCAAGCTACCAGAATCTACCTATATTTGATTCTGTAATGGAAGAGGTGCTAAAGAAACTTAGTGCTAATAGTAAGTCAATAATCATATGTGGTGATTTTAACATTAATTTATTAGAAAATAACTCGAATACTGTCCGATTATTAAGTCTTTTTAGGTCATTTGATTTGTCAAATGTTTTTATTGAACCAACCCGAGTGACAGCTTCTTCTGCCACTTGTATAGATAATATTTTTGTAATTGTGATGGCAACTTATTTACAATTTCTTTATGTAAGTAACATAAAGAAATTGTAAATAAGTTGCCATCTGATCACAGTGGACAAACAATAACTTTTTGCGCCTACATACCTTTACAAAAAATTCAAATAAGATTTAGGCCAATTACATGTAAAAACTTAGAAAAATTAAATAATTCGTTGGCCAGTAAATTATGTGTTCAGAGTTTTAATAATGTATGTGACCCAAATGAGTTCTACGCCGATTTCTTTTCACTAATAAACAAACACTTTAATGAAACTTTTCCACTAAAGACTAAAACTATTTACACAAAGTTCTTATTTAGTGATTGGGCTACTCCAGGTATTCGTAAAAGCAGGGAAAATCTTTTTGAACTTTATGGCCTAAAGCAACATATGAATAATTCAATCTTTCATCAGTATGTTGCAAAATATTCTAAAACTTTTAAAAATGTGTGCAAAATAGCTAAAGCTCTTTACATTAGCAATAAAATAAAATCAGCTGATGACAAAATAAAAACTACCTGGCAAATAATAAATAATGAAACAGGTAGGAAAAAACAGCGTAGTACTGAATTTAATTTAGAGACTGCACATGCACATGGCCCAATCAACTCAAATGTAGAAATAGCTCAGGAATTTGAAAACTTTTTTGGAAATATTCCAGTTAAAACTACTGAAGCTCTAAATTCCTCACCCGCGCTTTCTGCTGCCTTACTTAGAAAGAATGTAAAGGCATGCCCTTTGGAGTTTAGGTTTCAGCATACAAACCCCCAAGCGGTTATAAAAGCTTTTAAAGATCTTAAAATTAAATCAACAGAAGATCTATGGGGAATGTCTGTAAAAGTCTGTCGATCTATCATCGAAACCATTGCGCTCTATTTAGCTTTCATATTTAACACCAGTGTAGACCAAGGAGTCTTTCCGGATCTCATGAAACACAGTAAAGTAGTTCCTTTGTTCAAATCCGGTGATAGTAAGGAACCCAACAATTATAGGCCTGTGTCAATTCTGCCAGTTCTCAGTAAGGTGTTTGAAAAGTTGATGCTCAATCAAATGTTACGTCACTTTAATAAAAATTCCATCTTTCATGAACATCAGTACGGTTTCACCAAAGGGCGTACCACAGACGCCGGTGTCACCCTAATAAAGAACATTTTTAACGCCTGGGAGGAAGCACAAGATGCCATTGGAATCTTTTGCGACCTCTCGAAGGCGTTCGATTGCGTCGACCATGATACACTTCTGTTGAAACTAGAGCACTATGGGGTTAGGAATACAGCTCTTGATTTACTAATATCATATCTGAAAGAAAGCGTACGTAACGAAAACGGCGTAAACTCATTGGGGTCTGAAATGGCAATGGGCGTTCCTCAAGGCTCGATATTAGGTCCATTCCTCTTTTTAGTTTATATTAATGATTTACCCCAATTACTTCTAAATCAACCGAAGATGGTGTTATTTGCAGATGACACATCATTGATTTTTAAAATAAATCGACGTTCACAAAATCTTGACGACGTGAATAGCTCTATTCTTCAGGTACAAGATTGGTTTACGGTAAATAATTTGGTACTAAATGAAAAAAAAAACAAATGCATTCGATTTAAATTACCTAATGTTGAAGTAGCGAATGTGACATCATATTGAATGGAGAAAAACTGGAGTTTATTAATCAAACAGTTTTCTTGGGAATCACGCTAGACGAGAAATTACAATGGGGACCTCATATAAAATCTCCTGCGGGGCGGTTATGCTCGGCCGCTTATGCTGTTAGAAAGATAAGACAGTTAAGAACACGGTGACAGATAAATTCTCCATACAAACGTAATACCAAAATCATTTGCAATTTGAGCATATGTCCACCATATTGTGTTGTTATTCGGATTGAGACACTATTTATCTAGGCTTCTAAATCCTTTTTTTTTTCAAAAAACCTACCTAAAGTAAAGTTATAGCGAATTGAATTTCGAACATTTTTACAGCGTAAATGACATGTTTTCATACTGTTTTTTCTGTATTATAAACAACAATATTTGTAATATTGTTTCAGCAGAAGCACAGCCTATATTATCAAGTTACAAATTATCGAAAAAAAATTGGACAAAAATTAAGTTTTCATTAATCATTTTTGGTATTACGGATCACATCCAAATTTCTCATAAAAATTCAATAGAATTCTATTCGCTTCACGCGTGTCAATGTGTGCGTGGTCGTGGTAGCTGTGTGTATCGCTCCGACAGGCACATTAACGTGCCTCTACTACACGCGGGGTTTGTGGGGCATTCCTTCGGGGTGTTTGTTATCTTATCAGTGAAGTTTTGTTTTGTTTACGGACTTGGAATATTTCTTACGATTTTGATTTGGTTGAAGACATGGACTCCGAACGTTGGGATTTGGGATGTACTTACTTATCTCACAGTAAGTATTACCCAATGATATAGGTACCTATTATAACGTTATAGGTACCTCTTTAGCTACTAATTGTTTACTTATAAACTCAGCCTAAGAAAATAAGGACATTTTTGAAGTGAAAACTTCTTTAGGCGCGTTGAGCACTTTTTGGGTGAACAAAAATCATGGAACTCGCCGCGCCTATAAACTGTTCACACGGCACCACAGCCACGCCGCGACTGCGCCGCCTGCCGCCGCGCCATTCCACTTGATCGCCGGCTGCTTGCAAAAGTGCAAGCCGGCAGCGGCGCGGCGACGGTGCGGCGGCGGTGGGCCACCGCCGCGCGGCATAATTATATCAAGAACACTACTCAATACTTGACAGTGATGTTTGTCCAGCGTACCCGGGGTAGGGTGATTTGTTTGGACAAGTGCGGCTTTATGGCCTCGGCCTCGGTACGGTTTTTGATCTTTTTTTGTGAAATTCCTATTACATAGTATACATACATTACATTGATAAAACTAAAATGAAAAGTTCAAAGTCGTTGAAGTTTATACACTTTTAGTGCCAAGCACCCGGCTCGCAGGTACACTCCTCCCGCGTCGCGTCGTATGTATCAATAGTTATAGGCAGTGCGCCGACGGACTTGACTGACCGGCTGTTATAGATTTGTGAGAGTTGTTGTAAAATAAGTCAGTCTAATTGTTGTAAAACAAGTCATTATTGAACTGTTGGACTTTTTTTGCATGTTTGTTTACGCATAAAATGATGTCGAAAGTAAGGGAATAGGAGTGCACCTGTGTCTCTACGCACACACGTAGGTATAATAAAACTTCTTGCCGTTTGATTACGGTGGATTATTATCTTATGTAATAGTACTGCAGATAACATAAGGTAACAAGCCAAATCCTATAAATCTGCGTGTTTTGTGTGGATCTTTGAGACTACATTATGTATTCTGATAATTGTATTTTTTGTAAATAATTCGTTCAGTCGATAATTAACCCTACACGACTTCATCACGATTCGACTTATATTTTTTAAATTATGAATTATCATTATCTCTGAAGTAAGAACCTAAACAAAAGTTTTGTCTTTTACTAATACTTTGCTAATGTACACTTTTATTATTTGACTTGTATTCAGTATATCCTAATCACAATATTTAAAGTTTAGTAGGTAAAAGAAATAAGTAAGTACCTACTTACTGAAATAACAAAGAAAAGCCTTAGTTTTTTAAAGTTGAGGCCACCCACTCTAAAGAAAATAAATAAACTTGTACAGGCTTTAAATAAAGACAATAATAATAAATATATCCTAATCCTATTAGTTTATAATTACGCGCCGTGGGTGGTCAACTTTAGCGCCGCCTGTTCGTCTGTCGATTTCCAAGGCCACTCTCGATAACGATGCATAGGTACTAGGTAGGTACCTTATTTGAATGAAGTAAGTACCTATCTACTTACTTGATTTTCTCTACGAGGCGTAGATCTCGAGATCCTAACTTTATATCCATACTATAATATTATAAACTCGAAAGTAACTCTGTCTGTCTGTCTGTATGTTACCTTTCGCGCCCAAACCACTGAAGGGATTACGATAAAATTTGGCAAGGAGATAGATGGCCGCCCGGGGAAGGACATAGGTTACTTTTTATCGACATACCACGCGGGGGGAGCCGCGGGCGGAGGTTATACTAATATAAATTCGAAAGTGAACGGATTTCGTCTAAAGGTAAGGAGATAGATGGCATCCTGGGGAAGGACATAGGCTACTTTTTATCACGCGGGTGACGCCGCGGGCGGATGCTAGTATATACATTTATAATATTAGTAGGATTAGTGATATGTATATATATACATAATATCACTAATCCTACTAATATTATAAATGTGAAAGTTTGTGTGTTTGTTACTCAATCACGCAAAAACGACTGAATGGATTTGGATGAAAGGCAAACAGATAGTTTATAACCTGGATTAACACATAGGATAGTTTTTATCCCGATATTCCCACGGGATCGAGACTTACGCGGGTGAAACCGCGGGGCGCAGCTAGTAGATATATAAAAACTCGTGTCACAGTGTTAGGGTTGGACCTCATCTGGCAGCACGGAATCGCCTTTTTCCGTCGCCCTTTCTCTTTTTCTGTCGCTTAGAACTGCCATTTGCTAGACCGAGACAGAAAGAGAAAAAGGCGATTCCGTGCTGCCAGATGAGGTCCAACCCTTAGTTGCCATACTCCTCCGAAACGGCTTGACCGATTGTTATGAAATTTTATATGTATATTCGGTGGGTCTAAGAATCGGTCGTAATCTATTTTTCATACCCCTAAGTGGTAGGTAGGCTAGGTAGGTAGGTAGGGTAGGTAGGTAGGGTAGGCAGGTACTTAGTGCTACCCGTGCGAAGCCGGAGTGGGCAGCTAGTAATATTATTAATTCTAAACTATTCGAAAGTGAGTTTGTTTGTTTATTTATTTGTTTGTTACTCTTTCACGCTATAACGGCTGAACGGATTTAGATGAAATTTAGCACATGGGAAGACCATTACTTGGAATAGTACATAGGATACTTTTTATCCCGATATTCTTACGGAATCGAGACTTACGCGGGTGAAATCGAAGGGCGTAGATAGTAATCTAATATCTTGAGATATTGACATGGTAAAGAAATTTCCAAAAAACGCATTACTAGTCTATACATTCAATAACGATTCCCCAAATTAGTCAACAAAAATATAGCAAATAATGAACATACCTAATTATTAATAATAAATATAAAAGCCGATTGAACGACTCGATAAGAATGAATGGCAAATAATAATATCTACTTATCTCTTATCTCACCACGCACACATACACGGCGGCGCACCGAACGAAGCTTGCACGAACTCCAAATTGTAGTTGAGAGCATCAGTCGGTGGCCCCTTAACAGATGTAGAAACCGCGCGTTTGGTCTCTTTCAGTTACTTCCACAGCATTATGTCGTATGGCATTTTACTGTGGGGTCGGGCTGCTGATATTGAATCCATTATTTATTTTGCAAAAAAGAGCTGTCAGAGCCATTTATAATCTATGTCACCGCGAATCTCTCAGGGAACTATTTAAAAAGATTAATATCATGACGGTACCTTGCCAATTCATTTATGAGAATATTATGTATGTAAGAAAAAACTTAAATCTTTTTAATAAAATAAGTGATAGGCATAATTTTAATACTAAAAATAAAGATAAAATAGATCAACCATTTTTCAGATTAGCTAAAGTACAAACATCTTTTATGGGGTACTGCGTTAAATGCTATAACAAAATACCTTGTGATATATTGCAATTAAATGAAAGAAAATTTAAAACTCATATAAAAAGTACACTTTGTAAACAAGCTTATTACAAATTAGAGGATTATATCCAAGATATATTTGTAATCATTTTAAATAATATTAATAATCATAATGACTGTAATTCTAATAATTTTAATTGACATGTAAATGTATTTGCCCGCCATAACATGGCAGAATATGCGGAAACCAAAATGACTGTAATATCTATTGTACCATATTTTAGCAAATAAACATTTTTGATTTGATAAGAATGCTTGGAAACATGCTGGTCTTGCTCCATAGGACGATTTAGTGTCTGGGCAAAATCAAACTGATAGCTAATTTAGTTTTTTATTTATTATTTGTATGTCATAGACTTTTACACTCTGTCATTACTTAAACTCACGCACTGACTTATTAGTACTACTTGTAACAATGTTAGGACTATTGTAATATCGTATACTTTTACAATCTTTGTAAATATGTGAGCACCATGTATCTGGTAATTAATTTATTCATTATTGCTCCATTTATAATTCTTTTTACCTTTCGTATTACAGTAATCTTATTGTAGGTGCATCGTCTTCACATATAATTATATAATTAATGTATACAAAATATTGTAAAACATTTTTAAAAGAGTAACGATGTAGTTTCTTGGCCATTCTTCTCCATACGAAAACTACCTTTTGGAAGGGGCAACTAGAATCAATTCTATTTCTTTGTTTGACGTTCAAAAGTGCCATATATGTGCCGCCTATTTGAAATAAATTATTTGACTTTGACTTTTGAAAGAGTCCACTGCACTTTTTAACCGACTTCTTCAAAAAGGAGGGGGTTCTCAATTCGTCAGTATGTTTTTTTTTTTTTTTGATTTATGTTACGCGATTACTCCGCCAATTATGAATGGATTTTGATGATTCTTTTTTTGTTTGGTAGGTCATGCTTCAGAGGTGGTTCCATATAAATTTTATTAAGTTTGCTTGCGTAGTTTTTGAGTTAGCTTCAATAATTACGTATTTTTCCCACTTTGCGTATGTAGACGATATTATTATCTTAGTTGACCCCGTCACTGTTATTTACATAGCAGATAACAGTATACGAATTTGTGTGGGGTAGGTACCAGACCTATAAAGTAAAAAATAAAAACTTTTTAAAAAGTCGGTTGTTTTTTTTTTGTTACGAAATTCACTCTTTTACATAATTCGACTCAAAAGCTTTATTTTGTCATAGGATTTTTTTTCTGTTTGATTCTCAATTTGTCACGTCAACTACAACAATTTTTCTCAAAGTATCGAAGTACCGCATTTTGGATCAAACAATTTTACAGTACCTATTATTGGCCTTAACTATTTCCTTGGTACTTATGCCCATTAACTTTTTTAAATGATGTAAAAAAGGAGAAGATAGCTTTGTTCTTCTATTAATTATCACAGTTTTGCGTTCTAAACGCTCCCTTGTAAAATCATGATTTTGTAGATAACCGTGTATACTTTGTGGCCGTTGAGTATAAAGTTTACTACTGGCGATTTCAAAATCAAATTGTCTTCACTACCTCTAAACAAATGTCGGTTGTCAGTGTAATTTTGTTAGTAAGGATAGAAAACTTTCTTCCGCAATAGTCAACATATAAAAAGACCTAGACAAAGATCGATAGAAATGAAAGACAAACAATGAATTGTATATTTTGTGGTGTTTGTTTTTTCCTTTTGTTATATATTTTTGTGGTGTGCAATAAAGTACATAATAAATAAAGACAAAATGACAGATTGTAGAAGGATTTCTAGGGTGCGATGTCAAAAATGAAGAAACGGATGTAATAATATAATATAATATAACCTTTATTTCCATAACCAAAAAAATTACTACAAAACTATACATAAAAAAAAAAAAAAAGAAACGGATGTACGTTCTAAAAAAAAGTTTATGCTCCGCTCCTATTGGTCGTAGCGTGATGTTATATAACCTTCCTCGATAAAATGGACTATCCAATACAAAAATAATTTTTCAATTCCAACCAGTAGTTCCTGAGATTAGCGCGTTCAAACAAACAAACAAACGTCGAAGAAGAAGCGCATTGTTTGAGAAAAGTACTATACAAGCCTTGGCCGCAACCAGCTATTGATGGACTCACGTTTTGATTGTCATACTTACTTTGCCGGCCGCATCGTCATTTGTTTTTGAACAGTACGGCAATTTCGATTTATCTCGAAGAAGGTTGTCATAATAATGCTCGAATTTCCAAGGATGTTAGAAAAAAAAAACATTTATCAGAAAATAGTTATAAAAACCGGTGAACTTAAAATCGACCTAATTGACCCAAATAAGACTGTTCACAGGCGACCTTATAGGTTATCCCCTATTGAATTAAAAATAGTAAATGAAAAGGTTCAAGAGCTGTTAGATGCCAACATTATTCGGGAAGGTTCTTCACCATTTGCAAGCCCCATTCTGTTAATTAAGAAAAAAGACGGCAGTGATCGTATGTGTGTCGATTACAGAGAGCTTAAGAGTAACACGCGTCCAGATAGCTATCCTCTACCATTGATTAATGATCAGATCGATAAGTTGTATGGAGCCAATTTCTTTTCTAGCATCGACATGGCTTCTGGTTTCCACCAGATAAGAGTTCATGAAGACTCAATAGAGAAAACCGCATTTGTTACGCCATGTGCACAATTTGAATACCAGACCATGCCTTTTGGCTTAAGAAATGCACCACAGGTTTTCCAAAGGGCCGGCCATAAATACCGCGCTAAAACCTTTAAATGACAGTAAAATTCTCGTTTAAATGGATGACGTACTTTCTGCATCACTAACCGTGGAAGAAGGGTTACTCCGTCTTGACAAGTTGCTGAATACTTTATCTGTAGCTGGTTTTTCATTTAACTTCAAAAAGTGCTCGCTTATGAAAACGAAATTGAATATTTGGGCTTTATAATATCATCCGGAGAAATCCGATCAAACCCTGGCCCCACAAGGTTGTTCATATTTTATTTTTAAACTTATGGGGATTTATGAACCTTTTTTTCACAAATCCCCATTAAGAGCTCTATAAGACGTCGATGGGGATTTTTGGAAGACAAGTTCACAATTCCCATCAGTTTAAAAATAAAATATAAATGGGGATTCCATTGATGAGGAGCGTCAATGGGGATTAATGGAATAACCCCTCTACAAGGTCTTTTTCGTATCCAAGCATGAACCGGGCAGAATGTTCAGACTATTTTACATGCTGATCATGATTCCCTAAAACGGTTATTAATATTAATCGTCTATAACATCTTCCAGGAACCCTCCGCCATAATGTTTTAGTAACCAACCAGATTTCCGGAGTCAGATGTTATCATGGCTTAGATAAATGCTGAACTGAATGGTTTGATTAGTATTAAATACAAGGGTGCGTTCCTTATTACGCTGTAATCGATTTGGGCGCGATAAAACCCGTACCGTATTAGTTTGATCGCGATAACGATATCCCTTGAATCGTCATAGATGACGTCATGACATGCGCCATTTTGCGATAACGCCGACCATGCCCTACTACATTATTATCACTGTGAGCGCTGTCAATGTGGCTGTCAAATAGAGATGAGATATACCTGGCATTCTCCATACCCGGCCTTTAAGGTATGGGTATCACTAAATACCTGGTACAAATACCAGGTGTCAAAATACTTCTAAGTATTTGGGTGTGGTAGGATTTCGATATGTAAACGTATGCGATAAGTATGGTATGCCTCCAATATAATGTACCAACCAACTAGAAAATCAACCTATTCAAGAAGCACAGGCTTCTTGAATAGGTTGATTTTCTAGTTGGTTCAAATTATTATCCCTCCTAACTAAATTTACAGCAAGATGTTTCCTCTGGATATGTTTTGTGAGATTTGTGACTCCGGATTTGTAAGAGAAAACAGCTTTACACATTTTACACTCTGCTTTAAAATCACCTTTATCGGTAAAGTGATCCCATGCCACACTTTTTTTAGGAGCCATTATTACTAATTTATAAATTATAAGTCCTCTAATATACCTACTAAGAAGAATACCTAACCTAAGCCACTTAATATTTACACTTTCTTGAATATATTTACACCACAAAGTTGTTACACATAAATAAAAGCTATTATTATTGAATAATTATACGTGTCTACTATACACTTTTCTAGATAAAAACAAACAGGTGTAACGAAATCGCAATCACAACTGACGCAAAAAATCAAAACATTGTCGACCTAAGTACCACTAGACAACGTAAACATTCAAACACGTAATAATATTCCCTAACATAAACAAACTAAGGAACTCTTTCACGTCGTGACAAAAAATGTAATTATGCTATTATGTTCCTTATGCACGTAAAAATAAGTACCCATTTTGTGTAACTAAATTAAATCAACCGAACGTTCATAAAGCACGAATGACGTTTCGGGTCCCTTCGTAAGCTGTCGGGTAGCTTCGGGTTGCTTCGGCGTACCGAACTACCGATAAAACTGGGCGCTACCTTGTGATAGCGGTTCGTATCGTACTATGCGTCTGACGTCATACCTTCAAGGTATTTACCCAGTATTTCGGTCCGTACCCGGTCTATGTACCTCGGTGAAGTTAGCCGCACGATTTCATTATTATGAACTTTTGTTAGTGCTAATCGTTAGAGAATCGTTAGAGAGGGTTAGAGAGAAAAGAAAAATCGTTAGAGAGTAATTAGTTTTTATGTAAAAACAATTTTAATTTTTCGTGTGAAGTTGGCCCCCCTTCCCGCAAAAATGGACTTAGACGTAATTTTATTTTTTTAATCGTTTGCGAATCGTTAGAGAGAGATTGAGAGTTACACAAAATTGTTAGAGAGTTAATATTTTATTTGATATTAAATAATTTCTAAGAGCGTGACGTTAGCCCACCTCTGTGAATTTTGCCCCCGATATAATTATTCTCAACTTTTGTTAATGCTAATCGTTAGAAAATCGTTAGAGAGAGTTAGAGAGAAAATAAAAATCGTTAGAGAGTAATTAGTTTTATTTATCAACGATTTTAATTACTTTTGTGACATTGGCCCCCATTCCCGCAAAAATGGACGTAGACGTAATTTTTTTTTTTAATTGTTTGTGAATCGTTAGAGAGAGATAGAGAGTTAAAAAAAATCATTTGAGAGTTAATATTTTAATTGATATTAAATTATTGCTGAGAACGCGTTTTACCCTAGGACCTGAGCAGGTTAATATTTAGAAACGTGCCGCCTCGATAGGGGATAGGGGGGGGAGGAGAGGGGGAATTGTTAGTAGATCCCCCCACTGCCCCCTGCCGGAGATACAAAGTTTTTTTTAAATATGAGAAATCTCTTATATGCTGGGGCCATACCAACAGATTATCGCGGATTCGCTCAGTGGCCGACCCACTGCTCTTGAGTCCACACGTTCAGCAGTGAACTTCCGCGCGGACCGCACATTTTAAAATCCGTTTTCTCTGTGTGTGTACAGGAGACCGTCGGTGCCTGTGCAGACACAGAGAAAGCAGCCCCGGACTGCCCGGCGCGTACGCGTCGTCGCGGTCGCGGAGGGCCACGACATCTACGATGCCGAAACCCGGCAAGCGCGGCTCGCTCGGCCGCGATGCCGGGGCCGAGGAGGTGCGACCGGCGTTGGACCGGGCACTGTCGTTGCCTAATTTAGGTGACGTATTGCCCGGTGCGCCGTCGGCCGGACCACCACCAAGACCCACCAAAAGTGGGAAGAAGAAGGGAGGGGGGGGATCGGGGACCGCTGTTGCGGTCGGCACACCGACGTCATCGGCGCCTGCGCGCGTTGCGCCAACGCCGTCGACGAGCCGGCAGCACGCGGTCTCCATCCGCCCAGCCGCTTTTCGCCCGGTGCCCATACAGGCCCCGGGACCAGCAGTGACACCAAGTCGCGCGCCGCATGCGCGCGCCGCCGCCCCGCTGGCGCGTGTCCCCGCGCCCGCACCACCCGCAGCGCCCGCGGCTCGGCATGCCGCGCCGCACGCGCGCCCCGCGCCACCCGCGCAGACACCTATGCCGCCCGCGCGTACTCGCGCGCCCCCCGCCCGCACCGCGGCCCCACCGCCACGGTTCGCGTCACCGCCGCAGCCCCCGCGCCCGGCCGCCCCGGCTTCCCGCCCCTTGCTGGCGGGTCCGGTGCTGGCAGAGCGGGAGCGACCTGCAAGTGCAGGCCACTTCAGGCCACCCACAGTGGCAACCACGGTGCCTGCTTCGCCGGCACCCCCAAGGACCTCGGCTTACGACTCCCCGGCGATGCTATCGGCGTGCTCCTCACGTGTGGGGTCGAGCATGTCGCTGGCGTCATCGGCATCGGACTCGGCGACCTCCGGTCGCGGAGACGTGTCTGAAGACACGACCTCGCGATCCGGGGGGCGCCCCCCTGTCGGAGGCCAGGCAGCTGCCGGCGACACTCCCATGTCGCCGGCCTCTCCGACGCCGTCGCTGGACTTCGGCTTCGAGTTTCGACTCGACCCCAAGCCGCAGCGACGGCGTAGAAGCTCCGGCGAGACCGCGTCGGAGGAGGCCAAGAGGTACTGCCCAAACCCGCCGCGGCCACAGCGCGATAGCGCGCCGCGGGGTCGGGCGGTACCTAGGTCGCCTACCTTTGCCGACGCGGTCCGCACCTCTCCGCCGCTGACACCCACGGGGGTAAGTGCCGCTAGGCTAACACCTGCCTCACCGCCCCCCTCTGCACCCTCTCCCGCCCCCCCCGGCCCCGCTCCGTCGACAAGTACGACGTCGCAGCCCAAGCCGGGGAAGAAGAAGGAGAAGAGACTGAAGTTCCCTCCGCTGGTAGCCGAGAAGCTGCCTAACTGGGCCACCCACTTCCGGGCCCTAGCGGGGAAACTGGGCCGGCCGCCTAATGCTCGTCCGTACGGGACCGGGGTGAGATTTACCCCGGACACCGAAGACGAGTACCGGCTGGTCCAGCGGTACCTGACTGGCCTGGAGAAGGATAGTGGGGTATCCTGGTTCGCGTACTCGCTGCCAGCAGAGAAGAATATGAAGATAGCAATTCGGGGACTACCAGCCGACACGGACCCGAAGGAAATAGAGGAAGAGCTCCGGGTGTTGGGCTACCAGCCGGAGTATGTGCGCCACATTAAGGGCGCACAGGGACGACCCGGCTGTGTATTTCATGCCATTATTAAGAGGACCCCGGACGCCAGACAAATCTACGACACCGACACATTCTTACTGATGCGCGGTGTCAAGATTGAGGCTTGGCGCGGGAAACGCGGGCCCGCACAGTGCCACCGGTGCCAAAAATTCCGGCACAGCTCACACCAATGTCACCGGCCGATCGCCTGTGTACGGTGCGGGGGTGAGCACGCGGCACGCGACTGCCCGCGCCCGAGGGAAGAGCCGGCCTCCTGCGCTAACTGCGGGGGGCCGCACCCAGCCAACAACATAAGGTGCCCCGTGTTCCTGGAGGAGATTAGGAACAAGAGAGCGGGGACAGCCGCCATCACGGCCAGACGCCAGACGCAAGCGGCCACTGTGAGGCCGCAAGTGTCGTCGGAGGCAAATGCCACGACACTGATGGCGGCGGCGAATGGCCCCACCAAAAGAAGCCAAGCCTCAACCTCTGGGCGGAGGCAGAGAAGGAAGAGGAATAGAGGGGGGAAGGGTAAAAATCCCCCCCCCCCAGCGACACAGGAAGAGATCCCGTTGGCCGACCCTGCCCATACTGCACAGGTCGTGCACACACAGCACACACAGCAAACGGACGTACTGCTGCCACAGAGTACCCGGCATACAAAGCCACAGGGTACTCGACGAAGCAAGCCACAGACTAACCAAATGGGCGAACCTACCACTAGCGCCATTACGGCGCAGCGGAGCAGTGGTGAACCAAGAGGGTTCGCCCTCAAGACGCCAGGCGCCGCTCCGATCGCACCTAGCGCCACAGAGACGTTGCGGCGGAATGTCGCAACAAAGTCGGCAGGTGCGATGCCACAGAGTAGCGGCGCCTACAATACGAAGGCCAGTACGTCTAGACGTACTGAATATAAAAAATCAGATTTCACGACCTGTGCGATCAAATTATTGATGGACCTTATTAAGGCCATCAGGCAGGGTCAAGATGTGGAGACAGTCATCCTTGACGGTCTAGCCACTCTGCTTGCCCTGTACAATGGATAGACCGTTAAGGATTGTACATTGGAATGCCCGCGGCCTACGGGATAAGGTCGCTCCCCTCCGCCACCTCCTTCGGGATCAAGACGTCGACGTGGCGCTAATCAACGAGACACACCTGGGACCTGAGGATAGGGTCAGATTCCCGGGTTACCACGTCTACAGGAAGGACGAGAGGTCGGCTCAACACACCCGCTACCGTGGTCTGGCGGTACTAGTGAGGCGAAGAGTCGTCCACCAAGCACTTCCCTTGCCATCAATACAGTCGCTGTACGCGCTAGGTGTGCAGCTGCATGTCGCCGGCGAGGACGTCAACATCTATGCGTGCTATAAGCCGCCCGCGACCCACATAGACCTTTTCGAGTTGCGGGCGCTTATCAGCGGCTCACCACACGCTACTATCCTTGCCGGCGACCTAAACTGTAAACACCCGGCGTGGAACAGCTCGCAGCCGAATACCGAGGGAAGACGGCTCTTCGCGGACGCGGAAGCCTTCGGGTACTCAGTGGCCGGGCCAGAGACGCCTACCCACTACCCAGACGCAGCCCGGTACATGCCTGACGTACTGGACGTCGTAGTCCACCGAGGGCTACACTGTCAGATCACGCAACAAGTGATAGACGACGAGCTTCAGTCGGATCACCAACCCGTACTCGTCGTCATATCGGGAATGCCGGCCTCACTGAAGCCACTAGCGCCACGTCGACATATTGACTGGCAAATCTTCGGAGAGAAGCTAGACACCAACATGCCAACTCGGCCCATCGTCACCTCCGCGGACGTGGATCAGATGGCGGGTGATGTCACTGCTTGTATACAGAGCGCCTTAGAAGCGGCGACAACAACGATGCCACAGGGGAGAGGGCAAGTGCCGCCCCTGCCGGCATACATCGTGACGATGATCGCCGTGAAGAGGCGTTTACGCAAGCAGTGGCAACAGCTCAGATGCCCAACACTGAAAAGAGAGTTGAACCGTCTCGCGGAGAAGGTAAAGGCCGAGTTACAGGCACATACCGCCGCGGGTTGGGAAGAGCGCATCGACGCGACCACAGACAGCTGGCCGTCGGTGCATAAGCTTTGCCGCCAGTTGGCAAACACCCCAGCCCCGGTACGACCGCTGCTAGACAGCGGCGGGGCGCTTAAGTACATAGCGGAGGACCGGGCGGAGGTCTTCGCCACCCACCTGGAGCGTCAGTTCCAACCGAACCCGACCAGCGACTTCGAACATGTCGCAGCAGTCGAGAAACACCTGGATGACTACTTCGCGACGCCGATAGCTCCCGAAGAAGACCCTGTATTTTTCTCGCCTGGCGTAGTTAGACGCGCCATCCTAAGAACGAAGCCCCGAAAGGCCCCCGGTGCGGACGGTATCACTAACGCAGCGCTGCGCCACCTGCCGTTCCGTGCAGTAGCGGCACTGGCGCGCCTGTATACAGCGATACTGCGCACCGGGACCTTCCCCGCCTCGTGGAAGGAAGGGCGCGTCATTATGCTGCCCAAGGCGGGAAAAAATATCCTGAAGCCGGAGAGCTATCGGCCGATCACCTTGTTGCCGACAGTCTCCAAGGTGTTCGAGGCCCTCCTGCTGCGACATCTCCTACCACATATCGCGCCGCGTCCGGAGCAGTTCGGGTTCCGGGCAGAACATAGCACGACGCTCCAGCTGTCGAGGGTACTGCACCACCTCACGGCTGCGCAAAATAAGAAGGAGTACGCAGTTGCAGTATTCCTCGACATGGAGAAGGCCTTCGACCGTGTGTGGCACGAGGGCCTACTTTTCAAGATGGCCACCACGGATGCGCCCCGCCGCGTCGTCAAAGTGGTGTCTAGCTTTCTCTCCCACAGGACATTCAGGGTGGTGGTCGACGGGGCGCTCTCTAGCGCCCGCCCTGTACGCGCGGGCGTGCCCCAAGGCAGCTGCGTGTCACCGGCGTGTTACTCACGTTACACCGACGACATTACCGCCACTCCAGACTCGATGCTCGCGCTGTATGCCGACGACGCCGCGTACATCACTACATCGCTTAATGCGAAGTACGCGGCTGTCAAGATGCAGCGCGCCCTCGACTTACTCCCCGAGTGGCTGTCGAAGTGGCGGCTTTCGGTTAACGTGGGTAAAACACAGGCGCTTATCACCGGGTTCGCGCCCCTCCCACCACCACTGAAACTACATGGAGCCGACATCGAGTGGTCGCCCCGGGTGAAGTACCTGGGGGTCACCATCGATCGTCGGCTCACGATGGGGCAACATGTCCGCAACATCGTCGCGCAGGGTAAGGTCGCCCGCTACCTGCTCAAACCTGTGCTCTCATCCCGCATCCCGGCGCGCGTCAAATTGGGCGTGTACAAGCTGTACGTACGCCCAATATTAACGTACGCCGCCCCGGCGTGGTTCGCCCTCACGAGCGAGGGACACCGCAAGCAGCTCCGCACGCAACAGAACTTTGCGTTGCGGACGATCGTAGACGCCCCTCGTTTCGTGAGGAACGACGTCATCCACCGGGACCTCGGGATCGAGAGCCTGGATGAGTTTGTGCGGCGCCTAGCGAAGGGGATGTTCGCGCGTGCCGACGCGTCTGCCTGGCCCCATGTCAGGCAGATTGCGCCCCTGCATGCGCGCCCCCCTGACGCGAGACCCCTCCCGCGCGACCTGGCCGCGGACATTGCCCCCTCCACACCGGACTGACGCCCCGAGTGAGCCGCACCCAGGTTACACGCGGCTCACCCGATACAAAATGACTCCACATAATGTACTCATACATATGTTACGTAGCGTGTGCTAAGTTAATATAGGCATGCTGCGTAACTAACACAGACAACCACCACTACACAGACGCCTAAACATAACGCGTGCGGGCGCGACGCGGGCCGCGACGCACGCAGCCACTGAGCGGCGGTACATTTCACTACAAGCCGCTCACACATACAAAACAGTTTCTCCCTCAAACCGCAAACGGCTAGATCTGTGACCGGGGCGAGGGAAAACTACACCTCTACTCTGTAGGAGCGTCGAGTCGGCATCTCCGTCGCTGGTCGTCACCCGCTAGGCCTCCCCCAGGCAACTGGGGGTCTCACCTGGCGGTGACAGACCGCCGAGATGTCGTGAAGAAAGCGGCGCTATAGACATAGCGTCGTGGCGCGCCTACAGAAATACACATAGCAATCAATCACACGGACGCGGTTAAATTACGCGTCCGACTACTGCCGAATGCCACAGTAAGGCAAACAAAGTGACGGGCCCGCAGTTGCGGGCCACGGTAAAGCTCCCGCGGGCAAGGGGCGTAGCCCCGATCCCGCATGCCACGCCCCCTTACGGGGACGTAGCGACATCCAGTCCAGATTATCGCTATAGACGTTAACCGTTGGTGTACTACACTACGACTTACCTCGAGAATTTGTCAACGGCATTTACATTGGCGTTTGACGTTGGGTCAAAGAGATTTACCGCGAGAATTATTGCATTGAATGAAGCGGCCACACTTACGTTTCTCTTTGTTCACCGTGAGCGCGACGCGAGTAGTACCGTGAGTAGTAGGTACTACTGATACATGACATGATGCAGCGGGACGTTATCATATTTTTATTATACTCTTTGGACGTTATAGTTATGAGTGGTAAAGTCGTGTATTTGATTAACGATCATTTAACAGTGATACCTGATAAGAATACGAAATATTGTTGGTGGTTTCAATTTGATTCGGTACTTATAGTGCATCATTTATGCTCAAAACACACAAAAGGTGGGTGCTTGTCGGGAGCTGGTCGGGTCTTTTTTAACCCACCGACGGAAAAAGAGGAGTGTTATAAGTTTAACGTGTGTCTCTGTATGTTACATCGTAGCTGCCAAACGGCTGAACCGATTCTGATATTTTTTATTTTGTTTAAAAGGTGACTTGATAGAGTGTTCTTAGCTATGATTCAAGAAAATCGGTTCAGCCGTTTGAAGATTATCAGCTCTTTTTCAGGTTGATGAATGGATGTGAGCATCATCCACAGGTCACATCGATTCGAAAGGACATGTCCAAAAATGGTTTTTTATTATTCAATAATTCTAACCAGGATAAGTTAAATATATTTGGATAGACATCCCAAAAAGTAGTAGCTCTAACTGTATCATGCATTTTTAAGGATTACCAATTTTGAGAAAAATCGCTTTTTAATTAATTTATTTATTTTATTCTTATGTACACACTGTAAAATACAAAATAGATACGACATAGTTAAAATATGAGTACAAAGGTACTGCTTATTTCTTAGGAAATAATTAATTTAGTGTTAGTTTACTCCTAAAACGAACAAACTTTTCTAATTATCTAGGCTAATAAAGTGAACACACCCCAGAAAATAACAAACTTTTCAAAATTGACACATGGTACTGGTATTACAGTCAATCAATATTTTGTTGTAAAGATTATGACAATGCAAACAAAAATTCTAATCAAGTTATTTACTTTATGTACACACGGCTACACATCAAGCTATACAAAACCAGTTTAAACTGATCTCGCATTGTATAGGATTTCCCTACAATGAGAGATCAGCGTAAACTGGTTTTGTATAGCTTGATGTGTAGTCGTGCGTACCATTTTCTGAAATAAGATGAAATGGGATATTTTCAGTCAAAAATGTGTAGCATAATTCTTTTAGACCTCTCTTTAGATTATAGCTACTAGGAATCTATAAGTGCAAGAAGTGCATGTTTCAGCATAGTCCACAGGCTTAGCAGGAGTAAAATGATAATAGTACCTACTTACTGATCAAGAACATTTTTTTAATTACGATGGAGAATTCCTGTTTTATGACTTAGAATCGAGATCGGAAGTGGATGAAAAGCCTTTCGACAATATTATGATATTTAAAACTGAATAATATGCTTTGAATGCAAGTGTTACAGATTTTTTATGAAATAAAACTTTTTTTTTTAGTTTTAATTAATGATTTTCTTCATTTTCAATGTCTTCTCTTAATAAAATACTGTCGAGAAACTGAGCATGTGGAGATATATAATTTTGATGCCGGCCCATCCAAGATACCAGACAATAATGTAATACACTCTATAGCTACATGTCCACGTCATCACATGAGACATCATGTGATGACGAAATGCCTGTTATCTTCACTAACTTCTAGGTACAGTAAAAGTAACGTTCGGCTGAATATGTTGTTCATAATAAGAGCGAGCCTGTTTAATCTAAAACGCGTTCTCAGAAATATAATAATTTAATATCAATTAAAATATTAACTCTCTAATGATGTTTTTTAACTCTCTATCTCTCTCTAACGATTCTCAAATGACAAAAATAAAAAAATTACATCTACGTCCATTTTTGCGGGAATGGGGGCCAATTTCACAAAAGTAATTAAAATCGTTGATAAATAAAACTAATTACTCTCTAACGATTTTTCTTTACTCTCTAACTCTCTCTAACGATTCTTTAACCATTAGCATTACCAAAAGTTGAGAATAATTATATCGGGGGCAAAATTCACAGAGGTGGGCTAATGTCACGCTCTCAGAAATTATTTAATATCAAATAAAATATTAACTCTCTAACGATTTTGTGTAACTCTCAATCTCTCTCTAACGATTCGCAAACGATTAAAAAAATAAAATTACGTCTAAGTCCATTTTTGCGGGAAGGGGGACCAATTTCACACGAAAAATTAAAATTGTTTTTACATAAAAACTAATGACTCTCTAACGATTTTTCCTTTCTCTCTAACCCTCTCTAACGATTCTCTAACGATTAGCATTAACAAAAGTTCATAATAATGAAATCGTTCGGCTAAATTCACGGAGGTGGTCTATGTACTGGGAAGCACATACTTGGTATATATACCTCTACCAGTATATACGTCTCATCTCTACTGTCAAATAGTGTCATAGTGACAGACGTGACAGTTGTATTGTTTTATTTTGAGTCGTACCAATACTACCAATAGTTCCAAAATTGTGAAGAAGAAGAAATTTGATGTATATATTGTAATAACCACGAAAATTCAAATGAATATAGCCGACGAGAATCACGGGCGACTGTTTTCTGTTATGCTAACATCAGAGGAATACGAGAGGGCTCAGAGAGGTAAGTGCTGAATTTTAGCCCACTTACAGTTCTGCCCACTGCTTAAACGATTATGATGGAAATGTTTTACAGCCCACAACTGCCTGTCTGCTGTGCTGTGCTGGCTGTCTGTTTGCAAAAGCTATCTTACAGTTTTTAAAGTGCATACAACCCAGGGCTTGAAAACGATACCAATTCACATTAAAAGTAACGTTAAGTAACGGTATTTCCGTAGAGATACTTCGATATCGGTACAATTTGGTAGCGTTACTTAGTAGCATAACATAATAATAACGTTAAAATTTTTGGTAAAAATTACCGGTATTTTTAATGTTATTGTAAAAATAGCGGTAAAAAATTATCGGTATTATTTTGTTATTTTATGCGACGTTGCCAGTCCGTCTCAAAGGCGGCCGCGGCCGGCGTGCGCGCGCGCCCCTCTCACTCTCACACGCTGTTGGCGCTGTTGCCATTTCGTTTGTCGTCTTCATATCTCTCACCGATCACGGCAGTCGTACGCGCTTACAGAACACGGTGGACCAACCAACCAATTATATTCTCAAGTACAAGCACAACACAGAATAGCAATGATAAGATAATATCTATTAAACGCGCAAATAGTCGTACGGCAGTCTTAGCGTCGATGCAATCTGACATTCTTATGCGATTGGACGAGAGCGACGGTAACAAAACTAATTATAACGATAAAATTATCGTTACCTTAGATTTTAACGTTACGTATGTTTAACGGTAAAATGTGCCAGATATACCGTTAAATAATATAACGTTATTTCTTAGTTAACGATACCTGCATCAGAAGGCTGTAACGATACCATATTTTTAACGGTATTTCAAGCCCTGATACAACCACTCTTTAGCTATTGTCTTCTGATCAATCATAAATGTTTACTTAACTGGTTCTTGCTGTTTACAGATACTGAATATGTACAGCAATTGGTGAATGACTGATGCAAATATGCCTAGCTAAGAAACAGAGTCACAGCAATTGGTGAATGACTTTGATGCAAATATGCCTAGCCGAGAAACAGAGTCACTGCTGAATGAACCAAAAAACAATACGGTAAGTATTTTATATTATTATCTGGTTATGTGCAGATACTTATTAGCTGAATGTGCCTGTTGTTTTTGCATAACATCATGTTGACAACAGTTTATGTGGTTACGCATACTCCAATAATTAATCTATAACAAAAGCAAGATAAAAGTGTTCTATGGTTTTGTGTTATTAGTATGTTGACAGTTAATTCTTAAGAACTTACTCTCAGATTTTATAAAAGTATTTTCTTTAGTATATTAAAAATATCCTGTTTTATTCCAGGATATGATTATCTATGTGCCAAGTTTCATTCAAATCTATTAAGCTATTATTGTGTTAGTAGGAACGGAAGTACCTTCTTAATATTTTTTTTTTTTTCAGTAGATCAAGAGTCAGCACCTCTATTCATTTGGAACGAGTCATGCATTTTGTTGCTACTCACATTATACAGTGAGCATAGAAAAAATGCATCTTGAGATGGTGTATGATGTCATAGCAAGAACAATGTGCAACATACAATAATTATGTTACTGGTATCCAGTGCCAGTCAAAAATAAACAGCTTAAAAAAAACATTATAAAAAGATAGTGGATCACAATGCAACATCTGGAAATGATTGCCTGATACTCTGATGTAAGACTTTACTGTGCTTTTTTTGGCTGTTAACACGGAACTGATTCATTTTGCAGTTGTTGTGTAACAAGACTAACAACAACTATTAAATTGAAGTTTTCTATAGATCTTTACATGTAAGTATAGATATGATCAGCACCTGTTTTATTATTAGTAGCCCTACTTGTGATTTTTTATTAGTTTTTAAGATTTGATCAGTACCTGTTGACTTAGTAGTATACTGTGATTGTTGATCAGTAAGTACTTACCTGTTGTAATACGTACTAAGTATAGCTCTACTTGTGATTTTTTATTAGTTTTAAGATTTGAACAGTACCCGTTTGAATAGAAATACCTGGTAAAATCTGTGAATTTTATTAATGTTTAAATTGCACTGTATGTTTGTGCTTTTACATAATATTTACTAAAATAGATAAGGAGTTAATAATATAAGTACATAAGAATTTTGTTACTGTTGTACTGTTTGATATTTTTCTTATATTAGCATAAATAATAATAAGGAGAAGATTGTGGCTTGGAGCGCGACCAGGGTACCTGAGGTTCAGTCTGATTATACTGTGATTCTAATTGATTGTTAATAAAAATGTTTTATTACTATTATTGTTGAACATTATTTACATACCCATCCCAATACATGGCGCAATGGTAACAAGTTCCCTTCTCAAATATTTTAAATACTTAAGTACATGAATAAGAAGTATTAAAAAAAAAGAAAATCTACTTGCCAAGAATGAATTTCACATTTACTTATCTATCAGTTGCATTAATGTACCTAAATATAAAACTTATTCAAATGATAAAGGATGTTCTAAGTAAAACTACAAAATAGATTATACATTACTTAATTAGATAATTTATTGAATATTAAGAAGTTTATTAAAATTACACTGTCCTATTGGACAATGTTTGTCGCTTGCGCATCCCTTCTTCTCTCCCGTTGATGCTGTCGTTAGTATGGCGACCAGAGTCGATAGAGTCAACCAACAAACAAATAGTAGAACTTCCATTTTCAAAAAATATACAATCAGTCCTTGTTTGAGGTTATGTTTATGTTTTGAAGTTGAGCGAGGACTGTGAGCGCGTTCACGAGCGTTCCGAATTGATGACAGCCGTCAGCTGTCATAATTGTGATATCTAAAACGGAACGCAAGATATCGATGTGAGCGCTGTCAGCGATTATTTCCTAATTCGGAAAGCAGCCCAAATAGTGTCTGCCAGTCTCAGTCTGTCATTGCACCGTTGCGTAAAACGGAACGCACCGATGGGAACTGACATGAAGTGACATATTCTGACTGACAGAGACAAAATTTGTGACAATATCACGCTGAGAACGAAAGTGACTCAAGTCAAAATTTACGATTTTTGGGAATTGAATAAAATGTGTTCGACTGATTGAATATAGTCTATTCTTTCTAGAATAACTATTTAATATGAAAACGAAAGTTACGAATTTCTTTTTTATAATATTATTTGGCTCAATAACTTAAAAAAAAAAAAAAACTATATAAAATAACTTTAAACTAACTATAAAAATAGGTCACTTTAGTGTTAGAAATGAGTCCAAAAGTTTAACTCATGCCTTAATAAATAAGTGACCGAATTTGATTTATGTCACCTAGGTTGTTGTTAATTCAAATTTTCTTACGTTTTTTACAATTTGCACAGTTTCAGGTTGTATGTTGATCTAAATATTATTTGCGACCATAACACATATGGGTTTACAGAATTATAAAGTCAAAGTCAAAGTCAAAGTCAAAGTCAAATAATTTATTTCAAATAGGCACATATATGGCACTTTTGAACGTCAAACAAAGAAATAGAATTGATTCTAGTTGCCCCTTCCAAAAGGTAGTTTTCGTATGGAGAAGAATGGGCAAGAAACTCCATCGTTACTCTTTTAAAAATGTTTTACAATATTTTGTATACATTAATTATATAATTATATGTGAAGACGATGCACCTACAATAAGATTACTGTACTACGAAAGGTAAAAAGAATTATAAATGGAGCAATAATGAATAAATTAATTACCAGATACATGGTGCTCACATATTTACAAAGATTGTAAAAGTATACGATATTACAATAGTCCTAACATTGTTACAAGTAGTACTAATAAGTCAGTGCGTGAGTTTAAGTAATGACAGAGTGTAAAAGTCTATGACATACAAATAATAAATAAAAAAAAACTAAATTAGCTATCAGTTTGATTTTGTCCAGACACTAAATCGTCCTATGGAGCAAGACCAGCATGTTTCCAAGCATTCTTATCTTGGATATAATCCTCTAATTTGTAATAAGCTTGTTTACAAAGTGTACTTTTTATATGAGTTTTAAATTTTCTTTCATTTAATTGCAATATATCACAAGGTATTTTGTTATAGCATTTAACGCAGTACCCCATAAAAGATGTTTGTACTTTAGCTAATCTGAAAAATGGTTGATCTATTTTATCTTTATTTCTAGTATTAAAATTATGCCTATCACTTATTTTATTAAAAAGATTTAAGTTTTTTCTTACATACATAATATTCTCATAAATGAATTGGCAAGGTACCGTCATGATATTAATCTTTTTAAATAGTTCCCTGAGAGATTCGCGGTGACAAAGATTATAAATGGCTCTGACAGCTCTTTTTTGCAAAATAAAAATGGATTCAATATCAGCAGCCCGACCCCACAGTAAAATGCCATACGACATAATGCTGTGGAAGTAACTGAAATAGACCAAACGCGCGGTTTCTACATCTGTTAACTGTCTTATCTTTCTAACAGCATAAGCGGCCGAGCTTAACCGCCCCGCAAGAGATTTTATATGAGGTCCCCATTGTAATTTCTCGTCTAGCGTGATTCCCAAGAAAACTGTTTGATTAATAAACTCCAGTTTTTCTCCATTCAATATGATGTCACATTCGCTACTTCTAACATTAGGTAATTTAAATCGAATGCATTTGGTTTTTTTTTCATTTAGTACCAAATTATTTACCGTAAACCAATCTTGTACCTGAAGAATAGAGCTATTCACGTCGTCAAGATTTTGTGAACGTCGATTTATTTTAAAAATCAATGATGTGTCATCTGCAAATAACACCATCTTCGGTTGATTTAGAAGTAATTGGGGTAAATCATTAATATAAACTAAAAAGAGGAATGGACCTAATATCGAGCCTTGAGGAACGCCCATTGCCATTTCAGACCCCAATGAGTTTACGCCGTTTACTTGAACTTGAACTTTTCTTTCTTTCAGATATGATCTTAGTAAATCAAGAGCTGTATTCCTAACCCCATAGTGCTCTAGTTTCAACAGAAGTGTATCATGGTCGACGCAATCGAACGCCTTCGAGAGGTCGCAAAAGATTCCAATGGCATCTTGTGCTTCCTCCCAGGCGTTAAAAATGTTCTTTATTAGGGTGACACCGGCGTCAGTGGTACAACGCCCTTTGGTGAAACCGTACTGATGTTCATGAAAGATGGAATTTTTATTAAAGTGACGTAACATTTGATTGAGCATCAACTTTTCAAACACCTTACTGAGAACTGGCAGAATTGACACAGGCCTATAATTGTTGGGTTCCTTACTATCACCGGATTTAAACAAAGGAACTACTTTACTGTGTTTCATGAGATCCGGAAAGACTCCTTGGTCTACACTGGTGTTAAATATGAAAGCTAAATAGGGCGCAATGGTTTCTATGATAGATCTACAGACTTTTACAGACATTCCCCATAGATCTTCTGTTGATTTAATTTTAAGATCTTTAAAAGCTTTTATAACCGCTTGGGGGTTTGTATGCTGAAACCTAAACTCCAAAGGGCATGCCTTTACATTCTTTCTAAGTAAGGCAGCAGAAAGCGCGGGTGAGGAATTTAGAGCTTCAGTAGTTTTAACTGGAATATTTCCAAAAAAGTTTTCAAATTCCTGAGCTATTTCTACATTTGAGTTGATTGGGCCATGTGCAGTCTCTAAATTAAATTCAGTACTACGCTGTTTTTTCCTACCTGTTTCATTATTTATTATTTGCCAGGTAGTTTTTATTTTGTCATCAGCTGATTTTATTTTATTGCTAATGTAAAGAGCTTTAGCTATTTTGCACACATTTTTAAAAGTTTTAGAATATTTTGCAACATACTGATGAAAGGTTGAATTATTCATATGTTGCTTTAGGCCATAAAGTTCAAAAAGATTTTCCCTGCTTTTACGAATACCTGGAGTAGCCCAATCACTAAATAAGAACTTTGTGTAAATAGTTTTAGTCTTTAGTGGAAAAGTTTCATTAAAGTGTTTGTTTATTAGAGAAAAGAAACATTAGAATCAGCAATACAACTCTCTAAGTTCATGAAAGTGCCAAATGTCATGATTTCATGAAATAGTCATTCAATGCACTACACTTAGTTCCCGCGCTTTCAAAATAAACTACTAGGCGATTTGGAACAAAGGATATCAATATTGGAGTGGAATTAGTGAAGTGATACCACCTGAAGTTCTATCTTCATTAACATTGTATGGAGGCAGCACCACCAATAGTACCACACTGGTTCGTTAAATGGATGGGGTGGAATGATATGAGTATGTATACTATTGCTAAAGTTTCACCCACATACAACTTCTGTGTCAATTAAATATTGGATTAGAAATTCTGAGGTATTGGAGAAAATTAACTGAAGGTTATAAAAACTGTTCATCTAAACTCGGTTAGGTTAGTTTAGATAGTAGAGAATTCATTAGGTAGGTAGTAGTACCTATCTGACAATATTTTCTGGAAAATATAGTAAGTAGGTACCTTTTAAAAATATGTAGGCATTTCAGATAAATGGTTTTTGAGTTGTGCACTAACAGACAGACAAAAGTTGTTTTTAATAAGTTGGGATGATAAGTCCATTTTAATAATGAGTTTACTGTGACAAGTTTTCATGTCTAAATAAATACTTCAAACCATGAGTTGCACTGGCTTTTTTCTTATTACTAAGCATATTGTTGTCACAAATGTAGAGCCTCGAAGCAAATCTGCAGGCATGCAGAGTTAGTAAGAAGTGAGAGCAGCGCTGACAGTACCCAGGCAGAGTTCAATTTTTATATGTGGTTTATGGGTAAACCCATTTATACCATACCCATAAACCAAATCCATCATTGCTAACTATATTGAGCAACCCTGGTTAGGTACTTAGTTTATGACGGGCATAGTCATCAAGTAATGAATTGAACAATGAAATTATTTATTTCAGACCAAGCACACAGTAATTGACACAAGTCCATATTATGTTAGTAGGTAGATACTTATAGCTATTTTAATAAAATTTAAAATACATAATTAATATTTGGACATGCATGAGCGACCAATGCCTCAGGATTAACTACTTATTGTGAGCAGTCGAGAATTTTTAATAATAAGTGAATTAGATAGATAATTAATTAATGAGGTAGGTGAATTTCGCCCATAATTCAAACTGAACTTCGTACAGTTAGCTAGCTCATTATGCAAAATAACTTATGATACATATTTAAACATACTACTTAGGCATTATAGAGGCAGATTAATAACATTTAAGAAAAGTGGCTACACGGAATGGACTATGAATATTAGAATAGGATATTTACCAATATTATATAATATCATTACAAAAGTAAAACGGAGTAGGTGCTAGCAATAAAGTACTAGATGTAGTATGTGTATGTAGTCCAGATACCTACCTAACTCTGCTAAAGTATAACAAATTTTGCAGACACAGAAAAGTTGGTCATCACATGAGGGACTAGGGTCATCATCGTTGCAATAAAACTAATTAGTGGCGCAATATTATGTATAGAGCAGCATTGCTACATTACATATCACTTCATCATCGTAGGGTTTAGTTTACATTGTTCGTTTTACATAAGTTCATTCGCGAGGCTTACTCGAGCCTACTAACAGTTGGGAGGTAAGAGGAAATAAGTACAAGTGCCAGGCTCACCGTCCACAGTGTAGCTGTACTCGTTCTGACCGTAGCCGACGAGGGCGCAGCGCTGCGGCGCGTGGCTGGGGCAGCGCGGCGGCTGCACCTGTAGCGCGCGGGTCGGCCGCGCCCATGCCGCCAGCACCGCGACCAGCGCCAGCATCCAGCGCGCCATGACCGGCGCGGGCGCCAGCTAGGCGCTGCACACGACACACAAACTCATCGCGATATACATCTTATAACACTTTCTTTTCTGTCGCACTGCGAATTATTGTAGAGTTGTATCAAAAAAAGTTATCGCACAAATATTAAAATTAACTTAACTTTTCGTTGACTTACTTCACCATAATCTGCGTTATATGCAGATAAATGGGTTTGAGGAAAAAATTGAGGAAAACCCCACACGAAACTCAGAGCTATATCTATACCTACCCAATACAAGCCAAGCTCCTAAGTGTTGTTTATTATTACGAACTAGCTGTGCCCGCGACTTCGTTCGCATGGATGTCGGAAAACAATAATATGTCGCTTAGAAAAGTTGTACCTTCATTTAAAAAGGGGGAATCTTTCGACCAGGCCTGGTGATTTTTCCTAGTAAGAAACTGCCAAAAAACTTGTGTTTTTATTTAAGAAAATGCTTCTCTTTATAAAATATTAGCGGTGGAACCACCTGGAGCGTACACAAAAAAGTTGCTAGGGTTGCTCACACGCGAAAGAGCTACATAAAGTTGGCCGTGGGAAAAGCAACCAATACTATGATCCACCCCCGCAACGGATAATGTCTGGCCCTGAGCTTTGTTAATGGTCATGGCGTAACACAGGCTGACGGGGAATTGCACACGCTTAAAACTAAACGGGAAATTATTGGGAATGAGAGAAATTCTTGGAATAAAAACAACATCACCGGCGCCGCAACCTGTTAAGATTTCGGCTTCGATGACGTTTTGTTGGTGATTGGTGACTATGAGCCGAGTGCCGTTGCAAAGTTTGGGAGGACTTAAATTTCTGAGAAGAATTATTGGCACTCCGACTTTTAAACAAATTTTGTGTGCTGAAAGACCGGGTGTGTTAAGGGATTCTAAGATTTCTACTGGATAGTGTGTGGCATCTTCTTCTTCGGGAACCGTATTTATCGATGTATATTGTTGACTTTCCCCAGAAACATGTGCCAATATTTGTGTATTTATTGCTGTCCGATAGTCAAACAAATCGAATCAACCATAAGGCCTCTGCCTCGAATCTTGCGGGCAGCGGGGCGGCGGCGGCGGCGGCGGCGGCGCGGGCGCAGCAGGATCTTATGCGTAAAATCAAATGGACCAGTTCTCGAAAACAGCGGCGCGGCAGCGGCGAGGCCGCGGGCAGCGAGCGGTGCACTCCATTCAAGCGGTGACCGCCCGCGCGTCTGCCTTGCAGTGTTGTTGCCCACAATAAATTGAGCGTTAGGAATAAATTTGAATCAAAAAGATGTTGCCGCCATTGTTCAGACATTTCTTTCGCGAATAAAAACAAATATCTCGACGACAAAATCGTGAACACAACACTACGCGGTTATAGTGACGCGCGATCTGCCCGCTAGTTTCGAGAACGGGTCTTTGATGCCCGCCCTGCTCCCGCGCCGCCGCCGCCGCCGCCCCGCTGCCCGCAAGATTCGAGGCCGAGGCCTTACACACGCCAACAACGATCGAATCGAATGAGCGGCGGTCACGAATCATACGAACAAATTACGAAGTATAGTACAGTTCGATTCAAACTTAATGGCGGCTCGGAACATGAGGCGAGTCGCTGCGCAGTAACAATTTCATGTGACAGCGGGGGTGAGGGGTGGGGTACTGCGCAGCTAAAAGCTAACTTCCGAGCCGCCATTAAGTTTGAATCGATCTGTAACGACTCGTTTCTTGACTTCTTAATTTGAACCTAATGAACGAAACCAACCAAAATACCAAATCAAAACCAATCAGATCAATTAGGCGTATTTATCGTCACAGATAGAAATCACAGATATTATAAAATAGCAGATAGCAATTGCTCCTAACGATAAAAAATATCTGTTACTTAAAATCACAGATCCTCAAGACTGTTACTGTTAAAACTGCGGATACGATTTTCGACTTTAACGAAAAGAAATAAAGAAGATATTCAATTGAGTCAATACGTATTTATCGTCTGTACAAAAATCACAGGCTGTGATTTTATAACAGATAGATACGATTTTCGACTTTAAATCAAAAGAAATAAAGATGATATTCGATTGAGATACGTATTTATCAAAAATCACAGGCTGTGATTTAATAACAGATATTTGGATCTGTTATTTTTTGTCACAGTCACAGTGATCACGTTTATATCGTGTCGTGATATCGTGTTTCACCTGTTACAACCCATCTCTAAGATCAATACTTTCAACGAATGACAGCC
The DNA here is from genome assembly GCA_947363905.1 of Lithophane semibrunnea. Taxonomy (NCBI): domain Eukaryota; kingdom Metazoa; phylum Arthropoda; class Insecta; order Lepidoptera; family Noctuidae; genus Lithophane; species Lithophane semibrunnea. Next base: position 147,844 of record OX376196.1, read on the forward strand.
CAACCAACAATTTATTATTATTTATTTATTATTATTATTATATTATCGACACTAAAGAAGTCAAAAACAAAGATACCTACACTAAAAATTATTTGGAATATCTGGGCGAAAGTCATTCTTCGACGGAGACTCTTAACATCGCGATTCAGAAAATGACATTAAACAAACAACGCCATCTATCGAGCACGAAATGATACTGTCAAAATATATGGGAAAACGTTCGAACACTCTGTAAGCTAAATAAAATATGTAGAAAAGTGAAAAATTATATTTTTTAAGAAATTAACATTTGTCACTATTCTTTCATGATTATCAAGATTTGAAAGATAGGTAGCGCCACCTATCGCACTAATACTAAACTAATAAATAAACAACGCATCTGGAAAATTTTAATTAATCTAACTTTAGAGTTATATTCTATACACCATGTATCGCGTTAAGTTTCCGCGCAAAGAAAATGACGGTCATATAACAACACACGATCTCACAAACCTAGTAATTAAGAAGTAAGTATCATTTCGCGTCAATAGATGTCGTTACGTGTATGTACATTACGTAATGAAAATTCCTTCTTGAACACTTTAAATTCATATATCTTTTGATATTTTGAAGCGATTGCGATGAAACAAAAACTAATTGAAACATCGAGTTACACACAATATTTGAGTATAAAAGTTAACCATATTGATATCGTACTTTTTACGTGATAGTGGAACAATCAAACTAAAGAACATACAAACAGACAGACAGACAAACAGACAAAAATTCCAAAAATGGTAGAAATGGAATCTGTTGGTTATTCTTGGACAAACCACCAATTTTTTTTTTTTTTTTTTTTCATTGTACAGAAACGCCTCGTCTACAGATTTATTATATGTATAGATAGATGATATGACATGACATTACGCTGTGCGTCAGAACAGACCACAGACTACTTAGAGATACTACGTACAGAACTTGCGTCCGCGCACCGCGCAAGCAACAATAAGTGTTGCCAATGTATTATTTTATTTATTTTTCGTTAGGAAATCATTATTACTTACTGTGGCAGTACCAAGGAGCTTTGGGCCGCGTCCTATTTGCCAAGGTCGCATGCATGCCACTTTTTAGGGTTCCGTATCTCAAAAGGAAAAAACGGAACCCTTATAGGATCACTCATGTGTCTGTCTGTCCGTCTGTCACTGCCAATTTGCTCCGAATCCAATGGACCGAAAGTGAATGGAAGAAAATGTTGAAAGGTAAGTAGGTATGTACCTACACACGGCTACACAGCAAGCTATACATTTCCAGTGTAAGCTGACCTCGCATTGTACGGAAATGCTATGCAATGCGAAATCAGCATAAACAGGAAATGTATAGCTTGATGTGTAGCTGTGTGTACACATAAGTACCTATTTCTGTTAACCAAAGACGGACATGTAACGAAAATAAATGAATTTTGACTATGAAAAAACCATGTGAAATATCAAATGAAAGGACTTGTTGCAAGGATCTCAATTTTTTTTTAAATAGTTTTCAAATATATACTTTTAAACAAATGTTATTTTACAAGATTCAAATTCAATACTATACATTATTTTACATCTAACACTACATTACTAATGTTACATAAATAACTGGTTTGTATACTGGTTTTATTTCTAGGAGTTCAATCCAATAATGTATAAACTTTTGAAAATAAATTTATTCTTATTCTTATTCTTCTTATATCCATTAATTTAATACACAGTTTAATAATTTTCAACTGATGACAACACGATGACGTTTCCCTTTTTTCTCATCTATCACCTTATTTCCAAGGAGTTACTGTTCTAAACAAGAAGGCGAAGGCTGAATATATATCAGTCCTCCGCCACCATTCTAGGATCCGGTACTCGCGAAGCCGGCAGGATCTGGTCAATGTGTCTCCTCCATACTACACCGTCATCCGTTTGTACTTCATAGTGGAGGAGACCGATCCGTTGTAAAATTATTCCAAATTTCCATTTCTTATGACCTGAGTAATTGCGGGCTTGCACTCTGTCTCCCGTAGCAAATTTTCTTAGTACTTTAGTTAGGAATTCATCCTTCCCTGAATTAGACTTATGTGGGTTATCTGAGAACATTACATGTAAATGGGTCCTCACATCTCGCCCAAACATTAAGAGCCATAGCACAGATATTATAATAGGCCATAGTATTGTCAGTGTCCTTCCGCATGTGGGCGGAGCTAAACTCCCTACTCCCCGAATACGTAAAACGCGCGCGGTGGCGCGCTGAACTAAAACGACGATCAAAGAAAATGCACGGACGCAGACTTGCGCGCATAGGCCGACAATTTTGCCTACGACTCCAGAAAGGAATGGCGCAGATGCAAGGCTGATATTTGTATAGATAGATGCATAAGTTACGTATAGCTATTTTAAGTTTTTACTGGACATTATTTTTTTGCATGTGTTTGGAAGAAAATATAAGGTGTATCTTTTTATACACGAAATATTTTAAGGGGTCATTGTACTCATCATTATGAACAACTTTTACTATGGGACCAATCCTGAAATCACGAAAAAGCTATTCCCTACTTTATGTTCGCATAGCTCGTCAAAATGTAGGGAACAGCTGATTTTTCTTTCGCGATTTCAGGGTTGGTCCCATATGGAGTGAGTTGTTCATAATGATGAATAAACACGACTACACATCAAGCTATACATTTCCAGTTTATGCTGATCTCGCATTGTATAGAATTTCCGTACCTACAACGCGGGGTCAGCTTATACTGGAAATGTGTAGCTTGATGTGTAGCCGTGTGTAGGTACAATGACCCCTTAAATATTTCCTACCGACATACCTAACTACATACCTACCTACATACCTAACTAAATCTCTAACTACATACTTACCTACATGTACTTATAGTAAACGCTCACAACTCCAGTACTTACCTACTTATCATTTATTTCTGTTGCATTTAGAAATCGAGTTTGGCAACCTGTTTTTACCATTCGATTCCTAAAATTTGCGCATTTTTCATAATGTACGTGTAGCTGTATGGGCTAAGTGTTAGATTCGCTATCCATGAGGTCTGAGTTCGAACCCAAGTCTTTTGTTTCTTTGATATCATTATTAATTATCTGTTAAGTGTTTATGTTTATTTATAATCTATTAATTCTTATTATTTATTTTTTATGAAGTTAAATATTAGTTATTGTATTATTATTTAACTCTTTATACGTATCGGTATTCAGCAGACTTTATTGTAACTAATAATATGATTATTTTAGTCTCTATGCATGTTTTTTTTTAATATAACGTAACGTATAAACTCGAGCACGATACAGCCAGTGCGTGTGCGTGTATTAGTGATGTCTCAACATTCCACAGAGAACACACAAATATGAACTGTCGTTGTACCTACCTACTACGCAAAAAAATATCACATTGTTGCATTTAGAATACGCGTTATAGTGGCAAACTGTTTTTACCATTCCACTGCTAAAATTCGCAATAAATTATCATTTGCTCGTAGCTGTATGGGCTAAGCAATGGATTCGCGTTCTATGAGGTATTTACGTATTACAATGCTGATTTTTGTTTCTTTGAAACCATAATTATTTGTATTTTATGCAAACACTTGTTAATGAATAGGGTATTTATACAGGATGTAAGGGTAAACACTCTTGTCATTCAAACCATGGGTAGTTGACTTAAATATAAAAATAAATGACCGAACACAACAAAAAAAAAACGATATTTTCATTAAAAGATTTTAAAAAGTTTCTATCTGACACCGTGCTTGCTAGTGAAACAGCTGACTGACTAAGGGAGGGATCGCGCTCGCTGCCGGTCAGGTCACATCCCGTACCCCCCGCCCGTGTTGAGACGCAAGTTCGTTGCCCTAGCGCATAGGGCAACGAACTTGCGTCTCTTGTGGAAAAATTTAGATATAAAAAATTTTAAAAAAAAGTTGTAATTTTCCATTGATTTTACGTTCTATAAATGAAACCAAAACACTGGTTGCAAGGATAACGGTGTTTACCCTAACACCCTGTATTCTATTTATGCTTATTATTTATTTTTTATGAAGTTAATTGTATTCATTACTTCCAAACAAGTAAAAACTTACAAAAAGTTTTAGTACTGCGTGAGATTTGAACTCACGGCTCACTGATACACGCACACATGTAGCTGCTCGCTAAGTCATCTTGACTTGACTCATAGTCACAATATTAGAACTAGAAGAACCACACACTGATGATTCATGTGTCTCTTGAAAATAGAAGGTCATAAGCATAGAAATATAAGGGTCAGCTCAGACCGCGATGTGAAGCAACGCGCACTTTTGAACAATTATCAAACTTATTTTCTTCACCAAAAGGTATAATTTCAGTGCGAGGGTTGAGTGGGTTGGTTTTAGGGTCAATGCCCCACTTCTTCCGTGTCTGTGTCCGCGCGCCATGATCAAGATGCTAATGTCGTAGGCAAATGGCCGTTTCCGCGAACTTACGCTTTCGTCCGCATCATTCATGACATGACAACCTAAGATGCAGTTCAGTGGTTTCTTCTAAAAATTGAAGCCAAACTAAAAAGTTTATAAATTATGAAACCACTTACTACATAATTATCAGCACAAGTAGGTATTTTATTACTAATATTTGTCTTGAAAATCATTATTCATGATAAACAACAAATCGGAAAATATATCTTGCCTTTACTACGTTATTTTTGCTTTCATATTATCACAGCGACTGTACTATTTTTCCAGGAAACACTACCTAAGTGTGTCGCTAAGTGATTGGACAAGCAATGTAAAAATCACAAAACGATACTTTATAGCGGTTGCATCGCGCGCGTAATACAGCCGTTGTAAGGGTAGCTTGCGACAAGCCAGTGATTTCGTGTGAGTAAGTTGTAGGTACCTGGTATAGCGTGCATGGTACATGCATGCTATATCTGATGAGAAAAGGTTTATAATTGATTGTGCAGTACGTTCTCATTTATGAATGTGTGTTCGCGACTTCGTATCTATTGGTTTTACTTTTACTGAATTGCATGTGTATGTGGTTACGTGGATGGTTATACATATTATTATTATAGATTTAGACAATATTTTATGTCACGACTGCCCCGTTGGTCTAGCGGTCGCAAGCGCTACTGCTGAGCATGAGGTCCCGGGTTCGATTCCTGGGTCGGGCAAAGTGTTATTGCGTTTTTAGGGTTCCGTGTGTCGTTGGAAAGGTCGTTCAAAAATATTGCGAGTGTGTGAACACTATTTTTGGATTCATGGATCTGTTTGCGAAATATTAAACTTTGAAGTGCTAATTTTTATTAGAATCAAGTGTTGAGGCCCCCCTGGCAGGTAAATGGTTGGTTTTGGATATGTGAAAAAATTCACGGCAGTAGTAGGTATATATTATAACGAAATTAAAAGGAAAACTATCACAGCTAAATAGGCTCTACAAGTTAACGAGTAATAATCTACCAACTTAAATTTGCAGTTGCAAAAACAATGTTGTTCATCTACAATGTTGAGTTTGTTCTTGCAATAAATTCATCTCAACTACGGAACCCTTCATTTTGTGTGGTCCGACACGCACTTGGCCGGTTTTTACATCTGGAATTGCTCAGTAGCAGCCCGGAGTCTGGATTTATGCCTGGTTGATAGCAATAGGCTCGCCCCTGTTACATGGGACTTATCTGGCGAAATGTGAGTGTACTAACTAAAGGTACATCTCTGCCTAACCCTTCGGGGAATACAGGCGTGACGTTATGTTAGATTTTATATTTACATTTTTTTTGGTTTACTTATATTGTAAATTGTTAATTTGTATGTCAATTTTGTCAATGTAAATAAAAAAACTATTTTATAAGTAATTGCACATTTAAAAAAAAACTCAACGATATAGCGTTTACGCGCACAAATGAATTGGGCTCTCTGCAGCGAGCTAGTCTATAAACGCACATTGATACAATTCGTACGTAAATATTTGCACTAATACACGCAAACGCGTGTAGTCGGTCCATAGCCGGGGCAATTTTTCAGTGTAAAAATATTTCCAAACATCAAAGCCGTTTAGAAGTAGTAGGGAATATTAGCCAAAAATAGCGGGAATAGAATGGGAAATATTTTTTTAAGGCAAAAGTATTAGCCATACGCAAAAACCCCTTTTCAAAAATGTTGTACGTGAATCTATGGCAAACATATATTTTTTTCAGATCTTTTAACCCAGCCGTTAATGAGGAGTAGGCTTTTTAATGTGACCGTTTTACGTTACTAAACGGGACTTAGCGCCTTAATTGATAAGGCGTAAGCCCGTTTCGGCCGGGGGTGCGCCGCAGTCTATTTTTGATAATTAAAAGTTTCTCATTTAAACAGTCACTCTCGCCCTCCATTGCGCGTAAAGCTCTCCTTATAGTTTGAACAAAGCGTTCTGCCTGTCCATTCGTCGCGGGGTGGTACGGGGCGGATGTCCTGTGTGTAACTCCAATTTCTTTAAGAAAACTCTCAAATTCCTGCGCAGTAAACTGTCGCCCATTATCCGACACCAGAATAATAGGTATTCCAAAGGTACAGAATATCTCCTTTAGCTTCTGTATGCACCAAAAACTTGTAGTGGTCTTAGTCGGTATGACCTCTACCCACTTAGTGAATGAATCCACTAGAGTAAATAAATATTGTCCTGAAATAGGGCCGGCGAAATCAATATGTATTCTTTGCCATTGGTCTGTTGGTTCTTCCCAATGATGTAAGGGTGCCTTTGGTGGTTCGTTCTGTTGTAAGCGACACGCCCTACATGATTTTACCTTATCCTCAATCTCTCTATCAATATTTTTCCAAAAAACAAAACTACAGGCTAATAATTTCATCTTAAGAGTGCCCATATGACCAGCATGTAGTTCATCTAGGACGCGCGGGCGTAAGGTCTGCGGAATCATAATTCGGGTTCCTTTCAATATACACTCGTCTTGAAGAGTTAATTCATTGTCCTTATAACCAAGTTCTCGTAGCGATCTACCAGTTTGTAAGTGTTGTAACAATTGCTGTAGTTCAGGATCCTTTTTTGTTTCTTGAGCTATTATGTTAGGACGGACTTCTAATATGTTGATCTGCTGTATTTGAAAAGCGCAATGTTGGTCGATGGAACTTTCTTTAGGGTTTTCAACAGGGAATCTTGAAAGCTAATCTGCATTGGAATGGTTCAAAGACCTTCTATATTCGATTTCATAATCGAATCCGGATAGAAAATGAGCATAATGGAATAACCGCATTGTACTGAGGGCCGGCAAGGTCTGATTGGGATGAAAAATTGATGTGAGTGGTTTGCGGTCTGTCACAAGGGTAAATTTCCGGCCATAACAATAATGAAAGAATTTTCTTAGGCCCCAATAAATCGATGTAGCTTCCTTGTCGATTTGGCTGTACTTCTTTTCACTGTTCGTTAAAGATCTTGATGCAAAAGCAATCGGACGTTCTGATCCGTCTGGAAGCCTATGTGATAAGACGGCCCCGAGTACTGTAGGTGAGGCGTCTGTTACCAATATCAACGTTTTGGATGCGTCAAAGTGTGTTAGCACTCTTTCGCTAAGAATCTCTTCCTTCACTTTGTTGAAGCTTTCTTCACATTTCGATGACCATATGAATTCAGTCCTTTTTTTCAACAATTCATTTAATGGGCTCGTAATAGAAGCCAGTTTAGGTATGAATTTGTTGTAGTAATTTGCCATACCCAAGAACGTTCGCAGTTCATTCACATTCTTAGGACTGGAAGTCTTCGTGATTGCCTTTACTTTTTCTTTATTCTTGTGAAGTCCGTCTTTGTCAATTGTATGACCGAGATAGTTTATTTTGTGTTTGAAAAAGTGACATTTCTCTTTATTCACTCGTAGATTACTTTCTTTTAGTTTTTGTAACACCTGTCTTAGTCGTTTAAGTAGTTCTTTTTCTGAAGATCCTTGTAAAATAATATCGTCGAAGAAACATTTTACGCCTTCTATTCCTTGTAACAATTTATCCATGAATTTTTGCCATAAACTTGGGCAACCTTAACTCCAAACATTAGCCTGTTTACTTGTACGTTCCCTTGTGTGTACTTATCGTTTGTAGAAGTGCACTCTCGTCATCCATCACCATATTTAAGTAAGCTTGACAGATGTCTAATGTACAGAATAGCTGGCCTCCGTTCATCTCTGCAAAAATATCTTCTATGATAGGGATTGGGTATTTTTCATCTTTTATAACTGTATTCAAAGTAACTTTGTAATCTGCACATAGCCGCATATTCCCATTTGGTTTCACAATTGGAACAATAGGAGTTCCCCAATCTGAATGATCTATCTAAGTGATTATACCTTGTGTGCATAAACGTTCAATTTCTTCATCTACTTTTGATTTCAGGGCGTATGGAATGCGTCTCGGTTTAATAAAAATGGGTTGAGAATTCTCTTTTAGATATAAGTGTGCTTTCATATTAGGTATTTCCCCCTTCGTATTAATGTTGCGTTGTAAGCAAACTCGAGCTAAGTGTCCTTCTTTCTGACATTTTCGGCATACTGATTTAATGGCACCACACTCATTAGCTCGGTGATCGGTTTAACCACAGCGGAAACATTTCCCTTTCAAATCCTTGATTGTAAGTGATGGCCTTTTCTTAGAGTTGGTAGGCTCTGTGGTTCCTGCTCTCAAGATTTCGTCGCACCTCGTGACGATCTTCTATAGTCCTATTTTTAATAGTGACTATCTTCAGCTATTAGCTGTGTGCCTTTTTCAAGCCACAGCTAGTATAGTATTTCTATTAACAGTTATAGTCGATAAAACGGTCGTCGGGTTATTTTGTCCCCTTCAGGGAAAAACCACAGTTTCGTGGTCCTCTGTGGATACCATACGGTGCCAACGAAGCCGAGTGGGGTGTTGACCCAAACGCACCCGCCGATCCCCATCAGGGTGAGGCAGAAAGTTGGACGGGTCACAGTGTTCGGCCTTGGGGGGTCTCCTAGTCGGCATTGGTGACAGTTTTCCTTTCACAGCTACACACCTGGTGTCGGTTGGGTGTGTCTACCCCTTCGCACCAGACCCTGTTAGGACCCCGTTGCACAAATAAGATAGGCAACGGGCCAAAGCAAGCTTAGGGCTCACCAGTAGGTACTCACCTCCCTGTCTATACCCGGCAGGGAGGGTCACACATCCCCGGGCAAGTCCACCCGGGGAGTTAGGTGTTAGGGCAAATGTTAGGTTCCCCCAACATTCCCTCCCACTAGCATGGCTTCCCTCCCGACTATGGGGAGCGCCTCCAACAGGACGGTGCTCCTCATAATGGAGTGCCTCTAGACCATCCTTGAAAAGGAAGGTCTAGAGGCCAAATATGCTGAAGAGGTCGCCGCCCTAGATCGGGCCATCTTCAGAGAGTCCCAGGCCATCGCTGATTTCAGCGATGCCCTAGTTAGTCCCTTTTCTCCCGAGAGCCCGCTCAGTCCAGACATGGACATTGATGTTCCCGCTCCCCCAAAGCGGGCGGACACTCCCATGCCCGCTTCCTCAAAGCGAGCAGCCACCTCATTCCCCCCCCCCCCTCCCCACTCAGATACTGAGGCTAACCTCTCCTCTTCTTCCCACGCGGACGACGAAGGCTTCTTGCCCGTCACCGGGAAGGGCAACAAGAGGAAGAAGAAGAAGCAGATTAACCGAAGATCTATGGGGATTATCTATCAAAGTTTGTACATCCATAATCGAGACTATAGCACCATACTTGGCTTTAATATTTAATTTATGTGTGGATCAAGGAGTCTTTCCGGATTTAATGAAATACAGTAAGGTTATACCACTTTTTAAATCTGGAGACAGTAAAGACACCAACAATTATAGACCAGTGTCTGTTCTGCCGGTGTTCAGCAAGGTCTTCGAAAAGGTAATGCTCAATCAAATGCTTAATCATTTTAACACCAACCAAATCTTACACGATCAGCAGTATGGTTTCACCAAAGGACGTTGTACGACTGACGCCGGTGTCACCTTATTAAAACACATTTTTACTGCGTGGGAGGAGGCCCAAGATGCCATAGGAATCTTTTGTGACCTCTCCAAGGCATTTGACTGCGTAAATCACAAAACCTTACTCTTAAAACTTGAGCATTACGGACTAGGTAAACTTGCGCTTAGTTTAGTAAAATCTTATTTAAATGATAGACAACAGCAAGTTCAAATAAATGGTGTCAATTCACTCGGTTTAAATGTAAAAATGGGTGTTCCACAAGGCTCGATATTGGGTCCTTTCCTCTTTTTTAGTATATATTAATGATCTACCCCATTTATTAAAAAACCAACCACAAATGGTGTTATTTGCTGACGATACTTCCTTAATTTTTAAAATAAATAGACGTGCATCAAATCTTGACGACGTAAATAACGCCCTACTGCAGGTCCAAAATTGGTTCACTGCTAATAATTTAGTATTAAATGGGAAAAAAACTAAATGCATGAGATTTGCTTTACCGAATGTTAAAAGTAGTGATTGTGACATAATATTGAATAGGGAGAAACTACAATTCGTCGATAAGACTGTTTTCCTGGGGATCACACTCGACTCAAGGCTGCAATGGGGTCCTCATTTAACATCTCTTGCAGGACGGCTAAGTTCAGCAGCATATGCTGTGAGGAAAATCCGTCAATTCACTGATGTAGATACCGCGAGGCTAGTCTATTTCAGTTACTTTCATAGTATCATGTCTTACGGTATTTTACTATGGGGACGGGCTGCAGATATCGAGTCTATTTTTATTCTGCAGAAAAGAGCTATCAGAGCAATATATGGCCTCCGTATGCGCGATTCTCTAAGGGAACTGTTTAAAGATATTAACATCATGACGGTACCTTGTCAATATATCTACGAAAACATCATGTACGTAAGGAAAAATCTAAGTCTTTTTAGTAAAAGAGGTGGAAAACACAATTATAGGACTAGGAATTGGGACCAATTAGTTCAACCGGGCTTCAGACTGGCTAAAGTAGACTCATCCTTCATGGGGTACTGTTTAAAATGTTACAATAAAATACCTCCCCACATACTCCAACTGAATGAAACAAAATTTAAATCTTGTATAAAACGCACACTATGCCGCCAAGCATATTATAAATTGGGGGATTACATCACTGACAAAAATGCTTGGCTCAGCGCTGGTCCAGCTCCACAGGGCGCAACAACTAATTGATTAGCATACGAAAATATTGTTGGAGCTGCTGAAGATTGTAAAAACTATCTTTACATTGTATAAATTCAATCTCCTAGTATTGTATAACTGCATAGCACATGTGTACCTAAGTACGTTAAAGCTACCATTTACTAGGTACGTCTTTCATTGACTTGAATGTGCCCTGGCGGCTGAAAGCATGTCATGCTCACTTTAATGTCTCGCTGGTGGTGGCGTGTGTGTTGGATCATTAAGTTCCCTTCAAAATGGTTGAGCTGAATGGTGCTGATCCATGCGTCATGTTCGTGAACGGGCGCCATCAGTAGGGACTGGTCATCTATTAGCTGCCACGGCTTATTTTGATTTATTTTAATTTTTGAATTGTTTTGTATCGTTTTATCTTTTATTTACGGACTCTTTTAACCTGCACGTTTTTCTACATTGTACTCACATGTATGATTCCATAAATCCATTCCATTGAATGATGTAAACAACATATTGTAACAATATTCTGATTTAAAAGAGTGTCCGTGGAGTTTCTTGCCCGTTCTTCTCCATAGGAACCTACTACGCTTTGGAATGGGCAACTAGCTTCATATTTTCTGACGGACCGACCCTTTGACAATTCAAAAGTGCCTGTAATTGGTTTATTTGAAATAAATGCTTTGAGTTTGAGTTTGAGTTTGCAGGGAACCACCCAGGCCACCAAGGTGGTCGCGGTCGAGGAACCCGCTTCTGGCCTCAGTTCACCAACTCCCCCCGCGGTGCTCACCCCCACCGCCCTGACCCCCGCTTCATCCTCCCCGCAGGATGCCCCCATGTCCCCGGTCCCTACTACTTCTGGCACCCAGAAGAGGAAGATCCCCCCCCCTCCCCCCGTCTTCATCCAAGACAAGGGAAAGTGGACTGATGTCTCCAAATGGTGCTGCGATCAAAAGATCGCATACACCAATGCCCGAAATACCCAACAGGGTATCAAAGTGACCATCCCGACGTCGAAAGACTACCGGGAGCTCACTAGACTCCTCCGTTCCAGAGGCGTGGCATTCCACACCTTCTCTCTCCCTGAGGAGAAACAAACTCGCGTGGTGATCAAAAGGATCCCACGAGAAATCCCCGCCCAAGACAATAAAGAGGATCTTTTGTCACAGGGCATCCCCGTCGACGAGGTGCATCGCATGCACCGCGCTCGCAGTGGCGAAGCCTTCGACATGATCCTTGTGGTCTGTCCCCCAACCGAGTCCCGCCTCCACCCGATCTTCAATGTCAAAGCCATCTGCAATCTGATGGGCTTTGACATAGAAAAGCCCCACAAGAATGCCACCGTTGGGCAGTGCCACCGGTGCCAGTTATACGGGCACTCACAGAAGCACTGCTACGCAAAACCCAGGTGCGTCAAGTGCCTGGGCGAGCACGGCACTGCTGAGTGTACTCGCCCCAAAGACCGCGCACTCTGCACTGAGCCGCCTAGCTGTGTGCTATGCGGCCAAACAGGGCACCCTGCTAACTACAGAGGCTGCCCGAAAGCCCCCAAGGCTGCTCCCTCCAAACTGGCCAAGCGCTCTGACGCTCGCCAGCAGAGGGAGGCTCCCTCTGCCTACAAGGCCCCCTCCGCCCAAATCCCAGAGAGGCTTAGCCCCCAAAAGCCTAGCCCTTGGAACCAGCTCCATCACCAGCAGGCTTTCCCTGCACTGGGTAACCCCAAACCCCAAAACCCCCCCTCACGCATCCCCCCTCTGATGGACCCCCGCATCCGCGCTCCCGCGCCCCTAATCCAACCGCTACCTACTCCGGTAGCAACGCGCCCCCCTCCCCCTCCCCCTGCGCAATCCCTTGATCCCTTCAGCGTGATCACCACGTCATTTATGACTTTCTTCACCCCTCGCGCTAGGCAAATGGCCAACGAGATCGTTGCTGCCAGGAATGCCAACGATGTGTGTAGGATTCCCCAAATATTCAATGCGTACCCCGAAATTACGCAAGCTATGACCTCCCTCGCTAACCAACCTTCCCCGATTATGGATAAAACACCCCTAGCTAGGTTTAAACTCCGATCCCTAAACTTAGGCTTCTTCAATGCCAATGGCATTCTTGGTCAAAGAGATGAGATCGCGGAATTCCTCCGCGACCATCAAATAGACATCCTCTTAGTACAGGAAACGTTCCTCAAACCCCATAAGCGTAACCCATCCATAGCGAACTATCGCATAGTTCGCAACGATAGGACTCGCTGTCACAAGGGCGGCACCCTTATCTATTACAAAAAGGAGCTCTATTGCATCCCAATGGACCCTCCTACCCTCTCTCATCTAGAAGTCTCTGTTTGCCGTCTAGGCATGACTGGCTATCAGCCTATCACCCTAGTCTCCGCTTACCTCCCTCCCCCTTCCCCGGCAACCGAGAATCCCCAGGAGATCTCCAACGATCTCACCACCCTACTAGGCTTGAGCGACTCCGTTATCATAGCGGGCGACCTCAACGCTAAACATCCGTCTTGGAATAGTACCAGGACCTCAGCCAGAGGGCGACTCCTATTCGACCTCTCAAATACCCTGACTTTCGACGTCATCGCCCCGATGACTCCCACCCACTTCCCCCACGACCCCAACCATACCCCAGATGTCCTAGACACGGCGCTCCTTAAGAACGTCAGCCTTAGGCTTAACTCGATCGAAACGGTGCAAGAGCTTTCCTCTGATCACCGCCCAGTAGTCATGAAACTGGCCCCCCGTATAGGTCTCCCTGACGCCACACAGCCCCCTGCCACCAAGAAGGTCACGGACTGGAGGAAAGTAGGCGAATTGCTGAAATCCAACACGTCCCCCGCATTGGACTCTATACCCGAACAGTTCGATTCTTTCGCGGACACGACGGCCGCGATCGACTCGCTCACGGATCACGTACAATCGGTCTTGAACGACTGTTCGAGGCAAGTTCCAGCGGTGGACGACCACCGCTTCAAATTGCTGACCGATGTACAGTCACGGACTTTAATTGATGAGCCACCTGGTACTGTTCGCATTTTAGCCGTGTAATGCAAATCGGGTTTATTCGGTTCCCGACACGCAAAGTCATATATATGTCTTCGTATTAGAAGAAGAAACTTATATTTCATATCTTTACCGGTTGGCTAACCTGAGAGCAGAACTACTACTTGACAGCAGTGACTACTCAAAGTCAACCAATTGCAGGTCTAGCAACGATAAACAATTGTTGCTAGGTTACTGCTGCATAGTAACGTTAGCGTACGGATAAATTCTCTGACATCGATATTTAAACTGTCACTGTCTTCAGTTAAGTTTTCAGAATTATTGAGTTAATGAGCTATGATTCAAAGGAGGTCAGTATCAAATAGATTGGATAAACTTAATGCAACATTGTATTTATTTTTATCATTGAGAACTTATTAGTCAACCTCTATGGATATTTCCGATTAAAAGTAATTTATTTGTCATTTTGATATTTCAACTGTCACTGTCGTCAGTTATGTTTTCATAATTATCGAGTTAATGAGCTATGATTCAAAGGAGGTCGGTATCAAATAGAATGGATAAACTTAATGCAACATTGTATTTATTTTTATCATTGAGAACTTATTAGTCAACCTCTATGGATATTTCCGATTAAAAGTAATTTATTTGTCATCTTGTTTACGAGCTTGCGATTTGAGTTCGTGTTTAATCGTGTAATCTCGTGAATGTATGAAAGTAAACAAGATGACAAATAAATTACTTTTAATCGGAAATATCCATAGAGGTTAACTAATAAAGTCAACCTCTATGGATATTTCCGATTATAAGTAATTTATTTGTCATCTTGTTTACGAGCGTGCGATTTGAGTTCGTGTTTAATCGTGTAATCTCGTGAATGTATGAAACTGCAAAATTGAAAAGTTTGAAGGTGGCTCATCAATTAAAGTCCGTGACTTGATGACTGAGAAGAACGCGGCTACTCGTGCTTACAGCAACTTCCCTTGCTCCGCCAACAAATCTCACATGCGTTACTTACAACGTAAAGTAAGGTATCGCATAGCTGAGTTGCGTGAAGCGGGCTGGAACAAGATGCTGAGCGATCTCGAACCCACCCACCTAGCTTTCTGGCAACTCCAGAGGAACCTTCAGTCCCAACAGAGCGCTGCCATGCCCCCACTTGTTCGCCCCGATAAGACCATTGCCTTCGATGACATCGACAAGGCCGAGTGCCTAGCCGACAGTCTCGAAGCTCAATGCTCACCCAGCTTACTGCCAGTAGACCAAGCTCATCTCACTGAGATCGACGCTGAAGTCGAACGCAGAGTATCACTTCCCCCCGTAGAAGACCCTGATGACCCACTGCCCCCCGTCACCCCTGACGAGGTGCACGAGATCATCAAAGGTCTTAAGAACCGCAAAGCCCCCGGCTCAGATGGACTCACTAATAGAGTGATCCAACTATTCCCAGCCCACCTGATTATGCTTTTGACCATCATCTTCAATGGTGCTCTCAACAATAATATCTTCCCCCAGGCATGGAAGGAAGCCACCGTTATAGGCATCCCCAAACTCGGCAAGCCCAGGTCCGAGCCTTCCAGCTACCGCCCCATCAGTTTACTCAGGGTACTCGGCAAAATCTACGAGAGGCTTATTTATAAGCGACTTATTTTGCTGAGACCAAGGGCCTCATTCCGCACGAACAGTTTGGGTTCCGCACCCAACACTGTAGCATCCACCAGGCCCACCGCATTGTCGAGCATATAAGCGAAAGCTTCATGCGAGGCTCATTAGTCGGTGCGGTCTTCTTCGACATAGCGAAGACTTTTGACAAAGTCTGGCACAACGGCTTATTATATAAGCTGTACCAACTCCGGGTGCCTGACCGTCTCGTGCTCATCATACGAGACTTTCTGTCAAATCGTACCTTCCGCTATCGCATAGAGGGTGCCATATCCTCCCCCCGCCCCATACGTGCAGGTGTCCCCCAGGGCTCTGTCATCTCCCCACTCATCTTCACGCTGTTCACCAGTGATATCCCAAAGAGTAAGAAGGCGCAGTTGGCTCTGTTCGCAGACGATACGGCCATCTACTCCAAGGGTCGTAGCCCCGATGCGATTCGCCGCACTCTCCAGGCCTCAGTCGACAAGCTCGGCGAATGGTTCAGGAAGTGGCGAATCGAAGTCAATCCCGACAAAAGTCAGGCGGTACTATTCTCCAAGCCGCGGATGTTCCCCCCCCTCCCCGAGCCCCTTACCATGTTCGGCAAGCAGATCCCTTAGGGGAAGCGAGCCAAATACCTAGGTGTCGTCCTAGACAACCACCTTACCTTCCAAGAGCACATAAAGCAGGTCCGTTCGCGGGCCGCTTTCGCTCTAGCTAGGCTTCATTCCGTCCTCCACGCTCGTAGCAAATTGTCACTTAGGTGCAAATTGCGTATTTACACGGCGTGTATCCGTTCCATCATGACTTATGCCTGTGCCGTCTTTGCCCACGCTAGGCCCCGCCATATCCATAGGTTGCAAGCCCTCCAAAACCGTTTCCTCCGTAGAGCTACGGGTGCCCCCTATTATGTCCGTAACGAGGCCCTCCACCTCGACCTTAAAATCCCCACAATAGTCCAGTTCATGAAACGCCTTTCCAAGCGTTTCTTTGACTCTGCCGCCAAACATCGCAACCCTCTGGTTGTCGAGGCGGCCAACTATACCCCCTCCCGCAGTAGTCGTACCCGCCGTCCCAGGCACGCTCTTACCGACCCTGACGACCCCATAACTCTCCTACAGGAGAGCAATAGGGCAACTAGTACGGTTCTTAAAACCAGACGCCGCCCGTCCTTCCGACCTCGCCGTCGAGGTCCCCCGCGACCGCGAACCCGATCTGATAATACTCCTCCCCGACTCTTGCTCGACGCTCAAACACCAGCCCGGGCTGATGTAGAGCCGTCAGTAGTTTTAAACTCCCCGATCCAGCCTGCCCCGACTTGCTGCCCTCCCCCCAGCGACGCCCTAAGCCGAGGTCCGTACCCCACAGGGGGTGCCCTTAGCGAGCAGTCGCTTAGTTTAAGTTAGTTTTTAGTTTTTATGCCCCTGGCTGGAGGCTTTAAGTTATACCCCTAGTGGTAACCCTACGAGATGCCATTCAAAAAAAAAAAATCGTCGCCAATTTGTTACACAAATAACTGGTTTATATCCATTAGTTTAATACACAGTTTAATAATTTTCAACTGATGACACCACGATGACGTTTCCCTTTTTTCTCATCTATCACCTTATTTCCAAGGCGTTACTGTTCTAAACAAGAAGGCGAAGGCTGAATATATATCAACTAATAATATGTACAAGTATGTTAAAAAGGGGAGGAAATTAAACATAATTTAAGATTACAAAAAAAAACAACCGACTTCCAAATAAAACGCTAAAATAGTGAAAAATAACTTTAATTTCGGAATTCGGTGTCTTTGCTTTTCAGTTTTCCACATTTGCCACCTTACCGTGCGTTTGCACTGGCGAAACATTTGCGACAAAACATGTTGAAATCTCTCTAATCGGTCAATGTTCCATACAATTTTTGATAGGAAACAGAGATTTGTAAACATGTTTTGTTGTAATGTTTCGCCAGTGCAAACGCACAGTTAGAGATTGCTACCGACTAGTGCTCTGTGCCACCGACTTCCGAAAAGTTATTTTTCACTTTTTTTGTGTTTTTTTTGGAAGTCGTTTTTATTTGTACAAAGTTTTTATTTTTCACTTCTTAGTTGTGTTACCCACCCCACACAAATTCGAATCACACTACCTGCTATGTAAATAACAGTGACGGCACAGATATTATAATACTACGTAGTGACGGAGTCACATAGAACATCTTCCAGTTAGACTAAGTGGGAAAAATACCTACTCAAAAACTACGCAAGCAAATTTAATAAAATTTAAATGGGACCACCTCGGGAGTATACCCTTTCGAACTAAAAATAATTTTTAATCGGTTCACAATTGGCGAAAATGTAAATGAAGATAAAAAAAATAAAAAAATACCTACCTACGAACATAGAACCTCCTCCTTTTTGGAAGTCAGTTAAAAATAGATGTAAATTGACCATTCCCTCACCTTATTTCCGAAACTACTGAGCATAAAATTTTGAAAAAAAATATACAGTAGGTACTTTTACAAGGTGGAGACGACAATACAACAAAAAATGAAACTCCGTATATCTAATGACGTTCTCGGTCTACATACAAAAATTTAATCAAATATTTCCAGTAGTTTAGTTACGCTAGCTAGTCAAAGATCGGCAAACCCCATAGTCGGCCCATCACTGCTATTTAGTTTGTTTGAAAAAATGACTTTTTTAATTTCGATGTTAGGATTTATTTGATAGTTCCAAAATACTCTTATGCGTTTTTAGTATTGCCAGTGTTTTCATTTATTGTTGTATTGTCGTCTCCACCTTGTATATTGTACTTAGTTCTATAGATACTTATAGATTACAATTACTTTAAAAAAAATGGTAAATTAATCCCAACTACGGAACCCTTCATTGTGCATGGTCCGACACGCACTTGGCCGGTTTTGTTTGGAAAACCGGAAAGAAAAGCGATCTCTGTCCATGTCGGTGCGACCACGCGTTCATTCAGGGTTATTGAAAAATGTTAGCATAGGTCAATGTAATAAAGACTTTTTAGTTAGCAACACTGTTTAGGCCATCTTTATACAAAATGTATATAAAATGCTTTACGGGGTTAAAAAGGCGTAAAAAGTTATTTTGGGGGTGATTTGCATCAAAGTTGTTATAAATACTCCATAATGCTTTTGATTTAAACATTGACATAAATCATAAGTCATTGGATTTAAATTACATTTTATTTTGACACAGTCATGTCATGTTTGAAAACTCAATTCGATTTTATTCAAAAAACGTTTTAGGTCACAAAATATAATAATTAAGTAGGTATGTAGATAACAAGACGACAGTTTTTGCAAAAGTGTGTTTGTTAGTTTTTTATTCGTTAACGAAGCACCGAGATTTTCTATGAGCAATCTTAACTATCCATACTTCCACACTCATCATCAGCCTAGCCGTAGTATTATAATATCTGTGGCCTAGCCTTTTACCTCCTATATTGGGGTCGGCTTCCAGTCGGGCAACGCTATACAAATCCATACTAATATTATAGATTCGAAAGTAACTCTGTCTGTCTGTCGGATTTCGATAAAATTTGGCAAGGAGATAGATGGCATCCCGGGGAAGGACATAGGCTACTTTTTATCGACATACCATGCGGGCGAAGCCGCGGGCGGAAGCTAGTTGATTATACTGCAAAGTTAAGAAAAAATATATTTATTTGTATTCTTAACAGTGTACAGTGGGAGACTTTGTGTAATGGGTGTTCAGAAGTGGAAATGAAACAATACACACTCACTTAGATAATTTGTATTCAATAATTCGCAAGTCCAAAACACCGTCCCAATCCCTCTCTCACGTCGTCGCACCCGCTGAAAAGGGTGCCCCGCTTTCCGGAAGTCAAACTACCATCCCCTTTTTAATATTATTGTAAAATATTCGAAGCACTTACATAAATTGACATTCTTCTAACGAAATTGATAAGAATGAAAGCTATAGGTTAATAAACTACATTTTTAAAATTGAGTATGATTTACAGTACTATTTCCAAGGTATTATAAATGAATGCTCAGAGAATTAATTAAATAATGACCACAAGATATCAAGATAGTGGCTCTATGAGTGAGTTGATAGATGGCGCTAGTAAGTCTGTTAAAAGTGTATTGAATGACTATTTCATGAAATCATGACATTTGGCACTTTCATGAACTTAGAGAGTTGTATTGCTGATTCTAATGTTTATAATTCTCTAAATCCATATTTGTTACGAGCGCTAATAATATTTAGATCAACATACAACCTGATACTGACCTGCAAATTGCAAAAAACGTAAGAAAATTTGAATTTCGCGGGCCACCCTAGCGCATCCCCCTTAAGTAGATTGCATCGGTCGATCCTGATGGCTGCTGATATAGTAGTTGCTCTCAATACCGCTAGATGACGTTGGTTGTTTGTTGTTGACGATGCGAGGGTAGATTGAGGCCTCCTGGGCTCACAGCTGCACAGCTGGCGGATAACCGTTACATTTGTAATGTCTTATGAAAATCTACCTATTTCCGAAAACGGTACAAACGAAATACTTGAATTTGATGCAGACGAGTAAAATTAATTTATAGTACTTCTAAACTTCTAAACAATCATCATCTGCCTAGCCTTTTCCCAACTATGTTGGGGCCGGCTTCCAGTCAAACCGGATGCAGCTGAATACCAGTATTTTACATGGAGCAACTGCCTATCTGACCTCCACAACCCAGTACCTAACTGGATAATACGATACCCCTTGGTAGTACTTCTAAACAATGAAGACTGATTATTTTTATTTTAGCATTGAAAATGCTTTTTTGATCGCTTCAGTGATACCCGCTTTCACGAAAAGTGCGACTCGGCTACCGTCCTCGATTATTAAGATACAGAAAATAATGAAAATGATGCGTTACTGAAAGGTCTGTAATACGCAACGGAAGGTCCATGGGACCATGAGTTTTGTGGTTTTTGTATCCTATTAGTTACTAATAGTGATATAAATTAGTTTGTTTTGTTTTTTTTAGGGTTCCGTACCCAAAGGGTAAAACGGGACCCTATTACTAAGGCTCCGCTGTCTGTCTGTCTGTGTGTTTGTCTGTCTGTCTGTCCATCTGTCACCAGACTATATCTCATGAACCGTGATAGCTAGACAGTTGAAATTTTCACAGATAATGTATATCTGTTGCCGCTATAACAACAAATACTAAAAAATAGAATAAAATAAATATTTAAGGGGGCTCCCATACAACAAACGTGATTTTTTTGGGTGCGGACTCGTGGTCACAACAGGTTGTAACACCAGTGTGACTAACAGCAATGATTTTCCTGGAGTCCGGACTTGTGGTAACACCGCTAATATTCTACACTATGTACCACTGAAATAATAGTGCGGTGAAAAAATATAGATATAATAAAATAAAAGTAAAAATCTTTTTAAAAACAAGCTTTTAATGAACTAAAAAGTACTAAATAAAACTTACGTGAATATAGAACTATAATATTTTCTTAAAAGCTTGAGGCTTATCTTTAAGTTTAAGAAGGCCATTTACGCCTATATTACTTGTTAATACATAATAAATGAGCCCAAATACGATGGTGCTGTCTTTTTTGAATGAAGAGTTCCTATGGCCACCTCCTGACTCCATCATCAGACCCTGAACACCACTTAGTGTCAAAGTACTTGTTAATACATGACCAATGAGTCCAAACACGATGGTGCTGTCTTGTTAGATTGAGGAGTTCCTATGGCCATCTTCCGGTTCCATCATCAGACCCTGAACATGCTGAAGATATAATATCACCTCCATGTAGTAATGCAGCCAGCGTTCTGCAGCTGGCTAGATAGAATTGTCTATAGTTCAAAGTGCTCCATGTTTTGTAATCTTACTTTCTATACCTTCTTAACAATATAATGCTTTACAATATTTTATGTGGTTTAGCTTCTTTATCTCTGCAAACCTCCCCAACATTGGTTATGGGCCCAGGGCAGTAAAGTGTTGTTGTGTTGTTGTGTGTTGTGAAAATAATTCGAAATTGTAGAAGATTTGAAAAGTACATGCAGGAAGAAAAATGACTTCGAATGTGCGTATAGAATTATTGACGAAGGACAACTACGACAGTTGGAAGGTACAGGTGGAAGCATTGTTAATAAAAAATGACTTCTGGGAGTATGTAAGTGGAGAAAAACCAAAACCTACTACTGATGCTGATATATCGACATGGAAGACGGCTGACAGAAAAGCAAAGTCTGAGTTGATATTGGCATTAGATCCGAGTGTAGTCCGTCATGTAAAAAGGGTGGAGACTTCACGAGAGTTATGGTTGAAATTAGAGAGCTTGTTTGCATCAAGAGGACCTGCAAAGAAAGCGAATTTAATGAAAAGGCTCATGTTACAAAGGATGAGTGAAAATCAAAAGGTATGTGAGCACCTTGATTCCTTTTTTGAAGCCGTCGACAAATTGGAAGAAATGGATATAAAAATCCATGATGATTTGTTAACGATTATGTTGCTGTACAGTCTTCCGGGAAGTTACGAAAACTTTAGATGTGCCATAGAGTCTAGAGATGAACTCCCAAAGCCAGAGCAACCAAGAATTAAAATCATCGAAGAGGATAGTTCAAGAGGAAACGCTCAAGTTGACAAAATAGAAGGCGCCAAGTATTTGGACAAACATCCGAAGAAAATTACTGGAAAAACATTTAAGTTTAAATGTTTTAAGTGCCACAATTTTGGCCATAAGGCATCGTACTGCACAAAGAAAAAGGAGAAGACTCAAGAAACCCGATGTGTGGAATCATACACTAGTCATGAAAGTTGTGAAGCTTTAACCATAAAATCATGTTTCAGATGACTGCCGCATCGCCGTTGATGCGAAGCGCCGTCAAGAATGGATCTTTGATAGTGGTTGCACTTCTCACATGTGCAATGACGCAGAATCATATCATATTATTATCATTATCATTATCAGAAAGGTTTGCTGAGATACTCCCTGCAAGTCAAAAATTAAAATTAGCCACTGATTCTTTGACAACCGTGCAAGGTAAAGGTACAGTTAAGTTATTAGCATGCAATGATGATCGAACGCGTAAAATTCAATTTGAGAATACCCTGTTGGTTCCCGATTTACGTAGTAATTTAATTTCCATCGCCCAGCTTACTGAACGAGGTTGTGAAGTCACGTTCAAACACGACGTAGCCTATGCAGTTAAAAAAGGTGAGGTAAAACTGACCGCTGATCGGCGAGGTGATTTATAATACTTGAGGGAGCTGGACGCTTCAGCGTCTGTGGTATGTAGTGAAAGTGTTGATCTATATCGATGGCATGAGCGTATGGGACATCTGAATGCTAGGGATCTTATGAAAGTATTAAAGAAATCAGGTATTGATCCGATAAAGATTGATAGTAACTTGCATGATTGTGATGTGTGTGCTAAAGGAAAAATGGTATCGTTGCCTTTTGTGAAATCCAGTTCACGCTGCAACGAGAAGTTGCGAATAATATATTCTGACGTGGTCGGTCCAATGAGAGTTCAATCGAATGGCGGAAATAAATATTTTATTACTTTTATTGACGATTGTACTCGTTGGTGTGAAGTTTTTATGTTGAAAAATAAAAGTGACGTTTGTCAAAGTTTAAAATCTTTAAATGTCATGTTGAAAATTTGATGGGAATAAAAATTAAATATTTACAAACGGATAACGGAAGTGAATACAAAAATAAAATTTTCGATGAATTTTTAGAAAATGAAGGTATTAAGAGACGTCTTACAACGCCATACTCACCTCAAAGTAACGGAATCGCCGAACGGATGAACCGTACGTTGATTGAAATGGCAAGGTGCATGATCTTATCGTCAGGTATTTCACCAAGTTTTTGGGCAGAAGCTGTAGCTACTGCATGCTATTTGCGTAATAGGTGCCCAACTAGCAGTCTGAATGGTGAAATTCCGTACGAAAAATGGTTTAAGAGACCTGTGAATGTCAAATATTTAAAAACTTTTGGCACGAAAGTACACGTCTTGGAAAAGGAACCAGGTAAGGATAAGTTTGCAGCACGTAGTTTACTCGGCATATTTGTGGGTTATCCAGCTGATGCTAATGGCTATAAAATATGGATACCTGAGAGTAGAAAAATCGTAGTGTCGAGAGATGTAAAATTTCAGGAAGGTAAACTAACTGAAATTGAGTGTAAGGCCTCTAATGAATCACTAATTGAACCACAATGTGAAAAGAGTATTGTGAGGAAGACTGTTGATATAGAAATTAAACCTAAAGAACAGCCGGATGTACCATTTAGTGATGAACTTTCAAGAGAAGTAATTCCATGAGATATTCAACCGAATGTGCCAATGATTGATAAAGGAAGTACAGAGAATACAGAATCTACTGGAATTGGTGATAGAAACATTACTTTAAAAAGAGGTCCTGGAAGGCCGAAGATTCAGAGAGGACATGTTGGCCGCCCTCGTAAAATATACAACATGGTTGAGGTAAGAGAGAGTAGCGACAATGAGTCATCGACGGAAGAATACGTCGACACTGATGATTTTGCTGGAGCTATTGAAACCACGTTAAACGAAGCTTTGACATCTGACGAAAAGGCCAAATGGGAGGAAGCGATTCTTTCAGAAATAAGAAGTCTAGTAAATAACGACACGTGGGAAATTGTGAAGAAACCTTCAGATCGTAATATCGTAGGATGTCGATACGTGCTGAAGACAAAGCTAAATGTTGACAATACTGAGAAAAAGAAGGCCAGACTGGTAGCAAAGGGATACAGTCAGCAACATGGCCTAGATTATAACAAGACATTCGCCCCAGTTGCGAGAATTGCAACTATACGTTTGTTGGTCGCCTTAGCTGTCGAAATGGGCATGGACATTGACCAAATAGATATAAATACCGCTTATCTAAACGGTGATCTGAACGAAGATATTTATATGAAGATATAACTAAAAAATGCAGATGGTGTTAATTCTGCTGTAGGCAAAAAAGCAGCAAAGATGCTTGAAGATATGAAAGCAAGTGGTGACACCTGTCGTCTAAAGAAATCTCTATATGGTCTGAAACAAGCTGGACGACAGTGGAATATAAAACTGGACGAGAAGCTGAGAGAAATGGGTTTGAGATCTACGATAAATGAACCTTGTTAGTATCACAAGCGCAATAAAGGTGGATCAAATCTTTTTGTTGTTGTTTACGTAGATGACATATTGATCGCATCGCAATAGAGAACGTATATAGATAAATTCAAGCAGGAATTGGCGCGGAGGTTTAAGCTTAAAGACTTTGGTCAAGCAACCTTCTATCTTGGGATAGATATAAAGAAAGATGGCAACACGTATTTCTTGTCACAAGAGAAGTATATAATCTTTTATATACTTCTCTTGTGACAAGAAATACGTGTTTATCCTGAAGAAATATGCTATGGAAAATTGCAATCCTATCCAGACTCCAATGGAGATTGGAAATCCTGTAAGTAGTGAAAAAGAAGTACTAAAAGGGAAACAATTTCCGTACAGAGAGCTAATTGGAGCGCTCATGTATTTAAGTGTAGCGACTAGACCTGATATCGCTACCGCTACGGCAAAACTTGCGCAGTTTGCAGAAAACCCGCAGGAAACTCATTGGAAGGCTGCGAAGCGAGGTCGTCGATACTTAAAAGGTACGATAACTCACGGTTTGGCGTTTAAGCCGACAGGGTTATGCATACAAGGGTATGCAGATGCAGATTGGGGTAGCTGTGTTATTGATAGACAATCGTTTACGGGTTATTCATTCATTCTAGGTGGCGCAAGTGTGTCATGGACCTCACACAAGCAACGAATAGTTGCAACATCTACCTGTGAGGCAGAATTCGTGAGTTTGGCGGAGGCGATGAAAGAGGCTATATATCTGAATAGCCTATTAAAAGAGCTAGGTTTATTGTGTAAGGTAAGAATGCATGCTGATAACTTAAGTGCTATTTGCCTTGCTGAGGATCACGGCATACATCATGCCAAGAGTAAGCACATTGACATAAGACATTTCTTTGTAAGGGATGTGCTACGCGATAATAAAGATATAACGTTGGAATATTTGTCAACTGACAAGATGTTGGCAGATGTCCTCACCAAACCTTTACCTCGCGTAAGACACGAAATACTAATACGTGCATTAGGAATGTGTGCGCGAAAATAAAGATAAATGCAATTCGTACTGGAGTTGAGGGGGTGTGTTGAAGATATATGACCTCCATGTAGTAATGCAGCCAGCGTTCTGCAGCTGGCTAGATAGAATTGTCTATAGTTCAAAGTGCTCCATGTTTTGTAATCTTACTTTCTATACCTTCTTAACAATATAATGCTTTACAATATTTTATGTGGTTTAGCTTCTTTATCTCTGCAAACCTCCCCAACAGAACACCACCTAGTGTCAAAGCATTTTTTAATACATGACCAATGAGTCCAAAAACGATGGTGCTATCTTGTTTGATTGAGTTTTTCCCATAGCCACCTTCCGGCTCCATCATCAGAACTTGAAGACCACCCAGTGTCAAAGCACTCGTTAGCACCATCGTGTTTGGACTAATTGGCTACATATAACCAATTAGTCCAAACACGATGGTGCTATCTTGTTTGGTTGAGGAGTTCCTATGGCCAACTTCGGGCTCCATCATCAGACCAGCACCATGATATCAAATTTTCAAAATGTCTCGGTAGTTATTTATGTATGCTAAGTTTCAGCTCAATCGGATTCCAGGAAGTACTTGAAAAATGGAGTACAATATTAGTAACCGGAAAGACATACGAACAGAGCAAGCTAATATGAAGCTTGTAAAAATGATTTTTTACGGCCATTATTTTTCGATAGTTTAATTAATTTATATCTATCCATGGAAAAGCCACAAAATGTGAACTAGTATCAAACTTGCTTGCGACGTAACGCACCTTGCGCTAATACTAAATAGCCTTCCTAACTGCGAGCAACTTCGAAGTAGCGCTCGCTTGGCTCGCGCGCGTTTGGTCACAGTTCTAACCTAACCTAACCCATTTCACAACAATTTATAATCTAACGGAAATAATACCGATAGATTATAAACTAACGGTTCTCGCAATCTTTGGAATCTATAATCTTTATATAGGAGATGCATCGAGTTTAAAATGAAGACTTTATTACACGAACATTTATCTCACCGCACTAGTTCAAAATGACAGGTGGTGTAGAAATATTAGCGGTGTGACCACGAGTCCGGACTCCAGGAAAATCATTGCTGTTATTCACACTGGTGTGACCACGAGTCCGCCACCTTTTTTTGCCGTTTTTATAGATAATGGTACGGAATCATTCGTGCGCGAGTCCGACTCGAACTTGGCTGGTTTTTTAATGTATAACTCTATTGGCTATACTGTATTTATGAGTTGTTCTTCATCTTTTCTGACTATTATTTTTGTAAGACAAGAATAGTCATTCAGTAATTAATTAGCTATGTTCAGAAGACAGATTTTATGTTAATTTTTGCGTGAGAAATACATGTGATTAACGTTATGTGGTGCATTTACTGGTTAACAATGATATTATATTAACAGATATGTTATACACTCACAAAACAACCGAAAAAAGTGTTCCGCGCAGCAGCGGCACACATACCCACGTTTCATTCAATTTTACATTTCATTACAAGTAAAAACGTTACAATTGGAATGTTTTCGAGTCTTCACGATTGCGCGCTTATAACATATCTGTTAATTTAATATCATCAAAATCTCGTAAAAACGACTAATAATGCTACACATAAAAACCAATTTATACTATTAGATTGTTTTAAGGTACTTAGAATGTTTTGATAAAGTCAAAGTAAAGAGATAGTTAGGTAATTGATTCAGGCGTGACTTTGCGGAAATCCGTTATAAAATACAATAGCCCGACACCAGCCCGATATTCTATACTAATAATAGGTAAATAGGTACTTACTGTGTAGGTATAGGTTTTGGAGCGCCTCTGCACGGCCGCCAAAACCGGCGCGAGTCTTGCTAGCTCCCAAAAAAACGCGATTATTGGGAACAGCAATTCTGAGGTTGTAGCCTTTTGCTCCTAAATGGCGAAGATGCTAAAGCATCTATGTTAACCATCATAGCCGTACCTACATTTTTCTAAAAAGATGTAAGTAGATACTTGTACTGCGATACTTTGATTATGTCATTTCGAAGACATGACACTAGTGACACTACTATCGCTTTCGTGACCGCACAGATTAATCGCTTACCAGTGACTGTGGCGAAGTGCGACTGTCACAGTGAACCTAATTATTATTACATTTTAATTATCTATTTCGGCACTGTGTACCTACCTACTACCACCAGACTACTAAAATTTAATGCAACGTCTGTCTGTTTGCCAGACCACGGAAGTGGGGTTTTATTTTTGGAGTGAAGTTTTTTAACGCGGCTTGTGGTAGGAGGGCACTGGCAAATGTCGTTACGGGAATAAGTAAATTCACACTTTCTCTCTCTTACTTTCTCTTTGAATTAGAAGACCATCGCGAGATATGAACGGTGAGAAGAAAGTGTAAGTGTGAATGAAAATCCAAGGTGGCGGCTGCGAAAATTTTCATATTTTTCGTCATGAGTGTCGTTTTCATAGTTTTCGAGGGTAAAAATATTCAAAATTTTCATCAACACACCACACCCACATCATACTTAAACAAACAAAATACCATACTAAACCTGAAAACACTATTGTTTAAATTCCACTTTGTAAGTCGTACCCCGAGCCCCAAGATGCAGACTAACTGTCTAGTTTGGGGCTCACTGTTAAACAATTTGTGTAACCTAGCTATAGGTAATATTGTAACCTGCAAACCTGCTAAATAATTGTAACCTTGTAAATTTTGCTTATGGGTAATTTATTGTATAGCCTGTTAACCTGCTGACTGTATTACCTGGACAATAAACAATTTTCTATTTTTTTCTATTTTTTTTTCTGTGTGTCGTTTTCATAGTAAATGTGTTAATTCGGTTAAATCGGAAGTTCCGACCTTTCGGAGTCGGAAACAAAGCTCCGTAACATCTCTTAGTATAGGATCCCTCCATATAATGACCTTCACCGAGCTGATTAATAGATGAAAAGTATTTTATATTCAATTGAATATGTCAACAAATATATTATTGCAAATGGGTTGTCTAAAAAATTTCAGTCCAGAATATGATTAAGTAACAATATTTTTTTTATTGTTTTACTTTTTATTTAACTTTGCTGTTTTTTTTATTTTTTATTAATAACTATTCTAACACGTTATGTATGTACGTACAATTATATAACAAAATTAAAAAGAAAAAATAAAGGGGGCTCATTGAGCATCAAAGAATTCGTCCGCATCGCTGTCAATGGGAAAGGTGCCCAAAAGGCTGGCAGCTTTGCCACGTTGAATGGCAATGCTGATTCTTTGGGCTAAAACATCTGGAACATACCCTGTTTTTAACCGATTTCAAATAGGAG
This sequence comes from Lithophane semibrunnea, assembly GCA_947363905.1. Lineage (NCBI taxonomy): Eukaryota > Metazoa > Arthropoda > Insecta > Lepidoptera > Noctuidae > Lithophane > Lithophane semibrunnea. The sequence continues at coordinate 177,090 of OX376196.1, forward strand.
GAGGTTCTCAATTCGACTGTACTTGTGTTTTATAGGGTTCCGTACCCAAACGGTAATACGGGAACCTATTACTAAGGGTCCGCTGTCAGTCCGTCCGTCCGTCCGTCTGCCACCAGGCTGTATCTCATGAACTGTGATAGTTAGACAGTTGTTTTCATATGTTGCCGCTATAACAACAAATACTAAAAAACAGAATAAAATAAATATTTAAGGGGGCTCAATACAATAAACGTGCTTGTTTTGTTCGTTTTTATAGATAACTAGCTTGCGCCCGCGGCTTCGCCCACGTGGTATGACGATAAAAAGTAGCCTATGTCCTTTCTCAGGCTGTAGACTATCTGTGTACCCATTTAAATCGGTTCAGTAGTTTTGGCGTGAAAGCGAAGCAGAAAGACAGAGTTACTTTTGCATTTCTAATATTATAAGTAAAGATGGTACGGAACCCTTCGTGCGTGAGTCCGACTCGCACTTGGCCATTTTTTTGTATGTTTGTTACCTACGCGATTACTCCGCCAACATTATGAATTGATTTTAATGATTAATTTTTTGTTTGGTAGGTGGTATAAATTTTATTAAGTTTACTTGTGTCGTTTTTGAGTTAGCTTCAATAATACATATTTTTCCCACTTTATGGATGATGTTATACTTACACACATCAAAAGTGTCTAGTGATACATTTCTAACAATAAAAAAATATCCAGTAAATATTTTTATCTACACCCATGCTATAAATCCTCTCTAAAAGTTTCTGAAACAGTTAGCTTATAGCCAAAATTAAAACATCCAATGTCATAGTAACCATAATATCATCCAAACGGGTATTATAATGTTGCACTGAATTTCATAATGTAACTCATTTAAAAAAAAGAACATTGTCATTCACGAGCGTTTTACTAACAAAGCACCGTAATTTAAAAACAAAACACATTCGAATTCGAATTCACGTCGTACCGCACCATTTTTGTTCGATATTGGTATTGCAAAGAAACTTTTATAGAAGATTGATCATGGGTGTAGATAAAATCTTGTATGCAACTGTATATAATTAGGTATTAAAACACTCATGTGATACTATTATCACACGAGGCGAAGCCGAGTCACACATTCGTGTTTTAATACCCTTTATTATATAACACTTGCATAAATAACTAATCAAATCTACCCAAGTAACATTTGGTACTATAAAAGCCCTGAGAACGTTTTAGAGCGTGCTATCTAATTAGTATTCATGATTAGTAATATAATGGTGTTGTAAACGTTTACAGAACCCCAAAAAGGCCCTAGTTTTGTCACTGATTCATTATTTAAACAATAAGAAAAATATTCTAATATGATCGAAAAAGTACAACGCAAAGGAAATGGGAAATCCTGGGCCCAGCAGTTAACTAGCTGAAATGTGTATTAAAAAATCCGTTATATTTTTCTAAAGGAAATCACAAAATACAGTACCATGTTTCTATCTAGGAAGCGAGAAAAGTTAAATTAAGTTATGGAACTAAATAATCGATTAAATGCATGCCTGAATTCTTAGTATTCTTAGTATAGCACAGACGCTCCCTCCCTATTTACCCTCCAAAAAAAGCTAATACGAATAATTACCAATATAGAACCAACAGATAGTTGCAAGCCTTACTTTCAGAAACACAAAATTCTCACCTTGGTTGGAATTTATGTCTTAGAACTATGTAAACTGGTCCGTAAATATCCAGATTCTTACAACACACGGGGAGACATACAAACAAATTATTCGTTGCGCCATAAAAATAGACTAAATTTGCCCCCCTCCCGCCTTAAATTACATTCATCTAGTCCATATTCAATGTCAATAAGAATATATAATAAATTACCAGAAGACATAAAACAACAAAACAAAACCAGTATATTTTTAAATAAACTAAAACAATACTTAATTTAAAAAAGCTATTACACAGTACAAGAATATCTTACGGATAAATCTAATATTGATAATAATAATAATTAAAACAACAAAAATAAATTGTATTAAAATACTTAAAAAATATATTACATTAAAAACAATGAACATTTTTTAAGCGAGTAATGAAATAGCAATACCAAACTAACTATAATTAAATAAATAATAAATGAATAGATAGACCTGTATATAAAATATTAATAGAATATGTAAACAAATGGAAATATAAATACAAAAATACATAGATAATAGGATATGGAATAATTTTATAATAGATAAATTCAATTCAATAATAATAACGCATAATTATGACAACCAGATATATTTTAATAAGTAAAATAGTAAAAAATAAATTATACCATAATACTTAATAATTATACTACATTAAGAACAATAAACAAATTTTAAGCTAGTAAATAAATATAATAATTAAATAATTAATTAATAAATGGATAGACGTATATAAAATATTAATAGAATAAGAGAATGAATGAAAATATAAATACATAGGTAAGATATAAATAATCCCTAACATAATAACAAGAAAAACTTGTAAAGCGCTCTTCCGCTCTCTACCTATTTTAAAATTTGCTGTGCCCGACAGGGTCCATAATTGTTTCTTTAATTTTTATTTACCACCTAATTTGTACATTATGGATTGCAATAAACAATTTGATTTGATTTGATTTGATTTAGTAATCGATACTGAATAAATCATTAAATTCTCAGAAAATGTATGAAAATCCACGATAAGTGCTTATCGATTGTTTCCTGGAATCGATTCATAGCGAACCGAATTCCTTTAATTTTTCTTCAATTGGCAACACTGGTCACTGACAGACAGATGACAGGCAGAAAAAAACTATGGCACTCGTTCGTTTTCTTTCGTTCTGAGTGCTCACGTATTTTCCATGTTTTATTGTTTAGCCCCATGACGTCGGCTTTGCTAAAGGACTATTCGACGAATCTTGCTACTTTGAATTACCTGGCTCTCTATTTTGGACAACTGATTACGCCTATCGATCGGATATTGACGACAGGGATCGCTGTGTGAATTGTACTATTGCGACTGGTCGCAGTAACACTATTGGCAGAAGAGTCTTGGACGATGAGGCGATTTTATCAGTTATTAGTCAGTGACGTGCATCTCAGCCTGTAAGTACCTATTAAAATCGAGTTTTTAGCCTATCAAGCAAACAAAACTTATGTACCTACTGTTTACAGTCTCCGGCATCATGTCTGTCGGCTGTCTTTTTGTTGGATACCATATTTTAAAACAATACTTACTTAATAGCTAAGTAAGTAGTAGTTTAATTAGCCATACGAATCTAAGGAATGTGCCATTTGACCGTTTCGCTCATAAAAAAGGTGTAGGTAATCGTCAAGTCCCGATGGGAGCGATCCGGTCCCAGGCTTTAGTGCTTTGAGGTATTGGGACCATTTCGGTCTCGGCCGGGACGTAGTGATTTGGTTGGATATGCATTAGAATTAGGTACATATAATGAAGCTTCTTTATGTAACCTCCAGTTGCTGTAACCTCCAGTCAATCAAACGCAGGCTCGCGAGCACCCCTGCGGCGTCTTACGACGCAGTTCAATAAAATTTTCCGGGATATCGAGTTCTTTGCTGTTTCTGCTGGAAAATTTAGAAGTATTGCGCTTAAAATTATAGCAGAATTAGATAGACAATTATTGTCCTAAAATCTGAGAAGATTTATATTTTATATATTCTATTATCTCTTTCTCTTTTTATTATTCTTACTTGTATTAATGTCAGATTAGTTTATTTTTACATTGATTCCGTACTGTATAATCAATGTTATTTATATCGCACGTCGTTTGTGTTTGTTTAACTTATTTATATTATGTGGAAAATGTTGTTGGCTACACATTTATACTCTCACTTTAGTTCTAAGTTCTATAGCATAATATTATAATGTGTAACTGTTTATTTTCCCAAATAAAAAAAAAATAATAAAAAAAAACGTAAAGGCTCTCACGGGGATACATCAGCACTATAGTTGAAATGTAAAAGTGTCGAGAAACGCTTTTTAGTACTAAAATAGTGCTGTCTGCAACAGTTATGTCACAAAGCACTATAAAAGTAACCGAAACATGTTAATAGTGCTATTTTGCACCGTAAACGGTCTCCAGTGATCTTTTTTATCACACTTGTGTGAGTGTTCCCCAAGAAAACAAAATAATATCGAAGTAATTTGCCACTTTTGCGTAACGTAACTTTCATAATAATAGTCCTCCAGACCGTATTTTCGGCCACGGCGTCCAATCTCAACGGAGACTAGCCTTCGGCGCGGGAGATATTATAGTGTACAAGTATTTGCGCAGACACAAGTGCACTCTCTCTTCCCTCACTCTCATAGTCCGATGGGACGGTAATCCGACACGACCGGAGAGAGATCAGGCGTAGGACCAACGGCTTAACGTGCTTTCCGAGGCACGGGGGTATCACACCGCCAACTTCCAAACTTCGGGCTGTTACTACGAAATTCCTAATGGAAAAATCCAATAACACTGCCCGACGTGAACAAAACAATTCAAAAACTAAAATAAGTTGTGGTAGCTAAGAAATGACCAGTCCCTACTGATGGCGCCCGTTCACGAACATGACGCATGGATCAGCACCATTTAGCTCATCCATTTTGAAGGAAACTTAATGATCCAACACACACGCCACCGCCAGCGAGACATTTGAGCGAGCATGACATACTCTCACCCGCCAGGGCACATTCAAGTTAATAAAAGACGTACCTAGCAAATGGTAGCTTTAAAGTAAGTACATAGTACTCACACGTGTGCTATGCAGTTATACAATACGAGGAGATTGAATTTATACAATGTAAAGATAGTATTTTTTACAATCTTCAGCAGCTCCAACAATATTTTTGAATGCTAATCAATTAGGTTATGCGCCCTGTGGAGCTGGATCAGTGCTGAGCCAAGCATTTTTGTCAGCGATGTAATCCCCCAATTTATAATATGCTTGGCGGCATAGTGTGCGCTTTATACAAGATTTGAATTTCGTTTCATTCAGTTGGAGTATGAAAAACCTATATTTATGTTTAAAACTTGTGTATGGTTGAAAAACCTTCTACCATCACACATAAAGGCAATGTTTGTACAGTCCCTAATCTTTCCCATAATTGACAATGGTGATGTGTGTTACTATGACCTGAATGCAGATCTCCTTTATAAACTACATAGATCGCCTTCTCAATAATTGCATTCCATTCGTTTTCAATCTTCGTAAGTATGACCATGTATCCACGCATCGATTGCTTTTGAAATGGTTACCCATTCGTCAGCACAGAGAGTTGAGGGCTTTGTCTATGTTGTTTTCTATACTCGACAAACCCACTTCTCCCTCTTACCTGACTTCCCATGTTCAATACTTACGCTCTGCCCATAGTAAAAATCTTCGTTCTACCAACAATCGTCTTCTACGATGTCCTTCTCACCGCTCTGGTTTCATCCACTCTTCTTTCTTCGTCCAGGAGGTCTTTCTTTAGAATGCGCTTCGCCTGGACACCAGGACGGCAACTAGTCGCTTATCGTTTAAAGTTAAGGCACGTGAACATATTCGTAAGAAGTTGGCAGAATCATCCCAGCGCTAATTTGCTGGATTCGTTTTCTCCTCTACCTGTCGTTATTTCTCCTGACTAAGTATTTTTTGTTTATAATTATGTATATATTATGTATGTATTAATTAGTATTTGTTTTTATTCAAGTTACATGTATTATCTTATGTTGCACCTGCCATGTCTGTCTCTGCATCACCCTAAGGTTGACTGGTAGAAAACGCCTCAGGCATTAAGTCCGCCTTTGTACAGTAGTTTTTACTCTAGTTGTATAATTTATTATTTGTATATCATAGATTTTTTTACATTTTATGATTATTAAACACACACTGTCCTATTTTATTTACATTTTACATGTGTATTTAATTTACAATTTTAAATAAAATATACAATCTAACACTAAACAATTTTCTAACTAATATTAAATAAAACTAACTGTACAAATAAACAACTAATATCTAAAATATGGCGTCGAAAAATTCCTCCGCATCGCTGTCAGCTGGTAGTGTTGGGTACACTACCAGCCGACAGAGACTGGCGGCATTGCCACGTTGAATGGCAATGCTGCCAGTTTTTACTTGTGCATAAAGTTGAATAAATAAAAAATAAAATAAATAAATGCTCTTTAATCTTATAGAACCAAAACGCTCTTTTAAATCCTTTATAGTACAAGCAGTCACAATGGTTACCATTATAGGCCTTCTATTTCACATACACGAGATTGTCGACATGTGGGACGTGGACTCTGCAGTAATTGTACCGATAATCGTTACGGTCTATATGGCTTAATAGCAACCAACATCTCAAGAGGCTCTCATTGCGCGGCTGGTTCAAGGGCTTGATTCAGAAAGCAGTACTCCTGGACACGGCACCCATAGTGAGGAGGTTCCTCTCTCTAGACACCTGACCACCGACAGCTTGGACTCTGATGCTGAAGTCGATGGGCTACTATTTTTTATATTTTTAAATGTTTTTTTTTTAATAAAAATATTTAAAAATGTAGATGAGATGAATGAATCTCAGGAGCAGTGGTGGCCCAGTAGAGCAGTGGTGGCCCAACGGTAACGGCCGTGACTTACAAGTTGTAGGTCCTAGGTTCGAACCCAGCCAGGCGCTTTACTTTTTGTAAATTATTTCATCACCACTGCTCTCAAAACGATGAAGGAAAATATCGTGAAGAAACCAGCATGTCCTAGAACCAAATATTTGAAGACATGTGACATCTACCAACCTGCACTGGGCCCGCGTGGTGGATTACCGCCCACTCCCTCTAACAGAGAGGAGTCCTGTGTCCCAGCATTGGGAACATTATAGGCTGATTATGTATGTAAAGATAGATCGACGAGAGCGCCCCGTGCAATGATTATTGATATCGCTGTCCCTCATGACGAGAATCTCATGAATGCTGAGAAAGATAAAAAAAATAAAGTATCTTGACTTAGCACCGCCAGACATACCAACAATATTTGATCACATGTTTGAACACATGTGTGCTTTAGATATTTCCATACAAACTTTCATCCCCTATTCCCTATTGTTATTTTACACCCTTGAGGGTTGCTTGAGGGTAAAACTTTTACAAACTTTGAATGTCATATTTATTTATATGGAATCAACAGCCTATTACAAAAAAAAAAAACAACCGACTTCCAAAAAAACACGGTTAGACAATTTTAAATGGAATGAGGCACCAACCGGCTCTTATCCCTGTTCGCACTATGCAATTGCAGCCAAGGACAAACCCCGGTTGGAGGACTATTGCAGAACATGGAAACAAAGATATTGGGCTATGGATTTGGGTAGCTTGGTGAACTGGTTATCTTGAACTATGGAAAGACCAATGTTTTGAAATATAAAATACATAGATAAAATGGCAGGGGGTGACTTGCACACTCAATAATGGGCCCCCCAAAACTGTCGCCAGCACAAAGTGTCGTAGCGACAAGGGGGCAACATGTCCTGAGGTGCTTAAGAGGAGTGGAGAGTTATTCCAACGGCTATCAGGACAATCCCGGAAGTACGGTCAAGATCCCTACCAGCATCTTACTGGAATACTTCCTTCCTCCGAGCACGTTTGCTCTTGCGACTCTCCATTCAAGTCGGCCAATCAAGAAAAGAATGAGGTGGTGAGGTGAGCTCTGTTCCTCGTCAGTGTTCACTCCAGCCGGCCAATGAAGGCAAGCCAGAGATGAGGAACAAGACTTCTCCGGGAAGGTAGGGCCCGAGGGGTCGAATGCCCAACAGCTCGCCACATGCTGCCTTGCGGGTTTTTGGGCACAAGGGCACGATTCGCACGAACCCTCCCCGACGCCGACATTACATGAATAAAATAAATAAGCACTGAAAAGTTCCGTCCTGTATCCATACTTAGTTTTTTTTCAAATACTTTTGACTTTTATTCCTTATTTCGTACACAGATAAGTTTACTTACTACCTATTAGTAATAATATTTAATTAATAAGCAGTCGTCGTATCAGCTCGTGTCGTAGGTCGAGTCCCAATCAGCGGGTTTTGCCCAGTTTCAATTGTAACGAAAACAACACGTTCCAGATGTGTTTCTGAAATCGAGTATACCTACCTACGGTGTGCGTAAGTAGCTCCTTCTTAGCGTGTCTATGGAAATATTGTTCGAATTAACATCATTAGCGAATTTCGCGCCCCGGCTGATACGGTGTTTGTTACGCGATTACTCCACCAATTATGAATAATTCTTTTTTTGTTTGGTCATGCTTCAGACAGGTAGTCCCATATACATTTTATTAACTTTGCTTGCGGAATGTCGGAAGTCGGTATCTTTGGTTTTCAATTTTCGTTATTTGCAACAGACTTGCAAAAAAAAACAAAAACACAAACGTTGATATTTTTTAACCGACTTCTTCAAAAAGGAGGAGGTTCTTAATTCGTCTGTATGTTTTTTTTTTGTATGTATATTACGTGATTACTCCGCCAATTATGAATCAATTTTGATGATTCCTTTTTTGTTTGGTAGGTCATGCTTCAGAGGTGGTCCCATATAAATTTTATTAATTTTGCTTGCATAGTTATTGAGTCAGCTTCAATAATTACGTATTTTTCCCACTTTGCGTATGTAGACGATATAATTATTTCACTCTTTCACTGTTATTTACATAGCAGGTACTGGTATTCGAATTTGTGTGGGGTTGGACTACAACTAAAAAGTTGAAAATAAAAACTTGGCAAAAAACGAAAATTGAAAAGCAAAGACCGACTTCCGAAATTAAAGTTATTTTTCACTTTTTTAGTTTTATTTTTTTGAAGTCGGTTGTTTTTTTTTTGTAAAAGGTTTTTATTTAAAATCGTTTTTTACTTTTATGGGACACTAAGCGCATGGGGTAGCGTAGGTCATTCTAATTTTCTAGGTTCACCCTTTCTATGCGGCTTTCTTTTAGCCTAGTCATGGTGTGACTGTCGCGGATCGTCGGACTGCCATGTCATAGGTCTCGAGTTCAAACCCAAGCCACGCACCTCTGACTTTTCGGATTCATGTGCGTATTGTAAGTATAATAAAATTATCACTTGCTTTAAAAACCGTGAAGAAAAACATCGCGAGGAAACCGGCATGCCAGAGAGATATATTTCTCGACGGCATGTGACGCCAAGTCAGAGACCCTTGGGTGGCTTTAAAACTCTGACACCAGGTTAGTCACCAACCACATGAAAAGAAGAAGAAGATTAGCCCTACTAATGAGTAGCACATAGGTACATAGGTACACACAGTATCTACCTACTTACGTACTGTTCCGTTAATTCCAATTTATTGCAAAAATACTGCACATACCATGTAATAAAATAAAAGGCACTAATATGAAGCTTATATTTTCTTTTATGTTTATTCAAAGTTTTACTCGTATTAGTTCAGGTGTAACAGAGTTGCTTCTGAGTGTAGGTACCAATGATATTATATTAAATATTAATATTTAATATTATTAATATTTAATATCATTGGTAGGTACCTACATTTTAATTGATTGATAAAAATAAAGTAGGTATAGGTACCTATCGTAACAGTTTACTTATACTAATATCAACACTTTCGATTCAGTCGACGAACTATGTTACAATTTAAATTACTTAAATAACTTATGTAGGTAGGTAGCACACTATTCTTATAACTTGTACCTACCTAAATATTTTGTGAACTCGTTAATACAATAATTTTATTGTTAATAAGTATCAGTAACAAATCCTCAATTCATCATCGATTTTTTAAACAGCGACCTCTGGCGCTTCGGTACTACCATACTAAACGAAGGAACTAAAATTAACAAGGGAAAACTTTTGCTTGACTTAATTTGTTCCAGATTTGAAATCACGCAAAAAAAACATGGGTGGAAGACCCCAAAGAAATTTTAATATATTCCAAGGAGCCTCATCTTTCATCTTTCCTCATCTGCTGGCTGCATCATCTTAGCTGATGATGCAGCCAGAAGGTGCCCATACAAAATCCTTAAGTGAACACGAATCGTCTCGGATTTATCTTGTTAATAGTAAGTATTGCTTCTAGTAAATGGATTCCAGGGTCCAACAAACTACAGGGCTATACTATACAAACTACACAATGGATTTTGATGTGGTGTAGCATCATTTAGAGAATTTGTTGTAGAAGCTTTATGTCTATATTACCTACATTAATATTTAACTTAGATAATATTATGTCGCAGGCAATTTGTATGATTCCGCTTTTTATAAACGGCGTCGTCCGTTTACAAACACTCGCAGTTATGAAATATGCCCAAGGCAAAAATGAAAATAAATTGCCTTGTCACTTTATAATATGCCACAACAATAATATGCCACAACATTTGATGGACAAAATTCAAATTCCGTTTACAAAATGCCGTGGCAAATTGAAGTATTCAGTTATCCGGCACGTAAAAAACGCTAAGGTGTCCATGGAATCTGGCACTCGGAGAAAAGAAAAAGACGAAAAGAATATAAGTAATTATAAAAAGTCGTAAAAGTAACTGCAAGTGTAAACAATATAAGGATAAAATACGATTACGTCAAACAACAACCACACAATGTCCAGCGTCTAATAGTGTCCGAACTCATTAACATTACAAAATTCAACGAAAACTATCGAATCGATATCGCTCCATCTTGTTCACGCGCACGCAATTTTCGCTGTCTGTACCATAACTCGTTCTCGGCCTCAGACCAACAAAAGGAAAGACGGATGACGCCGTACATCAAAAGTGAAGCCACAAAACCATGCTCCTGCAAGTAAACACACAGGCTCACGCACACACCTACACTAAAACCATGCTCATCGCTCCTAGTACGTCACGAGTCGTTAGTTAACATCACCAAAACAAATCTTGTGTAGTGAAAACGTGTAAAAACAATAGTAAATCACAGAAAAAGTCTCACGGAATCACTTTTCACTTGTAAGTACTTCAAATAACATCATTTTTTTAATTTTTTTTAGATGTAATTTTTACCACAAGAGACGCAAGTTCGTTGCCCTATGCGCTAGGGCAACGAACTTGCGTATCAACACGGGCTGGGGTTACGGGATGTGACCTGACTGGCAGCGAGCGCGATCCCTCCCTTAGTCAGTCAGCTGTTTCGCTAGCAAGCACGGTGTCAGATAGAAACTTTTTAAAATCTTTTAATGAAAATAACGTTTTTTTTTGTTGTGTTTGGTTATTTATTTTTATATTTAAGTCAACTACCCATGGTTTGAATGACAAGAGTGTTTACCCTTACATGCTGTATATATTTTTTTAAATTAATGGATAATTCTAAGTGAAAGAGCGGAGTCTCCTAACACAAGCAATTCTTGCATAAAAGGAGATCTCCTAAATGCACTTTGTACTTAATTGATTTTTTTATTTTATTTTTCGATATAAAAAAAAATGTTTTTGTTTCGGAATTCTTCCTAATAATTGAGGTACAATACCATACTCAACAATATCTTACTCGTACAATATTAGCCTACCAAAAATATTATTCCCCAAGTTATAGGGAAAAACTTTAACAACTGACAACCCTTTTTAGACACACATCGATAAAAAGGTGGCTTCAGTGTTGACGTACGGCGTGCTCTGTCTTTCCTTTCTTGTTGGTCTGAGTTCTCGGCCGACTTGCTTGAGCCCTACGAAGCCTTGATTTTTGAATGACCGCTAAGCCGGCCGCGTCACCCAGTTATTTTAGAGGCTATGCTGTTGGGCGACCACAAAGACAAAACATTGAATGTGGGTGTTATAGATAGTTTTAATTTGATGGTTTATTAAACAGGCATTTTAAACACTACTGACTGTGTCATTTTTCAATGACCATAGAGTGGTTTTGTTCCGATTTTCAGAAGGGAAGCCGATAGGAATCGGCTTATAGGGTAGCCTCGGCCCTGATGTTTTCAATTTTTTCCCCGTTTTGCAGTAAGTGTGCTAAATCATCACTGCCTAAAGTATTTAGTGTCAAAAATTTCTACAAATGTATTATACACCTTTAAAGGATATTGTCTTGTTTTCCATAAAATCATTTGCCATAATATTGTTTTCCATAATCGTTCTCCGTCTTTGCCATAAAATTAGTTTCCATAATACCACGTGACATAATCGATACTTGACATAAGTAACATTTAATAAAACCTAGAAACGTTTATTGTTTTGTACAAAAAATAATGTAATTAAGGCATTTGGTCCGTAATGTGCCGCGGCAGCGGCCGCAGATCCCCTCTATTGTTGGTGAATCATTTCGGTTATTTTTAGGTTTCCTTGTGAATAAGTATAGACGTCCTTTTGTTGTTTTAAACACCTCACAACTTTCACTTATGTTTCCGGATCTAATAAGTAAATTGACGTCGGACTAATTATTTATGTCAGACTTATTTTCGTTTTTCCCACTTTTTTAATTGGTTGTTGGCTACTTTTGTATTTCTTTTGTTCGTGCAGCATAAACCACTTTTTAACCAACTTCTTCAAAAAGGAGGAGGTTCTCAATTCGTCTTTATGTTATTTTTTTTTTTGTATGTATGTTACGCGGTTACTCCGCCAATTATAAATCGATTTTGATGATTCTTTTTTTGTTTGGTAGGTCATGCTTCAGAGGTGGTCCCATATAAATTTTATTAATTTTGCTTGCGTAGTTTTTGAGTTAGCTTCAATAATTATGTATTTTTCCCACTTTACGTATGTAGATGATATAATTATTTCACTTTTTCACTGTTATTTACATAGCAGGTAGTGGTATTCGAATTTGTGTTGGGTAGGTACCACAACTAAAAAGTGGAAAATAAAAAATTTTTACAAAAAAAAAACTTAGACTTTTTTTAAACTTTTTTAGTGTTATTTTTTTGAAGTCGGTTGACTTCAAAAAAATAACACTAAAAAAGTGAAGAATAACTTTAATTTCTGAAGTCGGTGGCAGAAAACGAAAATTGAAAATCGACACCGACTTCCGAAATGAAAGTTATTTTTCACTTTTTTAGTGTTATTTTTTTTCTTTCTTTAAAACTGTGAATATGTTAATAGCAAAATTATTATTAATTTTAACATGATCTTATCATCAAAATTCCAGCCGCTTGTACTGAACTAGCATTGTTGTGCTAATATGGGCAAATGAATACTATGGTGAATAAATGTAATGTAATGTATGTTACTATGGTGAATACGATGGAAGCAATTGTTTGAGAATATGAAATAAATAGAAGCAATAGGGAAGCAATTCTTGGGCATGAATTCAACGTCAAATACGCCTAGTGACCGTTCATCCTGACGCAGACTAAATAGTCTCCGTCAGGTTGAACGGTCACTACATAGTCTATCTTAATCTTATCTTATCTTAATAATAATAATAATAATATATATATATATATATTATATAATATATATAAATCTCGTGTCACAATGTTTGTCCTCAATGGACTCCTAAACCACTTAACCGATTATAATAAAATTCGCACACCATGTGCAGTTCGATCCAACTTGAGAGATAGGATAGTTTAAATCTCAAATTATAGTCGCAATTTTAATTTATTGCTAATTATTTGTCTGTTATTATTTGACAGTCACAATTATCTGTTAACTCCAAATGATTCTAAGAGATGTCGATACCTTTCGACTGGGTTGAGTAAGTCATCAATAGATGGCGCTGCTATGGTAAATCTACGAAGAGATGTAAACTCTGGAATGGCTGGACAGATTTGGATAATTCTTTTTTTGTTGCGTTTGTTATTCTCAGGGCAAGGTTTGTTGGTTTAGTAGGTGTAGATAGGGTAGGTAGGTATGTAGGTAGATGTGGGTAGTGTAGGTAGATGTAGGTAGGGAGTTGTAGGGTAGTGTAGGTATAAAGGCAGGGTAGGTAGGTAGGTATTGTAGGTAGGGTAGGGTAGGGTAGGTAGGGTACTTAGTGCTACCCGTGCGAAGCCGGGACGGGCAGCTAGTATAAATATAAAACACAACGCTGACTGACTGATCTATCAACGCACAGCTCAAACCGCTGAACGGATTGGGCTGAAATTTGGCACACAGATAGTTATTATGACGTAGGCGTGCACTAAGAACGGATTTTTGGAAATTCGACCTTTAAAGGGGTGAAAAGGGGGGATTTCGTTTGTATGTAAAATCTTATTCCTTGAGTTAATAGACTTGAAACTCGGCACGAATACTTATCGAAGTAAATTATAATGTTTGTCATTTTTAGTTTTTCTAAACTAAAAATGCACCTAAACGGGGATTAGGGGGTGTCAAAGTTTGTATTGAACAATTTTAACGCGCGCTCCGATTAACTAGCAACTCAGTATTTATATACAACCAAAAATAAAGAATTGTGTGCATCAGGGTTTTAAAAAAATCTACCCCAAACGGGGTGAAAAGGGGTAGTCCTGAACGGATTGGGCTGAAATTTGGCACACAGATAGTTATTACAACGTAGGCATCCGGAAGAAAGGATTTTTGGAAATTATTTTACCATAGAGGAATAACGGGGTGTCAAAGTAAGTATGTAAAAATTTAAACGCGCTTTCGGATTAACTCGAAACTCGATATGGTACTAATAATTAAAATAAAAAAGTAAGTATTTCGGGGTTTTTCAAAAATCAGCTACTAACTGGGTGTAAAAGGGTAATAAAGTTTAAGGGGTATCGTATACATGTTAAAGATCGTAAATAGTAATTTTCGAATACTTTTAAAGGGGGTGGAGGGGTTGTTGAAGTTTTTAGATGAAAGTACGATATCCACGCGGACGAAGTCGCGGGCAAAGTGCTAGTATAATATATGTAATATAATCACTATCACTAGATAGTATAAAACAAAGTCGCTTCCCGCTGTCTGTCCCTATGTATGCTTAGATCTTTAAAGCTACGCAACGGATTTTGATGCGGTTTTTTTTTTAGTAGATAGAGTGATTTAAGAGGAAGGTTTTAGTATATACTTTTTCATGTTTTGTCAAACAAAACTGATCTGTCTGGGAGCTTTCAAGAAAAACGCTTAAACGCCTTTTGAGATATAAATATAACAAAATGAAATATGGTGGAATTGTGTATCTTATATAGGTCTGCAGAAAAGTCCGCGATGGCATATGTCTATCTCTTAAGGATAGCATACTATATCCATTTTAATACTTAAAAAAATGGGCAGTTATAAAGCAGTAATTGGAAAGCTATTTAAACAAATACGGTATTAATCCTTATCATTTAAGGCTTTAAGCATTTTATGCACATTATTTAATTTTTACTCTTTTACGCCTTAAAAAGGAGTACCTAATCGCAAAAAAATTACGGACGCGAGAATAAAATTCAAGCGCCTCGCTTCGCTTGATAGGTACAATAATTGCTGACCCTCCCTCCGCACCTTCAAGCCTACCGTTCAGCTAATAAATGTGAAAGTTTGTGAAGATGTTTGGATGTTTGGATGTTTGGATGTTTGGATGTTTGTATGTTTGTTATTCAATCAGGCTCTAACGGATGAACGGATGTGGCTGAAATTTGGTACAGGGATAGATTATAGCCTGAAATAAGACATAGGCTATTTTTATCCCTGGAATAGGTTCCAATGGGTTGCGGGAGCGGGATCAAAATTTAATGATTACTTTTGGTCGCAATAACTGACATCCACGCGGGTGAAGCCGCGGGCATCAGCTTTAGTAAGCTAGTGTAAACAATGATCTGTATGATGTATTTGGTTCTTTCATTTTATTTTTTTGTTCCTTGGCTATCGCATTAGGCTAAGACCTGTAATGGTAGTTTTAAGGCATTTAAATAAAAAAAGGAAGGAACTCTTGAGGAATAATTAAGCGGAATAGATTACTAAATATATCTACGTCTATTGTATTTTATGGATTTCCACAAAGTCACGCCTGAATCAATGAACTATCTGTAACGTTACATTACAGGGGAATCCTCCCGGCGAGGGAGCACCTTAACGACAAATTGTCAACTGCACTCTGATTGCGTAACACATGATCAATCACAATGTGTTTCATTTTGACAGTTCAACAACATCCATTGTGTTATTTACATTGTTGAGCAGACAAATTTTTCAAACATGAACCAATGGATTAGCCATTTCAAAATGATTTAAATTGTGATTAATCGTGTGTTACACAATTAGCGCCTAGCTGCGAGCAACCTGGAAGTAGCGCTTGCCAACCACTACCGCGGCACCCTTCGCTTCGCTCGCTCGGCTTGCGCGCGGTTTGTCACAGTTCTAACCTAACCTAACCTAATCCATTTAACCCAGTTCACAATTTTTCGATAGTTTATAATCTAACGGAAACAAAACCGATAAATAATAAACTTAAAGTTTCCCACAATTTTACGGTGTCCTAATAGGTACCTACCTGCACCCTAATTGCGTAATGCACGATCGGTCAGAATTGAAATCGGTTTGAAGCAAAAATTTCTAATCTATTGATTCATATCTTAAAAAAATAATCTGCTCAACAACGTAACTTACGAATAATACGAGCAAAGGATTAGAAATTTTTGTTTCGAACCGATTCCAATTCTGATTGATCCTGTTTTACGCAATAAAGTATGATTTTTCCAACCTGTGTTTTATTATGGTCACCCTACAATAACAATCAATGTCGTAATTAGGTATAACAATTAAACGAGTTGCCAATTAGCCTTCGGCAATAGGGAATATGCATGTGATTCAAATATGGGTCAAATATTTTTTTTTATAAACTATATTACCTACTCCAGAATTATGCCTCCATCAATATTTTTGAATAGAATTTCTTTTTGAGCAAGCAATTAATTTTTAATAAGTCCCAAAAATCTGTGGGTAACTCAAATACTTGAAAAGGCTAAGAGCGGATGTGACGTAACAATCCGGGATAACAATCAAAATGTCAATGTCAAGTCAATTAACAAGTGTCAAGTCAATGTCAAACGCTCATAGAAAAAGGAGTGTTTGACGTTGACTTGACAGTTGCTTGTCTGTTTTCACGGACTGTGACGTCATCACACCAAGCGCGCCAAATGGAGGGCGTTTAAATAACCTTTTTGCCGTCGAATTTTTAAAATCTATTATTTGACGATGTAGTTTACATCGTCAAATAATATCGAATAAAAATATTTAAAAAATACATGCATATTCCCTATTATTTCATAACTGCGAGCGTTCCTAACCGGACGGCGCCGTTTGTATAATGACGAATCATACAATCTGCCTGCAACATAATACAGAAACTTCAACGTTTTGACCTTTTATCACATCAGTAGATTCCAGTAGTGTGATGCAGGGGTGGGTCGTATATTAATAACAATAAGACAATGTTGGTACAATGTACAATTGCGAACATGTTTGCCATAATTTAAAATGCCATAATTGTATATACCATACTCGTATAATTGCTATAATTTCATTAGAAATAACGCTTCAGTTGCCATAAAAATCATTTTCACTAATTTTATTGGTCATAATCGATCAAGTCTCATAATAATTTGAATATTATTCTTTTTTGTCAGTTTCAATAATGTCGTTTTCCTTAACATTATTTTATTCACCATAATATTCATTTGCCCATACTAGCACAACAATACTAGTTCAGTACAAGGAAACCTAAAAATAACCAAAATGATTCACCAACAATAGAGGGGATCTGGCGCTCGGCGGCTGCTGCCGCGGCATCGCAAAAGAGGAAATCTAGCGCGTTGTGTGGTCACAGTTCTAACCTAACCTAACCGTTTCGAACTTGACAAACTGTTTATTGTTTGGTGTAGTAAATCATTTGATTACGGACCAACTGCCTTAATGACATTATTTTTTGTACTTACAAAACAATAAACGTTTCTAAATTATATTAAACTAGCTGCGCCCCGTAGTTTCACCCGCGTAAGTCTCGATGCCGTGGGAATATCGGCATAAAAAGTATTCTATGTGTTAATCCAGGTTATAAACTATCTGTGTGCCCATCCAAATCCATTCAGTAGTTTTTACGTGAAAGAGTAACAAACATCCAGCCATCCATCCATCCATCCATACTTACAAACTTTCGCGTTTATAATATTAGTTAGATAGTTTGATTAGATTTGATTTTATGGCAAATTAAAGTTATGACTAATAAGTTGATATGAGAAGCGTTATTAGTGTAATGATATAATAGTGCAATTAAATATTATGAGGGGGGACGATTATGGAAAACAATGTGTGCAAATAATTTTACGGAAAACAAGACGATATCCTCCCACACTGTCAATATGTCAACAGTAGTTTTTTGTGTCTTAACAAAGAAAGATTGCAACTTTGAGTTATGACATGGGTACATATTTTTGCTCGTGACTGTACACAGGTAGGTACATACATACGTTATGTTATGGCTATCTTTTTAAATTTTCATAATAACTCGGAACACATCGGTAGGTACCTACTTACATGTCTAGTGTATGTACATTAGTGGCACACAATGGAGCTGCGTGACTTGACACCAGTGCAGTGCACGACTGGCGACTGCACCAGTGCACGTGCACGCCGCACTCACCATCTGCCATTGCGTTAACTAAATGAACAAATGGTTATATACAGGCGATACGAAATACCCACATCAACACAGTAACACTACAACGTAAGTAAGGCTAAGTAAGGTCCATAATTATATTGGTAGAGCGAAGCTCGGTGAGCCACGCTTATTTAAGACAAGCTACGCCTCGCGGTTTCACCCGCGTAACGGCCTGGCCACAGGAAATTCGCGGTAGCGAATTTTCGCGCGGCGCGCATTGCGGTGCGTCTTGCGGCAGAAACAAATGTATAGAAATGTACTAAGCATGCCACGGGCAGCGGCGGCAGGCGACGCGATTCGCGAATTTTGCCGAGCGGATCGCACTGGCGGCAAAAACAAATGCGAATCAGTCCCGGCGCATGTAGGGCTGCCAACGTTTTTTCACTCAAGAAATATTCTATTTAGAGTCATCAAATATATCCGAACGCAACTTATACCCACTTACACTCCTCCCCCCGCGGCCCCCGCACGTAAGCTACGACTACAGGTCCTTGCGCTGTTTGTTCTCCCCCGGTTGCAAATTGGTACACATAAATGGTTGATTAAAAAAGGCATAATTATGCTAAAATTTGTTTTATTTGTAGATTTTATGGGTATCTAAGAATATTGTTTTCTTGCTAAAATTCTACTATACAAAAACTATAAAAATGTAGCCGAAACCGGGGCTAGCACCAGTTTCCGGTTTTGGGCATTGAAAACCGAAATTTAAAACCGGTTTTGAAGTCTTTCTGGTTTTGCACGCCCTAGTTGTCCCTTTTTGCTTTTAATAATCTGCTAATCACCTTCACCACTAGGACTAGGCAAATCCATTATTTAAATTAATGTCTGCCGTATGGGATCCTGCCGTTTTGCCGAAAAGATTTTGCCCAAATTTCACTACCCAAACAAATTTTAGCAACCTTTTTTTATACCAATGCAATGTTTGGAATGATTTTAGTACGCACATTTTCATTTGGTCAAATTTTTACTTGGCAAAATATTATCAAGGATAATGTCATTTAGGCATTTGGTCTTTAATCAAATGATTTATTACAGCAAACAATCTTTAGATAATAAACGTTTGGTCAAATGATTTGTTAGGTTAGGTTAGGTTAAAACTGTGACCTACTACGCGCGAGCCGAGCGAGCGAAGCGAGCGGTGCCGCGGCAGCGACCGGCGAGTGCCAGAAACGACTAGATTATATAGAAAAAAACAGGCTACCCGAAACTGACGACACTAAACATTTGGCAAATTTTATTTTGCGCCAACTGAATTATTTGACTACATAAAAATTGGTAAAAGAACTATTTGTTATACAAGTTATTGTTTAAACGTTCACTTGCCAAACATTAGGTTTGCGTTACAATTATTTGTGAAGAGATTTTTTGCTAAGTAATATTTTGGCAAATGAAATTATGCGGTAAATTGTTTGGGAAGTGATAATTTTTTTATGGGTCTCCCTTGTTTCATCGAAAATAAATTGCCAAATTATCACTTCCCAAACAATTTTCCGCATAATTTCATTTGCCAAAATATTACTTAGCAAAAAATCTCTTCACAAATAATTGTAACGCAAACCTAATGTTTGGCAAGTGAACGTTTAAACAATAACTTGTTTAACAAATAGTACTTTTACCAATTTTTATGTAGTCAAATATTTCAGTTGGCGCAAAATAAAATTTGCCAAATGTTTAGTATCGTCAGTTTCAGGTAGCCTGTTTTTTTTTCTATATAATCTAGTCGTTTCTGGCACTCGCCGGCCGCTGCCGCGGCACCGCTCGCTCGGCTCGCGCGTAGTAGGTCACAGTTTTAACCTAACCTAACCTAACAAATCATTTGACCAAACGTTTATTATCTAAAGATTGTTTGCTGTAATAAATCATTTGATTAAAGACCAAATGCCTAAATGACATTATCCTTGATAATCTTCTGCAAAGTGAAAATTTGACCAAATGAAAATGTGCGTACTAAAATCATTCCAAACATTGCATTGGTATAAAAAAGGTTGCTAAAATTTGTTTGGGTAGTGAAATTTGGGCAAAATCTTTTCGGCAAAACGGCAGGATCCCGTTTTTTATTGTTCCCTTCGAAGGTGACGAATTTATCCAAATCCATTATGTATTCGAGACAGACCTAAATATTAATTCGAAAAGATTCAATCAACTCAAACAAGAATGACAACAAGTAAATCATTATGATGTATACAAAAAAGACTAACAATGTAATTGTGAACCAAAGAGGACTGTATGATTTCAATGACCTAACTATAACATCCGTAACAAGATTTCGCGTCCAGGCTTAATCTTTTTAAACCATTATCTATACCTCCTACAGAACAAGATCTCCCAGTACTTTTGTAAATTTTATTTGGCAAATCACTATAGGTAACTATGTGAGCGGCGAAATCAGGTCCGATCGCTCCACACGACTTAATTTGATCTGACAATACTAACTGCGAACGCCATCAGACGAGGATTTATCAGATGATTTAAGACTAAGAGACCACATGCTATCGCTCCTGATCTGACTGTATCAGGCATCAGATCAGGTCGTGTGTAGGACCTTTTATCCGCAACAAGTAGTTTTCTAATCAATACACACTCCTTTTGTATAATTATAATCCTTACATAATACTTCTGTAGATGACTGTAAAATATCTGTCATAAAAAGAATCTGTCAAATAAAGAATCTGCCGTAATAAGAATCTACCCAAATCAGAATCTGTCCTAAATCGAATAATCCAAAAAAGAATTGGGTTCGAATAAGGTCTAGGAGCTCTTTCAAAAAATATAAGATTCCAATATTGTCTAGGAGCTCTTTCTAACAAAGATCGGGATCGAATTTGCCTAGGACCTCATTAAAAAATACTTAACAAGTGCGTGTCGCACGTCGCACCACGCACAATGATGGGTATGGGTTCGTAGTTGGGATGAATTTATCAAACAACCTTAATATTGTAAGTAGTTGAAAAACTTGTTCTTGCTGTTGCAAACATGTTTGTGCAATGCAAATGTAAGTTGATCGATTATTACTCGGTAACTTTTGGAGCCTACTTAGCTGTGATAGTTTTCCTTTTAATTTCGTTTTATATACTTTACTGCTGCCGTTTCCATGCCTCGGAAAGCACGTTAAGCCGTTGGTCCCGGCTGTCATTTGTGGATCTTTGACAGTCGTTACGGGTCTTCAGAAGCCCGAAAGTCTGACAACCAGTCTTGCTAAAGGGTATCGTATTACCCAGTTACTAGGTTGTGGAGGTCAGATAGGCAGCCGCTCCATGTATAATACTGACTGGTATTCAGCTGCATCCGGTTAGACTGGAAGCCGACCCCAACTTGGTTGGGAAAAGGCTAGGCAGACGATACTACCTACTGCCGTGAATTTTTTCACATATCCAAAACCAACCATTTAGCTGGCAGACACTTGACTTAACAAAAATTATCACTTTAAACCTTAATATTTTGCAAACGGATCCCTGAATCCAAAAATGGTTGTGACTAACTCACAATATTTTTGAATGACCTTTCCACCGACACATCACACAATGGGATAGGCGAGAAAAAAAATGTTCCCACTTTAAGTGCAGGGGGGGAGGTACGTTCATCATCAAAAAAAAAATTTTTTTTCATGATTTTGTTTACCTCTTTTTCGCGGGATATATACCTACGTTTATGTATACCCATATCAAATTACAGCTTTCTTGTACCGTTAACAGTTTCTGAGCTAAGCCGCGGACAGACAGACGGACATGGCGAAACTAAAGTTCCTTGTTGACTACAGAACCCTAAAAAAGATCGGATTTGAACATTGTTTAGGAGCTCTTTCACTGTAGTTTAAAAATTCAATCAATCTGCCTTGCCTTTTTCCAACTATGTTGGGTTCGGCCTCCAGTCTAACCGGATGCAGCTGAATACCAGTATTTTACATGGAGCGACTGCCTATCTGACCTTCATAGTCCAGTAACTGGGTAATACGATACCCCTTGGTAACACCGGTTGTCAGACTTTCGAGCTTCTGACGACCGGTCGTCAGAAGCCCGAAAGTCTGACAACTAGTGTTACGGGCCTGTAACGACTGTCAAATATCCACGAACGACAGCCATGACCAACGGCTTAACATGCTTTCAGAGGCACGGAGGAGTCTCGGTATGTTAAGATGGTCACCCATCCACGGACCAACCTGATGACTTGCTTAACCTTATGGATCGACCCGTGCGGCTGTTATTACTTAGCCACGAGCTCCTAGAGTTTAAAAACTGTAGCTTAAAAATAAACAAACCCGAGCTCAATTCATTTCTTAGAACAATTTTCGGTTTCCGACAAAAAAAATTTATACACGCTCTTAATCAGTAGGAGAAACATAAAAATAAAGAACATCGGTACCTAACGGCTCGTTTACATTGATCCAATATTTCAAGCCAGCGCGGCAGCGTTTGAATCTAATAGCTCTGGATCGGCCAAGCTGCTGCTCTATTTTAATCCAGCTTGAGATTCCCTCTGGATCCTACATTGATCGGGCCTATATCGATGCAGAAATTGTTAACATTGGTCCTGTATCGAGTATCACTGGATTCCAGGGTTGGATTGAAATACTTGATCAATGTAAATCCAGCTCTAACTTTAAACAGCCGATCTGGCATAGTATGTATTAGGGCCGGCGCACATTTGGCAAGGCGTAGCGCAGCGCATTCGTCACTGCCAAACAAATATCTACCTTGTATAACTTGAAATAATGTTGTTAATAAATAAACTTCCATCAGCTCGAGAGCGCGCCGTAAGCGGCAAGAGGCGCGCGTCTCAGGTTATCTATTCTCAACTTTATTTTTAGGTGTGCAACGTTGATATTTGTTTAACAGTGACAACCGCGCCGCGCTGCGCCTTACCAGGTGTGCGCCGGCCCTTAGACAAACAGTACCTATACTATCACGTCTTGCGTGACGTCAGGCGTCCAGGGTCACAAGTCAGTGGTGTTTGTGTGTGTGTCTGAACAGTTGACAATCACAATAAGAATAGGATTCCCCTTTTCATAAATTATTATAAATGTTTACTGTTTCATGTACTGAATTATATTCGAGTCGAGTTAGGGGGATGCGCTAGGGTGGCCCGCGAAATTCGAATACGTTTTTTGCAATTTGCAGGTCAGTATCAGGTTGTACGTTGATCTAAATATTATTAGCGCTCGTAAAAAATATGGATTTATTGAATGTATATAATTCTGTAAATCCGTATTAGTTACGAGCGCTAATAATATTTTTATTTGAATATAATTTGAATTTGAATTTCGCGGCCTACCCGCATCAACCTTAAGTAAAATTAGTATAACTGATAAAGGTTTTGTGGGTCATAACAGGTAGGTGAGCAAGCTCGAGTAGGTAGACACCCATTCTCCTCCTATACTTACATAACATTATACTTAATGGTTTAAACAAGTTTTTAAGTCTTCGTATAAATGTAACATTACCTAAATACGTAGGCAAGGAACTACCTATACTATGTTTTGTACTGCATGTACATAATTATCTACTACATAGTTGGACTGAAACTAGAAACCTACAAGTAACTACCTACTTAAAATACATTTATCTAAGGAATAAATAGAACTTATTTAAATGATCACGTCACCTTAAATTACAATGTCTCGTAACTAGTTTTAATTGTTTATTTACTATGTACAGCACAGGAGCGGCCCGCGGTCCGGCCCGCCAGGCGGCACCACTTACTAGTTGTTACCGACGACCCTGTTTGGCTTACATTTAGTCATTTAGAAACACGCATGCGCCTAACTAAGTTCCTCAATCAATCAATTAAACACAGTCATATTTTGAACACTTCAGGTGTAAACATTACAGCAAATGGATTTCAACAAGAGGCTCACACCTGTAGCCAGATTCATATCTGATTGAAGTTGATCGTATCAGAATCGCCTATTGTAATGTAACTACATACATAATTCCTACATACCTAATTGTACATTATTATTTACACTACGATACAAATGTTAGGTATATTATATATTATTTAAGTTGGACATTGGACAATAATGTCAAATATGGTGACAACATAATAAGAGGTTGTGATAGTGTTAAAACGATAAACTGAACAATGTACAAATATTTGGCAACGGCGCTTACACTCTATACCCTAAACGAAGACGGGTTGAAGCTTTTAGGGGAAGCGTGATTTAGCGATGGCGTGGTTAGGATGTTTTGGGTTGGAGTTATTCAGTTTTTGTTGTAGGCATGGAGTACAAGCGTCGTTGGTAACACCTAAGAAATACCCGAAGCTCAATTCGATTAGTTATTACTCTAAGCACAGCCACAGCGACGCCGACGGTGCACAGCAACAAATGGTCTATCACTAGCACTGTCTGTTCACGTGTCACGGGCCGTGTCGGAGGTGTGGCGGCGTCACAGCGGCGGCAGGTCGTTGTCGACGTCGAGGCGGCGGCGCACCCACTGCAGCATGGCCTCCTGCAACATAACGCTCACTAACTGTCTACATACGTCACATATATTTAGTATCGCGAGCGGCACTTCATTCCTCAAGCTGTTAGATTGTTTATAGTTCACACGTGCAACATCACACAAATCGACTTTCTTGTCTGCCCTGTCCTGCTACACTCAACATTCGCTACTAAACAAAAAATATTGTTGTACAACACTTGGACATCGGCTGGTTATCCACCACCGTAGGTATGTACCTGCAGAACCGTTTACTTCATTTCCCTTATTGTTTTTCCTTTTCACAAAAATGCTTCGTCCGCGTAGAATTTTCGGGATTGTATCAGTAGTTCCGAATTTCCGAAGATTGCCCCCTACATATAAACTCACATTATAATGTTAGTGTAGACGACCTTGTTATCATCCCTTGCTTGTAAAAATATTGTGCTCAATATTCAATCAATCTGCCTACCCTTTTCCTGACTATGTTGGGGCTTCCAGTCTAACCGGATGCAGCTATAATATTATGATACCCCTTGGTAAGACTGGTTGTCAGATTTTCGGGCATCTGACGACCTCTAACGACTGTCTAAGATCCACGATATGACAGTCGGGACCAACGGCTGTCATTCGTGCTTTCCGAAGCACGGAGGGAGGGGTCTCGGTATGTAAAAATCGTCAGCAACCCACGGATCAACCGCGGAAAGCGTATGACCCATGCCACATGGGTCGAGTGTGCCTTGTTATTACTGAGCCACGAGCCCTTCCTTTACGTTGTGCACTATAACAAGGTTATAGGTATGCCTACAAAAAAAAAACCTATCGACTTGAGAACGTCCTCCTTTTTTTTCGTCGGTTAAAAATTAAAATGTTTAGCGATATTCGTTGCTGGGCATCTTACTTCTACTTCAAAACTCATGAGCTTATTTCGGTTAACATTGTCTTCATTCATCCTCTTCGCCTTGTTTGCCTGATTCTTGAAGCTAGCGATTTAATTTAGGAGTAGTGTACACCTTAGTTAAAGTATCATATTAACATAGTTTGGTATTGCGTAGGTACAATACAATTATATTATTCTTAAGTATTTTTTTTGCATTTTGGTGCATCGACATAAAATCTAAACTATGCGGGAGCGACAGATAAAAAATAAATCAAGCAAAGCAGTCTTCCAAAAGGTGAGTAAAATATTAAAATGTAACTCACACGAAAACACCAGTTAAACCACCACCAGTTAGTAAGTAGTTAGTGCAGCTATGTAGGGAAAGGGGGGGGGACAGATCTCAACTCCACTCGGCAACGTGAGGACTACGTGATATTACTTATTTTAAAAACAACTAAAATACCTGCCTGTAGGAAAATGTGCTTGAAAATAAAAGAAAATTCTTATGTGGAAATTCCACTCGGCTGAGTGTTTTGCTACCCACTTAGTTGTTCAGCCCAGTTTAGCATTGTTTGTTCTGATGTAAAACGAGATCATGTAATTTGAGACGTGCACCGATCAAATTTAAGTAACAATCAGTTCCGCTGCATCAGCGCTCTCGCAGCGAGTGGTGCGGGAAGAGTGGAGTCGGGGAGTGGAGTGCGTGAGAGGGGCGGGGGCGGGGGCGGGTCAGTCGTGGTGGTGCGAGTGGTGCGCGTTGTCGGTGTAGTCGTCGTAGTCGCGCGGCGCGTCGAGCTCGTCGTCGCGGCCCTCGTATTCGTCGGGCCCGTCCGCACCCTCCTCCTCGTCGGACTCTTCCGGCGCCGCGCCGCCCAACTCCTGCTGTGCCACCGCCGGCGCCTCCTGCTGCCACACGCATGCGCACTCCGTACAGTAGGTACCGCCACCACACACAGGTTAGTCGCCACTCTGACTCGTTAACATTATTAGTTGGGATCGTTAGGTGTTGCCTGCTGGTAAGACGAACGGCAAGGTAATAACAGCCATACTGTCAACGTGGGTCACCATCGCGGACGCGCGAGTGCCGGCGGCGCGCGCGGCGGGCCGCATAGGGGGCACGCACCTTGGTGGGTCTCCAGCCGCAGCCGGGCAGCGGCAGGCCGTCGGGCCCCAGCGGGCATGGCGCGTCCAGTCCGGGAACGCCCTGCTCGCCCTTGTCGCCCTTGTCTCCTTTGCGCCCGCGCTTGCCCAACGGACCCTGCGGAGTTGGCGCACACTGTAATATTAACATCTATCGCCCACGAGCCGCCGTGCAAGCATCTCACCTCGCCGTTCATGAACTTGTGTGACGTAAAGGTCGTGCATTAGGTACATAAATATTGTTGGTAGTTGTTAATGAATATTCTGGTGAGAACAGAGTATAGCACCTGCACCGCGATGTTACGTAAGTACTACTAAGTTAGTGGAGCATGCGAGATGCGCGGGTTATGACGCGCCGGCCGCATGCGGGCAGGCCGGTGCGCACAGCGCTACACGTGAGCGATGGACGTGCGCCACTTACGGGTTCTCCCTTGTAGCCCTTGTCACCCTTGGGGCCCTAGCAAGCGGAAATAAATGATTATCATCACATTTAAATATATCAGTAAGATGTCGTCACAAAGTCAGAGATGACTAACCTCTTGCCCAGGGATGCCGTCGGTTCCCTGAAATAGTAGTGAGCGGATATCAGTGATTACGATGTAGTGTGTAGTGGACGCAACACGTTGTCAGAGTGCAGGTAATACTATGAGGTGTATACATACTGGCAGTCCCGGGTCACCGCGCTCGCCCTTGGAGCCCGGCTCGCCCTGCGCGCCCTGTACATCACACAATAGTTAGCAGCTCACGCTCGCAGTCCACCATGTGTTAGCATGCTACCACAACAGCTCGGTAGTACACTAGCGGGCTCATAATATGATAGTTATTTATTTATTTATTCTAAAATCTGTATTAACACTCTCCCTGCCAAGTAAACCGCCGGTGACCTCCAAAAAATTTTGTTCAGCAGGCCAAAGCACATTTTTAGGGTTCCGTACACAAAGGGTAAAACGGGACCCTATTACTAAGGCTCCGCTGTCTGTCTGTCTGTCCGTCTGTCACCAGGCTGTATCTCATGAACCGTGATAGCTAGACAGTTGAAATTTTCACAGATGATGTATATCTGTTGCCGCTATAACAACAAATATAATACTAAAAAGCAGAATAAAATAAATATTTAATCTCCCATACAACAAACGTGATTTTTTTGCTCGTTTTTGCTCGATAGTTAAAACGACAACAGGTAGACGCTTGAAATATTCACAGAATATTTAGTTACATATTCACTTTAAAATAAATAATTCGTTGAATTTTATTTACTTACAAGATTCAATAATATACATTATTTTACATCTAACACTATAATACAATACTAATAATATGTACACACGGCTACACATCAAGCTATACCTTTCCAGTATAACCTGACCTCGCATAGTACGGAAATCCTAGGCAATGCCAGATCAGCATAAACTGGAATTGTATAGCTTGATGTGTAGCCGTGTGTACAAGTATGTAAAGAGGGGGAGGAAATAATTATTAAAGTGCATAAAAAAAGTCGTCCGCATCGCTGTCAGCAGGAAAAGTGCCCAAAAGGCTGGCAGCATTGCCACGTTGTATGGTAATGCTGATTCTTTGGCCGAAGAATAGGCCAGCCCTATGGTCACGTGAAGAGTCGACCAACCGCTTGGTGATGTCTTGATATAATAAGTGAGCACTCGGGCCCCATGGCCCCAGGGTTTCAACCCTAAACGGCTCGAACATATAAGACCCAATGAGATTGGAGTATTTGCGCCGTTTGAGGTTTTCCGCACCTGCAGCAGCAGCCCCAGCACAGCCCGCCGTGCTAGGAAGATGGGATGGCGCAAGGGTGTCGACACACGTTGCATCCCACACCAAAGGCCTACCTACCGTCCAAGGCATTATGGTCATTCCGTCTGGTCTCTTCCCATCGTCACGTGCCAAGCGATTGGGTTCTAAAACAGCTGGCACCCCGACGGTGACAAGAGCAGGACGGATGATATCATTGATGCTGGCGTGTCGTGCTATCCGGCCGGCGCTTCTACTGCAGGATAGGCCATGGTGACCGAAGCAGTCGACACCTTCACCGCATTGGAAGCGATGCGGAGCCACACAAGGAGCGCCCAGACGCAGACAAGTAGCGAGCCGGAAGGTGGTGTCGCCCAGCATAGTACCTATGTTGGGTGACGGTAGTGCCTGAAGCCAGAGGCCCGACTCCCATTCACCCACAGCCAGTAGGCGGGCACGCTCAGCAGTATTGGTGGACGTATTAATAAGATTATTCCGTACCAACCTGCAGAGCGGCTCATCCCACTGCCTCTGGGAAAATGGATTCACGGGCCGATCTGTACCTGGGCAAGCCACTTTCCAGGCGTTCTCTGCATCGGTCAAGCACGGCACTTCAGGGTCAACCAGACAGGGGGCTAAAATTTTCCCGGTCAACTTTTCAGTGCTATGCTGTGGACAGAGGGCAGGAACTAATACGTAATAGTAAGCTAATACTAGTAATTTTGCGGACGCCGAGGCCACCAAAACGGATGGGTAGTGTGGCTTGCAGCCACGCTCGGTCGTCCAGGGCCACATTTAAAATGGATGTTAGTGTGCTGCGAATAATTTGGTCAATTTTGTCCAAGAGGTGTGACTGCTTCCATAAAGGGGAGGAGCGTAGAAAATATATAAAATTTGGACCAAAACAACAGTATCAGGGTGAATGCCGAATGTAAATTAATTTTGGAGAGTCTGTCCGAAATGTCGTTGAAGTTTTTGATTTTTTCGTCGATGAAAGGAGAAAAGCTGTCTTCTAAAATTGGGGAACCTAGGAGGTGCAGTGAACTTTTTTCTAAAATTTTGGGGCTATTGCATTAAATTTCTCAAGGGTCGGTTGTCTGTCGGTAATGTCAGAAAGGTAAATTTCGCATTGAGATGGGTTAAGGTCCAGGCCAATAGATTTAAATTGTGTTTTGAGGAGTTGTAAGTCTTTCAAAACGGTGTCTACTATCTAAATACCACACGTTAAATTTTGAATTTAGATTCTGGATGATTGGATGTATAGCCAAGCTGAAAATGACTGGCCCGAGAGGATCACCTTGTTGGCATCCTACCGCAGATTCCAAAACATTGTCCTTGTATAGTAATTTCAAAAAACCTTAAATTTCGGGTAATTCTTTTTTGACTTCAGCCAACAAGGTGACCCTGTTCACAGAGTTAAAGGCGTTCTTAACGTCAACCTTGAGAATAACCTCAAGGTAAAATAAAATAAATAATTAAATTAAAATAAAACAAATATTTAAGGAGGGCTCCCATACAACAAACTTGATTTATAGGGTCCGCTGGCAGCCCCCACTTTTTTTCGTTCGGTAGGCCGCATCTATCTATCTATAGTTTTATTCTGCACGCCAATCATAATATCAAGCAGTTAGACGCCGGTGCGCCGGCGTCGCGGTGCCGGGGCGGCCCGCACGGTCAGGCGATAGTCGTTTTTCCCACGCTTTTTCATCGATGTCAATTAATCTAAATCGCGTTTTCAACATGTCGGACGACTCTGACTTAAATCCTAACTTCATACCCGAGTCAGACGGTAGTCACCGGAGTACTGTAATCAATGAATCGTAGAGCAGTAGAGACACAAGACTAAATAAGGAGTAGTAATTCAAGGTCTGACACCGATGTTTTACCGTCGTAGGTGCATTCACTGTTACGAACAACCTAAGATTGCAAGGTAAACTATAAGGTACTTGTATGTAAGTGTATGATCATATTATTATTA
The DNA here is from genome assembly GCA_947363905.1 of Lithophane semibrunnea. Taxonomy (NCBI): domain Eukaryota; kingdom Metazoa; phylum Arthropoda; class Insecta; order Lepidoptera; family Noctuidae; genus Lithophane; species Lithophane semibrunnea. The sequence goes on from OX376196.1 coordinate 207,747, forward strand.
TTTGTTCTAATTATTTGATTATATCTGTGCCTCCTGTGACAAGTGATACAACTAAAAAATCAACACTTTACAGGAGAACAAAAGCAAGATTTAAAAAATTCTGGTTCGTGAACTAAGTGGGCTAGGTTACACATAACTACTTTCTTTTGAAGTTATAAACATTCACTTTCAATGTGCATTTTAATTTGTATGGTAAATAATATAATTTTAAAGTTATTCATGAAAAACCTGTAAGATGTACCTTTTTTATTTTCAATATGTGTTAAAATGACGTGATACAATGATACAAGTACAGTTAAATTATGTTGCACCTATAAGTTGTCTGTGTGTAAACTGATATACTTACAAGAAGTAAAAAATCTAATAACTCATTAGAATTATTATGTTCCTTTTACCTGAATTATCAGTTTGTTAGTGTGCTGTGTGATATAACTTTAGTTATATCAATATTCACGATAAATATACTGAAAAATAAAAATGTGAAAAATAATATAATCACTCTTATACCACAAAGCACGAAAAACAATGTGTGGAGCAATTACTTTAAGGGGTTACAACTTGACATATGTATATCTATAATCACGATTTTTTTGCCAAAATCTTGGCAGATATATCACTTTGCACCAAACTATCTCCGAAACTATAGCAGATAGAGGAACGTGAGTTAGAACAAAAAAACCGCAATTTTTTTCTGATAATTTATATGTAAAAATCACAAAAAGGGTACAACTCGACTTAAATCACTGATCACAGGAAGCACAGATATGTATTTTACTTTCTCTTGAATTTTACACACGGTGTCTACATCTCTTATCTACTTTCCTATCGCAGGTGTGCTGGAAGAGATTTCTTTAGAAAAGCGTCACCTTTATACGTTTTTTATTACAAGCTTTATGTTAGCTTGCTCTGTTCGTATGTTTCCGGTTACTCCTTTTCTCATCAAATTTTCAAGCACTTCTTGGCATCTGATTGTGCTGTAACTTGGCATACTTATACAACTACCGAGACATTTTGAAAAAATGATACCATGTTGCTGGTCTGATGATGGAGCCGGAAGTTGGCTATAGGAACTCTTCAATCAAACAAGATAGCACCATCGTGTTTGGAGTCGTTGGTTATGTATTGACAAGTGCTTTGACACTAGCTGGTGTTCATGGTCTGATGATGGAGCCAGAAGGTGGCCATGGGAACTCCTTAATCAAACAAGATAGCACCATCGTGTTTGGACTCGTTGGTCATGTATTAACAAGTGCTTTGACAATAGGTGGTGTTCAGGGTCTGATGATGAAGTCGGAAGGTGGCCATGGGAACTCCTCAATCAAAAAAGACAGCACCCTCGTGTTTGGACTTATTGGTCATGTATTAAAAAGTGGTTTGACACTAGGTGGTGTTGAGGGTCTGATGATGGAGCCGGAAGGTAGCCATGGGAAAACCTCAATCAAACACGATAGCACCATCGTGTTTGGACTCGTTGGTTATGTATTGACAAGTGCTTTGACACTAGGTGGTCTTCAGGGTCTAATGATGGAGCCGGAAGGTGGCCATGGGAACTCCTCAATCAAACAAGAAAGCACCATCGTGTTTAGACTCGTTGGTTATATATTGACAAGTGCTTTGACACTAGGTGGTGTTCAGGGTCTGATGATGAAGCCGGAAGGTGGCTATGGAAACTCCTCAATCAAACAAGACAGCATCATCGTGTTTGGACTCATTGATCATGTATTAACAAGTGCTTTGACACTAGGTGGTGTACAGGATCTGATGAGGGAGCCGGAAGGTGGCCATGGGAACTCCTTAATCAAAAAAGACAGCACCATCGTGTTTGGACTCATTGATCATGTATTAACAAGTGCTTTGACACTAGGTGGTATACAGGGTCTGATGATGGAGCCGGAAGGTGGCTATGGGAACTCCTCAATCAAACAAGACAGCACCATCATGTTTGGACTCATTGGTCATGTATTAACAAGCGCTTTGACACTAGGTGGTGTACAGGGTCTGATGATGGAGCCGGAAGGTGGCTATGGGAACTCCTCAATCAAACAAGACAGCACCATCATGTTTGGACTCATTGGTCATGTATTAACAAGCGCTTTGACACTAGGTGGTGTTCAGGGCCTGATGATGGAGCCGGAAGGTGGCCATGGGAACCTAATTCGTTGGATTTGTGATAGAACAGATATTTAAACAAATGCTAAAAAGTAGAAAATAAAATATAAGTAAAAATCTTTTTAAAAACAAGAATTTAATGAACTAAAAAGTATACTAAATAACACTTACGTAAACATAGAACTTCAATATTTTCTTAAAAGCTTGAGGCGTAATGTTCTTCTTACACTACACTTGAAGATAAACCTCAAGGTTTTAAGAAAATATTAAAGTTTTATATTTACGTGTTTTATTTAGTATAAGTACTTTTTAGTTCATTAATATTTATTTATTTATTTATTTAGGCAAACCAACTAAATACACACAAGGACATTCAAAGTTCATATCATTAACAAATACAATAGAATTGCATGCATCTAAATTATAGGTAAGCACAGCATATTAATTAGACCTCAACAATAATAATTAGTATAAAGATGGATAACAATGTAATTAGAACCAGAATATCATTAGTCTTTTATAAGTACTTAAAATTAACTTGAATTGAAATTAAAATTGAAATTAACTTTATTGAAATTAAAATTGAATTAATAGCTTGTATTTAAAATAATTTTTACTTATATTTTATTTCTCTTCTTTTCTTCTTGTCTGTTTATTATGTGTGTACATAAATAAATAAGTAAAACAAGTGTTGACGCAAAGAAGCAAACTAAAAAAACTAACACCGGGGCCTTACTTGCCCACGAATCCCAGCGTTCGCGCCTCGCCTTACTTGCCCACGAATCCCAGCGTTCGCGCCTCGCCTTACTTGCCCACGAATCCCAGCGTTCGCGCCTCGCCTTACTTGCCCACGAATCCCAGCGTTCGCGCCTCGCCTTACTTGCCCACGAATCCCAGCGTTCGCGCCTCACCTTACTTGCCCACGAATCCCAGCGTTCGCGCCTCGTATTTTGCGACTATTCATACAAAGGACATTATAATTATTTTTTGCTATAAAAGATTCAATTGATAGGTACATAAATATTCATATTATGATGTTTTTTTATAACATTGTTAAGTCTCATAGCAACTCAATTATTGCTTCTTTTTAATTTATATTTAAGTTTCATGTGCACGCCAGAGAAGTATCACATTTTCCATAACAGCACGCCAGTAGGTGTAAAAACTATTTGAATTCAGTCAGGGCGGATCCCACGTCCTCTTGTAATAATTTTGACTTTTGACTCACGGCGTTCACAAGCAGACACTTTGGGACCCGCCGGCGACCTCCATGGCATTATAGGTAATATGTATTGTCGGCAGGGAGAGTGCAATACATACCTACAGTCTGTAAGGCTCAGTTTGTCGGCAGTTGTTCAGTTAAAAGAAGTTGTTTTTTATTTCTATGAGCACGCTACTCACTGCTGGCGCAACACTCGGTAATAAGGTAAATAGGTAAAGAAGTTCACGGCTCCATTTCCACGTACTTCACACACGTTGCGGTTGCGGCTAAAGAGTTTTATTGCTTCCCGTAACATAATGTAGAATCATTTTCAATATAAAAGAGTTGAAAAAAATACAGAACGTGCAGCTAATCTGCAGCAACAAAAAGTAGAGGTCAACCATGTAGTGGTGGTCAGTGTACCATGAATTGAAGACTTGCCCATCATCGTCAATGATTTTGAAAATTTTGGGAAATATTACATTATTATTATTTCAAGTAGAATTTATTTGGTAAACTATTGTTGGTGAAGATGTAAAATTGTTAGTGGACTAACCTTCATGCCGTCGAGTCCGGGCGGGCCCTGTGGAACAACAACGCGTCAGCACGTGTAACGCACGCGCGGGCGCGCGTTCTCTGCACCACACGCCCGCGCGTGCACGTTCACGGCACCTTGACTCACTAGTGCATTCTCATTACGTTTTGATTGCGGTTCGTGAGTTTATACCAGTAGGTTAATTCACGTAATTTCATGACGCGCCGCCAAGATGCGGTGCATATTATTGTAATCTTCGAATTATGCCTAGCAGTAGAATGAGCTCTTATGGCGTTCGTGTAAAGGCTTGTACAGACTTGCGCGACATGTCAAGTTTTCACAGAAATTGTTTTGTTAAAGTCGCGTCGCGCTCTGTCGCATCGCGTTTGTTTGCGGGAGCCTTAACGCTAACTTGACGCGATCGTATCTGACAGCAGTAGAATACGAAAAGCGTTGTTCAGATCGAAACTTGACTTTTAAGCCAAACGCACATTACAGTCGCAACGGGCCGCCGCGCAACGCATTTTGGCGCGCGTTGTAGAAAAAGTACGAAAGTGATGAGGGAGGATTTTTGCAATGGGTTGCGATTGGGTGCGGCTTGCCCCTATCGTTATAATTTAAGGAACTTCTTTAGTTACGTGAAATAGCCTACTGGACTTCTCATGTTAACGTTGCGGGCTCAGTGCGCAGCGCACTGTTCTCATGCATACACATAACGAACGTAGCACTTCAATACGCCTCACTTATTTTTACGTTTTGGAGTGGTACAGGTAATCAGTAATCACACACACGCTCTTCTCATAGCAAAAATGCTGAAGATATAGGATGCACGGAAAGTAATGACAGCACTCATCAGGGGAAGAAAATTATAGGATCAGTCCATGTTCAATCAATCAAACTTCGACAATCTATGACATCGAGGAATTTATGTCATTTTGGCGTCCCATGATAGTATTGTTGACAACCACCACGCCACAGGCTGCCAACCGGACAAGCAGACGCGCGGGGGCGCGGCCGCCGGTCTGAGCGGGGAAGGTTGGGATAGGGTGGGGTTGTTCAAAAGAACTGAAAGGAGCTGGCACAAAGAGGGTGAACAACATAGGGACAGCGAGCATTGCCAGCAGAAGAAACAGGAAAAGGTTTAACAGAAAGCAAGCGAAGAAGAAAAGAAACACAAATATGCACGGCATGCAAATATTTATTTCCTTCAAAATAATTTTTAAACAACATTATTGTATGCTCTGGTGATGTATATATGGTACAAATGACAACTTTCGATTCTCATAAAAAAACTAAATCCTTAACGTTACCCTTAAGAGATACACGACGATATAAAGACAGAAACGTTATTGTATTTAAAGTAAGTAATAGCAAGTAGAGCTGATGTCTTACAACTAGTAGCAGGGAGCGCAACATACTTACTGTTATATATACAAGCGTCCCTTCGCAGTGGCCGACCATCTCTTACATGTTCACCACTCGGTGGCCGAAGTCAGAACTGATTCTGATAGAATAAAGTTGCAAGTAAACGCGAACAATCCCGAAAGTCAAAATAGCAGGTTATGTACTACAGAACTAAAGGTGAACATAGAAATGAATATGATTAATATATTTTGTACATTGGTGTCACAGTCTCTCAGCTCGGGACGCAGCGTGTTTCCATGGCTGCTACTAATCGTCTAACGAAACTGAGATCACTTATAGGTATAAGTAGAGAGGAGACACAAGGAAGCAGACGTTAGTTACACCGCGACCCGATCTTAGGTACATATTTACTACATAGATAAAGTTATAGGTCGGTGAGAATTTATTGACTAGGTACATTTAATAACAAGTTAAGCGAATGTAATAGTAAGAAGAATGGAATAGTAAAATACGCACGAGTCAACATTAACGTAGGTAAGATTACGTGTTAAGTGGGACGGTAACACCGGCGCGGGCGCGCGGCGAGCAGGCGCGGCGCCGCGCGAGCGCCCGCAGGCGAGCGACGCGAGACACGTGCGCCGGTACTACCAACCAGACGCGTCGCTCGCCTGCGCCGCGCTCACTAGTTATATTATCATAACATTTTGTTAAACATACGATAAGACGTGACGATTTACACAGTGTATCCGGACATGGACTAGCGATATTCTAAATACTAAATATAAACTAATTTAAAGTACAATTACACTCTAAGCTTGGGTCCAATACACTTCCCCGCTATGTTGCAGCCATTTTGTTGTTGAAATAGTCTCTATGCAAGTACAAAATCATATCTCTAAAACTTTTAGTCATACTGCGATAAAAATAGGCTAATTCGAAAGGCAATTATATTGTCTACCGTCTGCATTACAAAACAAAGTGTTAACAATTCCATATGTTTAGCAAAACAATGTGAGAGTCGAATAATTGTTAATTATGTACTACAAAAACGACCCCGACAACTTTTTTATTTTTCTAATAGATCGACAGATTTTGAGCTAAGCTACAATACAACATAAAATTCACAACTGTATATTTAATGTTGTAAAGTGTGTGGTAAGAATATAGCGAATGCGCAAGCTTTGTGCTTTTTGCAAGGCAGTTGTCGGAATACTAAACAGGAAATCATTAAAAAAAAAACATTAAAATTGTTCTTTAAAATAGTTTATATTTAAGTATTTAGAACATCGCTAGTCCATAACCGGATACACTGTGTATTCACATATTAGTTAGTTATTAATTACAGTTAGGCCTATTCTAAGAATTTGGGCGATAGTTTTGTAAACAATTACAATAAAATATAGGAAGATATGATAATGGTCGATACGAATCTTTGTACATAACATGGTTAATTACAAACGCCACTCGCCGACGATCATATCACACGAGTGCACGCACGCTCTCCGTCACTAATCACTATGTACACACACACGTCACGTGACACTCCTGTAGTCCTGAGGCAACACTTTTACAGTGTACTTGGCACCGGTCTCACGCGTCACCATACTCGCACACTACCTCATCTATTTTATTAATTTGTATATTTATACGTTTTAAAAAATAGTCACTCTGAGCGTAGTAGGTACTTATAAATATATTAACATAAATTCAATACTTACAAAATAATATGACTGGAATTATGTTTCAGTGAGGAACGTAATGACTTTTGTATGATTTATGTATCTATAATATATACCCATCTTGCCAACAAGTTTTACATTATATACACGGGAGTTTATGCTCGACCGGAAACCAAAGCAAGAACTTAACCGTACCTAGTACAATAGCGGTAGACAGTCATTTACAAAAACAAACGTAATAAGAAGGATACAGGATGACGCGGTCGAGCAAGAAAGACAAGCCGAGGTCTTCCGAGAGCACCTAATGCCATCGATCGGACCATGACAATATAATTATATTACAAACTCATCTTCATCGACAGACGTCACCGAAGTAGAATAATCGTGTTGACACTAATCCATAACAGTTCACTGGTACACCGCAGTCACGTGGTCACTAGCTCCGACGCGGAGAATTAATATGATACAACTTACAAACCAGGGAGACTCGGTCACGGGCCGGGCTTGAGGCGCGTGCGCGGGTCGGTGCGGCGGGCGCGTGTCGCGGGGAGCGCCGGTCACTACGTGAAGGCGAAGTCCGGCGGCCAGCGGTTCTCCTGCACCCACACCACGCCCGGGTTAGTAGCACTCTCACACACGAACACGGATCGGGGTTATCTCGGCGCATGCACTTATTAGTTCAGAAAAACGGTCAATCATGATGTACTAGAGACTTGGCATGCTTTCTTATTGCTTTTATTGATTGTTGTTGTTGTTGTTCGTGAACACCACGAAGTTCCCGGTCGTGACCTTCAGCTGAGTGTTAGTGTGCACCGTCAATAAGCCGATGCTATTAGTGCAGCGGTAGTATTAAAGCTCGTGTGAATACAGCACAATAAATAGTATGCGGTGACTCACTCTAGGTCCCGTGTCGCCGGTCCGGCCCGGCTCCCCCGGCAGCCCAACGGGACCCTGCGGGTACAGAATACTCATTATAGTATAATATTTACCCATAATAGTTAAATATCTTGAGTATATCAAATTAACAAGTATGATTATCGGCGTACTCACGGGTAAACCCATGGGTCCAGCGTCACCTTTTTCGCCCTTTTCGCCCTGAAACAGGAAATCATTAAAATATTAATTAGGTATTTCAGATTGTCTGCATTCCGAAGAAACTCATCGAGTTACACACAATATTTGAATGTAAAAGTTACCCACATTGATTTCGTACTTTTTGCGTGATACTGGAAAAATCAAACAAACAAAATATATCCAAACAGAAAAACAGACAAAATTCCGAAGATGGCGAAGTGTTGTGAAAATAATTTACAGAGTCGGACTAACAATCTCGGCCGCCCAGGCAGTTCAGCAAAGCAGCCCCTCCGCCCCTTTTTAGCCGACAAAAAGGAGGAGGTTCTCAATTCAGACGAATTGCATGTTTTTTTTTTGTTTGTATGTTACGCGATTCCTCCGCCAATTATGAATAGATTTTGATGATTCTTTTTTTGTTTGGTACGTCATGCTTCAGAGGTGGACCCATATAAATTTTATTAATTTTACTTTCGTAGCATATTTTTAACTTTTTAATGTTTTTTTTTGGAAGTCGGTTGTTTTTTTTTGGTAAAAAGTTTTTTCGTTGATTTTGCTCGAATTTTTTTGCATTCATTTTTATTTATTTATTTAAGTATTTGTTATACACGGCTTTAAAACCAATGACATAAATCAGAGTACACATAAACGAATCACAACAATTAAATACTATTATTTTCACAAAAATGTAGGCACATAACCATTAAATTGGCGAATCTCTCATAGAACTTCCACAAGCTTTTTTTATTAATGCGGTCAACACGCGCGGTAGGGGAGACGCAGCACGGGCTGCTGTCCGACACGACGGCACGCTTAGCAGTCGAAGTTTTCTGCCACGGAGATAATTATTCGGTGTGTAGAGTCGAATCAGCTCATTATGGATGTCATATCTTTCCACACTTTGAGCATAACGCCTACCTGGCCACATACCCTTCTGGTCTCTAGCGAATGATATTCCAGACATCCTAAGAGGAACCTGGTGGGATAGAGGTAGGGTACCCAGAAGAGTTCTTCTGTAAAGAAAACGCAGGAATGCTTTCTGCACTTTCTCTAGAAGAAGTGCATACTTTGCTTCGTGCGGATTTCAGAAGAACTAGCTTCTAGCTTGGTTCGGACCAGTGTGCTGTATATGCCTTATTACATGTTCGTTGCGAAAATCACTGGCATTCCGGAGAACAAACCTTTTATAAGATTCTTTGGCAACTGTATGAATGAATGAATGAATATTTATTTGTTAACATAGGTACATACATTTGGTCTTATAAAAATTCAGTTGACTCTCTATGTTGTGCCAGTGGCGTACAAATATCATGATTACAGGTGAATAAAATAATATTAAAGTTAATTCAGAAACATTATAAATGATTAATTAATTACAAATTCAATCATTATTACAAATAAAAGAAAAAAATTATACATAAACAATAATTACGTAGTCACATTATATTAATAATATCGTCATTAAGAAATTCATCAACAGTGTAATAGCATTTATGCATTAAAAACATTGATATTTTTTTCTTAAAGCTCGTAATCTTTAGTTGCTTTAAGGAGTCAGGTAACTTATTATATATTCTGGGTGCTATTCCCAGAAAGCTTTTGCGCATTAAAGCTGTCTTACATTTCTTGGCACATAAAACGTTTTTATATTGAGAACGTATAGGACCTCTACGTATTTGAGACAGTTTTTTAAACAGCATAGCATATTTTTTGATAAATGTTGCAACTTCTAGTATATATAATGAAGGAAAAGTTAATAATTTTAAGGATTTAAAAAATGGTACACAGCTATCTCTTGTTCTCAGATCGCACATAGCTGGAATGCACCGTTTTTGTGCTCTAAATATCATGAGTCTCTTAGTTGAGTTTCCCCAGAATATGATTCCATAGCGTATGACAGATGCTACGAGACCATGGTATGCAGTTAGAATGGTTTCACGGTTAAGGGGGAGTAGTTTGACAGCAAAAAATCATATTTCACCCGCGCAACCCTTACCTACCCCTCTCATTAAACACGACGAAAACAAAACACAATGCCTTCCCGCCAGCAGAAACTTTTCGTCTGGCGTTTATAGAATTCGAATTTCAATCTTCTGTAGTTTATTTTGCTTATACGATACGCTAAGCTTGAATTCAGAACTATAGATCATGTTCATGTTTTGGAACTAGAAACTCAATGTTGACGTGAAAAAGTTCAAATTTAAATGTTACCAAATTTTATTTAGGACCTTGTACAATTTGTACCTAATGACGTCTTTGTGGAAAACTGTGTTACCAAGTAATAAATATAATGCTATATCGTGGATTTCTCTCTTTGGAGGATCGTGCAAAGTGATACCCAAGTAAAAAATAATATTCGTATAATGAATTTTGCACTGTATTGTGCAACGAATATGGCATGTGTCATGAAAACCTTTCCTGCGCCAAACGCGAACAATCCCCTTCGAAAATATTTGAAACATGTGAAAAAGAGGCCGGGTTCTGTACAAAAGAAATAAATGTAGGATTCTCGGATTCACCACTAAAAGAATTGACATCTATTCATCTATGTAAATGGGAGCCAAAGTACCAAAGGGACTAATTATAACAAGGGCCCGAGGTACGCGCTCAGTACCTGCGCTGTGTTTTGGGCGCGCGCCCGGCGCGTTTTGGACGCTCGTCAAACGCAACAAGATTTCCATATTTTGTTGTAACTTTTGAACCGTGTTTCTTTTAAGTTTTTTACTAATGCGGAGAAAATGACAAGGAAAAATAGTGAAAAAGGAACTCGCGTCCAAGCGTCAAGGGCACGGTTAGACTTCATGTACGGAGACGCGAGGAGTCGCGCGTGGCTTTGGGCGGCGCGGCTTGCATTGAATTCAAACATATAGCGTTGTATGAGTGCGTTTACGGAGACGCGATTTTACACGCGTTTGTTTGAAATGGAGCGTTTTTTGCGGCGGAGCCCGCGAATGGCATAGCCGCGTCACACGCGGCGTTTCATCACGGCGGCGCACGCAGCAGCAATGCCCGCGGCATACCTTCTCCCAGTCTTATTTGTAAATCGCACAACGGAGATGCAAGTTGAGAGTGGCAAGTTGCGACATGTGCAGGCCTAACGGCGCCCGGCATGGGCGCTCGCTTAGACTGCAGCGCTTGATATAATTCGTTACATAGGAATTCATACAATTTTATTGAGCGCCCGAAACGCAGCGTACAAAATACGCGTCTCGGGCGCTTGTTATAACTAGTCCCTTAGTAGAAAGTTTAGTATGGTCCCTCTTTGTAACTGTTGAAATTGTAGCTTTGAAAACATGCCAAGTTGCTATAGGCCTCATTTACGGAGACGCGGGGCGTGGCACGTCGCGTGCAGTGTGGCGTCACGCGGTGCGTCTGACGTTTTTTCTGTTTACGGTGCGGCGGCGCGTGTAGCGGCAGTTATCATCCCACGCGTTAACATAAACATATGGCAATATACGTCTTGATTGTCGCTGCTTTTTTTTGGGGTTATAATATAAATTTTTGAAATGTGCTAATTAAAACCTTTCATTTGATACCCAACATGGTATGATTAAAAAATATTTTTTGTTGTTCATGATATGTCACCTAGAGGGCGCCATTTTCAATTTAATGTGTCTTCATATAGCCTTTGACCAGCGGACGATCAAGAAGCTTCCAACGATACCTCGTTTGTCAAATTGTGATGAGTCTTTTAGAAGATAATATGTGGGAACAGACATAGATAAATACATAGAAACCGGTCAAAATTATAACCCTCCTTTTTGCTTCGCCGTAGTCAGGTAAAAACTAAAACCCAACTACGACAAAAAAGTCAACTAAAGAGATATAAACAAGACATCACGGACAGACAAATTAAAAATCCGGAGTCATACGGAATCTGTTCGAATTCGTTCGTTATACCAATAACCGAAGAATAAAGGTATTATTCTAAACAAGTTTTATTTAGGGGCGGTCAGTCGCTCCAATTGTTCGTCTAAGGGTCACCTTACAAGAAGTTTGTCAAAAAAAGTGGGAGTAAACGAATTTGGATCCTGAGTAAATCGCAATAAGATTTAATCTCCAGTGCGAACTTTCAAATGAACGTAGAATGGGCTCGTTGGCTATGTTGTAAATTTTCTCCGCAAGAAAATTCACCGCAATACAGAGCAATGGCGCTAGTTTTACCTACTTCTTTCTATACTCCGTGCTACTATACCAGTCAAAAATCTATCAAATAAAATGTATGTCATCTTGAGTTTTCAAATATCAACATTGAATTTTATATGTTTATTTAGACTCGGTATTTATTTATTTATCAATCAATAACACTTGTAATGTTCGTTTTGGAAGTGGTTTTAGTGTTTTTTTTATGTTTTCTATGTCTCAGTTTCTTTTGTGGAATGTGATAAATTACGAAAATATCATTTACGAAAATAAATAATATCTCAGCGCAGCTAAAAATTTGAGCGTAGTCCTCTCGTCTCAACAGAGCGACGCCGACTGATTTGTGAAACAAAAATATGCTTGAAGTTCCCGTAATGTGCGACGGAAGATGGCTTCTTCCACGAACTAAGAACGTCGTAAGTCCTACAAGCTTTGATTCGTAATAAAAACAAAAAAAAAAGGAATAAAAAAAAAAGCCTACACAATTTTTTTTGCCTTGTTTTAATACATATAATCATCTAATTTTTATCATAATAGGTATTAGCATTTTAAGTACAAATCGAAAATACATGAAAATTAGAGGTAACTTCGTGATATTTTTTTATCGAGAAAATTTTAATATTTTGTGTTTCTGTTCCACAAAAAGTTTGGAAATATCATGTAGTTACTCATACTATTTTTATTTTACACCTAAGTCTTATCAATTTCATGAAAAATCAAATTGAAGACAGGCAATTTTGCTTACTACCCGCCCTTAACTACTCTCGACAATTTAAAAAGAGCATATGCTGATTTGCTTATCCGTTTACATATGTTATCTGTATGATCTTTCCACGTGAGTTTGTTGTCTATCATTAAACCTAAAACAACAACAACAAGGCAACTGTAGAAATGTGATCATGAAAAGTAAGCTTCTGGTCAAATGTCATAAAGCCCAAGCCCTTCATGTTAGTTGATCTAATTATTTTATTACCATTTATTTTGTATTCAAAATCAATTGGGTGTCGCATTCGACCAAAGGTTCAACTCCATTTTATTTTAAACTTCCCATTCATGTATGGCGTTAATATCGTTTTGCATAGCTTCGCAATCCGATTCGGTGCCCGTCATTACGGACACTTTCGATGGGTGGCCCTTCAAGTATACATGGGCGAACCTCATTCTTCTGCGGAGAACCTTAACACCGCCATTCAAAAAATTACGTAAAATGAACAACCCCATAAATTTAGCACGAAGTGATACTGTCAAAATATTACACATGGGAATACGTTCGAACACTCTGCAAGCTATGTAGACTTCCAAAAGTATAAAATTAAAACGTGTGCAGTCGGGGGCCCCCGTCAGGAACGAAGTTCCTTCTCACGTATAAATTATTAGAAATTAAAACAAAAATAAAATTCCTTCCAAATTCCATTGCCATCTTTGTTTTTCATTTTGGCCCACTATCGGCTTTAGTACCCGAAAACCATGAAAACGATACCCATGATACCATTTGAATATTTTCAGAGCTTGGATTTTCATTTTGACCACACTTTCTCTCTCTCTCCGGCATGCAGTGTACTCGGCCCGATGTGTACAATTTTATCCCACGCGACACTGTTCACTCTCTCTCTCTCTTTCTTTCCCTTTAAATTAGAAGAAGACAGTCGCGAGTATTAACACTTTTTAGCGTGACAATTTCTGCCAGTTTGCAAGTCGCGTTAAAGAACTTCGTTGCAATACACATTTAAAAAAAGAAATGAACATCTATCACTAAGTATTGTTTCATGTTAAATAATTAAGTTTTCTCATTACTTGAAAGCTAGGTAGCGCCACCTATCGCACTACTACTAAACTAATAAACTTTCATTACATTTGGAAAACTTTAATTAGCTTAACTTTTGATTGGTCAATTATCTCAAACCTGCTTGAATAAGTGTACGTTAGTATAATTTCGGGACAAATAGATGTCGTTACGTGTAGTCTACATTACGCAATGAAAAGTTATTCATGATTATAATTTATCTTTTGATAGAGTAAAGCGATTGCGATGAAACAAAAACTAAATATTACTCCGAGTTATACACAATATTTAAGTATAAAAGTTAGCCATATTGGTTTCGTAGTTTATACTTGATACTTTAACAAAATATCTCTCACTTACAAACAGAAAAACAGACAAAAATTCCAAAAATGGTAGAAAAAAAAAAAAAGATTGGCGTGCTAAAGGATAACCAACAGATGCCACTGTTGGTTATCCTTTAGCACGCCAACTATTTTTTTGTTTAATATTTTCAATGTACAGAAAGTACAGAAATGACTCATCTACAGATTTATTCATACGTATAGATTTATAGTTAAAGAAGAAGAAGATTTCATGTTTTAACTAAAGATATCGTTGTTCATAGAGATAATACAATAATAAATGGAATAGGTGTTCAACGACGTTCCCAAGGTTCTGTAAATAGAATTCCGGTCAAGATACTTAATGTTAGCGACAACTGAGACAAGAAGGTAAGTTGACCATCTTTTAAACCAGAATTGAAAAATTTGGGAGACATAATATTTTTCAATTTAACCGTAGGTTCTGGTATAATCTTCCAAGTTCTAACATAATGTGAAGTGTGCCAATAGTTTTATAGTAAAAGCGGCACTCAGTAGACTGCGTTTGGAAGTAGGATGTGGTACGTACCGCTTTCCCGCGCGTACCCGGCTCGCCCTTGTCGCCCTTGATGCCGGGCGGCCCCGCCACACCCGGCGGCCCAGCAGGGCCGGGCGCGCCTGGCGGGCCCATCATCTGCATATAAATAACTTTACTCAGTACCTAGTTAATACCGACAGCATGTAACAAAAACCCTGTCCGAAGGCGTACCTATTCCTGATACTAGGAAACATTATGTTAAGTAGTTGTCAATTATTCACAATTATCTAGTACAACTCTCAAATTATACTTAGAATAATTTCCTATGAATGGTGTTCGCACAGCCGCAAAAAATTATACTTAGAATAATTCCATAAGAATGGTGTTCGCACAGCCGCCAATAGGATCGGTAACGAATGTGCAATACTTACAACTTCATGTCCGTAGAGCTCGTAGCCGGTGCCGTCTCCCTGCAAGTTCAACAGTGGGCATAAAGATTAACAGTTCACACACAGATGCGGGCCACACCCGCAGTCCCGTAAGACGCGCTGAGACATGTGGGATGACGTGCGGCCGAGGACACAACCAGGTAAACTATTGATTTCAATTAATCGCAGTTTTTGAGTAAATAAAATATAACACAGAAAATGATTATATTATAAGTAATAAATAACATACGGGTGTGTGATGTAGGTGTACAGAGTGGATAGTTACCTGCCGCCTCCTCAGCTTCCTGTACTTCTGGTGAGGGTCGCGAAGCGCGCGCGGCACCGGGAACAGATGAACAGCGAAACGTTACTTATCGTAGCACAGACATGTTATGTTTTGAAAAGAAGATGGGTTGGCAACAAAGTGCACGTGCATCCAACTCTACATAACCAAACCTGCCTTCGTGAGATAAAACAAGCGGGCGAATTCCTCGAAGCGCACTTATAACTTTGAAACATAGAGAAGAGCATGAAGGATTCGTAATAAATGATATAGATAAATGTTTAAAAATTTTACTGTCCTAATTGTTTATTTATTAAAACTACCAGGAAAGCAGAAATGAACTGGAACTAGGTGCTTCGACTTACTACTTTGCTCAATAATGGTAAAAATACAGGTTTTAAACGATTTTTTTATTTTATTAGGGAAATCGAAAAATTGTACGTAAATATTACATCTAAAATTACAAACTATTCGGAAATGGGTTAATGTACGGTTCGGTTCAAAACAGCATTAGCACGTTAAGACTCGTTGTCGATTGAACACACGATACAGTCTGTACCTACATCTGTACGTGTAAGTACACACACTGCCGTATCGTCACGTATTCCCGCGTGTCGTACTCATGCTCAACGAACGAAACAAAAATATACTTCCCACACTTTTGCTAGATCGGCCACACACACGCATCATACGCGTGACCTTGGCCAGTTTATCCCATTGCTTAATTCGGGTAAAACTAATATGTTCTGATAGCAGTGAGCGTCTTGCGATGGACTGTGAAGCAGATGGCTTAGGTTCTAATCTGGAATAACGCAGCACGAATTTTTGCAAATATTTTTATTTTTATTTGCAATTATAATAATATTCAGAATTGCTGCCTTTTTTATTAAGTTTGTTATTGCAATAAAGGGATTAGAATAAAAAAAATGCGTGATGATTGAAGAAATATTAAAAATATTTATTCGTTCCAAGTTGGTATTTATTTTACATAAAGTTAACAAACCGTTACAAATAAGTATTGTTGTAAGATGTGAAATTTAAATAGATGTAAAAAAACTTAGAAGCTATTTTGTCAAAGATTTCAAGTAATATTTTTATCAATGCAATTTGTATTATTTTGACATAAAAAGGTTTTAAATTATTTACGTAATTCACCATAAACATTAAGCTTCGATCATAATCGATGAATTTAAGCAGTAAATAAGAATATTAGAATATATTCAAAATGTAAAACAACTACTTACTTACTTACTAAATAAGTGATTTTAAGGTTAAGTATGAGTGGTTTGTTTACATTATGTACCTATTTTACATTTTATTTGCTTTTAGTGAATAGGTATTGAGGTTATAGCTTAAGTATTAATTTTCTTTACGAAAAGAAGATTGAAACTAAACCTCAAATTTTAATCCCTAAATAATAATATTACCTACTTATTAAAATAATGTAAACATTTTTTATTACGTTTAATTTTTGTAATAACTCCCATTATTCTCGATACAGTCAAGCAGACATTTGAATTGTCCCAATTGACATTTGAAGTCTGGTGGTCTGGTGAAGTCTGGTTGGTCTTCGATGATGTAAACCAGTTCAGTGTTGAGTGCACGATGAACGGTTAATAATGACGTGTTGAATAATTCAGCAAAATGTCTCGTTGGTATGAAACCATTTGTTTCATATTCAATCACCATGTGACGTCACTGTGCCTCGTGAATTAGCACCGGCTTTATCTTCCTCATATATCTTGACCCACAGACTCACAGCATTTCTCTAAAACAAATAATGGAATACCTACTGTTAGACATGCCTAAAATAATACTAAAATAAAATACTGTTTAGTTTACTATTCATAATTAAGAAAAAAATACATAAATAACATTATATTTATTACACATAATAATTATTTATCATTCACTAATCGAAATAAATAATCTTTCAAATTACCGTGTGACGTCACTGGTCCTTGTGAATTAGCCGGCCTTCCTCATAAATCTTGAGTTTGACCCACAGACTCACAGTATTTCTCTAGAATAAAATATAATGCTACTGTTAGACATCTCTAAGCAAAATACTAAAACTGTTTACTTTAGTATTCATAATTAAAAGAAAAAAAAACATAAATAAATAACATTATATTTATTACACATAATAATTATTTATCATTCACGAAATAGGTAAATAATCTTCAAAATAGGTAAATATTTTTCTTTTCTTTGACCTCATATTGAATTTAAAACTTTATTTAATTAGATATCTTCTGAGTAAAAGGATTAACAATGTCTTTGTTTTAGATTTATGTTCAGTAAAATATGAAATATTTAAAATGATAAAACTTACACTCAGTCCGGTTTCATTAGATATTTGTTAATGTATCCACTTTTACGCAGCGCAATAATATTTGCCCTCACTTCAATATTAATATTTGACTGCATTGTGAAAAGAATAACTACAACACCGCTAATAGATATATATAACAGTCGTCACCCACAATAATCACGAACCAACAACAACTTTCTAAGCATAGGTGAATACTCGTAACGAACTGCATCTGTCTACCTCACAGAAATCGAAATATTTTACTTTGTTTTCTGTCTACCTACAAAACTTTAATTATTTATGTGACCAAGTCGAACGAGAAAAAAACACTAATGATATCGAAATACATCTAGTAATTAAAAAAAAAAACAAATACTTAATATTTAATTATGGAAATACTGCTAGGTATTTTAAAAAGCTAACAAAACAATAAATAGTAATTATAAAAATAAAAAAAGTTAACCGCAGGTGAGATTCGATCCTGGGTCGCCATAGTAGCACTTATCAAGGCTCATTACTTAACCACTGAGCTAGTAACCCACTACTTTATGGTTGAAATAATAAACTTCTATCAGTTGCAGACAAAATGAGTGTGTGTGCGTGTATATAGTATTGAAACAACTTATAGAAGAAGGTCGTAAGTCAAGTCGACACGACATTCCATTGCTTTCCGAGATTAACAATCCACTTTTGAACTGTATAGTACAATCTACGACGTTTCCACAGATTACCTAGGTAGATACAGTGGAGACATAATATTGTAACAATCACAACATAAAGAAGAAGACAGTAAGAGAAAAAAGAGGATGCACTTCTCTTAAACTAAAACAACTATTTCCAGATATAATTATTACGGAAACAAACAACAACAAGAAAAGACTCTACACATCATGCAAACGCAGGCATGTTCACTGAATATTTCCTAATTTTTGGCGACCTAAAGCGAATATATCCAAATTCACGAAATGTTCGTTGTTTTTGGCTAGTCTGGAGAGGCGCCCCCCGTTCACGCGCATTAGTACGACAAGGTGTCGTGGCAAAAAGCGGGTAAACGCGTGCCTCTCTTCGTATAACTGTTCTGGGCACTTCGTAAAATATATTATTAACTAATTCCAAGCAATGAATCTTGTTGTGCAACAGATCATGAAGCATCATGGCTTGAAGCAACAGACGCCTTGATTCCAAGGGCAGAAGGTTGAACTTTTGCAGGTACTCAGTGTATGAAATACGTTCCATATTATTATGACATCTAAACTGCATTGTTCTTAAGAATTTGCGCTGAACTTTTTCTATAGCAATATTGTGTTTATAGTATGGATCCCATATCATGCAGGCGTACTCAATTTGTGGTAAAAAGAGATATAGGAAAGTGGCTGATCGCTTACAATCTACGGATGATCTCATTACAAGGTGATACATTTGAAATGCTTTAGCAATAATCTTATCAATGTGTAGATTTAAGTGCAGTTTACAATCCAATAGGATTATAGGATACCCAAGTCACTAATCTGAGCCCTTCTTAAAAATAATTCATTGCATAAAGAATAATTTAAAACTAGTAATATTTTTATTTTTATTGAAATTCATATACCTATGTAGTGGTATGTAACCCACACATGCAGACGAACTTGTGAAATCAAGTACCTATGACGTCACACGACTCACACGTCCCTTAGTTCGAACTCAGGGTTCAATAGTCGGTCACCAGCCGTCAACATACTAGGCCACTAACCACAAACCGCATCACTTGTGCGCCAAATTATGCTCATCATAATCTTACTTATTGTTTGTAAACCATCTTTAGTTATAGTAACTTTATTAAACTCATTGTGAAATACCCAATGAACATTTAATTTAATTATATTATAGAACCTGTAATCACATCCCAACAAAAATTCTATACCTACATGGCAGGGATTAGCCATGTCTCTGTTAAAACGATAACAGTTAGAAAGAATTTTCATGTAAATAGTATTTCGTTTTGTACGTACTTCTCTACTGTTTTGGTAGTAATACTCAGATCATTCCGAGGGTTAGCCATAGTGAGAGTTAATACAAAAGAGTTACAATTAGACAGTGATGTTGATCTTGCGGATATCATTTACGGATTTGATTGCAATCGTCGATGAGGTTTCACAACGCTTTGCCAGGATGGTAGCCGTGTTTGACCCAAACAAACTTATAGTTATATTTTTTAGTTCGCTTCGCGTGTTTCTCGTAGTAGCTGTTTCTTCTGCAAAGTTAGGTTCTCGTTAACATAAACTATCTGAGATGTGCCTGAGAATCCCAGCTGCCTGGAAGTGAGTCCTCTCTTTAAACGGTACCTATGCGCTTAGGATGTTGTTGCGCAGGGCACGGGTTTTAAACTTCGCAATGATATTCTTAGGCTTCTCGTTTGTAGCAGCGTGAGGTTCACGGTGTACGGTATTGATCTCTTCCCGAGATATGGCCAAGTTGATGTTTTTACCTATGCACTCGAGTATAGTGTAAAGATTTCCGTCACGCCTCTCAGGAACGTTAAACATTTCCAAGTTACATTGCCTGGCTTGTTGCTCGAGGTTGCCTTTTTTGTTTAGAGGGCTTTAATTGCACTTTGATTCAGAGACCGCTATTCTAGAATAATAAGACGTTTTAAATAGTCGTCATAATGGTTCAATAGAGTCGATGTGTTTATCTCATCGACCTCCTTTTTATGTCACCATTATGTACCCATATTTGCAAAATAAATATCTTATCTTATCCTCCTTAGAAGGCATTTGTTGTTTTGAAAAGTACCAGGGTGACAGAAATTAACGGAAAATAGGTGCCTAAACGATCTCACTAAGTTGTGCACAAACGAGGGACTGAAAGCGGTTACGATTAAAGGTTAAGATACCTCAAAAATATACCGGTACCGGTTTAAAATAATGGTGGAGCTATACCGATACTTAATTGATTCATGCGTGACTTTGCGGAAATCCATTATAAAATACAAGAGACGTAGATATATTTAGTAACCTTTTCCGCTTGACCATTCTTCAAGAGTCATAAAATCCCTGTAAGAAATCGATCCAATTGCAAACCAAAATGCGACGTGTTACCACACCGAGCGCTGGACGCAAAGTGAATCAAATCGCCCGTCACCCCTACTTATATAGGATTGCTGCTCGGCGCTGCTTGGCTAGGATCGTTATCAGTGCGATACTAATACATTTTCAAAATGTATTACATTTTCAAAATGTATTAGTATTTGTTTCAATATAAATTTCGCCTATTCCATTCATCAGCGTCATTATACAAGAGAGTTATCCACAGTTAGATAGTTCAGCACCTATGTTCTAATAGTTTAACCCACTATACTTCACCCCCATTAGTTGGTTGTTATTCCAACAAAACAGTATCGCTCACCGAGTCTCCCTTGTCGCCCTTGTCACCCTTGAGGCCGGGGTACCCGGGTGGGCCGGGCAGCCCGGGTGCGCCCAGCATGCCCGGAGAACCCATGTCACCGTATTCGCCCTTCGTGCCCTTTGGACCCATCTCGCCCTGCAACATCAATGCCAAACTATTTTAGTGCATTGCAAGCAGAGTTAAACTTAAACAGGTTTTTTATTAGGTATTGTATTTTTTTTAATCATGACTTTTCATAGTTTTTTTTATCATTAATAAACAAATTATATCATGAATTCATGATTAAATAAATCAGCATTGCCACGTTCAATGGCAATGCTGATTCCGAAAAGTGAGGAGACGACCAAGCATTTGGCGATGTCCTGAAAAATAAGGTGAGCACTCGAACTCCATGGCCGTAATGTTTTAACCACAAACGTTACGAACATTTAATTCCCAATAAGGTTTTGCCACTGTCCATACGGTCGTGTCTAATATCTTCAAGACCCGTCGTCCAAATCGAAACAAGAAGCTCTCTGATGCTACTTTACAGATCATGGAGGAGAGGCGCGAGATGATCCAGCAGTTTTCAGACTCAAATACCGTCGGCTCAATAGACAGATCTCTAAGCCCTTGAAAAGCGACCTTCGCCACTATAATACGAACCGTATTAAGGACACGATAGAGCGGAACAAAGTTTTTGCAAGAGATCTGTCCAACCTGAACTATTGAAAGAGTTCTAGAGTTTCCATGGTGGAGTTCACACGTCAACCAGTAACCCCGTTACGAATCTGGCAAACGACTCAAGAGCTAGATTGACCCTATACTATACCGAAGACGTTCCGGACATCAGCTTGTACGAGATTAGGATGGCTCTGAAGCAGCTTAAAAACAACGAGGGGCTGGGTGATTACGGAATTACGGCCGAACTCCTGGAAAACCCGTTCTCAAAATCGTAAAGGCTTAGGCTGCGGCAGGTTATACAGAAGACCGAGTATTACTTGCTTTTCTGTTTAGCGTTTGTGGACTACGAGAAAGCCTTCGATTCGATCGAGACTTGGGCTGTACTGTAGTCTCTCCAACGGTGCCAGATTGACTATCGCTACATCAAACTGAAGTATTTGTATGAAAAGGCTACTATGTCAGTCCGACTTCAGGACCAGACCTCGAAACCTATACTTCTGCTGAACTCAGTAGAGCTTCCGAAAGAGTGCAAACTAAAATTAACATGGACAAAACGAAGATCATGTCGAAGGGCCATGTAACACCCAATCTCATGAAGATGGGAGCCTCTACATTCGAAGTTCTGGACGATTATGTTTACCTTGGGCAAAATGTCCATTTAAGTAGGTCTTACTTCGAGTAACAGGTCAATTGTCGAATCCGACTTGACTGGGCGGCATTTGGGAAGTTGCGAACTATCTTCTCGTCTTATATACCACAGTGTCTAAAGACGAAAGTTTTTGACCAGTACGTGGTGGCACTAAAACGTAGTCGCTCACAATGGGCCTCATTAGAAGGCTGAAAGTCACCCAAAGGGCAATGGAGAGGGCTATGCTTGGAGTTTCCCTACACAATTGACTGAGAAATGAGGAGAACTAAGGTAACCGCCATAGCTAAGCTTAAGTGGCAGTGGGCAGGACACATTGCTCGCAGAACAGATGGCCGATGGGGCCGAAAGGTTGTGGAGTGGCGGCGTACCGGAAAACGTAGCGTTGGAAGGCCCCCCACAAGGTTGAATCGATGACCTAGTGAAGGCTGCAGGAATCCGCTGGATGCGAGAAGCACAGAACCGGTCGAAGTGGCAGTGCTTGGAGGCCTATGTCCAGCAGTGGACGTCTTTCGGCTGAAATTATGATGATGATGATGATCATGAAGGTTTTAATAATTATTTACGCCGTTGTGTTTCTTGCACCTGTAGCAGTCGCCCCAAGACAGCCAGGTGTGCTAGAAAGATGATATATCACAAGGGCCTCGACACCTGTTGCATCCAAAGGTCTATCTTACTTCCAAGGCATTATGGTGATTCCCAATGTCGCGTGCCGAGCACGGCGGATGATGTCATTAATGCCATAATGGTAGTGCCTGAAGCCAGAGGTCATCGTGATTGGAAGTTGACGTGGACAATCCAAAGTAAGTGGGTACCGACCGGTTTCCCGGGCGGGCCTTGCACGCCGGGCAGGCCGGGAGCGCCGTCGGCGCCTGGTGGGCCGCGCGGCCCCGTCTCCCCGCTGCGACCTGCACACACCACATAGGTATTGTTAATGCACCACTACCACGCAACATCACTACTCTATTTAAATTATTGTGTCGTTCGAAGCAATCTTCTTACTGTTTTTTTAAAATTACTTTACTAGCTAAACCCTAACTCTTTTTATTTTATGTTATAAAAGTAGCCTAAGTTACTCCTTATAACATCAGCTATATGCTAGTGAAAGTCCAGTCTAAATCGGTCCAGCCATTTCGGAGAGTAGGTAGTTGGAACAAACAAACAGACAGACTAATAAAAAAATGTTTCTTGTTATAAGTAGGTAGGTACCGTATAATTATTATGCTTTCATTAGCATTGCATTTAGTAAAAAGCTGTTATTTTGATATTACAAACAAACACTTCAATTTTATTTATTTGTATGTACAACCGCTCAACTGTCGATTGGCCTTTAGACGACGTTAAAAATTCAAATTCTATTGTGTTTCGTTAGTGACACTTGGAGTTTTATAGATGTATAGATTAACAAAAACCAAGCCTGGTAATTTTTTTGCCATCCAAATGCCAATGTTGACAACATTGGCATTTGGATGGCAAGTTGTTGTTTTCATAATGTTACTGTGGAATTTATTTAGTTAAGCATAAATCTTAACTGGTATGAGGTCGGGTAAAATAGTGGCATAACAAAATGACTATCAAAAAACAAATTACAGTTGACATTCCTGACACTCGGTAGCATACGAAATAGTCGTAAAACATACAGGTGTAGTGTCAATCTCTCCTTGACAATCAAGTAATTCTTTGACTCGCTCTCGATAGTTAAAATTATGTTAATTTTCTGCTAAACTACTGTCACTGTGCCTATTTCCTTAAGTTCTACTACCACTAACCACTACAAAGTACAAAATGTTGAACGATTTACCTTGAGACGCAGTCGCGTGGTGCCGTGCCGCGCCGGCACTGCTCGCCTGGCGTCCGGCGGTTATCGTCGACTAGGGCCGTTAGTTATCACTTGTACCACAACAACATTATCTACGCGTGTATAAAGGCCGGTGTTACTCAATACTAGAAGCAAGCGAGTCGTGCCACATGCGCTAGTCAGCTGCGAGGCGCATGCTAAGTCAAATGCACGGACTACTGAACAAATGGACTGCTAGGGCTACTGTTCCCTTTGTGGTTTATATCGAAGAGTTTTGTTTCCATCGGATCAGTAGGGCGTGCGCCGGGGATCCCAGGCTCTCGTGCAGCGTGTAGCAGTCGGTGGTTACCCGCTTGCCGCGCTTGCCGCGCGCGCCCTTGTCGCCGGGCAGGCCGGGCGGGCCCGCCGCGCCGCCGTCCCCGCGCTCACCGCGCGCGCCTGCCGCCCCTTCGACAACACTCACCGTCACACTCCACCACACCACTACCATAACCGTATGTCTATATCCAGCATTGTAACTACTCGCAGTGCCATCTCTCGACGCTCTTATTTATGAGGAATCAGAACTCGCTGCAATGTTGCTATTCCTTAAGGGGGATGCGCTAAGGTAGCCCGCGAGATACAAATTTTCTTACGTTTTTTGCAATTTGCAGGTCAGTGTCAGGTTGTATGTATTGCTGATTAATGATTATAATTCTGTAAAGCTATATTTGAAACGGTCGCGAATCATATTTAATCAACCTCAGACCAACAAAAACGGATAGACGCAGCGCGCCGAACATCAAAAGTGAAGCCACAAAACCGTGCTCCTGCAAGTAAACATACAGGCTCACGCACACATAGATCTACGCTAAAACCATGCTTATCGCTCCTAGTACATCACGAGTCTTCGTCTAGATAACATCAATCTGCCTAGCCTTTTCCCAACTATGTTGGGATCGGCTTCCAGTCTAACCGGATGCAGCTGAATACCAGTATTTTACATGGAGCGACTGCCTATCAGACCTCCACAACCCAGTAACTGGATAATACGATACCCCTTGGTGAGACTGGTTGTCAGACTTTCGTGCTTCTGACGACTCGTAAAGACTGTCAAAGATCCACAAATGACAGCCGGGACCGCTTAACGTGCTTTCCGAGGCACGGAGGAGTCTCGATATGTGAAAATAGTCACCCATATACGGACCAACCCCGGCAAGCGTAGCTTAATCTGATGGATCGACCCGAGCGGCTGTTATTACTTAGCCACGAGCTCCTCCGTCGTCTAGATAACATCAATAAAAAAAATAGAATGATGCCTTCCTGTGAAGAAAAAACAAATCACATAAAAAGTCTCACGGAATCACTTTTCACTTGTACGTCGTACTTGAAATAACATCGTTTTTTAATTTAATTAACTATGAATTTTAGGTTACTGGGAACAAAAAACCTCAACAAATGAATGAATGAAAGGAGTGACATAACGTGGCAGGGTTGCCATAATGTGATTTCAATTTTTCCCTTTCGATTAAACCGATTTAAATTATGATTTCTTATTTCGAGTAATTATATTTCTGTTTTCTTTTTTATATATTTTAGATTTCCAAGTAATACTGAATCTAAAAATTAATGGATAGTAGCTATACGAAATAGCGATGTAAAAATTTTTGTTTTTAGTTTTGGAATAGAAGTCCTTCTTAACAATCGAGTTGTATAATACTATTACTCAACAATATCTTAATCGTACAATATTATCCTACCCATACAATATTATTCCCCAAATTGTAGGGAAACACTTTAACATGAGTACCCTTTTTACACACATAGATAAAAAGGTGGCTTAACTTTTGATGCTCGCAACTCGCAGTGCTCTGTCTTCCTGTTTGTGTTGGTCTTTGTAATGGCCAATTCTAAAAACGTTCACATTCGAGTCGCAATCTGTCAAACTTGTCTAAAATGTTGGTAAATTGATGGTTTTTTGACAGATTGCGAATGAGATGCGAATGTGAAGGTTCTTAAATAAATAAGGGAATTGCCCCGCCGATATTGACCTACCAATTGCAAAAAAAGTAAGAAAAATTTAATTTCGCGGGCTACCCTGGAGCTTTCGCCTTAAGCCAATTTAAACAATAAGAAGCAGATTCGTCGAGAGACGAAACTAGCGCAAATTATTTGAAAAGCTCTAAAAAACTGTTATTGATGTTAATGTTATTATTACTTTTAGTCTGGTGCGCATTAGCTGCACGGTGAAATTAGTTCAAATTACGATCTGGCTAGAGGACTACGAGTAGCAGTCCGGCGCAGGTTACACAGGGCCCTGCCTGCCGCGCTGCGCCGGCGCTCTCCTACTACATCAAGCATGCGTGGCTACGCTGCTACGCTACGTGTAAGGACTGGGCCAGGTACCGGGGGGGCCGGGCGGGCCGGGCGGGCCCTCAATGATGCCTGTGGGGAACGCGTCGCCCTTCAGCGTTGTCGTGAAGCCGCGCTCGCCCTTGTCACCCTTGTCACCCTGAAACCAAACATTACAAACAGGATTAGAATAAGATTTATGTAAACGCATACTGGTGCTTGCTCCTTGAAGCTTTCTTAAACGAACCTTTTATAGTCGCATCTTCCAAAATCTGTTCAAATACATACAGTACACAATCAGTGAAAATTTCAAATGTCTACCTATTAAGATTTATGAGATACAGATACAGCCCGCTGACAGACGTTCCGCTTGGCACCTTTTTTACGATTTTTGGATAACGTAAAAGTAAAATACTAAAAGTGTAATACAGAATGTGTGCATAACAAAAAAAAAAGCGAGAAGAGTAGGTACAAAAATATTATAAAAGTTTTTTTTTACCTGTAAAAAAAAACAGTTTTAGGCTATGTTTGTACGAACTCTATCGCAACTACGAAACTAGTTACGAATTTGAAACTTCTGTGTATCATGTACGCACGGCTACACATCAAGCTATACATTTCCAGTTTATGCTGATCTCGCATTGTATAGGATTTCCGTACAATGCGAGGTCAGCTTAAACTGGAAATGCATAGCTTGATGTGTAGCCGTGTGTACCATAAACTTTATTTAATCAACATACATTCCGAAAAACCGGATTCATAAGGTTTTATCTAAATATTGGCGATTATCTGCAATTGCAAAAAATAACTTATCATATATTATCATTATGAACAACTTTTACCATGGGACCAATCCTGAAATTGTGAATTAAAAAAAAAAAAACAGCTGTTCCCTACATAGAAAAAATGAAAATTTTCCTGAGCTTTCCGGTGGAATATGATTCAAAATAAGGAGCTGAAGCCCCCTGTTAATTTGCGGAGGGCTGTCCCTTACACCCTGTATATAAGACAAAATATAAAAATAGAAATGAAATATGAATAAAAATTATGCAGGGTTGCTTGTTTACCTTGAGTCCAACAGGGCCGAGTGATCCAGGTGGTCCAACGAGGCCGGGCGGACCCACGGGCCCCACAGGTCCGGGTGGACCTGACGGCCCGGGCGAACCCACGCGGCCCTCGTGCCCCGGGAGCCCCTCCGCGCCCTGCGGCCCCGGGGAGCCGGGGGGGCCTGGCTCGCCAGGTTCGCCCTGTGCAACACATTTCACGTTGAGAAAAAGTGTTTCTTTACTTTCAAATTGAAGTGGTGTTTTGCAGTTCTCAGAAACAGGGCTTAAAAAGGTATTTTTTCAACACGCTTTTACGCTTTTTTTTTTACGCTTTCACTTGCATAGAATACACGGATCATCATATTTTTATTGTCTTTATTAAATAATAGATTTGGGCATTTGACATACTTTTTAACGAACTTCAAAAAAGGAGGAGAAGAAGGTTCTCAATTCCTCTGTAATAAATATTATTGTTTGTTTTACGCATCAATTTAATAGTTTTGTGATATACACTAATAATATTAAAAAAAACATATTTTTTTTAAAATTTGTAGTTAATATTTTTTTTAACATGTATGGACGCTATACTATTCCGGGTTAACGGGAACGCCCTTTGTTAGTTAACATACTGTATATGTATATATATATAAGAAGATTAATTTAAATATAGGTACTTACCTCACTACTACCTACTACACAAAACGAAAGCTCATGCAATGAGTTTGAAGCATGCATCACTTTGAAAGTTTGTTGGTATAATAGATCAATTTACATAGTGTTGTGCTGCGTGTTGCGGCCGCTGCGAGCAGCGAGGCTCATTGCGGGTCTTGAGTCTCGAGGACTGTTCGCTTCACTTCATAGTAGTGAATTAGCGATGCACTTATTTTGAGTTGCAGTCGAGTAGCTTCCGTGACTGGGTGTTAGTGTTAGGATGGGCGTGTGTGTGTGTGTGCTACTCACCTTGAGTTGTATGACGGTGTGGGCGGAGATGTTGTGCCCGGCGGCCTGCAGCCCCTGCGCACACACGCGCGTCAGAGGTCGTACGTGGGCGGTCTGCGCGGGCGCACAAACCACCCCGTGTGACCACACCGTACCACTTAACATGTGCCGACTGTAAATACGAAAGAAATCTCCCACATTTACAGCAAGCATATGTTAAGCAGTATTTATATAATCAATAATTTAAAAAATATCGGATGCAAGTAATACAACAACAACTACCTACAACGACATATAAAGCACAATAAGATAAGCGTCGCGTACGACATGGCTGCCACACTCTAACTACTGGCCGTGCGGTAAAGGTTGTATGGCTGTACCTTGACGGCTATGATCTCGGCGCTCGTGTACGGACTTATCTTAAAACTGTCCACGGATCTTTTCACGCCCTGCAATGCCACCTTACCATTTAATTAATTACATACTCCTACTTACAGTCGACTCAGACAGAGCGTGGCATGGAACACGTGTGTCTGTTATACATTACATACTCCTACTTACAGCCGACTCAGACAGAGCGTGGCATGGAACACTTGCGTGTCTGTTATACATTACATACTCCTACTTACAGCCGACTCAGACAGAGCGTGGCATGGAACACTTGTGTGTCTGTTATACATTACATACTCCTACTTACAGCCGACTCAGACAGAGCGTGGCATGGAACACGTGTGTCTGTTATACATTACATACTCCTACTTACAGCCGACTCAGACAGAGCGTGGCATGGAACACTTGTGTGTCTGTTATACATTACATACTCCTACTTACAGCCGACTCAGACAGAGCGCGGCATGGAACACTTGTGTGTCTGTTATACATTACATACTCTTAAATAAAACTTATCTTAAAACACACAATACACTTATCTTAAAACTGTCCACGGATCTTTTCACGCCCTGCAATGCCACCTTACCATTTAATTAATTACATACTCCTACTTACAGCCGACTCAGACAGAGCGCGGCATGGAACACTTGTGTGTCTGTTATACATTAGTTATTCCTACTTACAGCCGCCTCAGACAGCAGCACATTGCTATTATGCTGCCTACTTCAGGACTCTAAAGTAGGCTTAGAATAAAGGCATAAGGTGAGAAGATAACTGACACCTGTCACGCTTACCTTGACGGCGGAGAAGACGTCGAAGCCGGGACTGCCGTGCTCGCCCTTGTGCCCCTTGTCGCCGGGCCGGCCCTGCAACACACGTACTTACTGTCACACGTCGCAGGAGAAAGAGAAAATGCTAAATGCGTCAATTAGAGATTTTAGTGAATTTCGCTGTCTTTGACTTGGCAACAATTCTATTGAAAGAATATAAACGTATTCCAGTTTGAAGTACCTACAGGGCGTTGCACTCTCACGGCAGAATAAGCTTATAAAGTTGAATTGTCTGACTTTATAATAAAATTTATGACTGAGTGATATGGTAAACTGGTGATGAGTAAACTTCATTTGATTTAAAATAACTTACCGGGTCTCCCTTAGGTCCATCCAACCCGATGGGTCCCTGAAATTGACAAGAAGCCACATTACTCTTATCCCGTTGTCAGTAATATTCTCATTGCAACAAGCTATTTGGTATACAGGCAGATAACTTGCAACTACTTTAATCAATTTTGTGAGTGTTTTCAGTTGTCAACAATCCTTTTACGTCAATCTTCTAAGCTATGAGTTCAAAAAGTTAATTTACACACACAATCAAAACGAATTTTGGCAGTGTAGCGGCAAATGAATTTATTTTTCCTGTATACCAAATCAATTAATCAAAGCTGGTTCGACTGTACAATACTGTAATATTTTATGACATGTGGAGCTTATATGGAAGAGACCGTCTCACGGGTTCGAGTGTGACAGAGACGACGCTCTACGAAGCAACATTTTTCTAAAACCGTTGTGCATAATTTTAAAAATAATAAAACAAAATACCTATAATAAAACTAGAACCCTGCCGTGTTCTAGTTTTATTATAGGTATTTTATTACAGAATTACTATGAAGCATTAGTTTGTCTCTACGCGCATAATTAGGAAACGTTTTTGAAAGTATTTAGTGTATTCTTATAATTGATATTTATAGGCCGAATTTTTCGTTGGTAACAGTCCCATGGTCCCAGGTCCCATGGTAACAGCTAGCTGTGCCATTTTGCAAAAGCATTCTACATGAAGACATCTATCTATACGTAAAAATGAAATGAAGCTTTTCGCGTGCGGTCCATAAAGTACAGTTAAGCAAATATTAACGTTCCTAACCTAAAAAATACTACATTGTAATTTATAAATATACATACTAAAAAAAAAAAATTTTTGAAAGTTCAGAAGACCCAAATAGCCTCACATTCTTTCATTTAGCGTGCCACAGGCGCACCCGCCAGGCGGTTCCGCCGCAGCCGTTACCACCCCGGTAACGGCGGCGGCGGAACCGCCTGGCGCAATAAGTCTCCCGTCACCCAAGCACAAGACTAAATAAGTTTTTTCTGTGACCCAAGTGAACCATGAAAATCACCAACAAAAAAGTCGACCTATAGGTATTTATTGATTAGATTGTTTAGCTAAATTCGTACGCACAATTCTGGCCAGAGCGCAATGCCGACTGTAGTCAATGATCGGTCATGTAAATAGATTACAACCAAAACAATAAGCTAGTCTAGTAAGAAATACCAACTACCAGGGAGACTACGCTTACACCATGTCAGTAGGCTAGTAGCACATTCACCAGGGGTGCGTTCCAGTCAGTAGAGCGACGATATGCTTCGCCTCGCGCACATCATTATACTCATAATTTCGCCTTCATGGAAAACAGTGTAGTTTGCACTGGTGCACTACACGCCAATCACATTATTTAAAGATGAAAGCCTTCATCATAGATAAAAATCAAAAATGTTATCTGTGGTCCGATCGCGGGCGCACCATCTTGTCATCTGTCAAATCATTGTACTTTTTTGTGCCGCGCGCTGATCACGCTTCCGATAAAAAGTTCAGATATATTTATCGAAATGGGAAAACATCGAAGAAAACGAGACCAGGAAATGGAGGACCTGAACGAATATCTGCGAGAACTGGAAAATCGAGCGAATACATGAAAGCGGAGTCGTGATGGACACCGGTAAGTCTCTCGATATACCTACCAATTTGTCGTTAGCTGAGATAATTTTTACTTAAATTACCCTGGAGCCGTAATATGCACATCAGTCTCTAGAGTTTCCACGTGAGGTAGACCTTGAGAACACTAACTAAGCCGTATACTTACACAAGGACAACAAACACCACACGAGTTTTCACTGTGAGGTCAACCGCTGGTGTATCGGTCAGTGTTACAAACACATCCCTGCTAGAATCCTAGCAGTCTCTAAGAGTTTTGACGGGAGCTTAACCAAGAGACCAATAACTATGCCGCATAACTACAAAAGAACAACACCATACGAGCTTTCACCAGAGGTCAGCCCTTGGAATATCGTTCAGTTATAAAAATACATCCCTGCTAGATCCCTAGCTGTCTCTAAGAGTTTTGACGACAGCTTAACCAAGAGACCAATAACTATGCCGCATAACTACAAAAGAACAACACCATACGAGCTTTCACCAGAGGTCAGCCCTTGGAATATCGTTCAGTTAGAAAAACACATCCCTGCTAGATCCCTAGCATTCTCTAAGAGTTTTGACGGGAGCTTAACCAAGAGACCAATAACTATGCCGCATAACTACAAAAGAACAACACCATACGAGCTTTCACGAGAGGTCAGCCCTTGGAATATCGTTCAGTTATAAAAACACATCCCTGCTAGATCCCTAGCAGTCTCTAAGAGTTTTGACGAGAGCTTAATCAAGAGACCAATAACTATGCTACATAGCTACAAAAGAACAACGCTTTCACGACAAGTTAGCCAATAGTCTATATATACATTCAGTGTTATAAACACGTCCCCGCACCATCACTTGAGGTATACCTTGGAATTGAGCAGTCTGGAACCTAACTCTTATTATGAGTGTGAAGCCCACTTCCATGAAAGATACTGTAGTCAAACATGTTCAAGAGGCTGTGTGTCAGGTGTCAGGTGACTGAAGCCAACGAATCCGGACACTGAAAAGCCACACTCAATGCTGCCAATTATAATTTATTTACTTGAAAGACAACAACTAGTGGTCTTCAAAAAATGTCAAAATACTTACATTAATTTTAGATACCTACTAGTATACAATTTAAATTAGATATGCTATGTTAGTATTTATTTCAATTCTACTACAGTCCAACCGGAAGGAGACGGAGAGTGAAATGGTATCCATACACCAACCTGAAATGCCTTACCATCAAATGTTGAGAATCTGCGGAGGGTGCAGTTGATTACTTCACTTTGGTGGTCAGAAATTCTGATAAATGAACTAAATGTGCAGGCGAAGCAACATTTAAGAGAGGTATGAAGCACCCATAATCTGTTGCCTGTTGAACCTACCAACGTTTTGGGGTGGGGGGTGGCAGCTGCAGTAAATGAAGGTGGAATCAAATGGGACCAAAGGATCAGGGGGCGGCAGAATAAAGTGGCTATTGCCATTGGGTCCATTGACAAGGGCCTTAACAGTTTAATAGCTTCCCAAAGGAGTGTAGATCAAATCTAAACAGCTGAACTACTGTGTGTAATCTATCATGATTGCATCACACAAGTATCTTTGATCCTACCCAGCCTTAATAAAGAAATGAAAGAACTGATGGAGCGGGCACCAATATCTAAATACCTGTTCAGCTATATGCCTCAAAGATAAATTCAACGTCATCAAATGTTGCCGAGTCATGATTGTCACTAGCTTAAATATGCATTGATGGATTGCAGTATTTCCCTGAATTTTGGAGAGTATTACTACTAATCCAACCATACATGGTGGATCAAGGGTTATAAACTATCCTTTATAGAGTTTCCAGTTCAAACTTCGGAATAAAAAATTCAGTCAAAAAAAAAAAAAAAAAAAAAAGCCACCCTATATCCATAGAAATCAATAACGTCTTAGGTGCCATGAAACATGTTTCCCTGCCAAGAATAATTTTTTATTTAGTATATTTTTACCAAAATCAGATGACAATTGGAGATACATAAATATGTTGCTACATTCCACTTTAACAGTGGAATAAAGGACAGCTATAATGAAAGAGTTTACATGCCTCCAGGCTTGGCACAGAACCATGTGTGTTGGCAGAGATCATGAAGCCAGTTGTCTGTCACCTGAGGTCATAAAGGTTGCTCTATGTCATATATCCTCACAATATTCTATGCCTTGCCGATTTATATGCAAGTGTTTAGAAAATGTGTCTAGTATTCAAACTATGTTATGAAAAATCTAGAATTTATTATAAATAAGTATTCAAAACTAAAAAGAGCGCCCTATAACCCAGACAATGCTACTGGTAGATTTCTATTAGATTCAGTCCAGTTTGCCATTTCACTTAGACAGGAAAAGATAGTTTATTCTTTAGTCCATAAAGAATTTCAAGTCTAATAAGGAAATGCAAATAGTAGAATTATCCTAATTACTAGGTATTCTTGTTGCTACATCCCAGCTGTACAGTTTGCTTTACACCAAGATGATGAAACGTCACAGAACAGTAGCCTTAAAGTATAACAATTAAAATAACAAGGTCATAACTAGTTTATAATTCAAATTCATAATAACATAACGCCTGTATTCCCCGAAGGGCTAGGCAGAGGTGCACCTACCTAGGTATTTCAAATTAAAACTAGAATCAAATTCTAAATCATTTATTTGCAACGGTGGCTCACATTTCAATAAACTACAATTAGAATTAAACAATTTGACTTTGTTCTTGAAACATTATCTGTTGCTTCTCAAACTGGCTGGTTCTGGTATGTAATTAAAAAAGTTCCATATAAATTACCTTGGACTATTAACAGCATTTATAGGGCCCAAAACATTTTCAAGCAAACTCAGATTGGTACTGTGAGGTGTTACTTACTAAGAATAGATATTATCACAATAGCCAATTGCCTATATCAATAAGATGGGTGGTACTCGTTCTACTCACCTAAAGCTTAACTAGACAGTGGTGGCAATAGTGCGAGGAAAAACAAATATGGGCCTATGCATCCTATTTTAGTTCCAAAGGAAACACTATGACAGATCTAGAATCTAGACGCCCAAATATGGAAATTGAATGGAAGTGAGGTGGATATACCTTCAAGTCAATTGTTGTTAAACTGGGTCAGCCCCAGATTAACCTGTTTGCAAACAGGTCAAATTCTAAGTGTCAGAATGGCATCATGGATCTAGGTGCATGCTCTGTAGATGCATTCACTATCAAATGGGATCTCCACACCCATTGCACAGGAGTCTCACACTGATTGCCACAATATTATCAGGGACGCTTTCCTGACAAGATGAACACTAATCCCTTCAAATAATATAGTACTAACTTTCTTGTCTAGCAAAGCAAGAAAGCGATATGAATCTGCTCTGGATCAATGGACTATTGAGAGTCAAGATATTGGCCCCTCCTAGGCTCAGTCACCATGGTGACATTGTTATTGACCACTAAGTTTAATGAAGGATTGCTATATAGCTAACTCAATACCTTAAAGATATTGAATGAGTTATAATTATATAACAGAAACAGAAGAAAATGCTGAATACTAAGTCAGCAATTGCTCCAGTTTTAGGCCCCACATTAGCACAGATGACAGTGTCAAGGTTTCTTAGGGTAATTTGGTATATTTAAATTAAGAGTCAAATATGAAATAATTTTGGGACAGTAACGTTTCAGGTTATCTCATGTCTTTCATAAATAATGCTGGGTCTAAAACTACTTTTAAATTATATACCTAACCATATTAACTCTTGTAATTGCACACAGAATTCAAACCGTGTCACTTATTACACATAGATAACATTTCTATTAATGAGGATAATATTAACATAAAGATACCAGAAATATTTGAAATTTCTGCACCTGGTAGATCTCAACCCTTCTTGATATTACCACTTTCTTAGTTTTTACTAAGAGTAAGACAAAATTGTAAATCATTAATTATAACTTTATACAAAAATATTATCACCGCCTCTACTGTAACCATTAGTGGATGGATAAACCAAAATTTAAGTGCATAATAGTGGAATAATTTTTTCTATTTTCACATATACAGACATGCCTCTACTTTAAAGGCCCTTGAGGGGGGGGAGGTATCAATGTTGAGGTCATAAGAAATGCTGCTGGTTGGACCACTTTCTCAACCTTTTCTCGCTTTTATATGTGACCAATATTAATCCTAATGCATTTGCACAGGTTGTGTGCTCTATAGAAAGTGGCTGTTCATAAAACTTATTATATTTTTATGTCAATTTTAATTGTCTGCTTATAAGTAATTGATGTGTGTATTAGATTATGGTTTGGTTGATTCAAGACTGA
The DNA here is from genome assembly GCA_947363905.1 of Lithophane semibrunnea. Classification (NCBI taxonomy): domain Eukaryota; kingdom Metazoa; phylum Arthropoda; class Insecta; order Lepidoptera; family Noctuidae; genus Lithophane; species Lithophane semibrunnea. Next base: position 243,770 of record OX376196.1, read on the forward strand.
ATAGGAATTCCAGGAACAAATAGTCTGTCTTTACCTTAATGGAATACTTACTGATTCTTATAATAACATGGTTTAGCTACAATGTTTAGTTGTTAAATAATGTTGAAATGATTACCAACACAACTTTGTTCTTTGAACATCTACACTGTTTTCCATGAAGGCGAAATTATGAGTATAATTATACAGATCGGACTAACTTACCTAGTGACGTCCGATCCTTAATTATATGAAATAATTTCGCCTTCATGGCATCCCAACCCTTCCCAGATAATCAACCTACATATGTGTACTGGATTATCAAAACCCCTTCTAAAAGTTGTGTTGTGCTATATATGCACTATGCCGGGACACTTTACTCCTTGGCTAGGACTAAACGATGCCCCTATAGGTCATCGTAAATTCCCGTTTTTAGGTTCTTTAGCTTTGAAGAAATGATTTGACAGATGACAAGATGGTGCGCCCGCGATCGGACCACAGATAACATTTTTGATTTTTATCTATGATGAAGGCTTTCATCTTTAAATAATGTGATTGGCGTGTAGTGCACCAGTGCAAACTACACTGTTTTCCATGAAGGCGAAATTATTTCATATAATTAAGGATCGGACGTCACTAGGTAAGTTAGTCCGATCTGTATAATTATACAGTGTATTAATTATTATGTAGGTCACTACAGAAAGTATTTATAACTGAAATATTTAAAATTTATAGCCAAGGCCACAAGGGCCTAAGTAGTAGCCCGCGAAATACTTCAGTCACAAGTAACTATATTTGTTTGAAAATTGATCAACATACGATTCGTAACAGTAATAATAATAAGAATCTACATTCATTTACTAAATAGAGTCATGTATATCATTAGGATAATACTACCTAAGAGGCCGTTTACGAAATTTTGCCGATTTACGTGATTTTACATTTAAAATACTTACTGTATTTCTATAAGTTTTAATAATATATTTTTTCTAACTGCATAACATGAAAGATCATTTCTATTATGTATGAACTAGTAGCGCAGCTACATATTCCATTAGAGGGAAGCCGAAGAAAAAGTTATTCAGTTCTCATAATTATACTCAAGATAACATCAATAGGTACCTCAAAATGTAAGTCATTCCTTTACTTTTCTTAAAACGCCATCTATGGTCAAGTAGTAGTACCAAAGAGAAGCTTTATCACTAGAAAAACAAAATTATCAATGTACGAAGTACATTAATTTTATTTTGAGAATACTTAATACTTAACATTACATTTTATAAGTATGCTTTAATTTTAGGAACGAACGTTTATTCTGGTATAAATTTCATGCAATAATAGTTAATGTAGCAAGTCGAAATTTACAGTTTATTCTATGCGTAATTTTTGTAGTTTTATGATTTTGAATAGGATTTTTTTTAGATATTCCATACATGTTTCAAAATTCTGAGGCCGGTATGAAGTAAACCACTTTTTAAGAGGAATTATTATACAACCTCTATGGGACAAACTTTGAAATCGCGAAAAAAAAAACAGCTGTTCCATACAATTTGTCAATTTGAGTGAACACAAATGTAGGAAACAGCTGATTTTTTTTTCGCGATTTCAAGTTTGGTCCCATAGAAAAAGTTGTTCAAAATGATGAGTACAATGACCCTTTTTCGGGTTTAGCATAAACAAAAAATAATGTTGTATATTTTTTATATCATTACAGTAGTTCAATCCACGAGCTCGAAAAAGTGGCGTCGCGCATTTTTTGTAGCTTCGGATTTGGGCTATACATACCTACATATAAATACATAATAAAAAAAAGCGAAAACCGAGGCCGCTATAAACTATACTACTAACTATTTTCCACCACTCATGAGTCTCGCTGTCGAAATCTTTCAGTTTCTCAAAAATTACGGTCAAATCATTGGAAATGTAATAAGCCTTTTAGATAGGTAAGTATTATAATATTTCATGGAAAAAAGTTCAGGCGCGAGGCGACGCTCATCTATGTTGACTACGACTAGTTGACTACTGTTAGGGTTCTGCGTTAGGTTCAGGGACAACAACATTCATCAGAAACTTTACTGCACACCACTACTACGCCAATCGTGCGCCATTCGTGCGCCACTCGTGCGCCACTCGTGCGCTTCGTGCAGTAAAGAGCCTGACGGGGGGGCTGGCACTGCTGGCAACGAGTTAGTAAAGGCGAGGCGGGGTGACGCGGGGCGGGGGTTACGTCTACCACACTAGGGTGTGCTACGGTGTCTTACCATGAAGCCTCGCTCGCCCTTCTCGCCCTTGCTACCCTGAAACGTGACACGCGTGTAGTGCACGGCAAGACGAACGCACAGACAACCCGCACGAGCTAGTCGGCAAAGCGTCCGACACTCTCATGATCGGGGTCGAGTGCAAAGGGATCAGAAGTTAAATGCTTGTCAATAACTGAGAATATTTACAATAAGACAAAGGTTAAAGAAAACTTAGGGTTAATTAAATGAAAAAAGAATATACCGGGAATCCATTTTTCCCTGGAGCTCCAGTTAACCCCTGCAAACGAAACAAATAAAATAAATAAAAGCAAACTGAAGCAAAACTTATTGTTGAACTGGAGGTCAAAAGTACTTCAGCCTTCCTTTGTGCAAATAATACCAAAATATGTACTTTAGCGCCCGGTATCTGAGGTATTCTTAGCCGGAGTTCACGCATTGTGCTTCTGCCTTCTGAACATTCCGAAAGGGATCAATAGCTACTACCGGTTGAGCAGAGGAGCTCAGACACCGCGCGCGTGCTGCGCGTGCGACGAGTGTGACGTGTGTGACGCATGCGACACATGCGTGGCGTGGCACGCGTGCTTACGTACCGGAGGCCCGGGCTCGCCGGGGTCGCCCTTCTTGCCTTTCTTTCCGCGCTTGCCGGGCGGGCCGGGCGGACCTGCAACCAACAACACACACTTTAAAAAAACTTTACCGGTCAAAATCATAACCCTCCTTTTTTCTTCGCCGTAGTCGGGTAAAAACTAAAACCCAACTACGACAAAAATGCCAACTGAAAGGGGCTAAACAAGACATCATAGACAGACAAAAATCCGGAGTCACACATCGTGTTAGGGCATAAATCAATAGATTACATGGGACACCGGATTTTTATCTGTCTGTGATGTCTTGTTTATACCTTTTCAGTTGGCATTTTTGTCGTAGTTGGGTTTTAGTTTTTACCCGACTACGGCGAAGAAAAAAGGAGGGTTATGATTTTGACCGGTATGTATGTATATATGTATGTATGTATGTATGTTCATCTGTTCCCTCCTATCTTCCAAAGCACTTATCACAATTTGACAAATGAGGTATCGTTAGAAGCGTCGTGATTGTCCGCTGGTTATAGGCTATGTGATGTCACATTAAATTAAAAATGGCGCCCTCTAGAGCACATAAAGTGAGGAACTTAAAAAAATATAATATATATGTTGGGTATCAAATGAAACGGCTTAATGAGCACATTTCAAAAAAATATATATTATAACCCCAAAAGAATTTAAAAAAAAATCAAGTAATAAAAACTAAAACCCAACTACGACTTAAAAGGTATAAACAAGACACCACAGACAGACAAATTAAAAATCCGGAGTCACACGTGTTAGGGCATAAATCCGGGCATATATGGCCCGAAGGCGTGTCTTTCCGGCAATTTATTGTATTTAAGAAAATCGTGAATGGATAAGCCGGTTAACTTAATAAGTTTTAATTGTAAAAGCGTTACGACATCAGTTGATTGTATCAGACGACTGTGCGCCACTGCGGACGTTATTGCACTGCAGGAGACGTGGTTGCTGCCGCATGATCTGGCTTTTTTGGGAAATATACACAATGACTTTGCATTCACCGGAAACTCAGCAGTGGATACGGCAGCAGGTGTACTTCGTGGTCGACCCTATGGTGGTGTAGCACTTCTGTGGCGGAAGAGTCTGTTCTCAATGGTTAGTGTTATACAGTGCAGCAGTGTTCGTATCGCGGCGGTAAAAGTGAGAATGTGCGACAGAGATATGCTAGTGTTTTCTGTGTATATGCCTACCAACTCCAATGACAATCTTACTGAGTTTACTGACTGTTTAAGTGAAATTGCAGCTATAATTGACAGTAATAATATAGAAACAGTATTTATGTTCAGATAGGCTGATTATAATTTATGTTAGGTGACTATAACGCACATATTGGCGAGCTATTTCATAGTGAATTGCTTAAGATCTGTGAGGAACAACAGTGGTCATGTGCAGATATTGAGTGCCTGCCGAGTGATTCATACACTTTCGTGAGCGATGCGCATGGGTGTAGGCGCTGGCTTGACCATTGTATTACGACAGCGGCCGCGCGACAGACACTCGTAAGTGTTAAGGTACTGTACGATGTATATTGGTCAGATCATATGCCTATAGAGGTAGAATGTAATCTAAAATTAATTACACCTAATATAGTATTGCCTAAACCAAGGTGTAATAATATTGTTTGGGGGCTACGTGATTCAAGTCAAATAAGCGTATATGAGGAAATGTGTAATGCAGGTTTGCGAGAAATAGATTTTCCGCACGAGTTTGGTCGCTGTGCAGACACGCATTGTAAGAATGTTAATCACAAAATTGTTCTAGATAATATGTACAACAAAATAATATGTATTCTCCAACAGTCTGCTAAGTGTAGCTCGGCGGCGAATAAGCCCCGAATGTATAAACCTGTACCTGGGTGGAATAAACATGTAAAAATAGCTTACGAGGAGGCTCGATTTGCTTTTCAAGGCTGGCTGTTATGTGGTAAACCAGATACAGGCATTGAATATAACGAAATGCGTAATACACGAAGAATTTTCAAAAGTAATTTAAAATGGTGTCGCAGTAATGAAAAACAAATTAAACTAGATTTAATATCTGAAAAACATAAATCTAAGGACTTTGGAAATTTTTGGAAAAACACGAACAAGCTAAGCCCTAGGTCGAGCCTCCCCGTAAGTGTTGGTGGTAAGCACAACCCCACACAGATCGCAAATATGTTTGTGGACCAATTTAAAGTCAAGCCCTTAGCAAATCCCACAGTAGATACGCAGACGCAGACGCAGTATAGTGACGCAGACGGTGACTGACGCTGATATGAGCATAAAGCTGGGTATGTTTTTCTCTACTAAAGCTGTCGTGAAAGTAATTAAGAATATGGTTAAAGGGAAGTCCCCAGGTCATGATCACCTCAGTGTTGAGCACCTTAGGTATGCAGGTATACACTTGCCGAGAGTATTGTCGATGTTTTTTAGCTGTGCATAAGTCATTCTTATGTACCTAGTGCGCTTATGAGAACCATAGTTGTACCTATCATTAAGAACAAGACTGGTGATGCAGCAGATCCTGCCAATTATAGACCAATATCACTTGCTACGGTCATAGCTAAAGTGCTGGACAGTCTGCTGAATACATACATGGCCCCTAGGATAAGTCTGCACGATGCACAGTTTGGTTTCAAGCCCGGGCTATCGACAGAAAGTGCCATTATGTGTCTAAAGCAGACAGTCCGGTACTACACGGATAGGAAAACACCGGTTAATGCGTGCTTCTTAGATTTGTCCAAGGCATTTGACCTCGTGTCTTATGACCGGCTGTGGGGTAAGCTAAATGAGGAAAAAGTAGAAACCGAGGTTGTCTCTCTACTAGAATTCTGGTATGAAAACCAAATAAACAATGTTAGGTGAGCAGGGACTCTGTCTGAAGAATATAGGTTGGAATGTGGGGTGAGGCAGGGGGGAATTACCTCCCCCCGCTTTTTCAACTTGTATATTAACCAGCTGATTGTTGAGCTCAGCAATACCGGCGTCGGTTGTCATGTTGATGGAGTTGCTATGAACAATATCAGTTATGCGGACGATATGGTGTTGCTGAGCCCATCAATCAGTGCATTAAGACGCCTGTTGAAGGTCTGTGAGGACTATGCTGTGATTCAGGGGCTTAGGTATAACGTCGCTAAGAGTGAGTTAGTTGTTTTTAATGTTGGCGCCAGAAGAGACTTAAATGTGCCATGCATCTCGTTAGTGGGTAAGCCCTGCGGCAGTAAAAATTACCTTTACTAGCCAGGTGCGGGGCGGTTTTCGTCGCAAACGCCGATGCGCGTCCTCCGCACCTCATAAGGATAATAAAAACGCCGATTGGCGTTTTCAGCACTGTTTAAAGAAATTGATCATTCTGACGTTAAAATCTTAGACAAACAAGAAATACGCGATACGGGTGGTACGGTACAGTCGTATTTGGTGTAAAAAACTAAATATACATCAATTAGGAGTCGTTTTGTGCAGTTTTTGTTCCGAAATAGTTAATTAGGTGAATATGGCGATAAATGGTAAGTTAATTATTTTAATTAAATAATTGTGCTTCACTTTTAAACTACCGTCTCATATATTTTAGTTTCTAAAGACAAGAAAGGATAAATTATCATTATAAATTATTATCAGAGGTAGTCAACCTTCTTTTACTTTTATAATACTACTATTATTCCATGCTCCCGTCAAAAAAGTAAAGATAAAACGCCCACCTGCACCATGGATGTCAAGAGGGATACAGATGGCAATGAGACGTAGGGACCGCGCGTTCCGTAAATTTAAAAGGGATCGTAGTGATGAGAACTGGACAATGTTCAAGGCCGCAAGAAATAGATGCAATCAGATGATACGCAATGCTAAACGCCGCCACATTTTGGATACTATAAATTCTTCCTCTTCTGCCGATACTTGGAAATTTCTTGGAACTCTTGGTATCGGCAAATCGCGACATTTAGACCTTCCTAACTCAATTGACTTAGACGAACTCAACCGTCACTTCTCCACTGTTCCGTCCACCATGGATCGTCTAGCCAAGCAGCAAACTGTCTCTAATCTCTGGTCTAACGCGTCCTCATATTAATCCTTTCAATTTCATTCCAGTAGAATCGGGAGATCAGAAATATCATTCTCTCCATCAAATCTAAAGCGGTGGGATGTGACAATATCACTCGTGGTATGATCATAACCATTCTTGATATCTCCTGCCTGCGATTACCCACATCATTAATTTTTCCCTGTACACCGGAGTATTCCCTTCCCTGTGGCGCAAAGCCTATGTCCGTCCACTACCTAAGGTTTCTAATCCCTCTCTTCCTACCGACTTCCGTCCAATTTCTATACTTCCCTTCCTATCTAAAATGCTCGAGGCCTGTGTCCACAAACAATTCTCCAATTTTGTTCATCGTAACTCGCTCATTAGCCCTTTACAATCTGGGTTCAGGCCTGGACACAGCACTGTTTCCGCCCTCCTTAAAGTGACTGGCGATATAAGGGCAGGACTTGAAGATACCAAAGTTACTGCTCTAGTGTTGGTTGACTTTTCGAATGCCTTTAATACCGTCAGTCACGACATCCTGTTAGCCATTCTGTCCCATGTTATGGTCTCTCCCGAAGCACTGGAATGGTTCTCCTCTTACCTTTAGGAACGTCAGCAGTCCGTGCGCGCTGGGGATTCTTCTTCGTGCTGGTGTGATTTGGAAACTGGCGTTCTTCAAGGCGGTATACTTTCTCCTCTTCTGTTTTCTATTTTCATTAATCTTATAACTTCCGAGCTTCAGTGTGCGTATCATCTGTATGCGGATGACTTGCAGTTGTACTGTGAGGGGAAGGTTGATGAAATCCCTGACGTAATAGAAAAATTAAACAGGGACTTGATAGCCATTAAAACCTGGTATGATAGGTTTGGGGTAGCAGTAAACCCTAAAAAGTGTCAGGCGATCATCGTTCTCGAAATATTATTAAGTTGGATAGTACAACCGTGCCACCAATCCATTTCAATGGTATGATCGTTCCATAAAGCAATGACGTGAAGGACCTAGGCTTGCACATCGATAGTAACATGAACTGGCGTACTCAAGTGGCTAGGGTCAGCCAGAAGGTTACTGGAACGCTGCGGGCTCTGTACCGCTTGAAAAACTTATTGCCATCGAGTACGAAGACAATGCTTGTGCAGTCCTTAATTTTCCCTATCATCGATTATGGCGATGTGTGCTACTATGACCTGAATGCAGATCTTCTCGACAAACTTGACCGTCTTCTCAATAATTGCATTCGATTCGTGTTCAATCTGCGTAAATATGATCATGTCTCTGCACATCGATCGCTTCTAAAGTTGTTACCCATACGTCAGCGCAGAGAGCAAAGGGCGCTGACCACCTTGTTCTCGTTTCTTGTCTCTCCCTTTTCCCCTAGTTATCTAGCCCCCCATTTTCAGTACTGTAATGTAGGGTATTCTCAAGTTGTGTTCATATATATAAACTGTTGACCACCCGCAGCGTTTTAGTCAATAAATGTCTATCGAACGAACTACGTGTTTAATTTCCCAAATACTACAGTGGCGACGAGGATGGCGAAATTTACCGAATTCGACATGAAGACGGGAAGCTGGCAGACATACTGTGATAGGCTGGACATGTATTTTTTGGTAAATGCAGTGAAGGAAGACCTAAAATTACCGACGCTAATAGCATTCATGGGTGAAGCGGCATACGAATTATTAGTGAACTTGTGTAGTCCGAAGAAGCCGGCGAACATGACCTTTACCGAGGTCGTGAAGGTCATGCAAGAACATTTGCAACCAAATCCATCTATTTTGGCAGAACGTTATAAATTTCGACAAAGAAGACAACTAGCCGGTGAAAGTATTTCGAATTATGTGGCGGAATTGAAAAAAATTACTCGTTATTGTGAATTCGGCACAAGTTTGGACGATAATTTGAGGGACCAATTCGTGTGCGGGATCTTGAGCGACCTTATTAGACAACGATTGTTTGCGGAAGGAAACATAAAATTCGTTAAAGCGGTATCTGTGGCAAGCGCGTTGGAGGCGGCGGAGCGGGATGCAGCCGCTGTAGACGGGCGGGACAACGTCAGCGGGCCGGCCGGGGCTGGCGCGAACGCGCTCGCGGCGGGGCTCGAAGGTTCGAGAAATAACACAGTGTCGCGGCGTAGTTCGGCAGTATGTGATCAAGTGGGAGACGTACATCGTATGCAAGTGGGAGGATGCGCTGCTTGCGGGGATTACAGACACACGAAAACGGAATGCAGATTTTCAAAGTATCAGTGTAGTAAATGTAAGGAAGTTGGGCATTTGCGTCGGATGTGCCAGGAGAATGGTACACGTAATAACGTGGACCATCGAGACCGCGGCCAATTACGGAGCGGTGGCGGTGGAGCGGACAGGACGGGGCGCGGCGCTGGCGCGGGCGCTGAGGGGTCCCGCACGGCCAGCCGGGGCAACGGGCGGACCGGGAAGGCGCGGCCGGGTCCACATGGGCGGCCAGCTATGCACACGTTCGAGGCACATTGGGAGGAAGACGCGGAAGATTTTGTGGAGGAAGAGGAACCAATTTATCAAATGTCGTTAAGCCAATATAGGCCGGTGAGCATGAACATTTTAGTAAATAATGTATTGTTAATAATGGAAATTGATACCGGGTCTCCTTTATCTTGTATCTCGAGTAAAACCTATGAAGAATACTTTTCTGACATACCGTTATTACCGTGTAAATTATCAGTAAAATTTTATAATGGAAGCAAAGTTCAGCCTACGGGGTATCTAGAAGTAACTGTTACCTATAAAAACCGGAAAAAGAGGTTAGATTTATATGTGTTCAAAACGGGAAGTACTACACTTTTAGGTAGGCAATGGTTATCGGAATTAAATATTAGTATACCCCCTATCACAATAAATAGTGCGAGAGTAACAGAGGAAGAGATAACGGTTCAGCAAAAAAAATAATTTTGTATGTAATATCTATTCTAGGTACCATGAGTTATTTGATGGCGGATTGGGGTGTTTCACGGGCGGTCAGGCCACATTACATTTACGTGAGGGAGCTGTGCCGGTATACTGCCGCGCGCGGCCGCTGCCGTACGCGCTGCGCTCGCGTGTCGACATCGAGCTCGAAGCCATGCTGCGCGCGGGCATCATCGAGCCTGTTGACGCCTCCGACTGGGCCACACCACTGGTAATTGTACACAAGCCGGATGGCGCTTTACGTTTATGTGCTGACTATAAGGTTACAGTGAATCGTATGTTAAGGGTTGATAAGTATCCTGTGCCTAAGATAGACGACTTATTTACTAAGTTAAGTGGTAGTAGATATTTCACAAAATTAGATTTATCGCAAGCGTATAATCAAATACGCTTAGATGAATCCAAGGATTTTACAGTTATTAATACACATAAAGGACTTTTTAGATACAATAGATTAGTGTATGGACTCGCGTCGAGTCCAGGAATTTTCCAAAGAATAATGACACAGTTGTTTGATAAAATACCAAATGTGACAATATTTTTAGATGATATATTGATCACGGGAAATACGATTGAGGTACATGTAGATACAGTAAACAAGGTTCTTAAAATATTGCAAGAAAATGGTTTAAAAATAAAAAAGGAAAAGTGTGATTTCTTGAGTAAAGAAGCAAAATATTTAGGGTTTATAATTAGTAGAGAGGGCGTTAGAGTGGATCCAGAAAAAATTAAACCCATTATTAAAATGGCTACTCCGACTAATGTATCTGAACTGAAATCATTTTTAGGTATGGTAAATTTTTACGGTAAATTTATTAAGAACTTAAGTTTCTATTTATCACCAGTCTACGAATTGTTGAAAAAGGGTAAACATTGGGTATGGGGTAATACACATTCTCAGGCATTTAATAAAATAAAGAAGTTATTAATTAGTTCAGAAGTATTATCTCACTATGATGAATCACGGCCCGTGATAGTGACGTGTGATGCGAGCTCACGGGGCACCGGCGCTGTGCTTGCGCAGCGAGCGCCCGACGGCTGCGAGTATCCTATAGCGTACGCATCAAGGACGCTCACCTCCGCGGAATATCATTATAGTCAAATACATAAAGAGGCTTTAGCTATAGTATTCGCCGTGAAGAAATTTCATCAATATTTATATGGCAGACCATTTGTGTTAAAAACAGATCATAAACCCTTAGTTAGTATATTTGGATCGGAATTAGGCATTCCAAGCATGACAGCTAGTAGGTTACAGAGATGGGCGTTAATATTATCAGCTTATGATTTTAAAATTGAATATGTGAATACAAGTTCAAACACAGCTGACGCTTTGTCTCGATTAGTAGAAAGTTACAAAGCTATTAGCGAAACAGGCATAGAGGAAGTCCCGGAGCAAACATACCTTCACTTTGCCTCGGATGCCTTGTTACTTAAATATGAAGACATTAGAAAGGAGACAAAAGGAGATCCAATGTTAACGCGTATATTGAGCTATGTTAGGGATGGCTGGCCTAAGGAAGTAGAGATAAAGGAACTTAGACCTTATTTTAATAGACGTAGTGAAATATATACCGAGTTAGGTTGTCTTATGTGGGGTCATAGGTTAATCGTGCCAAGATCGTGTCAAGATAGGGTATTGATGGAGCTACATGATACTCATATGGGAATAATTAAGACAAAATGTATAGCTAGAAGTTATGTGTGGTGGCCTGGGATTGATGAAATGTTGGAAAACCTATGTCGAAACTGCACAATCTGCGCAGAAATGGCAGAGGCACCAGTTCACCACGCACCGCAGCCGTGGAACTGGCCGTCTCGACCATGGACTAGGATACACGTGGATTTTTTAGGGCCCATACAGGGCCACAAGTATTTAATAATGGTCGATGCCACCTCCAAATGGATCGAAGCATGTCCGGTCGCTTCGACTACGGCCAAATCAATAATATGTAAAATTAGAGAAATTTGGTCACGTTTTGGCATACCAAAACAATTAGTCTCCGATAATGGGCCTCCCTTCAGTAGTGAAGAATTCAATTCATTTTTAGAAAATAACGGGGTAGAACACGTATTTTCCGCACCGTATCACCCCGCTTCCAATGGTTTGGCGGAGAATGCGGTCAGGCAGTGCAAAAGGGTTATAAAAAAAGCAATTATACAAAATATTGATGTAGAACTTGCTCTTCAGCGGTTTTTACTGGTGTATAGAACCACCGAACATAGTACCACAAAAGAAAGTCCGTCACAAATATTACAAGGTAGGACATTAAGAACTCGGTTAGACCGGCTGAAACCGTCGCGCGAGAAGCAGGTGGCTGAGGCGCAGCACCGGCAGAAAAATGGGGCTGGCGGAACGCACCGCGCTCTCGGTACGGGGGACGAGGTTTGGTGCCGGGTGTACCAAGGATTAAAGAGGTGGGTAAGTGGTACAGTCATTGAGCGATTGAGTACTACAGATTATCAAATAAGATTATTAGATGGCACAGAGATACATAGGCATATTGATCAGTTAAAGTTAAAATGTAAGGAAAATCAATTCCAACCGACCGATGGCGTTATAGTTAGCACAAAAGTAGCGGCCAAAGACTCGAACCGGCCTTTAGGTAATGCACTGGTTTTCCCAACAGAACCAGTTACGAAAATATCCACCGAGGTGTGCTCAGGTGGAGGTGTGGGAGGTTCGGGATGCGGTAGGGATGATGCGCATTCAGAACCGGGGTTGATGATGCCGGATTCATCTCAAGGGTTGGTTGATGGATCCAACAGTGTAGCCTCGACCGCCAGCGAAACTCGCCCCGTTAGAAATAGGAAACCTCCCCAAAGATATCAGCCCTAAATATAGTTTAGATTAAGTACTAGTTTTAAGTTTCGTAAATGTAGCTAAATGGTTATTATTATGTAAATAGATCTTAAGTAACTATGTATGTTTCTGGTAAGTTAGTTAATAAGGGTGGAGGTGTAATGTAGGGTATTCTCAAGTTGTGTTCATATATATAAACTGTTGACCACCCGCAGCGTTTTAGTCAATAAATGTCTATCGAACGAACTACGTGTTTAATTTCCCAAATACTACAAGTACATTTGCGCCAACCACAGTAGAAATCTACGTTCATCAAGTAATCGTCTTCTTCATTGTCCCACTCACCGTACTGACTTCATTCACTCTTCGTTTTTTGTCCAATCTATCTCTCTGTGGAATGCGAATTGTGAATTTCCGCCATTTTCCACCATTTTCTTTGCAGTAATTTCTTTGTGCCATGCTTTTATTTTGTTTCTGTGCAATGTTGATAGCATGGCGTGTTTTATTGTTAGCTCTGTCTTTCGTGCCCACTATACCACAAGAATGAAAGAGATAGGGCGCTTAGTTTCATTACTTAAACTCACGCACTGACTTATTAGTACTACTTGTAACAATGTTAGGACTATTGTAATATCGTATACTTTTACAATCTTTGTAAATATGTGAGCACCATGTATCTGGTAATTAATTTATTCATTATTGCTCCATTTATAATTCTTTTTACCTTTCGTAGTACAGTAATCTTATTGTAGGTGCATCGTCTTCACATATAATTATATAATTAATGTATACAAAATATTGTAAAACATTTTTAAAAGAGTAACGATGGAGTTTCTTGCCCATTCTTCTCCATACGAAAACTACCTTTTGGAAGGGGCAACTAGAATCAATTCTATTTTTTTGTTTGACGTTCAAAAGTGCCATATATGTGCCTATTTGAAATAAATTATTTGACTTTGACTTTGTTTCACAGATAATCGCAAAAAAGTTGGACCATAGTTGAACTGCCGTGGTACAAAAAGCATCAGTCAACTGCGTTTTTTTATCTATCGTAGCACGTCAGACAACAGGGGAAGGGTTATAGAAAAATAATATTAACTAAATATATTTAGAATCAAAGATTGTTGAACCCTGGAAAACGCCGTTAGGCACCTAGAAAGGAATTCGCAATTTTTCTATAAGTTAAAATTCCGGAAACGGCGAGCAGTACCATGCTGTGTTTTAAAAAATAGTGCACATACTGCAAATATATTTTTTTGTGACTAGATTTTGGCAAGATATAAGCAATTTCAAAAAAAACGCCGTTGGGCGTATTCCGCACCCGAATAGTAAATCAAAAAACGCCGATAGGCGTCCGCCGCAACGAATGGGTTAAAGCGAGTCTCAAAATTTAAGTACCTGGGCCATTGGGTCACCGAGGACCTATGTGATGATTTAGATATAGAGAGGGAGCGTAGGGCGCTGTCCGTTCGAAGTAATATGCTGGCCCGCAGGTTTGCACGGTGTACTTGCGATGTTAAAATGACGCTTTTTCGAGCCTATTGTCAGACTTTCTACACCTGCAGCCTCTGGGTCAAGTATACGCAGAAGGCTTACTGCGCTCTGCGTGTACAATATAATAATGCCTTCAGAATGCTCGTGGGGCTGCCGCGGTTTTGTAGCGCGTCGGGTATGTTTACCGATGCGAGGGTAGATGATTTCTACGCTATTATTCGGAAGCGGTGCGCTTCTCTCCGGCAAAGAACATGTTTTAGCTCCCACGGCATGTTTAGGGCATTGAGTGACCGGTGGGACTGCCCGATGCTTGGCCAATGGGTGAGACTGCACACACAGGTCGGCTCTAAGTAGCTATACGGGCTTCTTGTTTATTATTTTATGTTACTGTTTGTTGTTGTTGTACTTATATGTATTACTAATAATAGTTAAATAAGTATTTTTCATGTCATTACTAACACTATGGACTTTAAGGTCTGCCAATAAAGAATCAAATAAATAAATCGAACAGATTACGTGTGACTCCGGATTTTTAATTTGTCTGTCTGTGGCGTCTTGTTTATACCTTTTAAGTCGTAGTTGGGTTTTAGTTTTTACTACTTGATTTTTTTATTAATTTTATTTTTAATAATAAATAATTTTGGGGTTATATTTCTCGTCTAGCGTGATTCATAGTTACAGTTTTTCTCCATTCAATATAGTGTCACATTCGCTACTTCTAACACTAGGTTGGTAATTTAAATGTAAGTAAATTTTTTTTTCGTTTTGTTTAGTACCAAATTATTTACACCAATCTTGTACAAGAATAGAGCTATTCGTCAAGATTTTGTGACTTGATCTCTTCGGGGTACCGCGTTGGTAGCAACGCGGTACGCCGAAGAGACCGAAAGACCCATAGAGCTCGCCGCCGGCGAATGCTACGATACTCGTAGGAGTATCGTAGCATTCGCCGGCGGCGAGCTCTATGGGTCTTTGACGTTCACGTGGACATGAGTGTATTTAGTTGTCGTAACCTATTAGTAGGTAGGTACACACGGGTACACATCAAGCTATAAGTTCCAGTTTATGCTGATCCCGCATTGTATAGGATTTCCATACAATGCGAGGTCAGCTTATACTGGTAATGTACACGTAGCAGCTACGCGCCGTGCTACGCCAAGAGCATCCCCGCCGCGCGACGGTTCCAGCGCAATTAAACGAACAAAGATTATTCAATAATTATTTTAATAATTAATTTTATTTTATTATCAATTTTATGAAAACTTACTTTAGTACCTACTATGCAGTTTACATTGTTGAAGATAGCTAATTACAAGTACTTACGAGTAATTTGGAAAAATATAAAAAGTGTTCTCGAACAAAGAAACACATCAAGGGAAGCGAAGTAGAAATAAAAAGTGATGAGAAAAGAGATGATAAAATAAACATTATCAACGGTTTTATTTTTAATTTGTGCACTAATCTAATCTAGCTCAACTTCTCATGCAAGTATGAGCATGCAGCAACCTAAGTAACATAATTAAGGTGTTTCAAATTAAAATGTAAATCTAATTTACTGATGCCTCAGATTAAATCTAACTAGTTAAGGCTCGTGTATAGGTACGTAGACTTGACATAACTAAAATGAAAATTCAAGACCGAAGACACCGACTTCCGAAATTTTAATTTTTCACTTTTTAGTGTTTTTTTTTGGAAGTCGTTTTTTGTTTTTTGGAAAAAGTTTTTTTGAATAAATTATGCTCATTTTATCGAGGAGCTCGTGGCTAAGTAGTATCAGCCGCACGGGTCGATCCATCAGGTTAAGCTACGCTTGCCGGGGTCGGTCCGTGGATGGGTGACCACTTTACATACCGAGACTCCTCCGTGCCTAGGAAAGCACGCTAAGCCGTTGGTCCCGTCCCGGCTGTCATTCGTGGATTTTTGACAGTCGTTACGGGTCGGCTCGATCTGTAGCAAACGCAGAGATCGCCAAAAACGGTGCTGTATTTAAATATCGAACATTCCAGATGCATAGCGGCACACTCTTCGACGATATATCCGATATGCCCCCTGTGCCAAATGCTCTTTTTATAGAACTCTACAGTACTATTATTATTTTCTTTATTTCACTTGTTTAAGTAGCTTTACTTTATTTAAGCGTCGTTTCGAAGCCGGAGATCCTTTCGGAAGTCGAAAACTTCTACGGCCAATTGTACGCATCGCATGCATCACGAGCTGATCCCGAAAATGAGGATTCCAGAGCCACCTTAACCCGCCATTTCACGGAAGACCTGCCAGAAGTCAGCCAAGATGAAATCGAGGCGGCTCTTAAACAGCTTAAAAATGGAAAAGCCCCTGGTGAGGACGGCATTACGACTGAGCTCCTGAAAGCGGGAGGAAGTCCTGTACTGAAAGAGCTTCGGGAGCTCTTCAACTCTGTCCTGTTCTCTGGGAGAACTCCAGAAGCGTGGCGAAAGAGCGTGGTCGTTCTCTTCTTTAAAAAGGGTGATAAGACCCTTTTAAAGAATTACAGACCCATTTCGCTCCTAAGCCACGTATATAAGTTGTTTTCAAGAGTCGTCACGAATCGTCTAGCGCGAAGACTCGACGAGTTTCAGCCGCCGGAGCAGGCCAGGTTTCGAGGAGGTTACAGCACCATAGACCACATCCACACAGTGCGGCAAATTATACAGAAGTCCGAAGAGTATAATCGGCCCCTATGTCTTGCTTTTGTGGACTATGAGAAGGCTTTTGACTCTATCGAGACCTGGTCTGTTTTGGAGTCTATGCAGCGATGCCAAGTTAACTGGCGATACATCCAAGTGCTGAGATGTCTTTATGAAAACGCGACAATGACCGTCCAAACTCAGAACCAGCAAACTGAACATATCCCCCTGCGTCGAGGTGTGAGGCAAGGGGACGTTATTTCCCCGAAATTGTTCTCTAACGCTTTAGAGGATGTGTTTAAGACGCTGAACTGGGAAGGACGCGGCATTAACATCAACGGCGAGTACATCTCACACTTGAGATTTGCAGATGACATCGTCATAATGGCTGAGTCGCTGCATGACTTACAGCAGATGCTGGACGGCCTGGTTGATTCTTCTGTACGCATTGGTCTCCGGATGAACTTGGACAAAACCCAAGTTATGGTCAACGACCACGTTAGTCCGGGACCGATTGCTGTTAATGGCGATGCTCTCGAAGTTGTTCGTGAATACGTTTACCTCGGTCAAACTCTGCAGTTTGGTACGAACAACTTTGAGAAGGAGGCTAACAGAAGAATTCAGCTGGGCTGGGCAGCTTTTGGGAAGCTCCGTCGAGTCTTCTCGTCGCGTATCCCGCAGAGCTTAAAGACTAAAGTCTTCAATCAGTGCGTCCTGCCTGTGATGACCTATGGAGCCGAAACGTGGACACTCACGGTACGGCTGGTCCATAAATTCAAGGTCGCTCAGCGAGCTATGGAACGTGCTATGCTTGGAGTATCTCTGAGAGATAGAATCCGGAATGAGGTAATCCGGCAGAGAACCAAAGTTGTCGACATAGCTCACAGAATAAGCAAGCTTAAGTGGCAATGGGCCGGCCATATTAGCCGTAGAACCGATGACCGCTGGGGTAGACGTGTTCTTGAGTGGAGACCGCGAATCGGAAAACGTAAGGTAGGACGCCCTCAGGCTAGGTGGAGCGACGATCTTCGCAGGGTGGCTGGTAGCAACTGGATGAGAGCTGCCGAGAATCGAGCTGGATGGCGTGCAATTGGAGAGGCCTATGTCCAGCAGTGGACTGCTATAGGCTGATGATGATGATGACTTTATTTAAGACAGCCGTGAAAATAAAATTTCCCGCGTAAGGTTAGCGGTGGCGTGTGCCGGGCAGATGGCAGGTGGCTTGAGGGGCTCGAGGTGGCTCACAGACTGCGTCGGTACAAATCACCAGCACATTATTGAGTCATTACCGCCCTCTCAGAATTTTGATAATCGAGTTAATCCACAGCGAGGGGCAAAAAATATGGGCCTCGCCCTCAGCCCTCAAGAGGAATTGTGCGCAAATTGAGTTAGCCTTGTTAAAGCGCCATTTCGCTTCAAACTTCAGAAAGTAATCTTGTTTTTATTGCGCGGGGTCAATATTGAGTAGTGTCAGCGGTGCAAAGTGAAAAGTTTTAGTCCATATCTGCATATCTTGAAAACTATTGAATCGATTTTCATGGAACTTGCAGTAAATGTAAACCAATAAAAAAAATGGCCACAATCCGATTAACAGTTTCGGAGAATAATATAATTATGTAAATATATTGCAGTTTTATTGGTACAGGAAAAATCATTCACAATGTTAAGGTTCTACATAAGTGGTACAATATTCACAGGATTTGGTGAAACTGGTTCCCAAACTAAGCTATCGCTTGTATTTTGGGACACAGTGTTCAGTCGTGGATTTTGTTACAATTTATTGGTTTAATTAGGTACATGTGTTGTAAATGTGATTTTTTATTATTTTTTATGGATCTATGCCTTTTCGCCGAATATTGTTTGCCAGATTTTTACTTGGCAACTAACGTTTCGCAGAATTTTATTTGGCCGAATAATCATTTGCCAACTTATCATATAATTTTGTTTTGTTTCCCAACCTCACAGTTACCAACTGTACGTTTTTCATAATGACACTTTTTAAAATGCCAACTTTCAAGTAGAGTTCAATTAAAATGAGTGAGTGTATTGAAGAGTGCTCAGTGAGTGAGTGAGTGTTTTTTACTTTATCTTTAATGTGACCTAACCTAACTGTTTCTTTTTACAAAAGCGATTCGCTTCTAGCACTTCGCCGGCCGCTGCCGCGGCACGCTTGCTCCGCTTGCTCGGCTCGTGCGTTGTTTAACCTAACCTATCGTAACCTAAGATTGAAATGTTTGACAAATGATAAATGTCCCAAACGTTTTGTGTCATTATAATAATCAGCTTAACAATAATTCTACCAAATGAAACGTTGTCATACAAAAATTTGCTAATCGTTAGTTGTCAAAGTGAAACATCGGCGAAACGTTGGTTGGCAAGTGATAATCTGCCAAACAATTTTCGGAGAAAAGGCAGGATACCATTTTTTATATATGTATGTATTTACTTTTATTTTTCTTTAAATATAATTTTAATTTTAAGGGGTTATATTAAGGTGAAGAAGTGATTGTGTGTGCGTGTGAGTGATTAAGTGTAAGTGTGAGTGAGTGTGTGTGGGTGAGATGGAGGTCATGGATTACACTGTGAATTTTAGCAAATCTTCAGTTTTTTGATAGTTCATTTTGAGTAGCCAATTAGTAACTATATCTTTTACTTTGTGTTTGTTTAGACCTACAATTTTTTGTTCCTTATTGATACAGTCGTAGAGTTTGCAACTTAGATTGTTGAATTGTCCTCTGGCAAAGGCTGTCTTAGTAGGAGACCGAACGCATGTCTTCATCCTCCTACGGGTGGTAGGGACAGTAGGCGGGACTAAGCGATGTCTTCTCAAGGTGGATTTCAGCAATAGAACTGCCTGACGGTCAGGACCTTGCATTCAGAGTAAATAGTTGCGGTAGGGTACCTGTACTACCTGTATGGTTTGCTATTCATTACTTTAAGAACAGCTCTTTGCACCCTCTCCAACCTGAGAAGGGTCGTTTTAGCTGCCCCGCCCCAGAAGGGGATGCAGTATTGTATAACAGACTGGCACAGGGCCAAGTAGACTAGTCTTAACGAGGAGTAGACTAGTCTTGTCTGGAGGAGAAGAGCCCCTGAGTAATTTGAAAATATGAATGAGCCTTCTCACTCTTGAAGTTACTGTGTCTATATGTTTATCCCATCTCAGTCTGCTATCCAAATACACACCCAGGTATTTTGCACTGTCCTCACGAGTAAGTTCTGGACACGAGCAGCTTTTATCCAGAGATGAGCAGACATGGGCTTTAATAGTGAAATCTTGTGGATAATAGCTTATAGGTACGGAGACAACGATGTAGAAGGCAGCTCATCGTTCGAGACAGCAGCCGATACTTTATCGTATTCATATCATCGATTTTTATTTGAACTGATACTATGTTTACATAAGTAAGCAAAAAAGATTTACGTACCAACTAGGATCGTTTCTCTCTTATCGAAATTAAAGCCTGTAATTCTACACTGATACAATAAGAAAGTTAAGAGTCACTACTCTGAGCCACTCCTCAGACAAAAAAAAACCAAGACAGAGCGCTGTCGACAGTGCAGCAGTGACGTGAGGCAGGTCTCTTAAATATGTGTGCATTTATTTAGTGAGGTGTAGTTTGATTGTAAACGTGTGAGAGTGTACAATTATGTCGCAGGCAATTTGTATGATTCCGCTTTTTACAAACGGCGTCGTCAATTTACAAACGCTCGGCGTTATGGAATTTGCCTTAAGCGAAATGTATATTGGCTTGTTACTTTATAATTATGCTACCGCATTTCATGGAGGACAATTCAAACGGCGTTTATAAAATGCCGCGGCGAATTGAAGTACTGAGTTAGTTATCCGGCAAACGTCCACAAACGTAACGTGTCCATGGAATCAGGTGCTTGGAGGACTCCTGCGGAATATTATTGGTACAAAATTGTCGAAAAATTGTGAATTAGAACAAACAATTTACAATTGAACGCCTTAATTTTCGATTGTTCATACATAATATAACGGAAATAATACCGATAAATTATAAACTAACGGATCTCACAATTTTCTCGGTGACAATTATATCACCGTAAAATTGTGATCATACTTCATTCAATCATACTTTATTCCAGCAATCGCACCTATTAAGGTATACCTGCGATTGCTGGAATAAAGTATGATTTATCCAACCTGTGTTTTATGATGGTCAATAACAATGTACATAAAACAATGTACATGTACAATAACAATCAATATCGAAATTATAACAATTGAACGAGTTGCCAATAGGCATTTTGCATAACCGCGAGCCAGAGAGAATTAAATAGTCATTGCCGCGAGCGAATGACGAATCATACAATCTACCTGCGAAATATACACGGGTGGAGGTATAGTCGCTGCTGGGGCGTTTGTTGCGCCACTTTATCTTCCCAGCTAAAGCACTAGGAAGTGGTGAAGGGTGGGCGTTTTGGAGGACTGTCTTATGTAATTTTGACGTTCGAAAAGTGCTGATTCTCAGCCTAGTTTGAATAAATGACTTCTGATTTGATTTTGATTTTGATAAAGAATAGGTGAGAAAAATACGTAATATTAAAACTAACTCAAAAACTACGCAAGCAAAGTTAATAAAATATGCGACCACCTCTGAAGCATGACCTACCAAACACAAAGAGAATCATCAAAATCAATTCATAATTGGCGGAGTAATCGCGTAACAAACATAAAAAACCGGCCAAGTGCTAGTCGGACTCGGGCACGAAGGGTTTCGTACCATAATCTATAAAAACGGCAAAAAAATCACATTTGTTGTATGGGAGCACCCCTTAAATATTTTTTTTTATTTCAATTTAATTATTTATTTTTTAAGTGTATATGTAACTAAATATATTATTCTGTGAATATTTCAAGCCATTACCTATTGCCGTTATCAATATCGAGCAAAAACGAGCAAAAATATTAAGTTTGTTGTATGGGAGCCCCCTTAAATATTTATTTTATTCTGTTTTTTAGTATTTGTTGTTATAGCGTCAACAGAAATACATCATCTATGAAAATTTTAATTGTCTAACTATCACGGTCCATGAGAGCCTTAGTAATAGGGTCCCGTTTTACCCTTTGGGTACGGAACCCTAAAAAAAGCCTGGCGAATTGAGAACCTCCTCCTTTTTGAAGTCGGTAAATTTTTCATTTTATTATTTTATTTGGGAAAGTCATCCATAAGATTTTTTTTTTTTAATACCTGGTTATGCGACATACGTGGTCGATCACTAACTTATGAAAAATATAATAACTACCGCCAGTGATTTGTTGTGAATGTGTGTGGTGTCGTAGCGCGTAAGCGCCCGCTTACTCGTATTCATGGCTCTTACGACCTTTTTCTCGCGAGGTTTTGCCTCAGCGTAGTCTGTTCGACGTGTTGGGCCTTTATTAGCGTGCTCATAATTACTGCTACGCATTTATTACTGGAGCAGATTTTGAACCGGGTTTCTACTTGTGCTGCTGGTCATCCGCTGCTGTAGATATCCACCACGCGTGCACCACCATAATATGTGTCAGGGTGCGTTATGGCACGTCATCTCTTGCATCTAACTGGTTATGGAAGCGACATTAATTTGGAACGACTTAATAATACTTCCCAATAATTAAGTAAATATAATGGAACGATTTTTAACTCGTTCGAACTCTATCGGCAAAAGACCTCTGGAAGGACCTGTCGATATGAGCGGATGGAAAATACCCAAGCATTTTGCGAGACCATCTGAGCAGCAACCCTCAACTACATTCAACACTACGAACCGCTTCAGCAGTCTATCTACTGATAAAAATCCCCTGGAACGTATAGCCGCACGTTACCGAGATGCCTGTTCTGCAAAGAAAAACCCTAGCCGTATTCCTCCCATCTTGATAGTTTTAAAAGATGAATGGACTCACGACTACATAAAAACTCTTGTGTCAAGATACACCAAAATTTTTCATCTGTCTTACAAAAGAAATAACAGAATTGCTGTTGCCTGTTACTCAGCCGAAGGTCATGAGGCTCTTAAAAGTGGACTTCGATCCGAAAATATCGGTTTCCACACTTTTTCTCGCAAGGATGAGAGGACTTCTAAAGCTGTGATCTTCGGTCTGCCCGATTATGCAGAAGAAAATCTAAAGGAAGAACTTAAATCACTTGGCTTCAGCGATTTGACTGTTCGTAAACTCAAGATACATAAGGACAAAAAAGTTCTGTGCCCCCCCTTTCTGGTTCAACTTTCCCCGGGCACTGATATCTCACGTTTCCGACAAATTAAATTCCTTAGCAACTGTGCTGTTCAAGTGCGAAAGTATCAAGCTAACAACCTTTATGGTACACAATGCTATAGATGTCAAGGTTTTGGGCATTCTTCCAAAAATTATAATCTTACACCGCGCTGTGTGAAATGCACAGAGTCTCACCTCACAACTGACTGTCCGAAAAAAGATCGGATGACCCCAGCCCAGTGCTGTAACTGCAAGGAGGACCACCCAGCAAACTACCGGCAATGCAAAGACCGCCAAAAGTATCTGGAGCAAGTTCGGGTTAGGCAATCACAAACCAGAACAGTTAGTAGTATTGTCAAATCTACCAGTATAAACAAGATCGACGGACGCGACTGGAACAAGGTAGCTTCTGGGGCTCCTACTACGGCCACTGTTCATCCGCCCTCCAATAGTGTTCAAGATCAGTCTACCTCAGATATGCTAGCAATTTTAAAGACCATCAAATCGATAAAAAGTAAATTTATAGCATGCGATAATATGATGGATAAAGTGATTCTAATTCTAACTCATCTCGGAAAATATGTGTAATGCAAACCCCTTGCGTGTTATTTATTGGAATGCTGATGGCATTCGTACAAAAATAGATGAACTCTTGGATTTGGTAAGTGAGCTCTCAATTGACATTGTGTGATTTGATTTGTGATTTGATGTGTGATTGATTGTGTGAGACCAGAATCTCTACTAAAACATCTCTAGCTACTCCTGGTTTTAAGTGCTATCGCCAGGATATTTTAAGTGAAGGTAGAGGTCAGGGAGTTGCGATTCTGGTTCGGTCTGATATACCCCATTCCCTTGTTAAAATTCCTAACATGCTAAATTTTGAGTGTATTGGGATAGAATTAATGATAGCAGGTAAAAAATCTGTTATCATTTCAGCTTATCAATCTCCTAATTTATCTTTACTTCTCAGTGACCTTGATATAGTGTTGCACTTGAACCCGCAACTACTGTTAATGGGTGACCTTAATACTAAACACCCCTATTGGAACTGTTCTGTTGATAACCCGCATGGACGATTACTTTTCGATCACATGGTCACTAATGACTATGAAATCCTGGCCTCTACTACTCCTACCTTAGTTCATTATGACAGCTCTCATATACCTTCAACACCTGATGTAGTCTTAGTCAATAATGTCGAAGTATCCAGTGAACTCGAGGCACTAACCTGTTTGTCTTCTAATCATCTTCCTGTAATATTCACCATTGGTGGTGAATTTTTACGTATGAGCGAAATCTTTTTTAACTATAAAGCTGCTGACTGGGCAAAGTATAGATCCTACATAGACCACCATATTACCTTAAGTTCAGCCACTTTTAAGGAAACATCTGAAATAGATAATGCTATTCAAAATCTAACTGAGATTATAGGTGATGCTCGCAAAATAAGTGTCCCCACACTTAAGAGTGAAAACAAAACTAAACTTCCCAGACGCATTAAAACCATGATTAAAACTAAGAACATGTGGCGTAAGCTTGCTCTAAAAGACAAACACCGTACGGAGAAAAAGATTATATCTGGAAAAGTCAATTTACTTTGTAAAAACATTAAACATTTATTACTTAATCACAACAATGAGATCTGGAATAAGAAACTTTCCAAAGTGGATAACCCCACCTCGGATTTATGGCGTATAGTCAAATCACTCCACTTTAAACCTACAGTAATTCCTCCACTTAAGACGTCAAATGATGCCCTAACGTCATCCGTCAAAGAGCAATGCGAAATATTAGCAGACGCTTTTCTGGAAAATGCTACGTTAACTAGAGATTGGAATAGTGACCCTGAATCTGAGGCTGCTGTCAGAGAATCGACCGATATTCTGAACAGGTACAAAATAAATGACATAAGATTTCCAGTGAGACCCAAAGAAATTCATAAGCTATTAAACGCATTGAAAACTCGCAAAGCTCCAGGTATAGATGGGATAGACAACTCTTTGCTTAAAAACTTATCACAAAAATGTCTAGTACTCCTCACCAAACTGTTTAATGGCTGTTTTCAATTGGGCTACTTTCCTTCCGCTTGGAAGTTAGCTAAAGTTATTGCTATTAAGAAACCTGGCAAAGATGAAACAATTCCTTCTAGTTACCGGCCAATAAGCCTCCTCCCAAGCTTGGCTAAACTTTTAGAGTCCCTGATTCTGAGCCGCCTCCACAAATTTACTGAGCATCTCCTTATCCCTGAACAATTCGGATTTCGCAAATCCCACTCCACAGTCCAACAGCTAGCTAGAGTTGCTGAGCACATTGTTGACAACCTCAACAATAACAAATCCACTGGTATGGTGCTTTTAGATATTGAAAAGGCTTTCGATACAGTTTGGCATGCGGGTTTGATCCACAAATTGATGTCCAACCACATTCCTTTATCCCTTGTTAAGCTGCTCCAGTCATACTTGGGTGAACGAACCTTTTCTGTGGCCATTGGAAATCAAATATCCGTTCAGAGACAACTCTTAGCCGGAGTACCTCAAGGATCAATATTAGGACCGTACCTCTTTATTTTGTATCTCAATGATATTCCGAAGCAAAGGCTAACGCATCTAGCTGTTTACGCCGATGACACTGCAACATACACCTCTTCCGATGACCTTGACCTAGTCATTCAACGACTGCAACTTTCACTTGATCTTCTCCTAGGCTACTTCTCTAAATGGAAGCTAAAAGTGAATTCCACTAAAACGGAGATTATTATGTTCTCCAGAAAGCGCTCCCTTCCCTCCCGCTTTGTTAAAATTGAAGGTTATAACATTCCGTGGAGGAAATCAATCAAATATTTAGGAACAACGTTAGACGACAAACTAAGCTGGTTAAAAAATTTAGAAGAGCTTCGTGTAAAAGGAGTCAAGTCCCTTAACTGCTTAAAACCAATCCTAAATCGTAAATCTAATTTGGGCCCTCAAACCAAATTACGCATTTATTCCACTCTGGTTCGTCCTTGTATGACATATACATCCCCTGACTGGAGTAGTATTAGTGACACTAACTACCAAAAACTCCAGGTTGTTCAGAACAAAGCACTCAAAATAGCATTCAACACTCCTTCTACACAAACCTTAAACAACTACATAACGACATCAAATTCCCACCTCGAAAGGATTTCATTCTGAAAGTATCCCGAAAATTCTATCTTCTTAGTAATCCACGTCATCGTAATACTCTGGTCTCACACATTGGTAAGAGTAGATTAGCCCGATTACCTTATGCTAAGACTTATGAAATCATCTCTTCTCTCTCATCACCATTTCATGGTAGATTAACGTTAGCTTACTTACCTCCTGTCCAGCGCGATTGCTGTCATCCAACTCACTAACATGTACTTTACATTAAGTATCACTTCTTAGACATAATTATGCTTATATTCTGTTATATTCTTTTTATATTTTTGTTATGTTCTTTGTAATGTAACAAATTGATAAAGTTAATAAAAAAAAAAAAAAAAAAACGGGCTCCTGGGTAACTTAAATTAAAAAAATGTGGGTCTGCAAAACCTACATATCAGTTCGATCTCATAATTTGCATCTAAATAATTAGTAGTGTCAATAACAATCAAACATGTTGTATGCTAAGAGAGGCGATATAGCCTATTTAACATTGCTCGGATTATGTTAGTTTACATTTAGAATAAGATCTTTATGTTAACTTTTATTAACCTTTCCATTAATAAAGACCTTTAAAAATCAATCAATCACTCAAAATCATCTATAAGAACCCTTTTTACGATTTGTTTACCTTTATTTAATTACCTAAACCAATGGAATAAACCACAGTATCGTATAGTGCATGTAAATTAGCGTTTCAATGCATTTAGCTAGGTATCGTGGTATGAAGAGCGTTGCAGCGTCGTTGTGTTGAGAGTGCTCAGAGACGCGCTGTCGTCGAGCGAGTGTCGCGGTGTCGCCAAGAGTCGCGGGTGTCGTCGAGTTCCACAAGGTCTTCATGGCACACGGCTAGAGGATACTTCGTCAAAGCTTCTTCACTCGTGCGGGAGTTTTTAAACCTTGTGGAGGAGGTTGTGAGATGAACATAGTGGACATTCTAAAGAATATATTCTTTGGAATTTAAGATAGTAGTACAATATCATTATCATTAGCTACCATGAGTCCCTATGATGTCCAGGACCCTAATTACGAAATGCACGATTGGTCAGAATTGGAATCGGTTTGAAATAATCAGGGCTTGGGACCGGTTTAGAAATACCGGTTAATATTGTTCATAAAACCGTTATAATATCGTTAACCGTTTAATTACAAAAACGGTTAAGTCTAAACCTATATCATTTCGGTTACCGGTTATTACAGAGAGTATAAC
The DNA here is from genome assembly GCA_947363905.1 of Lithophane semibrunnea. Lineage (NCBI taxonomy): Eukaryota > Metazoa > Arthropoda > Insecta > Lepidoptera > Noctuidae > Lithophane > Lithophane semibrunnea. Next base: position 271,099 of record OX376196.1, read on the forward strand.
TTTAAAAGTCGATTCAAATTATGTCGACACAGTCTAGTAACTTCCTGACCAGATGTCTGTAATCTCAAAACCTTAATTGTTGACATATTTTCCGAGATCTGGCTGATGGTCTGTGAGAACTGAGGGACCACACTAAGGGCTGTAGTTTTTAATATATTGATTTACGAATTCCCAGATCAACAATCAACAACAATTGTTAATTGTTGTTGTTTAAATTTCTACAATTGTTTTAGGATTACTCAATTAATATAATTGGGACTACTACTAAATCTTAGGACTTTTTTTCCGCGACTCCCAGTTTGTTCCCTCAGTTCACACACACATAAATATTCTAGTCACAAATTGGTCAGGTGATCAGGTCAATATTTTTTTAAATTATTAAGGTACCAATTTTATGGTTTACTAGCTGCGCCCCGGGGTTTCACCCGCGTAAGTCTCGATCTCATGGAAATATCGGGATATAAAGTATCCTATGTCCTATTCTAGGTCATGGTCTAGGTCTACCCAATCAATCTGCCTTGCCTTTTCCCAACTATGTTGGGGTCGGCTTCCAGTCTAACCGGATGCAGCTGAATACCAGTATTTTACATGGAGCGACTGCCTATTTGACCTCCACAACCCAGTAACTGGGTAATACGATACCCCTTGGTTAGACTGGTTGTCAGACTTTCGTGCTTCTGACGACTCGTAACGACTGTCGAAGATCCACAAATGACAGCCGGGACCAACGGCTTAACGTGCTTTCCGAGGCACGGAGGAGTCTCGATATGTGAAAATGGTCACCCATCCACGGACAAACCCCGGCAAGCGTAGCTTAACCTGATGGATCGACCCGAACGGCTGTTATTACTTAGCCACGAGCTCCACCCAACACCCAGGTCTAGGTCTACCCATGTGCTAAATTTTATCCAAATCAGTTAAGCCTTTTTAGCGTGAAAGCGTAACAAACAAACTCATTTTCGCATTTATAATATAAAGTTAGGACCTGCTTCCATAACATAAAGTTAAGTATTACATCTATTAGTATTTTTCGTAGCCGCCATAGGTGTAAAAGTTATCGTTAGTAAATACCAACTCATGCAGCAAATACTAAGTATTTAAGAGTTGTGCGCACAGTGGCGACGCGCTGCGGCGACAAAAATACCCGAAGTTGGAATTCACAGCGCGCACTAACGATAAATTAAAAGTTTAATCCGCACGTTGCACCCGCATCGCTCCGCACCGCATCGTGCCGCCTCTTGCGGGACAATTTCGCCACTCCACTCGCCTTTTTAATGAGAAAGAAATTCAAGTTTGCAGCTTTCTTCTGAGAGCCTCCTCGGGCGGAGACAAAATATCAAGTTGATAAAAATCACAAGTTTCGTGGCACCATCGCCACGGGCACCGCAACCTCGCCACACGCCTATGCACTCCGCGTAGCACCGCAGTACGTGGGTAAATAATTTTTTAAGTGTTAGTTTATTAGTTTTTACTTTGTTCCTACTTGCATACATTTGAACAAAAAACAACCGACGTGCAAAAAAAACACAAAAAAGTGAAAAATAACTTTAATTTCGGAATTCGGTGTGTTTGGTTTTCAATTTTCGTTTTTTGTTTCAATTTTCGTTTTAGTCTTTTTTTGGAAATCGGTTGTTTTTTTTTTGTAAAAAGTTTTTATTTTTCACTTTTTAGTTGTGGTACCTACTCAACACAAATTCGAATACCATTACCTGCTATGTAAATAGCAGTGAAGGAGTAAATTAAGTTATCGTCTAGTTAAACTATGTGGGAAAAATACATAATATTGAAGCTAACTCAAAAACTACGCAAGCAAAGTTAATAAAATTTATATGGGAAGCACCATCTTTTTTTTTAATAAAAAAATACATTAAAATCGGTTCACCCAGTCGACAGTTTTGAGGTAACAAACATAAAAAAAAGAAAAAAAAAATACACACGAATTGATAACCTCCTCCTTTTTTTGAAGTCGGTTAAAAAAGGTATAAAAAAGACATCACAGACAGACAAATGAAAAATTCGGAGTCACACGTAATCTGCTTAATTTATGACCTAAGTGTTCAGCCTGAGTGCACGCTTACGAGCGTCCGGTGCGGGTGGGGGGAGCGTGCTTGCGAGCGTCCGGTGCGGGCGGGGGGAGCGTGCTTTTTTGCGGTGAGCGAAGATTCGAACCAATCATGACATTTTCCACGGATTCCTATGCTAAATAGTTTGTTTACTCCTTTTGTCATCAATTTTTCAAGCACTCCCTGGCATCCGATTGAGCTGAAACTTGGCATACTCATACAACTACCGAGACATTTTGAAAAAACGATACCATGGAGCTGGTATGATGATAGAGCCGGAAGGTGGCCATAGGAACTCCTCAATCAAACAAGATAGCAAGCACCATCGTGTTTGGACTCATCTATCTATACATATAATAAATCTGTAGACGAGGCGTTTCTGTACAATGAAAAAAAAAAAAAAAAAAAATGATTGGTTGTCCAAGAATAACCAACAGATTCCATTTCTACCATTTTTGGAATTTTTGTCTGTTTGTCTGTTTTTCTGTTTGTCTGTCTGTCTGTTTGTATGTTGTTTAGTTTGATTGTTCCACTATCACGTAAAAAGTACGAAATCAATATGGTTAACTTTTATACTCAAATATTGTGTGTAACTCGATGTTTCAATTAGTTTTTGATTCATCGCAATCGCTTCAAAATATCAAAAGATATATGAATTTAAAGTGTTCAAGAAGGAATTTTCATTACGTAATGTACATACATGTAACGACATCTATTGACGCGAAATGATACTTACTTCTTAATTACTAGGTTTGTGAGATCGTGTGTTGTTATATGACCGTCATTTTCTTTGCGCGGAAACTTAACGCGATACATTGTGTATTTGTGTATAGAATATAACTCTAAAGTTAGATTAATTAAATTTTTCCAGATGCGTTGTTTATTTATTAGTTTAGTATTAGTGCGATAGGTGGCGCTACCTATCTTTCAAATCTTGATAATCATGAAAGAATAGTGACAAATGTTAATTTCTTAAAAAATGTAGGTATTTATTCTTTAATTTTTCACTTTTCTACATAGTTTATTTAGCTTACAGAGTGTTCGAACGTTTTCCCATATATTTTGACAGTATCATTTCGTGCTCGATAGATGGCGTTGTTCGTTTAATGTCATTTTCTGAATCGCGGTGTTAAGAATCTCCGTCGAAGAATGACATTCGCCCAGATATTCCAAGTAATTTTTAGTATAGATATCTTTGTTTTTGACTTCTTTAGTGTCGATAATAATAAATAATAATATATATAATAAATAAATAATAAATTGTTGGTTGGGTTGGGTTGTCATTCGTTGAAAGTATTGATCTAGAGATGGGTTGTAACAGGTGAAACACGATATCTGTGATCACTGTGACTGTGACAAAAAATAACAGATCCAAATATCTGTTATTAAATCACAGCCTGTGATTTTTTATAAATACGTATCTCAATCGAATATCATCTTTATTTCTTTTGATTTAAAGTCGAAAATCGTATATATCTGTTATAAAATCACAGCCTGTGATTTTTGTACAGACGATAAATACGTATTGACTCAATTGAATATCTTCTTTATTTCTTTTCGTTAAAGTCGAAAATCGTATCCGAAGTTTTAACAGTAACAGTCTTGAGGATCTGTGATTTTAAGTAACAGATATTTTTTATCGTTAGGAGCAATTGCTATCTGCTATTTTATAATATCTGTGATTTCTATCTGTGATGATAAATACGCCTCACTCCTAATTGATCTGATTGGTTTTGATTTGGTATTTTGGTTGGTTTCGTTCATTAGGTTCAAATTAAGAAGTCAAGAAACGAGTCGTTACAGATCGATTCAAACTTAATGGCGGCTCGGAAGTTAGCTTTTAGCTGCGCAGTACCCCACCCCTCACCCCCGCTGTCACATGAAATTGTTACTGCGCAGCGACTCGCCTCATGTTCCGAGCCGCCATTAAGTTTGAATCGAACTGTATTATACTTCGTAATTTGTTCGTATGATTCGTGACCATCGCTCATTCGATTCGATCGTTGTTGGCATGTGTAAGGCCTCGGCCTCGAATCTTGGGGGCAGCGGGGCGGCGGCGGCGGCGGCGCGGGAGCGGGGCGGGCATCAAAGAGGAGAAGGCCCGCTAGTTTCGAGAACGGGTTCTCGAAACTAGCGGGCAGATCGCGCGTCACTATAGCCGCGTAGTGTTGTGTTCACGATTTTGTCGTCGATATTTGTTTTTATTCGCGAAAGAAATGGCTGAACAATGGCGGCAACATCTTTTTGATTCAAATTTATTCCTAACGCTCAATTTATTGTGGGCAACAACACTGCAATGCAGACGCGCGGGCGGTCACCGCTTGAATGGAGTGCACCGCTCGCTGCCCGCCGCCTCGCCGCTGCCGCGCCGCTGTTTTCGAGAACCGGTCCATTTGATTTTACGCATAAGATCCTGCTGCGCCCGCGCCGCCGCCGCCGCCGCCGCCGCCGCCCCGCTGCCCGCAAGGTTCGAGGCAGAGGTCTTATGGTTGATTCGATTTGTTCGACTATCGGACAGCAATAAATACACAAATATTGGCACATGTTTCTGGGGAAAGTCAACAATATACATCGATAAATACGGTTCCCGAAGAAGAAGATGCCACACACTATCCAGTAGAGTTCTTAGAATCCCTTAACACACCCGGTCTTTCAGCACACAAAATTTGTTTAAAAGTCGGAGTGCCAATAATTCTTCTCAGAAATTTAAGTCCTCCCAAACTTTGCAACGGCACTCGGCTCATAGTCACCAATCACCAACAAAACGTCATCGAAGCCGAAATCTTAACAGGTTGCGGCGCCGGTGATGTTGTTTTTATTCCAAGAATTCCTCTCATTCCCAATAATTTCCCGTTTAGTTTTAAGCGTGTGCAATTCCCCGTCAGCCTGTGTTACGCCATGACCATTAACAAAGCTCAGGGCCAGACATTATCCGTTGCGGGGGTGGATCTTAGTATTGGTTGCTTTTCCCACGGCCAACTTTATGTAGCTCTTTCGCGTGTGAGCAACCCTAGCAACTTTTTTGTGTACGCTCCAGGTGGTTCCACCGCTAATATTTTATAAAGAGGAGCATTTTCTTAAATAAAAACACAAGTTTTTTGGCAGTTTCTTACTAGGAAAAATCACCAGGCCTGGTCGAAAGATTCCCCCTTTTTAAATGAAGGTACAACTTTTCTAAGCGACATATTATTGTTTTCCGACATCCATGCGAACGAAGTCGCGGGCACAGCTAGTTAGTCATATATTAACAAGTGCTTTGACACTAGGTGGTGTTCAGGGTCTGGTGATGGAGCCGAAAGGTGGCTATGGGAACTTCTCAATCAAACAAGACAGCACCATCGTGTTTGGACTTATTGGTCATTAATTAACAAGTGCTTTGACACTAGGTGGTGTTCAGGGTCTGATGACGGAGCCGGAAGGTGGCCATGGGACAACCTAATTCGTTGGATTTGTGATAGAACAGATATTTAAACAAATCCTAATGCTAAAAAGTATAAAATAAAATATAAGTAAAACAAGTTTAGGGGTATGAGGAAAAGGGTGTAAAGTTCACTCATCCACCATAGAAAAGGGAGGATCCTCCAACCAGACGGGTGTTGTCTGGCGGGCAACTGCCCAATGATTAATATTGGATTGTTGTATATATTGTATATATCGCACGTCACAAACAAAAGGGTATCAAGACGGACATTTTTTTTTTTGCTTTTCCTGATTTAGATTTTTTTCTCTACAAACTGGTAAAACAATGGTATTTTTAGCGCAAATAGTTTCCGAGATATGACAATACATTTCTGTATTGACTGTTCACTCGTGTCATTCACGCACCAATCAATACGGTCGCATTCTAGTTGAGTCAGTTGCTGCTCAGCGATTGTCGGTGTCACACGTATTTATTTCGAGTTACGACGTCTTTGCGGAGCGAAAACATGAAATGTGAGTATTTTATACAGTTTTATTTTGACTTAATACTCTATTTCCTGTTAAATATAATACAAATCTTAGTATTATTTTGAATTAATACCTTATTGATTGTTTTGTTTTGATGGATTTGTGATTTTCACCAAAATTATCTCCAAATGATACTTTATAGCCATCGTTTTCTTTGAGATAATACTGTATTACATGTTAATTGTTGCGCAGTTTTATTTTAATATTATGAAGAGAATCAAGAGGACAGAAAAAATGCTGAGGGCAGTTTATGATCGCCAAATGACACCTGAGATGAACTCAAATGATGAAAATGGGATCTGGCCTTGAGCAGATGCTCAAGACCAGATGCTGCACAGCCTAAATGAAGCTCCTCGGCGGGTTGGCTTCGGCATGAATTTAGACAAAACGAAAGTCATGTACAATTTTCACGTCTTGCTGAGTCCAATCCACATCGAAGGGGCGCTTCTCGAAGTTCTGAAGGAGTATGTCTACCTAAGGCAAGTCATCAAGAAAGAAGCCGACGGAAGGATCGAGTTGGGTTGGGCAGCATTTGGCAATGTTGTCAAGTCTTCTCGTCACCCATCCCGTAATGTTTGCAACCAGTGAGACCTGCTCGTTATGACATACAGTGCCGAAACGTGGACAGTCAGGCTGGTCCACAAATTTAAGCCCGCTCAGCGCGCTATGGGGCGGGCGGATTAAATCCGAAAAGAAATTATCTGGAAAAGAACATGAGTTAGCTTACATAGCTTGCAGACTAAGCAAACTGAAGCGGCAGTGGGCTGGGTATGTTTGTCGAAGGACCGATGACCGGTATTAGCAGACGAGTCCTGGAGTGAGACCGCGTATCGGCAAGCGTAGCGTGTGATGCCCCAGCCCGTGTGGTCCCCAGCCAGATGAACCGACGACTTTAAGAAAGTGACTGGGACAGACTGGATGCGGAGGACAGGGTGTTGTGGCGCAGCTTGGGAGAAGACAATGTCCAGCAGTGGACTGCGATAGGCTGAGTTGATTGACTGCTCTAGAAATTAGTACAGATAGTTGATAGTACGTTGACTGGTTTCAGTAATAATTTCTTAACGGACGAAACGCTAACTGTAGCAACAAACAACGATAACATTTATTTGTGGGCGAATCGACAACGCCAGAAATACGTATTATAGGCATAGAAGACGTGTCTCTGGAGTTGTCGATTCCACAAATAAATTAACTTCGTGTGAATCGCCTTCAGAAAAATTATATTATTTAAAAATGACGAATCACCAATTTGGGGCGAGTAAATTCGTGCGAATCGACCATGTATCAAACACAATATAAATTGTTCCTGATAAATAAATAAATAAATAAAAATAAGCCGTTTTTATGCAGTACTAGCTGCGCCCCGCGCTTTCACCCGCATAAGTCTCGATCCCGTGGGAATATCGGGATAAAAAGTATCCTATGTCCTAAACCAGGGTCTACCCATTTGCTAAATTTCATACAAATCCGTTCAGCCGTGTTAGCGTGAAAGCGTAACAAACTCACTTTGGCGTTTATAATATTAGTTAGGATTACATTATTGAGTAATTAATTTACTATGTTTAATTAATTTACTATGTTTAATTAATTTACTATGTTTAATTAATTTACTATGTTTAATTTATTTACTATGTTTAATTAATTTACTATGTTTAATTAATTTACTATGTTTAATTAATTTACTATGTTTAATCTTCTTTTAATTGTAGGTTGTGGTTTGTAGGTTGTAGCGTTTTGTGATACTTTAAGTAGTTCTAATAAACCTGATAATAGTATTAAACAATACCTTTGTTTTTTTTTGTGTAGATAGTCCCATACTTCTAGAATTAAAACATAACATTTTGTAGCTTTTAATGGACTATTTTAAATAACTACTTGATATTATCAGATTATAGACAATTTCGTTCGGGCTAACAGTCGTAACTCAAACAGATTAGCAATTTGAACTGCTTATACGGTATTATCTTCACCCGATCATACAAAAGTGCTAATATAATTAAAACTACCGCTGATACACGCACTAAACTTACTAAAAATAAAGAAGGATAATGTACCATCAAATCTGTATATAAATTTAGACATTACAGCCCTTACTTCAGGAGTTGTGAATTTTCAAACATTCAAAACGCGATATCTCAAAACACTGTTTTTGCAGATAATACCCTTTTGTTTGTGATGTGCTATATGTCCACTGCACGGTAAACTCCAATTGCGCGATGCAGGATTTTTGTGACGTCAGGATTTTTGTGTGACGACGATGTAGATACCGCCACAAAAGTACTAAATAAAAACTTACGTAAACATAGAACTTTAATATTTTCTTAAAAGCTTGAGGCGTAAAAATGTCCTTCTTACGCTAAACTTGAAGATAAACCTCCAGCTTTTAAGAAAATATTAAAGTTCTATGTTTACGTAAGTTTTTATTTAATACTTTTTAGTTCATTAAAAGATTGTTTTTAAAAAGATTTTTTTCATTATAGGGTGTTGCAGATAGGGCTTTTGCTTTACGCGAAAGAAATGAATCATGGAAGAACCGCTATGTTCCCCTAGCCGCTGCGAGGGTACGATCACATAGAGGTGCGCGTCGGAAAGTTACGCGATCACAATGAAACAGCCGCCGGCCGCCGGTAATAACGATTACCTCCCATCACTATTCGGAATTTCGGAGCCAAATTTATCAAATTAGATTTTTTTTTATTTTTTTTTATTATCTTTGGGTGGCTTACAGCTATCAACACAGAGTTAAGAATGAGGTAATTGACGACAAGCCATTTACAAGCCTCCACAATTAGCAATAGATTATTGTTGTACTTTTCGAAATTGGTTATGAATTCATAAAGTATAACATTAAATTAAGTACCTGCTTAAGTACAGGTGCATGCACAACCGCTATTAGTATGCATCAGAAACAATAAAGTGTTTAGATAGAACAGTAGTAATGGACTTGTGAACAGTAGTAATGTAATTAGTTTTGTGTCCGTTCCACAGATAATCTGTGGTCCGTTCCAAGTATCCGTTGCAAGTATCGGGTTTTAAGACAAAAATGTTATTCGTATTCAATTTGTAGCACAACAGCATTCAGTAATTAGGTTTATTTCTGTTCAGTGGAACGTTTGTCGAATTTTTATTTGAGTCGATCAATTATTGGGGATACGGAAAATGTCGTCGAAATCAATTTCATTGGACGAGTGGAAGTGGAGCGTCTTCAATTTGTTTGAAGCATCGCCAAAGGGAAACACAAGCCACACAAGTACTCGTTAATATACCTTGCGAGTCCCGCTCAGGCGCAATGAACATAAATAATAATAATTATTATTGATCTTGCCGGATAGACACATAGGTCGGTACCGGTAGCAACTGGCGAATATTTATGTGGTTAGGATGAAACTTCACGGAATTTGATTAATATGATCGCTGAAGTTAGTAGTGACACCTTTCCATACTAGATCGCGTCTCGGCCCGATACCCCAACATCCGTCCTGTAAATCCAGCCATGAGTGTTGAACGAATGAATGTCGCACCAACTAAAAGTCAAAGTTGTATATACCACTTCACTGCGTCTTGTTTACAATACTCCCGCGGCCCGCAGCCGACGTTGCATGCAAGAAATAAATAAATCAAATTGTCCTCAAGAGCTGCCGTAAGTGATAGTGAAAGTAGACGTTCATTACAATGTACGGTAGTTGTTGAGTGGAACGGCGCGGGCTGACGGATCCATTAGTTATTAGGTTACTTAGGTTACTTATGTAACAGATACACGTAAAGTGCGTCAGTGGTCTCGCTAATTACTACGCGGTTGGCCAATGAACGATAATAGTGTGGATTATAACGCGGCCAAGCGGTGCGGGAGGTGCGAGAGGTGCACATGCAATGATATGGTACTAACGGCTTGTTTCAATTGCTCGAGCTGTCACGTGCTGTATACCGTGCACATGCTCGCTAAGAGTTGTGTTTAGCATGTAGATGATGTTAACTTTTATGATTGTCGACAGTGATGGCTATGCACAAGCAGTAAGTGCAGCCGGCAAGCAAGCTCGTTTTGTCGTGTGCGTTACATTGCTCCGCAAAGTTATTCAAACAGAAAAAGAAATTCTCGGCATTTGTCAGTTGTATTGAAGACAGAATCTGTCTAAAATTGTCGAAAAAAGAATTATAAGCTCTAGATAAATTTTACGAAATATTTACTTTGGAAGTTATGGCCGCGCAATAGCGCTTGTTGTTTCTATAATGTTGATTATTTCTTTAAAACTAAGACTTCATAGTAAAACTGTTACAAGAAGAAAGGTCTTAATTTGTCAAAACTAAAGAAAGCATTTTATTTTTTTTACTCCTTAATTGTCATGTACATAGTCCTTTAGTTATTAAGATTATTTCTATCATAAGTAATGTATGTGATGTGGCTGTGCTTTTTTAAATAAATAAATACGAATTCAGTCCAAAACAAAAAGTACGTGGCCGCGCGGTCGAAACGTTACTTTGGACGGCTGTTATCTCATTATCTATAATTGCTAGGATTTCGGTGTGAACATTCATTTATTCGACATATTAACCTTATTAAAATTACATTATCGTTTTACCCTCAGAACAGATTTCTACGCGTGTAATCTCAAAAATGATGACGTTATCTAATATTATGTTTGAGCAGGGTAACCATAATTTCGTTTTGATTTGAGAATATTGGTTTGTTCCTTTCGATTTTGACAAATTCCGACCATTTTTTTGGCGATCTTTTTTCTGTTTGGATATTATCTTGGCGGAGCAATCGTAACGCACACGTTTTGTCGTTTTATGTGATCGGAGCCCCATCATCTGCCCAGCCTATGCCCTTTCCCAACTATGTTGGGTTCGGCTTCCAGTCTAACCGGATGCAGCTGAATACCAGTATTTTACATGGAGCGACTGCCTATCTGACCTCCAGAACCTAGTTGTCCGAGCGAGCGTAGCGAACTAAGCGTCTCTGGATAAAGTCTGGCAAAATCGGAAAGTTATTCAGTTTGTACCAGTTCGTCTACAGGTCGTATTTTACAACCGATCTGGACGAAATTTTGTGTACAGGTATAACGAATTTATTGTAATTTTTATTCGTCGGGAATTTTTGATTGGAGGGCTACTTCCTCCGAAATGGGACAAAAAGGGGGCTACTGGATATCTCCGCCTAATGAGATCCAAGAACGATGGTTCTTTTTTTATTTGAAAGGTGATAACTATAAGTAAGTTTCAAAAAAAATTGGTGAAGATCTGATGAGGATCTTCGGCATGATGAGCAGAATAGCTTCTCAAAATGCAGTAAATGGCTCACTATTTATTAAAACCTATTTGTAATTTTTTCTAGCTGGCCACAAAATATTCAAATTTTTTCTGCCTTTTATGGTTCTGTAGTACTCAACAAGGAACCGATATAGTTTCGCCATGTCTGTATTTCTATCCGCGGCTTAGCTCAGAGAATCTTAGTACTAGAAAGCTGTAATTAGGCATGGGTACCTTACCTATATATTAAACACACAAAGTGGTAAAATAAAATCATGCAAATTTTTTTTTTTGTAGGGTTTGCTCCCTACACTTAAAGTGGGGATGATTATTTTTTTCTTAACTGACCCATATGGGGGTGTGGATGGGTGTGTGAAAACCATTTTTTTGATTCAGGGATCCGTTTGGCATTAAGCTTTAAAGTGATAATTTTTGTTAGAGTCAAGTTCCCCTGCCATCTAAATGGTTGTTTTTGGATATATGAAAAAAGTCACGGCAGTATAACGAAATTAAAAGGAAAACTATCACAGCTAAGTATGCTTTAAAAGTTAACGTTTACAAGTAATAATCGACCAACTTACATTTGCAGTTGGAATGTATGGGAGAGCATGTTTTTCAACTAAATCGTTGAAAGTTTGTTCTTGGGATACATTTAACCCAACTTCGGAACCCTTCATTGTGCATGATCCACGCACTTGGCCGGTTTTTTTAATTTGAATTTGACGTATTGATATCGATGTCATATTTTTTGACAGGAAAATATGTAGGTAAGTCAAAATAGCGTTGTTGGCGGTGAAAGACTCACGAACCTGAGATATGCGGACGATACCACTATAGTTGCGTCAAGCGAGGAAGAAATGGCGGACCTGCTGAAGCGTATAGAAGCAGAGAGCGCTAAGCTTGGACTCAAGATCAACCATTCCAAGACAAAGGTAATGGTGGTAGACTGTGCTCATCTTCTTCCGAGCTCAAATCTACTCGACGGGTATGAGAAAGTCAGTGCGTTCGTGTATCTTGGGTCTCTGATCACGAATGAGGGTAGCTGCTTGGAGGAAATCCGCCGTCGTACTGGTATGGCCAAAAGTGCGATGACCAGTCTAGGGAAAATTTTGAAGAACCGTGGCATCCGTCGAAATACCAAAATGCGACTGACCCGTGCTCTAGTTTTTTCCATTTTTTTATATGGCGCTGAAACGTGGTGCATTAAAAGCCGCAAAGGCAGTAAAATCGATGCTTTCGAAATGTGGTGTTGGCGGAGGCTACTTCGTATACCATGGACCGCCATGAGAACGAATGAATCCATACTGGAGGAACTCAACATCACCAAGCGGCTATCTACTGTATGTCAGGAGCGTGCCCTTAGCTTTTTCGGACATATTATGCGTTCACCTAAGCATAGTCTGGAAAGGCTTTTGATACTGGGCCGGGTGGAAGGAAAACGCGCTCAAGGCAGAGCACCAGCAAGATGGTCAGACGCGATCAAAAAGGTTGCTGGAGGCAGCATCTATCAAGCGGTCCATACTGCAGAAGACCGCATAGCTTGGAGACGCGTCACATGTGGTCGCGATCCTCAGCATTGAGGGAACGACGCAGAAGAAGAAGAAGTCAAAATAAATCATGAAGAGCGTTGCTACCAATGTTGCTACAATAAAATATTTTCGCGCTTAGACACGAATTAGTATGATACGTAAACGAACATCCGTGGTATAACGAATTGAGTGCGCACACTGAATACGTTTTTCTCCGTTGAATAGGTAGTGTTCCAGTGATTTCGCATTGAACGGACGAACAAACCCAACAAGTTTGGATTTTTTGTTTACTTAGACGTACGACTAAACTGCACCCAGTCTCCGCGAAATTCGTATGAAAACGTATGCAAAGTGCGCGCGGCCTAAAACTACAAGCTATCGTTCATGGTTTCTTCCTGCAGGTCTACTCCCTAAACACGAAATCCAAAGACTTGGCTGAAGTTACGGGGGATTCCTGCTCATCAAAGTTTGTGGTCGCGAAGTCTACTGTTCGTAGAACTACTAGTAACTGGGTAATACGATACCCCTTGGTAAGAGTGGTTGTCAGACTTTCGGGCTTCTGACGAACCGTAACGACTGTCAAAGATCCACAAATGACAGCCGTGACCAACGCCTTAACGTGCTTGCCGAGGCACGGAGGAGTCTCGATATGTAAAGATGGTCACCCATCCACGGACCAACCCCGGCAAGCGTAGCTTAACCTGATGGATCGACCCGTGCGGCTGTTATTACTTAGCCATGAGCTCCTCCAGATATTTGATTTAAATTGATTCTATCTTACGCCGGCCTTAATCGGCGAAGTTGCGCCACACTTCTACACAGTCAGAGAATGTATTTCGTATTAACTAGCGTATTATGATTGTAAGTAAGGTATGCGCGCCGGGCACCATAGACTTGCTGACAGATGACGTGAGTATTGCCGCCGTAGTCATTTAGTACGTAGTTTCATGATGTACGTACGCAATTACAACTCCATTATCCATATTCGAAAGAACGCAGACGCTGATGTTCCATGAAATACAGCTGTGTTAAGCATAAAGTAGCACAAAACTGAACCTTAGTGCACTATGACCACACACACATCTCACACCTCACATCTGATCACCAACACATCTGGGATCTGTACATTTGTGTGCTTAAAGTGTTACATAAATAAATAAATAAGGATTACTTTTTTGATATTGTTCGAACGAATTAAGAATAAATACTATAGTAGATATTATAGCTATGCATTTCGTATCAATTGGGTACTTTTATAAAGTAGAGCTCTTCCAGTTTCTTTGTAGCACACATCTGTCTTGTGGTGTCTGAATGAAGAATACGATTGTCAATGGGGATTTGTGGAATAACCCACCTTAGTTGTACGGTAGTCGTTATGAAAAGGGTGTATACCTGCAACAAACATAAATATTCATTATTAAACAGTATCATTTAAACAAAAAACAAAATCAAGTAACATTAATCGTTCTAAACGTGTAGGTCGCAGGGAAATGAGGAAACCAGGGATTTCACGAAATCCCTAGGGATACCACGAAATCACGGTAGATGTCGAATATTCTTGTTTAATACGTCTTCTTCCTAAAAATGTTTATCACAAACTAAACAAAATTTAATTTCAGTGCATCTTTTTCTTTCTATTTTATTATTGTTGTATATAATGTAACTATGTGTGTAGCGATGCGCGGCTACAAGGCCTGCCTGCGCCGACGAGCGACGTCGCGCAGCGCCCTGCACCCCGTGCCCCGCCGCGGGCCCGCGCACTCGTTTCTTTATATAAAACGTCAGTGCGTTGACAGCTCGCCCGAGTTTTACTTGTGTCACGTTCGCGTACTCCCCGTATCTAACAATTATGAAAAGGACAGAAGATCAATTTTAGTTTAGTCCTGTCAAATTAATCAGCGCCTGACGTAAATTGACGTAATTTTAGTAGCCAAGTTTTTAATCACGTCTAAACTTGTATGGAGTAGTGACAGGCGCTGATTAATTTAACAGGACTAAGTTCAGAAAAATGAAAAGACTTTGTATTCAATAGGAAGAGATTCATTTCGAGCATTTGATAAATTTTGTATTAAAAATGCTAAAATTCATGGTCTTCCTTTTTATTTGTGACACTATGTTATTTAGCAAAACATAGTATAATCCTTTAGTAGGCGTAGCATGGCGCTTTCTATCTCTACGAAGAATAGACATAGCTTTTTCTATACAAAGTGACAGTTCGTTTCTTCATTTTTGACATCCACCGTAGAAATCTTTCTACAATCTGTCATTTTGTCTTTCATTTCTAACGATTTTTGTCTAGGTCTTTTTGTAGGTAGACTATTTCGGAAGAAAGTTTTCTATCCTTACTGTCAAAATCACACTGACAACCGATAAATCCTATGACAAAACAAAGAATTCTGAGTCGAATTATGTAAAATAGTGAATTTCGTAAAAAGTGCAGTGGACTCTTTCTACTTTGCTGCCGTCGTACTGTCTAAAGGAAACGTCATTTTTGTCTACTCTTCCGTCGACAAAACGGTGCTCATGCTACGCCTGCTGGTATTCAAAAAAGAGCGTTAACCGAAGTAATGACAGTGTGGTTGTCACAACTCAGTGGAACGTTATCAGAGGGATCAGCGTGCGACGTGCGTGCCGACGAGACATAAAGCCGCGTCAGACGCGCGGTGCGATAGCGGCGTACTGAACACATTCACTGGCTCCACGAGCTAGTAAATACTCGTCGAGCTAGTCAGTGAGCTATCGGAGTTGACATAATTTTAATTATAATATAACTAGCGCTGCAATTCAGGAGGCTTTTCACAGTTTTGTCACAGTTTTTCCAACACAAACGCATTTTTGGATCATAATCATTTTATGGCATTGAGCCCCCAAAATTTTGTTTCTAAAATCTTTGCACAAAAACAAAGGCCATGCTCATTCAGATTCTTCATTTTGTCATTGCAGAGTGGACAAACAAACGTTGACGCATGGTACGATTCGTCGTAACCTAGCCGCTTGATTCTTGTTGCTATGATAGCTGTGTGTCTTGTTATGGGATGCTTCTTGATTGTGATTTGTTGCAGAACTTCTTTAGTGATTCAATGTAATCTGAGTATGTCTCAGCGTCCAGTTTTTGTGTCAAAATGTGTACTAGTAGCGGATCCCAGGTTCTGACATCCACTTCTAAATCGAAAGCGTGAAAGCCCGACAGCGTGAAAACATTATATTGTGACGTAATGCATTTTCTTGATTGGTGCTATAATGACTGCTTTGAACAGATTGAAGAGCATGTTGCTATGCGATGTAAATATTGATGAGATTTGATCCTGGCTCGCCTTAATAGCATATTATCACCTACCAAAGCCCATTAATTAACCACTTTGAAATAAAAAAAACTACTTTTGTGGCGGAGGTGTGTTACCGGCGTTAATGTAAGGGTTTTTACAACTGAATATTTAACACATCAACATATAACGCTACTCTTCAAAATTGTACTCATCATCATAACAAAGTTATAATTCAACAAATCGCGTCGACACAAGTAGAGGTCACATAGCACCGTAGCGCGCGGCGTAGCACTGAACATACGGCGTAGCACTGAACATATGTCGTGCCACGTAGTGCGTAGCACCCTGAATTTCAAAGAGCACTAATGAAATAACGTCCGTTGGTCGGAGGGCGAGGGCGGAGGTCAGCGGAGGATAAACACGCCGCGGTCACTCCAGACTAAACGTCGCTGCTGTTACACACAATGAAATGCTACAGATAATCCAGTTGCTAGCGTTCGTAGTCGCTATGGCGTGGCGTAGCAGTAGAAAATCATCGCAGATAACATGTGATTTTTTTTCGCAAGAGACAAGCGATGTAACGTTCCAGTTGTAGACGCAGTGGGGTTACAGGGCGGGTGTGGGCAGAGCGGCGCCGGCGGGTTGAATACGAGGCGACTCATTAGCGCGGCTGATAACAGGTGCGTGCGCCCTGCAGGCCTACGGTGATGCCATCCCGGGACAACGCGAGTTACTTAATAATTTTACACTGCGGTTATTCTATTTAGGTTTTTTTAGATTTAAACGATAGAGTTATGACAATTCCCTGAAGCGGTAGCAGTGTGCTGATGGTAAGATTGATTCAACTTAGTCCAGTTACTTAGTATCTGGGCTCACAGATTTTTACCAAACATGCCTGTCAGCGTCGTCACAGCACTCAGGAGACGCGCCACAACTGACACTTCCACTAGATCATAGCTACATTGCCCACTACAACAAAATGCCTCATCCGACATGACCGAGCGCTCTCGTCCTCGTAGGAACTTTCGGAAGGTCGCGCTAATACTCGTACTTGTTACTTGTTTGGGTGAAAAAAAACAGTCTTCAGATTTCGAAGGTTGTTATGGAGACAAAGTTCTGTACTCGTGTAGCTCCAGCTTCCGCTTAGTCCCGGTGTTCACGTGAGCGAGCTAGTTAATATGTCAAGTGGAACTTTAGCAACTGGCCATTTTAACTGCAGTTATTATAACGGGAGATTTTTCTTACGAGCTTTTAATGTCTGACGTCTGATTAGAATTGCAATTATTTATCTATCTCTACAGGTTGCCCGAATTGTATAAGTTGTGTATTGGTACAGGGTCAAGTATTTTTTTTACGTATTTGCATCTGGGGGCACGGGAGTGCCCCCGCCAAGACGATCAAATTTTCTCGATATACCTTGATATTATATTAATGCAAATAACGACCCGACCGCCGTTATGTGCATTACAATTGGTCCCAGTCACAATTCCGTGTTTTTGCCCGGGTGGTACACTCACACGTCACACACGGTCGGTGCACATTCAACGTTTACTTTATGATTGATTCATTCTGTATGTAACCCCGTGTCCTAACCAAAAGCGATCGTCTGGCGAGTACGCGAGCAACGCGATCGTTTGTATATTGTATTGGCCTTACCAATTATCTACATGATCTACAGATAAATTGAAACTTTAGTTAATATTACGTAGTAATTGAACCGTACTACACTCGTATCATGCTTGCGCCGCCCAAAAAGTGAGTTAATAAGTTGACGCGGTGGAAAAATTATAACACCAACGTGCGCTAACGTGAGTAATTGCTCGCGTCGGGCACGGCACGGCACATGCCCGGCACGGCACATGCCCGACACGGCACATGTCCGACACGCGCGAGCACGATGCGTTACGTTACGAACGACTTTTTTTACTTTGTCGTTGTAATGGTTTTTTTATTTTCTATACGATTTCGAGACAAAAAGTATCTTCTGCGATGAAGTGGATTGAAATGACCGACACCTGCGGATTAACGAACAAACGTATGTCAGAGGAAAAGACTTTTTTTTGCACGTTTATATAGCAAAGATTTTCGGTAATGATATGGCAATACTTACTTTAAAATGTAACATCAACATTTCGAAACTCTAGTCCCTGTAACCCCATCAATTATTACGACCTTTAGAGGTTCACAAAATACTCTCATCATTATAAATACCCGTTGTACTATATTGTAACCACGCGCACTGCAGCTCTGGCTTGGACGCTACACAGAGCTGAAGATATTTTATATTTGATCGACATCTTATTTGCCGTGAAACTGGATTTTCAAAAGCCTTTCAAGAGCCCGCATCCCCGCAGCCGTACACTACACAAGGCTACACGTTTGTGATATTTTGCTGAGTCACCGCACAATGCTCCGGGAATCCAATCCACCTGTCAATAGCAGACGCGACTCCCTGCGACCTTACGACAACTACAATTAAGGGTGATATTCGTTTGCTTATCGCGTCGTCTTGACGCCGTGTTTGCGCAGAGTCCGACACCTTACTTCATTTCGCTGATTTACTGACAGTTTGCACCGCTGTTCCCTCAGAGTGCGATCACCAAGCCTTGTCACTTCGAAGGACACAAACGTATACGTAGTGTAAGATTGTATTTCACCTTTGAAAATCAGAAGGGCAATTTCCGTTTTTTTTAGAACTTTAGCATTCTAATCTCAGTGTCAATCTGTCAAAAAACCTCTAATTTATCTAAATGTTTGTCAAGTTTTTGACGTTGATTGTCGCTGAGATAAGATTATGACTTGAATTTAAACGTTTTTAAAAGTTAGAAGCTTTTACTTAACTTGCCTTGTATGTTTGAGTTAAATCTTGCAAGCTGAATTAAAACAATTATCCTGCGTAGTTGCAATTTTTCAATATTCGACTCCATTCATCTTCTTGTAGTGAGACTACACACTTTAGTTGTAGCCGCCTGAAGGTCAATTCTCATGCGTAAACATAAAATTTAAGTAAAAACCTTTCTAAAGACAAGCTTTTAATTAACTAATAAGTACGAAATAAAACTTACGTAAACATGGAACTTTAATATTTTCCTAAAAGTTTGAGGCGTAACCGTCCTTCTTGCGTCCTTAAAGACTTTAAGATAAGCAGCCCCAAGCGAGTGTGTAGTCTCACTACAAGGAGATGAATGGAGCCATGATCAAACTATGGTTGTGGTGATGTTCGGCGAGCATTAATCAGAATGCCTACTTATTTATAGATAGACATCAGAATATTGAAGTCAGCCGTAGTATAGTGCGAATACCAACAAGTGAAATCGTCTAAAAGCGCTCGGATTACCCTCTATCCAACTCAATTGAGACAATGGGGAAATGGGGTCTTTAGTACTTATAGTTTCGCCATGTCCGTCTGTCTGTCCGCGGCTTAGCTCACATATATAGCACACATATTACTTTAGCATGCGTATCAAAAGCATAACATGTACCACGCCGACAAAGTGATAAACTAAAATAAAAAAGTGGCTGTGTGAAAACCATTTTTCGATTCAGGGATCCGTTTGCGAAATATTAAGCTTGCTAGTAGTAATTGCATGCTTGTAGTGCTAATTTTTGATAGAGTCAAGCGCCACACCCCTAGCTAAATGGTTGTTTTTGATGATCGGCGAGTCGGTCAGTGACAAAATTAAGGAACTGTGGCCTGCAATAGTTCTTAAACTATAGGTTCAACTTGAATGTAATTTGGGAATATACCTAGTATCCAGTTATACTAAGTTCTCTTGGTCACAAAAAATGTTTCTTTTTTGTTAGAATTTCATTTTACGGAAAACTATTGACCGACGTCTTTTTTGCTTTATGCATTACCTACTAGCTTCCGCCCACGACTTGGCCCGCGTAGTATGTCGATAAAAAGTAGCCTATGTCCTTCCCCGGGATGCCATCTATCTCCTTGCCAAATATCGAAATCCGTTCAGTGGTTTAGGCGTGAAAAAGTAACAAACAGACAGACAGACAGAGTTACTTTCGAATTTATAATATTAGTATGGATTTAACATATTTTTAGATCTACGAAGTATCATGTGTCATAGGTTTTATTTTATCGAACTATTTTTCGCCGATTTACAAAATAACTTTTTGCTATTGGCCGGAGGCTCTTTTGAACCTCTTTTATTTGCCATATTTTCACCACACCGAAACATCACGCCCACGCCCACCTGCATCGCTGGGGTGATCGACAATTTTTTTTTCCGATTCGCTATTACCCGAGCTTAGGCCAAAGGCCGGAGCGAGGGCAAATTTTTTGACAGAATATTATGGCGGCAGCTTTTTTTTTATTGGGAGCGTAGCGAGCACATGTGTTAAATGTTATTTCGTAACTACGGTAATAAGATTTTCGACCAAATGAAACGTCGGAATAACGAAAAAAATCGAATTGATAATATGGTCAACTGATCACTATATCGTATTTATACTCATTAAATATGTATTGACAAGTGCTATTACACTAGGTGGTGTCCAGGGTCTGAGGATGGAGCCGCAAGGTTGTCACGGCACTAATCAACCAAACGAGATAGCACCAACGTGTTTGAACTCATAGGATATGTATTGACAAGTGCTATTACACAAGGTGGTGTCCAGGGTCTGAGGATGGAGCCGCAAGGTGGTCACGGCAATCATCAACCAAACGAGATAGCACCAACGTGTTTGAACTCATAGGATATGTATTGACAAGTGCTATTACACTAGGTGGTGTCCAGGGTCTGAGGATGGAGCCGCAAGGTGGTCACGGCACTCATCAACCAAACGAGCAAGCACCAACGTGTTTGAACTCATAGGATATGTATTGGCAAGTGCTATTACATCAAGCGGTGTCAAGGGTCTGATCATGGCACCGGAAGGTGATCACGGCCACTTCTCAAGTAATCCTGATAGCCCCTTGGTATTTAGCTTTTAAGAAAATATTGAAGTTGTTTACGTAGGTATGTTTTATTTAATACTTCTTAGTTAATTAAAAACTTGTTTTTAAAAAGATTTTTACTTTGTTTGCAAACGATTCACCCTCGCCAACTTCACAATTTGTCCAAACAGATTGTTTTCAGAGCAAAATTCAATTCAAATTGATCGTTCGCGTCTCTGGGCGCGCACATAATGAAAGGGGCTTAATACGGTATCGGTAAACATTAGCATAAAATATTCGCAAAAATTGCGTTCCGGGGTTGTGGCAGGCGGCGCGGAATCTTAATATCAACCCCTCCCGCTCTCGGCGGCCCGCAACCCTCCCGCACCCGGCCCGCGCCCGCTCCGTAACGTGTCGTCTACGGTGACGACAACGAGTCGAGATAGTCGAATGAGTCACAGATAGCTTAGAAGGACCACGACATCTTGTGTAATAGCTTAGCCGGCAAATATCTTGAAAAAATGGCCAAACGGAAGGCGGGATGAACCGCAATAAACACGATCCGTCCGTAACACACTCACCATCCCAATACCATCCATTTTGACAATTAAACAATAGTACATTGTGATACGATTGTGCAGTATTGGATATTACACTTGAGTCGGTATTATTAGAGAGTGTAATGATCAATGCACACGCGTTACATACGACGTTTTTCGGCACACTTGCGAGGAAAAAAACAGACTTCTTGTAAGAACATAAGCTACAATAACGTAATTAGGTATAGTAATAACGTATTTAGTTATAGAGATAATACATTTAGATTTATAAAATTCAACTGACCTTGGTTGCCAGGTATTGACTGTCCGTAGTTTGTTTTATTTTAAAAACTTTTCAACGTCGGTTGGTGACTATACTTTTAGATTTCGTATTTATGATAATAATTAACTACACAACGAAATGGCGCGCTGGTTTTGTTTTTCTGCAAGTGCCTGTCAAACACAAAATAATGTTCTGAATACTTGCGTATTCAAAACACTAACAGAGTAAATAAATATATAGTGAAAAATATATAGGTAAGTAATTTCATTAAGTTCATTTATGATATTATATTTATTTACACAGAAGGCATAAAAAGGCATATGAAGTCTCTTTGATGAGACTTAAAAAAGCGCAAATCTCTGCTCTTGTAAAAATAGAGAATGCTCATTTAATAATAAACGATAGTTTATACTAATTCCATGTACTTATAGTATTCCACTGACCTGCTAATGGGATTTTTTTTCATAACTTAACGCCCATGTCATGTGTATTAAAAAGCTTCACCAAAGTCAATTTCTATTAAAAATGAATTAGTAAGTACTATCATGGTGACATGGTTACATTACCGCACTAGTGCGGTAATATAAATTAAAAACACGCGTCCTTAAGGGGCTGGCGGAGCATCGGTCGCAACTACAAATCGAGTGCTACAAATGTTGCGCTAGTGTGACTGTCGGAGCGATACAAACAG
Source organism: Lithophane semibrunnea (assembly GCA_947363905.1). NCBI lineage: Eukaryota > Metazoa > Arthropoda > Insecta > Lepidoptera > Noctuidae > Lithophane > Lithophane semibrunnea. The sequence goes on from OX376196.1 coordinate 293,556, forward strand.
CTACCATGAACTGTACGACCACGCACACATTGGCATTGACATGACATTTGCTTGACGCGATAGCACTACCAGCTATTGAAAATGTATGATTTTGGATGTGTTCCGTAATACCAAAAATGATGAATGAAAACTTAATGTTTTTCCATTTTTTTTTTCGATAATTTGTAACTTGATAATATAGACTATGTTTCTGCTGAAACAACATTACAAGTATTATTGTTTGTAACAACATTACTAGTAGCGCCCCGCGGTTTCACCCGCATATGTCTCGATCCCGTGGGAATATCAGGATAAAAAGTATTCAATGTGTTAATCCAGGTTATAAACTATCTGTGTGCCAAATTTCATCAAAATCGGTTCAGTAGGTAGTTTTTGCGTGAAAGAGTAAAAAACATTCATCCATCCATCCATACTTACACACTTTCGCGTTTATAATATTAGTTAGATAATACAGGTAAATATCAATAAGACCACTTTACGAGCAAGTGTGTAAAAAAATTAATTACAGTGTTTACGTTGTCGAGCAGAAAAATACTTCAAACATAATGAAGCAATGGATAATGTTTATGTTGTATTGACAGAATTAATGGGATTATTAAGTTGTGTCCAAACATTGAGCGGCAATTGTGCGCGCCTGCCGCGCTGTGTTTGAACGACTACCGCGCGCGAGCGCTTCTCTCTATAATACCTATCGTGCACAAACATTTCTAGCAAACATTCGTCGGTAATTGTGTTTGGACAATTCGTCCCAGCAGAGATAGGACACACGCAACCACTTTCATGCCAGCTGAAGTGCGCGGCGTGTGTCGGATATGCCGCGCAGTATTACCGCGCAAACATTCGTTAGTCCACACGAGGGGCGCGGCAAAAATGTATCCTGAAAACGCAGCGTGTTCCTGCCGCGCACTTGCAGCGCAATATTTGGACACACTTTTACCGAGTTAAGAGCAGCAGGTGTTAAGGCTCTCGCAGACAGGCGCGACGCGATATCGGTAATTGTTCTGCCGTGAAGTTTTCATATAATTTTTTACGCCAGAATCGCGGCGCGTCGTCGCGTCACGCCTGTCTGCGGGAGTCTCTACAATTGGCATGCTGCTATTGAACAGAAGAGAGCGCAATATTTTCGTGCATTTAGGTAAACAATATTGAAGCATTAAGTGTTATTTTTTTCTACTGCAACAGCTTTTGATAAGAGAGATCGTTATGTTGCTGTTGGAGTGGGACTTCCGTCCCTCTGTCTGTCGTGTGTCGGGCACTTAAGAGCGGTCGCGATTATGTGCAATTTTGTCAACGGGTTCTGAATGTCGCAGCGTTTATGAACAGAGTGTATCTGTGTCTGAACTTCATCGCTTTCAACAATAATGCATGCAGAGCACGGAACGGCTTAAGATCTACTACATAATTATGTCTACAGGCAAACATTTGTGCAAGGTTTTCAAGTCTATACGCTATTTTGTCTAAATATAATAGTCTGTAATAGAGTGTTAGTGAGTGGCAGTATGGAGCAAATGAGAACGAATCACCTCGCATTATGCTTACCTGCACAGATATTAGCGCAGTGCCACAACAACGCACGTGAGCCACTGTGCCACTATGCTGTCCACTTGCGCGTGTTGTGTGTCACTCTCAACACAGTCGTGTAGCCCCGAACTGAATGATCGTGTTATAGTTTCAGTAGGGTTTCTCCTTTTTGTCTGGGTTTTGTTTAATGTATGAATCTTTCTTTAAATCCTCTTTCACTGTGCAGTGGTTCGGTTGTTGAATTCATTGCCGCCTGACATTAGGGAATGCCAAACTGTTGCAATCAACAGTTTGTCAGTCCCTAATGTCAGGCGTTTATGAGTTAAAGAAAACAATCTTACCTTTTCGTCATAGTTGTTACCTCTAATGATTGTATTCCTACCTATATTTTAGTGATATTTATTTTAGTAGTTTATTCTTATATTGTATTTATTTGTATTTAAATGAGCGTTTTTTAAATTTATTTTCTATATTCTCTCCCACAGCCCACATGTAAAAATTAAAATACTTAACCGAATTTTACAATTACATAAAAATTACAATTAAATATTTCTACTCGCAAAGTACGAGTAGGTTAGGTTAGGTTAGAACTGTGACCCCTACGTACGAGCCGAGCGAGTGAAGCGAGCGGTGCCGCGGCAGCGTCCGGCGAGTGCCAAAAACGACTAGAATAATTATAGAAAAAATACTTTAGTTACCCAACTAACTAACCCTTAGTTAGTTGGGGTTCTGAATCCTGGAAAATAAACAAAAGTATGGCATGTTATATTATGTCTTAAATTATAAATAGATACAAAAAATCATATTTCACCCGCGCAACCCTTACCTACCCCTCTCATTAAACACGACGAAAACAAAACACAATGCCTTCCCGCCAGCAGAAACTTTTCGTCTGGCGTTTATAGAATTCGAATTTCAATCTTCTGTAGGTTATTTTGCTTATACGATACGCTAAGCTTGAATTCAGAACTATAGATCATGTTCATGTTTTGGAACTAGAAACTCAATGTTGACGTGAAAAAGTTCAAATTTAAATGTTACCAAATTTTATTTAGGACCTTGTACAATTTGTACCTAATGACGTCTTTGTGGAAAACTGTGTTACCAAGTAATAAATATAATGCTATATCGTGGATTTCTCTCTTTGGAGGATCGTGCAAAGTGATACCCAAGTAAAAAATAATATTCGTATAATGAATTTTGCACTGTATTGTGCAACGAATATGGCATGTGTCATGAAAACCTTTCCTCCGCCAAACGCGAACAATCCCCTTCGAAAACTTTTGAAACATGTGAAAAAGAGGCCGAGTTCTGTACAAAAGAAATAAATGTAGGATTGTCGGCTTCACCACTAAAAGAATTGACATCTATTCATCTATGTAAATGGGTGCCAAAGTACCAAAGGGACTAATTATAACAAAGGCCCAAGGTGCGCGCTCAGTACCGGCGCTGTGTTTTGGGCGCGCGCCCGGCGCGTTTTGGACGCTCGTCAAACGCAACAAGATTTCCACATTTTGTTGTAACTTTTGAACCGTGTCTCTTTTAAGTTTATTACTAATGCGGAGAAAATGAGAAGGAAAAATAGTGAAAAAGGAACTCGCGTCGAAGCGTCAAGGGCACGGTTAGGCTTCATTTTCGGAGACGCGAGGAGTCGCGCGTGGCTTTGGGCGGCGCGGCTCGCACTGAATTCAAACATATGGCGTTGTATGAGTGCGTTTACGGAGACGCGATTTTACACGCGTTTGTTTGAAATGGAGCGTTTTTTGCGGCGGAGCCCGCGAATGGCATAGCCGCGTCCCACGCGGCGTTTCATCACGGCGGCGCACGTAGCAGCAATGCCCGCAGCATACCTTCTCCTAGTCTTATTTGTAAATCGCACAGCGGAGATGCAAGTTGAGAGTGGCAAGTTGCGACATGTGCAGGCCTAACGGCGCCCGGCATGGGCGCTCGCTTAGACTGCAGCGCTTGATATAATTCGTTACATAGGAATTCATACAATTTTATTGAGCGCCCGAAACGCAGCGTACAAAATGCGAGTCTCGGGCGCTTGTTATAACTAGTCCCTTAGTAGAAAGTTTAGTATGGTCCCTCTTTGTAACTGTTGAAATTGTAGCTTTGAAAACATGCCAAGTTGCATTATAACTTTAGGCCTCATTTACGGAGACTCGGGGCGTGGCGCGTCGCGTGCAGTGTGGCGTCACGCGGCGCGTCTGACGTTTTTTCTGTTTACGGTGCGGCGGCGCGTGAAGCGGCAGTTATCATCCCACGCTAACGCGTGGGATGATAACTGCCGCTTCACGCGTTATGTTAACACATAAACATATGGCAATATACGTCTTGATTGTCGCTGCTTTTTTTTGGGGTTATAATATATATTTTTGAAATGTAACTAAAACCCAACTACGACAAAAAAGTCAACTAAAGAGATATAAACAAGACATCACGGACAGACAAATTAAAAATCCGGAGTCATACGGAATCTGTTCGAGTTCGTTCGTTATACCAATTACCGAAGAATAAAGGTATTATTCTAAACAAGTTTTATTTAGGGGCGGTCAGTTGCTCCAATTGTTCGTCTAAGGGTCACCTTACAAGAAGTTTGTCAAAAAAAATGGGAGTAAACGAATTTGGATCTTGAGTATATCGCAATAAGATTTAATCTACAGTGCGAACTTTCAAATGAACGTGGAATGGGCTCGTTGGCTATGTTGTAAATTTTCTCCGCAAGAAAATTCACCGCAATACAGAGCAATGGCGCTAGTTTTACCTACTTCTTTCTATACTCCGTGCTACTATACCAGTCAAAAATCTGTCAAATAAAATGTATGTCATCTTGAGTTTTCAAATATCAACATTGAATTTTATATGTTTATTTAGACTCGGTATTTATTTATTTATCAATCAATAACACTTGTAATATTCGTTTTGGAAGTGGTTTTATTGTTTTTTTCATGTTTTCTATGTCTCAGTTTCTTTTGTGGAATGTGATAAATTACGAAAATATTATTTACGAAAATAAATAATATCTCAGCGCAGCTAAAAATTTGAGCGTAGTCCTCTCGTCTCAACAGAGCGACGCCGACTGATTTGTGAAACAAAAATATGCTTGAAGTTCCCGTAATGTGCGACGGAAGATGGCTTCTTCCACGAACTAAGAACGTCGTAAGTCCTACAAGCTTTGATTCGTAATAAAACCAAAAATAAAAGGAATAAAAAAAAAAGCTACACAATTTTTTTTGCCTTGTTTTAATACATATAATCATCTAATTTTTATCATAATAGGCATTAGCATTTTAAGTACAAATCGAAAATACGTGAAAATTAGAGGTAACTTCGTGATATTTTTTTATCGAGAAAATTTTAATATTTTGTGTTTCTGTTCCACAAAAAGTTTGGAAATATCATGTAGTTACTCATACTATTTTTATTTTACACCTAAGTCTTATCAATTTCATGAAAAATCAAATTGAAGACAGGCAATTTTGCTTACTACCCGCCCTTAATTAGCACCCGATAAAAAGTATCTTGCGTACTTTTCCAGGTCATGATCTACCCATGTGCCCAAATTCATCCAAATCCGTTCAGCCATTTTAGCGTGAAAGTGTAACAAACAAACAAACAAACAAACTCACTTTCGCATCTATAATATTAATTAGGATTAGGATGTAGGTAGGTAGGTACCTACACAAAGTTTTTTTTTCTGTTGCAGCTATTTCCGTTCTCCCGCGCGCCGCGCTAGCATGGAGTGGCGCAGCCAACCCTAGTGGTCGCCGCGGCGTTCGGAAGCTACGCAGTACGCACAAGCAGTCACGAGGCGGTTTGTCTAGCTACAAACAGATCCATTTGCATACATTTACATTTCTTCAAGTCTGTTAAAAACAATGTCTTCCCTGCATCGTACGCTCAGCGTTGATAATTGCTTGCGATGGTTATTGTGCGCACACCCTTATTTACGAGTCGTTCTCGGCATGGAGAATCACAAGCAGTCGGAATATTAAGTGCGACGGCGAGGGACGTGTTCACGTTGGCACAGCCGCGACCATGCGGACATTTTGGTAACCAGCGAACATTCCACCAAGTGGGAGCACTGGATATTGCAGCTGAAACTCTACGTTGGGTATTGTGGCTTGCCTGCGGACACTTATTTGGACAGGCAGAGGGTTAAAAGTATATTTAGAACACAACACAGAGCAATTAAGGAGGCGTGCTATGCTTGGAGTATCTCTGAGAGATAGAATCCGGAATGAGGTAATCCGACATAGCTCACAGAATAAGCAAGCTGAAGTGGCAATGGGCCGGCCATATTACCCATAGAACCGATGACCGTTGGGGTAGACGTGTTCTTGAGTGGAGACCGCGAATCGGAAAACGTAAGGTAGGACGCCCTCAGGCTAGGTGGAGCGACTATCTTCGCAGGGTGTCTGGTAGCAGCTGGATGAAAGCTGCCGTGAATAGAGCTGAATGGCGTGCAATTGGAGAGGCCTATGTCCAGCAGAGGACTGCTATAGGCTGATGATGATGATGATGACCCCAGATTTCAATTAAATATTGCAAGTGCGGGAATGCATTTAACTTTGGTACGAAGCGATCCAAGTAGTGACGATAGTTTTGTTTTTATACGGTCTAAATGAACATTCCATGATAGAGAACTGTCAATAAGTTATGTTGGGACCATGAGAACAAAGTGTTTAAATCAGCTTGAGCTTGGGAGATTATAGAATGAATAGAAGATCCGAAGTAAAACAAACAAGTTCAGTGTCGTCCACGTAGAGGGTAATATTAATATTATATTTAATGACCTCAAAAAATGTTTAAAATATGAATGTGTATACATTCATATTTTAAACATTTTTTGAGGTTTTTAATTTGCTGACGATACTACTTTGACGATAAAAAGTTCCAACAAAACTGACATAAAAATTGATACTAATAATTAATTAATTAATGTAATAAAATGGCTGGGGGATAATAATCTTCATGTTAATGAAGATTATTATCAGATTATTATTATATTATCAGATTATAAGAAGGCCTATGACTCGGTGCCACATACATGGCACATGAGGGTGCTGGAGTTGTATAAAGTAGATGCATAACTGCGCACCTTCCTGATGTCGTGTATGGGGCAATGGAGGACAGTCCTTCGCTATCCAGGATGTCGAAATATCCAGAGGAATAGTGGGCCGATAAGGATCAAGCGAGGCATATTTCAAGGCGATAGTCTGAGTCCACTTTGGCTCTGCTTGGCCCTGAATCCTCTAAGCACACTTCTGGAGGACTCAGGTCTAGGCTATTGGCTGAGGAAAAGTGGACAGGTTATATCTCACCTCCTCTACATGGATGACCTAAAACTCTTTGCCCCCAACAATTTACAACTGATGGAGCTACTAAAAGTAACTGAAACTTTCAGTAGAGCCATCAGGATGGAATTTGGTGTGGACAAATGTGCGGTCATGCATGTAAAGCGAGGGGAGATTGTGGAATCCGTGGGCACCCAACTCTCGGATTCCATATACCTAAGAGCCCTCTCCGCATCCGAAACCTATAAGTATTTGGGTATGTCGGAAGCGTTAGGCATCAATGTTACTGACATGAAGCAATCGTTGAAGGAGCGCTTCTTTGGCCGCCTGAAGAAAGTATTTAATAGTCTTTTATCAGGCGGGAACAAGGTGCGCGCCTTCAACGGTTGTGTCATGCCGGTTTTGATGTACTCCTTCGGCATACTCAAATGGACTCAGACCGAACTTGACGCCCTGGATAGGAGGGTCCGTACGCTGCTGACTGCATACCGAATGCATCACCCACGGTCATCGGTAATGAGACTGTATATCCCGCGAAAGTGTGGAGGTCTAGGCTTTTTAAACGCTAAGACCGTCCACAATCGGGAGATATGCAGTCTCAGGGAATATTTCCTAGAAGCCGACGTGGGAATGCATCGAGATGTGGTCGCGGTGGACAAGGGCCTCACCCCGCTCTCCTTGGCGAAAGAGAACTGGCGCAAGCCTGTAGTGCTTGACACTAACGATCGCAAGGAGGTATGGCAGAGTAAGGAGTTTCACGGACGCTTTTTCATGGACCCGATGTAGATTTACTAACGTCCGTAGCCTGGCTGCGTTTCGGTGACCTCTTTGGGGAAACCGAAGGTTTTGTCTGTGCAATTATGGACGAAGTTATCATGACGAACAATTGACATCACGGACGGCACGGTTGACATCTGTCGGGCATGCCACCGACCGGGAGAATTAATCCGTCACATTATCTCCGGATGTTCTCATCTAGCTAACGGAGAGTACTTGCATAGACACAACCTTGTAGCCAGGATTATCCATCAGCAACTTGCTCTGAAATACAGCCTAGTGGAATCGGAAGTGCTGTACTACAGGTACATGCCCGACCCAGTTCTCGAAAATGGAAATATCACATTGTACTGGGATCGTTCCATCATCACTGACAGGACTATTGTTGCCAATAAGCCTGATATAGTGGTGGTGGATCGAACAGAGCGGCGCGCAATGATCATTGACATAACGGTCCCGCATGACGGGAACCTCGTGAAGGCCGAGAAAGATAAACAAATCAAGTATCTTGACTTGGCTCATGAGGTTGTCGACATGTGGAATGTGGACTCTGCGATCATTGCCGATAGTCGTATGAGCCAATGGCTTAATTGCCAAGGGCCTCGACCAACACCTAAGGAGGCTCTCGTTGGGCAGCTGGATTAAGGGCTTGATTCAGAAAGCTGTACTCCTGGACACGGCTTGCATTGTTAGGAGGTTCCTCTCTCTGGAGCCCTGACCGCCGGTAGCTTGGACCCTGTTCCCGATACCGGTGGGCTACTATTTTTTATATTTTTAAATGTTTTATGTATTTTTTTAATTGTAATATTTAAAAATATAATTTATATGTATGAAAAATGAAATAAAGAATTAATTAATGTAATAAAATGGCTGGGGATAATAATCTTCATGTTAATATTGAAAAGACTAAAATAGTAAAATTTCAAACATGTAACTTGTCAGTAATACCAACAGCAATTAGACATAACGATGCAATTCTGCAAACAGGACCATCATCTTTATTTTTAGGTATAGTCATTGATAACAAATTGAACTGGAGGGAACATGTAGAAAGAGTATGCAGTAAGCTTGATAAGTTTGTATTGTGCTCTTCGTAAGTTAAAACTAGTGTCCAGTAAAAACACAGTCTTAAATGCTTATCATGGGTATGTTTCGTCAGTATTGCGTTACGGCCTAGTGATATAGGGTAACTCAGTGGATGTGGAAAGGGCATTCATAGTGCAAAAAAATTTATGAGAGATATGAGTGGACCGGAATATTTGGACCATTGCAGGCCATTTTTGAAGGAATTAAGATTTTTTCCACTCCCATGTCTGTATATTTTTGAAGTTTGTGTATTTGTAAAAAAATACCCTCATTTATTTTTATTAAATGACAAGTCTCTGAAAGACTCATCTGCCTAGCCTTTTCCCAACTATGTTGGGGTCGGCTTCCAGTCTAACCAGATGCAGCTGAATACCAGTATTTTACATGGAGCAGAGTGCCTATCTGACCTCCACAACCCAGTATCTGGGTAATACGATACCCCTTGGTAAGACTAGTTGTCAGACTTTCGGGCTTCTGACGACCCGTAACGACTGTCAAAGATCCACAAATGACAGCCGGGACCAACGGCTTAACGTGCTTTCCGAGTCACGGAGGAGTCTCGGTATGTCTCAAACTCAAACTCAAACTCAAAGCATTTATTTCAATTAAACCATTTACAGGCACTTTTGAATTGTTAAAGAATCGGTCAGTTAGTCAAAAAGTTGAAGCTAGTTGCCCATTCCAAATCGTAGATCTCTATGGAGAAGAACGGGCAAGAAACTCCAAGGACACTCTTTTAAAATTGGATATAGATATTACAAAATCCTGGGTACAGTATTCTTGGTGCTTCTATATGTGAGAACAATGTCAAATAAAAAATAATCAAAAACAATTCAAGATATAAGATTAAAAATAAGCCCTGGCAGATGAGAGATGACCAGTCTCAACTGACAGCGCCCGTTCACGAACATGACACGTGGATCAGCACCATCCAGCTCAACCATTTTGTAGGGAACCGAATGATCCAACACACGCGCCACCATCAGCGAGACATTTAAGTGAGTATGACATACTCTCATCAGCCATGCTCTTTCAAGTCAATATAAAACATGATACCATATTAAACGGCTTCATGGTACTCACATTTACAAAATTGAAAAAATGCTTCTAATTTATACAAAACTATAATTTGCAATGTACATGAAAGATTAAAATAATAGAATTTAAAGAAAAAAATAAACTTAAGTTTGTAAAGTCAGAAAAAAAAAAGGGGGAAGCAACTCTTCCAAATGTTAAAATTTTTAACTAGTGAGCCCTAGTGCCTGTGGAGCAGGACCAGCATTAAGCCAAGCATTTTTATCTACGATATAATCATCCAACTTATAATATGCCTGTCTACATAGTGTGCGTTTAATGCATGTTTTAAATTTCTTCTCATTTAGTTGAAGAATAATGAGTGGTATTTTATTATAACATTTTACACAGTAGAGTCATTCGGGGTAAGAGCTCGCAGCGGGCAAGAGTTCGCAGTAGCCCGATCTCCGACAGGGGCGGGGGTACTGAGGTTTGTGTTCACGGAACTTAGTGACCGACGAGACGCCGTATCGGAACCACGTGTTGCGCGCGCGCAAAATATGTACTTGTCGCCACAGGTCGCCGAATACGTAAACCGCAACAAAATCCTTTAATATTTGCGCCGGGGAAAAGTGTGTTGAAGTTACATGCATGGATCTAAGACTGTAAGTTTATTACATTTCTATAGTTCGATTATCGTAGTATTTATGTAAGTATATCATACTCTCTTAAATTAATTGACTTGTGTATTGTGATCGATCATTTAATATTTTTGCTGATTGGGGTAAGAGTGCGAGGTTAAAAGTACGCACGCGTATTTTTACCCATGTTGCGTACTTATACCCCAATGTAAATAAAAATATCCAAAGTTATTTTAAAGTTGTTTATTCTTTCAGAACACATCACAATGCCGAGGAACTTATAAGGAAAGCACCACAACGAGCCCTGATCTCAGATGATCAAATAAACATCGCAAAAAAACTAATCCAAGAAGGTAAAAGTCAGAGACGTGCTGCACTAGAAGTAGGTATTAGTGAAGGTGCTTTGCGAAAGAGGCTGAAGTCTACTCACGTGCCAACCTCTTTGGGACGTTTTAAACCTACATTTACCAAAGACCAAGAAGCTAAAAGTTTAATAAATGTTGATTATCACCAATCTTTATTTTATTTCACTGTATATTAAGATTTCTTTAAATGCGTACGTTTACCCCGCACGCGTAATTTTACCCTGATGCTTGCGTAATTTTACCCGCGTCACGGGGCAAGAGTACGCATTCGGAACATGTTACTTTAAACATACGTAGAAAAAAATCTAATTGGTATAGAACGTAAATTTACTTAAATAATGAAAATATATTAAATTCTCGACCAATTCTATAACCAATCAACACAGATATCTCGTTTTTTATAGTTCTTTAAGACCATAGAAAATAAAGTGCGTGCTCTTGACCCGAATGACTCTACCCCATAAAAGAAGTATGTACTTTAGACAATCTGAAACGTGGTTGATCTAATTTGTTCCTATTTCTAGTGTTAAAGTTATGCCTGTCACTTATCTTACTAAAAAGATGTAGATTTTTCCGAACATACATAATGTTTTCATATATGTACTGACAAGGAACCGTCATGATGTTAATTTTTTTAAACAGTTCCCTTAGAGATTCGCGTTTGTGGAGGTTGTATATGGCTCGGACAGCCCTCTTTTGCAAAATAAAGATAGAATCAATATCTGCAGCCCGTCCCCACAGCAAAATACCGTAAGACATGATGCTATGAAAGTAACTAAAATAGACCAGTCTCGCGGTATCCACGTCTGTTAGTTGGCGGATTTTCCAAACAGCGTAAGCGGCTGAACTTAGTCGCCCTGCAAGTGATGTTATGTGAGGACCCCACTGTAGTTTTGAATCAAGCGTGATCCCCAGGAAAACTGTCTTTTCGACGAATTCTAGTATCTCCTCGTTCAGTACAACATGACATTCACTACTTCTTACATTCGGTAATGTGAATCTTATGCATTTAGTTTTCTTCTCATTTAATACCAAATTATTTATAGTAAACCAATTATGGACCTTGAACATAGCGTTATTTACGTCGTCAAGCTCCCGTGCATGTCTATTTACTTTAAAAATCAGTGATGTGTCATCAGCAAATAACACCATTTGTGGTCGATTTTTCAGTAGTTGAGGTAAATCATTTATATATACTAAGAAGAGGAATGGACCCAATATCGAGCCCTGTGGTACACCCATTCTAACTTTTAAACCCAATGAGTTCACACCGTTTATTTGAACTTCCTGCATTCTATCATTCAAATATGATTTTACTAAGCTAAGCGCAAGTTTACCCAGTCCGTAATGCTCAAGTTTCAAGAGCAGCGTTTCGTGATTCACGCAATCAAAAGCCTTAGATAGGTCGCAAAAGATGCCTATTGCATCTTGTGCCTCTTCCCACGTAAAAATGGTCACCCATCCACAGACCAACCCTGGCATGATGGATCGACCCGTGCGGCTGTTATTACGTAGCCACGAGCTCCTCTTCCTCCTCCTCCTCGAGTCTCTGAAAGACTGAACAAAAAAAATGCCGGGGAATTACTAGTACCTGCTCAAAGATTGCAATTATACAACAGAAATGCCAGTTGTATGACAATTAAATCTATATTTATAAAAATCAAGCCCTATTTCCCTTGGTCACGCCATCACGCGTGAACGGCTGAACGAATTTGGATGAAATTTGGCACAGGGGTAGACCATGACCTGGAATAGGACAAAGGATACTTTTTATCCCGATATTCCCACGGGATCAAGACTTACGCGGGTGAAACCACGGGGCGCAGCTAGTTTTATAATAAATTACCACCTGGCTTGAGAATGTTACCAATTAATAAGTTTAAATGTAAAATGTTTGACTGGCTCTTAGACATCGTGTTTTTATTCCGTCATTTTTAAATCATACTTTTTGATAGTGTAATTAAATTTTAATAATGTCATTAGTACATTGACATTATTACGAATTTTTATTTTGATATTATGATTTAAATTTTTGATTTAACTATTGATATTTTGACATTATAGTATACTATGCATTTTATAATGCATTTTTGATGAAATTCATAAACTTAATACAAGATTTTATTACTTTATATAATATTCTTTTATTGTATCTAGTTCTAATTTGCATGTACTTAATATTATTATTAGCTTATTATTTAATATTTCTACACCAGCAATAGTAGTATGTGTGAAACATTGTTTAATGTAAGATCCCTATGTACTATACTGAGAAAACAATTAAAATAAAAAAAATAAGAATTCCATTCAAAATTGTAGAGCTACATATTTGATGGCGATCATTATCTTAACTGGCATTAGAATCTAGAAGTAAACGCATACGAAAGATGCCTCTTAGCTTGGTCGCACTGCACGCACTGACTGTAGTACACACGGCTACACATCAAGCTATACATTTCCAGTATAAGCTGACCTAGCATTGAACGGAAATCCTATACAATGCGCGATCAGCATAAACTGGAAATGTATAGCTTGATGTGTAGCCGTGTGTACCTGCGATTCACTTACTAGTTGTTCGATGGGCAGTCAGTAGTGTGGCGGGGACTCTTACCTCGGTTATGGGTCGCACTGCACGCACTAATCTGTAGTCGTAACTGTAATTCATTTGTGAGTTGTTCAGATGGCGATGGGCAGTCAGTAGTGTGGCGGGGACTCTTACCTCGGTTATGGGTCGCACTGCACGCACTAATATGTAGTCGTAACTGTAATTCATTTGTGAGTTGTTCAGATGGCGATGGGCAGTCTGTAGTGTGGCGGGGACTCTTGCCTCGGTTATGGGTCACACTGCACGCACTAATCTGTAGTCGTAACTGTAATTCATTTGTGAGTTGTTCAGATGGCGATGGGCAGTTAGTGGTGTGGCGGGGACTCTTACCTCGGTTATGGGTCGTACTGCACGCACTAATCTGTAGTCGTAACTGTAATTCATTTGTGAGTTGTTCAGATGGCGATGGGCAGTTAGTGGTGTGGCGGGGACTCTTACCTCGGTTATGGGTCGCACTGCACGCACTAATCTGTAGTCGTAACTGTAATTCATTTGTGAGTTGTTCAGATGGCAATGGGCAGTTAGTGGTGTGGCGGGCCCGGAAGACCCGAAAGAGACTATTTTTGTGTGAAACTTTGAGAAGTGGTGGTCGTATCACGTGAGGTGATGACAATATGGGTGACAACACTGCCCCCGATAAAAAAAGACTTATCTTACAAAAAGTAAAAACGGAGAAATAAATGTTTTAATGAATGAAACGGGAAATCGTTTGCTGTCGTCGAGTAAATTAAAATATTTACATACTTAAAGTTGAAAATAATGCCCACTATATTAGGGTTTAACTTGGTTTAATAAAGAATAAGAATTTATTAAAAAATACGAAAAATAGGTACTCTGAAGCATGACCTACCAAGCAAAAAAAGAAGCATCAAAATCGATACATATTTGGCGGAGTAATCGCGTAAAATACACAAAAAAAAACACATATGGAATTGAGAACCTCCGCCTTTTTGAAGAAGTCGGTTAATAATGAAAAAACAGTGTCATCTTACCATAAATAAAAAATGAAGAAAAATATTACATACTTAATTGAATAGACGTAAATTAAAATGTGCGTGAACTTGGCAGATCATTTCCCAGCAGAGCATAAAAAAATGTGAGTTCTATTGGCATGCGGCTGAGTTCTAGAAATCCTTATACTTAAAAAAAATAGTTCTGGCTTTTTTTCCCGACAAAAGTCGAATGAAAATATGCTCTGCTAACTTCCGTCAGCAGATCAATTTTGCCAAAATTTAAATTTTAAACCTGATTTAGGTGCACAGTGGTGACCTCTATAGTTCCTAATACTTTTCCGAAAGAGTTCTGCCTTCCTAAATTTATAAAAAAATAAATTAAAATTATTAACCAGTTACTAGAAAAAGACAATCATTTTGATAAAACAGTCGTGAATGACGCTGTTTGTGGATTTTCGTAGATTATTTTGGGCTATAATTAGTAAACAAGACCCCAGTAACAGAAAAAAAAACTAAAAGAATGCAGAAGTCTCACAAAAGTATCAGCAGAGCCTTGTGAAAAAGAAAGGTTAGGAGAAATCGAAATTTCATTCAGCGTTTAAGTTAGTAGGATCAAAAAGGAACTTGAGTAGAACTGAGGAGAAGGAAATCCTCATTTTCTGATGCACCTATAAAAGAGGTATCCGACAAAATGCAATAATAACCCAGAACTCTGACTCAGGGGTAAGCAGAGCATGGTTGAAAAATAAGATTAGTAGAAATTGAGTTTGAAATAAGTGTTTAATACAAAGGATCATAAAAAAGAATCAGAACATCTGAGGTGCTGGAACTCCTCTATTCCTGATAAATCTATAAAAGAGCTATCCGAAAATATGAAACATAAACTGAGAACTCCCACTCAGATATCAGCAGAGCATGGATGAAAACTTAGATTACTAGAAATCGATATAAAAAACAAAGTTTCAATAAGAAGGGTGAAAAAAAAATTGAGAAGCATTAAGGACCTAGAACTCCTCGTTTCCTGAAACACATATAAATGAGCTATCGGAAAACATGAAAAAGAAACTCAGAACTCTCACTCAGATATCAGCAGAGCATGGTTAAAGGTTTGCAAAAGTAGAAATTGAGATAAAAATTAGTGTTTAATACGAAAATTCATAAAAAAAACCCAGAGCATCTGAGGTGCTAGAACTCTTCGATTCCGGATGCATTTGTAAAAGAGCTACCCAAAAACATAATACAGAAACTGAGAACTCCCACTCAGATATCAGCAGAGCACGGGTAAACGTTTGCGAAAGTGGAAATTGAGATAAAAATTAGTGTTTAATACGAAAATTCATTTAAAAAAACCAGAGCATCTGAGGTGCAAGAACTCCTCGATTCCTGAGGCATCTATAAAAGAGCTATCCAAAAACATAAAACAGAAACTCAGAACTCTCACTCAGATATCAGCAGAGCATGGTTGAAAAGTTAGATTAGAAGAATTCGAGATATAATTAAGTGCTCCAGAAAGAATGATAACAAAAAATTGAGAGGATCTAAAGAACTGGAACTCCTTGTTTCCTGATATATCTATAAAAGAGATATCCAAAAACAAAAAATAGAAACTGTGAACTCTCGCTCAGATATCAGCAGAGCATGGGTAAAAGTTTGCGAAAGTAGAAATTGAGATAAAAATTAGTGTTTAATACGAAGGAACATATAAAAAATTCTGAACATCTGAGGTGCTGAAACTCTTCGATTCCTGATGAACCTATAAAAGAACTGTACGAAAACATGAAAAATAAACTCAGAACTCTCACTCAGATATCAGAAGAGCATGGTTAAAGGTTTGCGAAAGTAGAAAATGAGATAAAAATTAGTGCTTAATACGAAAATTCATTTAAAAAATCTAGAACATCTGAGGTGCTGGAACTCCTCGATTCCGGATGCATTTAAAGAAGAACTACCCAAAAACATAAAACAGAAACTGAGAACTCTAACTCAGATATCAGCAGAGCATGGGTAAAGGTTTGCGAAAGTAGAAATCGAGATTGAAAATTAGTGCTTAATACGAAAATTCATTTAAAAAATCTAGAACATCTGAGGTGCTGGAACTCCTCGATTCCGGATGCATTTATAGAAGAACTACCCAAAAACATAAAACAGAAACTGAGAACTCTAACTCAGATATCAGCAGAGCATGGGTAAAGGTTTGCGAAAGTAGAAATCGAGATTGAAAATTAGTGCTTAATACGAAAATTCATTAAAAAAATCTAGAACATCTGAGGTGCTGGAACTCCTCGATTCCTGATGCATCTATAAAAGAGCTATCCAAAAACATAAAACAGAAACTGAGAACTCAAACTCAGATATCAGCAGAGCATGGGTAAACGTTTGCGAAAGTGGAAATTGAGATAAAAATTAGTGTTTAATACGAAAATTCATTTAAAAAAACCAGAGCATCTGAGGTGCTAGAACTCCTCGATTCCTGATGCATCTATAAAAGCGCTATCCAAAAACATTAAACAGAAACTCAGAACTCTCACTCAGATATCAGCAGAGCATGGGTAAACGTTTGCAAAAGTGGAAATTGAGATAAAAATTAGTGATTAATACGAAAATTCATAAAAAAAACCAGAGCAGCTGAGGTGCTAGAACTCCTCGATTCCTGATAAATCTACAAAAGAGCTATCCGAAAACATGAAAGATAAACTGAGAACTCTCACTCAGATATCAGCAGAGCATGGTTAAAAGTTTGCGAAAGTAGAAATTAAGATAAAAATTAGTGTTTAATACGAAAATTCATAAAAAAAAACCAGAGCAGCTGAGGTGCTAGAACTCCTCGATTCCTGATATATCTACAAAAGAGCTATCCGAAAAGATGAAACAGAAACTTAGAACTCTGACACAGATATCAGCAGAGCATGGGTAAACGTTTGCGAAAGTGGAAATTGAGATAAAAATTAGTGTTTAATACGAAAATTCATTAAAAAAAACTAGAGAATCTGAGGTGCAAGAACTCTTCGATTCCGGATGCATCTATAAAAGAACTATCCAAAAACATAAAACAGAAACTGAGAACTCCCACTCAGATATCAGCAGAGCATGGTTGAAAAGCTAGATTAGAAAAAATCCAGATATAATTAGGTGTTCCAGAAAAAAGGATAAAAAAAATATTGAGTAGCTCTTAGGAACTGGAACTCCTCGTTTCCTGAAACATCTATAAATAAGCTATCGGAAAACTATTCTACTTTCGCAAACATTTATCCATGCTATGCTGATATCTGAGTGAGAGTTCGGAGTTATTTTTCATGTTTTCGGATAGTTCTTTTATGGATTTAACAGGAATCGAGGAGTTCTAGCACCTTAAATGTTCTAGATTTTTTTAATGAATTTTCGTATTAAGCACTAATTTTTATCTCAATTTCTACTTTTGCAAACCTTTAACCATGCTCTGCTGATATCCGAGTGAGAGTTCTGAGTTTCTGTTTTATGTTTTTAGATAGCGCTTTATAGATGCATCAGGAATCGAGGAGTTCTAGCACCTCAGATGCTCTGGTTTTTTTTAATGAATTTTCGTATTAAACACTAATTTTTATCTTAATTTCCACTTTCGCAAACCTTTAACCATGCTCTGCTGATATCCGAGTGAGAGTTCTGAGTTCCTGTTTTATGTTTTTGGATAGCGCTTTATAGATGCATCACGAATCGAGGAGTTCTAGCACCTCAGATGCTCTGGTTTTTTTTAATGAATTTTCGTATTAAACACTAATTTTTATCTTAATTTCCACTTTCGCAAACGTTTACCCATGCTCTGCTGCTAGCTGAGTTTGAGTTCTCAGTTTCTGTTTTATGTTTTTGGAAAGCTCTTTTATAGATGCATCAGGAATCGAGGAGTTCCAGCACCTCAGATGTTCTAGATTTTTTTAATGAATTTTCGTATTAAGCACTAATTTTTATCTCAATTTCTACTTTCGCAAACTTTTAACCATGCTCTGCTGATATCCGAGTGAGAGTTCTGAGTTTATTTTTCATGTTTTCGTACAGTTCTTTTATAGGTTCATCAGGAATCGAAGAGTTCCAGCACCTCAGATGTTCAGACTTTTTTATATGTTCCTTCGTATTAAACACTAATTTTTATCTCAATTTCTACTTTCGCAAACCTTTACCCATGCTCTGCTGATATCTGAGTGAGAGTTCACAGTTTTTATTTTTTGTTTTTGGATATCTCTTTTATAGATATATCAGGAAACAAGGAGTTTCGGTTCCTTAGATCCTCTCAAGTTTTTGTTATCCTTCTTTCTGGAGCACTTAATTATATCTCGAATTCTTCTAATCTAACTTTTCAACCATGCCCTGCTGATATCTGAGTGAGAGTTTTGAGTGTCTGTTTTATGTTTTTGGATAGGTTTTTTATAGGTTCATCAGGAATCAAGAAGTTTCAGGTCCTCAGACGATCTTATTTTTTTTATGATCCTTTGATTTTAACACTAATTTTAATCTCAATTTCCACTTTCGCAAACGTTTACCCATGCTCTGCTGATATCTGAGTGAGAGTTCTGAGTTTCTGTTTTATGTTTTTGGATAGCTCTTTTATAGATGCATCAGGAATCGAGGAGTTCTTGCACCTCAGATGTTGGGATTTTTTTTAATGATCCTTTGTATTAAACACTAATTTTAAATCTCGATTTCTACTTTTGCAAACCTTTAACCATGCTCTGCTGATATCTGAGTGAGAGTTCTGAGTTTATCTTTCTTGTTTTTGGATAGCTCTTTTATAGATATATCAGGAATCGAGGAGTTCTACCACCTCAGATGTTGGGATTTTTTTTAATGATCCTTTGTATTAAACACTAATTTTAAATCTCGATTTCTACTTTTGCAAACCTTTAACCATGCTCTGCTGATATCTGAGTGAGAGTTCTGAGTTTCTGTTTTATGTTTTTGCATAGCTCTTTTATAGATGCATCCAGAACCGAGAAGTTCTAGCACCTCAGATGCTCTGGTTATTTTTTAATGATCCTTTGTATTAAACACTAATTTTAAATCTCGATTTCTACTATCGCAAACCTTTACCCATGCTCTGCTGATATCTGAGTGAGAGTTCTCAGTTTCTGTTTTATGTTTTTGGATAGCTCTTTTATAGATATATCAGGAATCGAGGAGTTCTACCACCTCAGCTGTTGGGATTTTTTTTAATGATCCTTTGTATTAAACACTAATTTTAAATCTCGATTTCTACTATCGCAAACCTTTACCCATGCTCTGTTGATATCTGAGTGAGAGTTCTCAGTTTCTGTTTTATGTTTTTGGATAGCTCTTTTATAGATATATCAGGAATCGAGGAGTTCTAGCACCTCAGATGTTCGGATTTTTTTTAATGATCCTTTGTATTAAACACTAATTTTAAATCTCGATTTCTACTGTCGCAAACCTTTACCCATGCTCTGCTGATATCTGAGTGAGAGTTCTGAGTTTATCTTTCTTGTTTTTGGATAGCTCTTTTATAGATATATCAGGAATCGAGGAGTTCTAGCACCTCAGATGTTCGGATTTTTTTTAATGATCCTTTGTATTAAACACTAATTTTAAATCGCGATTTCTACTTTCGCAAACCTTTATCCATGCTCTGCTGATATCTGAGTGGGAGTTCTCAGTTTCTGTTTTATGTTTTAGGATAGTTCTTTTATAGATGCATCCGGAATCGAAGAGTTCTAGCACCTCAGATGCTCTGGGTTTTTTTTATGAATTTTCGTATTAAACACTAATTTTTATCTCAATTTCTACTTTTGCAAACCTTTAACCATGCTCTGCTGATATCTGAGTGAGAGTTCTGAGTTTCTTTTTCATTTTTTCCGATAGCTCATTTATATGTGTTTCAGGAAACGAGGAGTTCTAGGTCCTTAATGCTTCTCAAATTTTTTTTCACCCTTCTTATTGAAACTTTGTTTTTTATATCGACTTCTAGTAATCTAAGTTTTCATCCATGCTCTGCTGATATCTGAGTGGGAGTTCTCAGTTTTTGTTTTATGTTTTTTGATAGTTCTTTTATAGATGCATCCGGAATCGAGGAGTTCTAGCACCTCAGATGCTCTGGTTTTTTTTAATGAATTTTCGTATTAAACACTAATTTTTATCTCAATTTCCACTTTCGCAAACGTTTACCCATGCTCTGCTGATATCTGAGTTTGAGTTCTCAGTTTCTGTTTTATGTTTTTGGAAAGCGCTTTTATAGATGCATCAGGAATCGAGGAGTTCTACTACCTCAGATGTTCGAATTTTTTTTAATGATCCTTTGTATTAAACACAAATTTTAAATCTCAATTTCTACTTTCGCAAACCTTTACCCATGCTCTGCTGATATCTGAGTGAGAGTTCACAGTTTCTGTTTTATGTTTTTGGATAGCTCTTTTATAGATATATCAGGAATCGAGGAGTTCTACCACCTCAGCTGTTGGGATTTTTTTAATGATCCTTTGTATTAAACACTAATTTTAAATCTCGATTTCTACTATCGCAAACCTTTACCCATGCTCTGCTGATATCTGAGTGAGAGTTCTCAGTTTCTGTTTTATGTTTTTGCATAGCTCTTTTATAGATATATCAGGAATCGAGGAGTTCTAGCACCTCAGATGTTCGGATTTTTTTTAATGATCCTTTGTATTAAACACTAATTTTAAATCTCGATTTCTACTGTCGCAAACCTTTACCCATGCTCTGCTGATATCTGAGTGAGAGTTCTGAGTTTATCTTTCTTGTTTTTGGATAGCTCTTTTATAGATATATCAGGAATCGAGGAGTTCTACCACCTCAGATGTTCGAATTTTTTTTAATGATCCTTTGTATTAAACACTAATTTTAAATCTCGATTTCTACTTTTGCAAACCTTTAACCATGCTCTGCTGATATCTGAGTGAGAGTTCTGAGTTTCTTTTTCATTTTTTCCGATAGCTCATTTATATGTGTTTCAGGAAACGAGGAGTTCTAGGTCCTTAATGCTTCTCATATTTTTTTCACCCTTCTTATTGAAACTTTGTTTTTTATATCGATTTCTAGTAATCTAAGTTTTCATCCATGCTCTGCTGATATCTGAGTGGGAGTTCTCAGTTTATGTTTCATATTTTCGGATAGCTCTTTTATAGATTTATCAGGAATAGAGGAGTTCCAGCACCTCAGATGTTCTGATTCTTTTTTATGATCCTTTGTATTAAACACTTATTTCAAACTCAATTTCTACTAATCTTATTTTTCAACCATGCTCTGCTTACCCCTGAGTCAGAGTTCTGGGTTATTATTGCATTTTGTCGGATACCTCTTTTATAGGTGCATCAGAAAATGAGGATTTCCTTCTCCTCAGTTCTACTCAAGTTCCTTTTTGATCCTACTAACTTAAACGCTGAATGAAATTTCGATTTCTCCTAACCTTTCTTTTTCACAAGGCTCTGCTGATACTTTTGTGAGACTTCTGCATTCTTTTAGTTTTTTTTTCTGTTACTGGGGTCTTGTTTACTAATTATAGCCCAAAATAATCTACGAAAATCCACAAACAGCGTCATTCACGACTGTTTTATCAAAATGATTGTCTTTTTCTAGTAACTGGTTAATATTTTTAATTTATTTTTTTATAAATTTAGGAAGGCAGAACTCTTTCGGAAAAGTATTAGGAACTATAGAGGTCACCACTGTGCACCTAAATCAGGTTTAAAATTTTAATTTTGGCAAAATTGATCTGCTGACGGAAGTTAGCAGAGCATATTTTCATTCGACTTTTCTCGGGAAAAAAAGCCAGAACTATTTTTTTTAAGTATAAGACACTCTAGAACTCAGCCGCATGCCAATAGAACTCACATTTTTTTATGCTCTGCTGGGAAATGATCTGCCAAGTTCACCCACATTAAATTAAATGGCTAGGTGCATCCTGTTTTCAAACGCTTTTGGCAGTACTTTTCTTCTTAGTATTTAGTTTATCTATCTAGTATATGATTGAACAGAAATGGGCGCATATAGGTATTTCCGCCTTTTTTCTTAAGAATTAGAAAGTAGTAAGATAACCGGCAGTGGTCAGATGTGGTCTTTTTTTCTTAATGTGAAATCAGTTTTTTATTAGGTGTTAGACGCAAATGCTTATTTGCGTCTTAACTTCCTCTTAGAAATAGGGACAAATATGCGCCTTTTATACTACTGAACTAAAAATAGTAGATTGTTGCATCGAGCGCAAAGTGAGTAGTTAATGCACTCGTGTTAATTTAGTGCCCTCGCATCACTTTAGCAAGGTGCGTAATCTACTTTTCTTTCAACTACCAATGTACCTACCGTGATAAAATATACTTCTTTTGTGGCAAAAGGTAATTAACAATTTCTCAACTCGACTCAGCCCCGCTCAAATCAACTCAGCTCAACTCAGCTTAACTCAGCTCAACTTAGCGTAACTCAGTTCAACTCGGCTCAACTCAGCTCATCTCAGCTCAACTCAGCTCAACTCAGCGTAACTCAGCTCAACGCAGCTCAACTCAGTTCAACTCAGCTCATCTCAGCTCAACTCAGCTCAACTCAGCTCAACTCAGCGTAACTCAGTGTAACTCAGCTCAACTCAGCTCAACTCGGCGTAACTCAGCTCAAGTCAGTGTAACTCAGCTCAACTCAGCATGTTTTGTCTTTTCAGTTATGTGTTTTTGAATACATTTTCAAGTGACATTTGACAAAACTATTACACACATTTTTACCTACAGCGCCCCCTGTCAACATCATTCATGTGTCAAAGGATTCATGTAGCAGTCTAGCGAAAGTACTATAATACTACTTTACTAAAGTACTATAATAGTACTTTTCGCTTAAGTATATAAACAATTTGTTCCCTAAATAGTGTTATAACAGCAGGCGTAGCATGAGCACCGTTTTGTCGACGGAAGAGTAGACAAAAATGACGTTTCCTGTAGACAGTAGACAGTTTGAAACGGCAGCAAAATATAAAGAATCAACTGCACCTTTTACGAAATTCACTCTTTTACATAATTCGACTCAGAATTCTTTGTTTTATCATAGGATTTATCGGTTGTCAGTGTGATTTTGACAGTAAAGATAGAAAACTTTCTTCCGAAATAGTCTACATATAAAAAGACCTAGACAAAGATCGTTAAAAATGAAAGACAAAATGACAGATTGTAGAAAGATTTCTACGGTGGATGTCAAAAATGAAGAAACGAACTGTCACTTTGTATAGAAAAAGCTATGTCTATTCTTCGTAGAGATAGAAAGCGCCATGCTACGCCTGCAGGTATTATGATCAGCGAGTTACTTATTGCGTCGTGTTTGTGTCTCGTGGTAGTAGTCGAAGAGACACCCCCTTGCGGGAGTACCTAATGAGTAAATGGCTGACCGCAAGGAATTTAATATATATCGTCCCCGCGTAGCGAGTAGCGACCCGCCCAGGTAGCAGAATTGTTTGTGTGTCTTACAATAATGCCAACTGACGCTTTAAAATAATACACTAACTTATTAATCGTTTATTAGCTTTTTGTGGCCTTACGTACATCAAATGAGATAGCTGTGATATGACTATATGACACACTGACACTAGATACATTATATCGTAGTGGGTTCAAATAAATAAAATGATCATCCGGATTATTTCTTGTAGGTTAGGTTAATGATAGCAATTGGCTTGTCAACCAGTGGTAAAACAAGCTCTAACAAACAATGGACTCGATAAGAATCGAGTGCGACAGGAACATACACGAATATGGTCCAACAGAATCCAATTCCACTTGGCAAACGATAACACAGTTACAACAGACGCGTATTTTATTAATACATATAACGATATCATCGATCAAGTCATCCGTATTAATGGACGCACAATTAAAACAAAGGATTGCGTTGAAAAAATATGAAAATGTGCAGCGTATTCCGCAGTAAGTTATCTTTATTGCGCGCGAGCGACCGGCCCAAACGAGTCGCGCCGCGAGTGATACCAAGCGAACCAATTAACCGGCGCGTCGTCGCACTTCACAATAAAATAGGGTGCAATTCAAAAAATCCGGCGCAAATTGAGTCCATACGCGTGTGCAATAATACGCGGCATGTAATAATACGCGGCATGTAATAATACGCGGCGTGTAATGATACGCGGCGTGCAATGACACGCGCGCACTTGTACATACCTACACGGCTTTGTAACGCGCACATCGTACGTATTGTTGAGACGGGTTAGGAAATTATCACGGAAATTATTAAATGTGTCACGATTCAGATCGGACTGATATCAGATGGACTTTTCCATTCCATTTGTTTTAAAAATGTAAAACAGGATTATTTCCTCAGTTGTGTTCCTCCTACTTTTAATAAATACATTGTGTGTGGCGCTGATTTCCATTCTTGGTTATTTCAAGTACTTATATTCAATACCACTTATTTCTCTGAAACTATTAAGAGGAAATAGGGTCGGTACTCTCTCCATACAAACGCTCTCGCCTGTTTTCTCTCTGGTTTATGACCTTAGAGCAATGTTTTTTTACAGTAAAATAAATATCAACTAGTTCTCTGCCCCTATATTTTCCGTTTTGATGATACATTATCTGTAGAAGCACTAGAATCCTCAGAAAATGCTCAAAATTGCCTGTTTAGACCGCTGTCATCAGAGGCCTATTGTACTTAGACAACATTTCCTACATATTCAATTTATAAAATATCTTCCAAATTGGTCCAATACTGGAGGAGGAAATAGAAGAGAGCCGAACCTCGAATTATGACTTTTTGTATGGAGAAAAGACCGACCCTCATCATCTGCCTAGCCTTTTCCCAACCGTTTTAATTAACAATAAACAATAATAATAATAATAAGATGGGGTTGGCTTCCAGTCTAACCGGATGCAGCTGAATACCAGTATTTTACATGGAGCGACTGCCTATCTGACCTCCACCACACAGTAACTGGGTAATACGATACCCCTTGACAAGACTGGTTGTCATTGTCAGACTTTCGGGCTTCTGAGGACCCGTAACGACTGTCAAAGATCCACAAATGATAGCTGGGACCAAACGGCTTAACTTACTTTCCGAGGCACGGAGGAGTCTCGATATGTAAAGATGATCACCCATCCACGGACCAACCCCGGCAAGGTATCAATGGTAAATTACAACTTTTTTTTAATTTTTTTAGATCTAAATTTTACCACAAAAGACGCAAGTTCGTTGCCCTATGCGCTAGGGCAACGAACTTGCGTCTCGACACGGGCGGGGGGTACGGGATGTGACCTGACCGGCAGCGAGCGCGATCCCTCCCTTAGTCAGTCAGCTGTTTCGCTAGCAAGCACTGTGTCAGATAGAAACTTTTTAAAATCTTTTAATGAAAATAACGTTTTTTTATGTTGTGTTCGGTCATTTATTTTTATATTTAAGTCAACTACCCATGGTTTGAATGACAAGAGTATTTACCCTTACATCCTGTATTGAAACCTATAAATTCTATTAACTCAATTGACAGGACCTTATGGCCGGGCTAGGTAGGTACCCATAGGTACCTCATCTTTTGAATTTCGCGCTGAAATGTTTCTATAATTGATTTTAAAAACGGAATGCGCTCGCTGTTCTAAATTATTTTAATATATTGGACAAAATTATTTTAATGTGGATTTTATTTTTTTAAACTTTTCTGATAGTTTGCTACAGAATGCCTAGTATACTTTTTAGGTAGGCGTAACAATATTTTGTTTGGTAATGGTGAGAAATTAATTCCGCAAACACTTTTACATAACGTCAATATTTTTTGTTAGTTGTATGAGCTTGCTAGTTTTTGTTTTTATTAGGTTACTTGAGTAGGTACTAGAAATTGTTTTTTTTGTGGTAGTTTCCCAACGAAATTTAAGAAACTGACCAAGTCTTTGTCGGACCACGCACAAAAGGGTTCCGTAGTTGGGATGAACATATACGCATGCACATTGCACAGCATTAATTTTTCGACTGCAAAAATAAGTTTGTATTTCTAGAAACTACTATGAAATCAAAATCAAAAAACTATGAAAACAAAGTTAATTCTGCAGTTGTAACCGAAAATAACCCATACCTAACTCATTGTTGCAATACGGGTTATTTTCGGTTACAATGGGTTATTCACTTTAAAAAGCAGTCACTTATATGCATCTTATCATTTTAATTATAAGATCCAACAATGCTACATGCTTATGTGCATAGATGTTTTTTTCATCCCTCGATTGCATGTATGAGGAATGACACCCCTAATTATGTTTATCGTAATTTTACTAAACGATTTTTGGCGGTGTAAAGAAAAACCTTCTTCCAAATTTTCAACGATATAGTATAAATAGGTGTCCGAGTAAAATGCCTGTATGGCATCTGAACCCATGGACGAACGGACGTGACGAAATAATTAAGAGGTCCTTTTTTTACGGATTTTGTCTATCGAGTTTACAATCGACAGCGACTGCTGTCTATGGTAATTTATTTACAATATAATTATAATTTCATCTTATTGGGTATCAACACTATCACCCGAAAACCACATGACACACATGACAAAAACTTTTCGCAGCCGCCATCTTGGATTTACATTTTGACCTCACAATTGACGTCACTATAGACAAAACGAAAGATATGAGGAAAAAAAAAAATTGCAGCCACCACCTTGGATTTTCATTTTGACTAAATTCACACTTTTCCTCTCTTTCTCTCTTGCTATCAAATTAGAAGAAGACCGTCGCAAGTATGAACGCTTTTTCGAAAACTTTTTTTTTAGTTTTCTGGTTTGGCCCCCCAAAAGTGACTATTTCCAAAATCCATTTATTTACGTTGCACTTTAGTGTTTGGGTCACTAAAATGTATATGTGTACCAAATTTCAACCTAATCGGTCCAGTAGATTCGAAGCAATTTGGCTGTGACAGACAGACACAAGACTCGTGTGACACGAGTGATCCTATATGACTTTCGTTTTTTCATTCGGTCGTACGGAACCCTAAAACGTTACACCACTTTCCACAGTGTACGTGTATGTACTTATTACTAAAATTAATTTAAAAAATAAAATAATTAACGAAAAATATACCAAAGAGTTTTTATTCAGTTTCTACAATTTTTAATCAAGTTTGATTATAACGAATATCGATTAGGCTGAGTGCAACATTTGAATCGAAATAGAAAAATTGGGTGAACGGTAAGCACTAAGAAGTGTCACGTCGCACCACAATTTTTGTTAATTTTTGTTCATATGTGATCGTGTTTTTTATCTAGTTTAAGTATGAATAATGGTAAAAGTAAGAATGCAGAAAGAATGATAATATCTTTATTTGGTCCTTTTGCATATATTCAGCAAGAGAGAAGATTGTTTATGTACATATTTTCCGGGCATCTGAGTTGCCTACCTTTTGAATAGGTGTATTTATACCTATTTTATACAACTTTCGCAGTCGACTAACGCGGTTTGACCGACCTCAACATATAATTTATGATATTTACCACAAACTTATTGTATAAAATAGATGCGGTAACATACTTTTTTAATAAATTCGAATGCTGAAAGTTCATGTAAATTCCTGATTTTCATGACGGAATTCGCAACACCCCGTCGAGTTAGCTAATGTGTCACGTGTCAAAATCTTGTCGAGCAGAGAGGTTAAAAAGTAGTTACTAACATCAGCTGCCTTAAAAAGAGAAAATACCCCAGAGGTATAATATTATAGGTAAACAAACCAACTGACTTAAATACGACGTTCAATAAGGATACATTCACACGAGCGATCGCGCGACCCTCGTCGAGCGACGCGACAAAAACTTTTTCAATTAGTTGACCAAAACCACGCGCCCCTACACTACTGCTATCGCCTGATAATGTCCGACTCCATCCACTTTTATACTCCAAATTAAATTAGTTTTCCACTATACGAATACCCACCTAGTCTATTGGTTTTGTCCGTATACTCTACTATTTGATCTGCTAAAAGCATTTTAAACTTTCCAGTTGTAGCGGAGTGTATCACGCTACGTCGATAATATTTGAGCCGCAATGGCGCGGCGGCGCGGCGCGGTGGCGGCTGGAGCCGCGCCGCGTCGCGGTTTGCAGCGATTTGAGCATGTATGAGTTCCTTCGGGTCTTCTTAGTAGTCGTTCATAGTTCGTCAGTTATATTCAAATTCATGCTATTATATACCTATTAATATTAGAAATTCGAAAGTAACTCTGTCTGTCTGTATGTTACATTTTCACACCTAAACTACTGAACGGATTTTGACAAAATTTAGCAAGGAGATAGATAGGCACCCCGGGGAAGGACATAGGCTACTTTTTAACCGACTTCTTCAAAAAGGAGGAGGGTCTCAATACGTCTGTATGTATTTTTTGTGTGTATGTTACGCGATTACACAGCCAATTATGAATCGATTTTGATGATTCATACTTCAGAGGTGGTCCCTTATTTAACTTTGCTTGCGTAGTTTTTGAGTTAGCTTCAATATTACGTATTTTTCCCACTTAGACGACGTTTTAAGTGACTCCGTCACTGTTATTTACATAGCAGGTAGTGGTATTCGATTTTGTGTGGGGTAGGTATCACAACTAAAACGTGAAAAATAAAAACTTTTTACAAAAACAAACAACCGATTTCCAAAAAAACACTAAAAATTGAAAAATAACTTTAATTTCGGAAGTCGGTGACAATAACGAAAATTGAAAAGCAAAGACACCGACTTCCGAAATTAAAGTTATTTTTCACTTTTGGTTGTTACAACCTAGGTCCAAGAGATTCCCTTCGAGAAAAATTCAAAGAAATAGATATTCTGACTGTAGCCTCACAATATATATTTGAAAACCTATTGTATGTACACAAAAACATATCAAAGTTTAAGAAAATGTCCGATATTCATAGTTTAAATACCAGGAATAAACACAATCTTGCTGTACATCGCACTCGTCTCCACAGAGTAGGCAACTCGTTCATGGGTCAATGTATACGATTTTATAACAAACTTCCCATTGACATTCGAAACTTACCCATTAAACGATTTAAAAGCTGTATTAAAACCAAACTTTGTAAAAAAGGGTACTATAAAATCACAGATTATTTAGAAGACAAAAATGCATGGGATTGAGCTGCTCGCTCTGCTAAGCATTGTGACATTTTGAATATTATGGAAAGCCATAAAAATATACCTACCAGTTTTATATACAAATTGACATTATTGAATATTATATACAAAATGACATGATGATTACTTATAAGTATTGTTTTATTGTGAATGTGAGGACTATGTGGATATTTATTTTTCGTTCTGTTAGTTTTAGCGAAGGTCTGGCAATTTGAGAACTTTATGCGACCTACCCGAACGTCCTTTCTTTGGTATTGTTCGTTGAGTCGTTGAGCTCCTTTAGTTCTGAGTTGAGCTCCACTATTACTGACAAATGCTTGCACTGACTGGACAGGTCTACTCAAATCTGTGTGGTTCTTTCCTCAAAAGACCATTTCAGACTCTTATCTACATGGTCCTCATATGGCCTGACCAAGATTATGTCTGGACTTTAAAGTAAAGGAGACTGTGACATCTGAGTTTGTTTCGGCCTTTCTTCTCAGAGTAGTCAGATAGGAAACGCCGACCTCATCTAGCTTATTTTTACAACTTTTTAATATGACGTGTAAAAGTGATTCCAATATCCTATTTACAGAATAAACAATTTCATTTCATTTCATTTCTTGTTTGATTAAGGAGTTCCTATGCCTAACTTCCGGTTCCATCATCAAACCAAACACATACGAACAGAGCAAGCTAATATAAAGCTTGTTATAAATAAAAATATGTAATTTTTACTCGTCATTTTTCTCAAAATAAAATTTCTCTTCAAAATAAAATCATGCAATTTTTTTTTGTTGGGTTCCCCTCCCTACAAGTAAAGTGGGGATCATTTTTTTTTCTCAACTGTCCCTTGTTTTGGTGTGGGTACCCACCCACACCAAAACAAGGAGTTCCTATGCCTAACTTCCGGTTCCATCATCAAACCAAACACATACGAACAGAGCAAGCTAATATAAAGCTTGTTATAAATTAAAATGTGGAATTTTTACTCATCATTTTTCTCAAAATAAAATTTCTCTTCAAAATAAAATCATGCAATTTTTTTTGTTGGGTTCCCCTCCCTACAAGTAAAGTGGGGAACATTTTTTTTTCTCAACTGTCCCTTGTTTTGGTGTGGGTGGGTGTGTGAAAACGATTTTTTGATTCAGGGATCCGTTTGCGTAACATTAAGCTTTAAAGTACTAATTTTTGTTAGAGTCAAGTTCCTATCTGAATGTGTAATGTTGTTTTTGGATATGTGGAAAAAATCACGGCAGTATAACGAAGTTAAAAGGAAAACTATCACAGCTAAGTATGCTTTACAAGTTAACGAGTAAAAATCGACCAACTTACATTAATTGCAGTTGGAATGTATGGGAGAGCATGTTTTACAACGTTGAAAGTTTGTTCTTGGGATACATTTTATCCCAACTACGGAACCCTGCATTGTGCTTGATCCACGACTAGGCCGGTTTTTTAAATTTGAATTTGACGTATTCATATCGATGTCATATTTTTGACAGGAAAATATGTACCTAAGTCAAATCATGAAGAGCGTTGCTACAATAAAGTATTTTCGCGCTAAGACTCGAATTTGTATGATACGTAAACGAATATCCGTGGTATAACTGAATACGTTTTTCTCCGTTAAATAGGTAGTGTTCCGGTGATATCGCATTGAACGCACGAAAAATCCCAATAAGTTCGGATTGTTTGTTTACTTAGACGTACGACTAAACCGCACCCAGTCAGCGCGCTCCCTTTTTACTTGGAAGGTCGCCGGTCGGGATCATTTTTGTGCGTTTTCGTACGATTGAAATTCGTATGAAAACGCGTGCAAAGTGCGCGTGGCCTAAAACTAAAAGCTATCGTTCATGGTTTCTTCCTGCAGGTCTACTCCCTAAACACGAAATCCAAAGATTTGGCTGAAGTTACGGGCGATTCCTACTCATCAAAGTTTGTGGTCGCGAGGTCTACTATTCGCAGAACTACTAGTATATATTACAGAGAACGTTCTGATGAATGTCTTTACAAGTCTACTAATAATTATTATGATTCCACTAAGTATAATTATAAATATCATCACATTTATAGTACCTACGTACTGAAGCCTGTACGATCCAATCGTCAGTCGTTCCATAAAATTTCAATATAGCTTCATTTGAGAAAGCTATTAAGATTATAATCGCGGGCGCGCATCTTCAATGCGGCAATTTGTATGCGCGCGTGTGATCACCTCCTAATAGATAAGGCCGCCTACGCGCCGCAACTTCGGCTATAACGATAATTACAACGTTATGTCTTCGTAATTGACATTCGAATACAAAACAATTTCGAACGCATGTAAAGTTACTAAAGGGTGTATAAACGCGGCGGCGAAAGACGCCCCGCGGCGACAACCGCGACCACTGATTGTGTTGTAAGCTTACCTGCGGTCTCTAAGTGTATCTATACATATATAATTATGGGGGACTTTCTTATGTAATTTTGACGTTCGAGAGGTCTAGTTTGAATAAATGACTTTTGATTTTGATACGATTTTAAATAATTTTATTTATAATCGTATAAAGACATAAAATGCGCAGCTGTGTGCTGTGTTGTATCGTGTTCTATTCAATGATGAAGATGATTAAAATGCAATTAATCATAGAAACCGAAACTGTAAGTTTTGTAACGCTACCAGATAACTACTTTAATTTGAATCTAGGGAATTTTGAGGACAATTATTTTCTTGTGACGATATACTATTAGAGATTGAAATGCAAAATATTAGCGTATTTGGCACAAAACAAGTGCAGGTTAGGTTCAACACCAAAGAGTATTAATGTTCAACACGCAAGCGGCCGGCCGTACCACTCAAGGTGCAGCTGCGCGCGCGGCGGCGCCGACGCGCTGTGGATCCAAAAAAGGCTCTCGGAGACATTGGAGCTTACATTTTATAAAGTGTCGGTTTTTTGCTTCAAATCGCTTCGAATAACATGCATAAATATATCATAGGATACAATCTGGTAGGCGAAGTGGCAACTTATTTATTTATTTATTTTCAATGTATGAAGCTAATGCTTATCATCTCTGGAACGGAGAAAATAACCACAATATCCTTGCGTACTTGGTTATGTAACTATTTATTTATGATTTTTTGACATAGGTACTTACTTCATACGACAAAAAAAATCGAGTAAGTATGGACGGACCGTTTCGAGTATCGGCGAGTAAATTATGTTATAGGAAATTGTCGTGAGCGAGTCATGTTTATAGCCGGTATGATGTATTATAATTCATTACTGGTATAAATTACTCGCCGCCCCGTGTTATTACTGGCTTACATTAATTCATCAAGTGTGGTCCGGCCCCGCCCACGCGTCAGCTTCAATTAAATAATATTCCACGAGACAGCGGCCTGCTCCGAGCTGCTCAGACCGCTCCGATCAATCGCGAACACCGTGGAGCGAGATGGAGAAGACCAAATTGTATAGCGCTATATATATGGTTTTATGTCGTGTGGCCGAAATTGACTAACTCCGTCATCTTGTTTTTTGAATACATTTCAAGGGACATTTCACAAAACAATTGCACATTTTTTTACCAACAGCGCCCCCCTGTCAACGTCATTCGCACCGCCACAAGATCCTCGTAGCAGTTAGTGAGAAACATTCGCTATTACGATACAATTAGATTTATTATTGAATGACTTTATTTATTTATTTAGTTTATAGAGAACTAGCTGTAGCTAATAAAAACACAAAAAGAGGGATACATAGTCGCCAGAGAGCCAATAACAAGTCCTCACGTTTAGACTTCAGTATAATAAAATTAACGTTTTATGCCTACAAAAGCCAACACGGTAATTATAAATGAAAGTTACAACAGAGAAAGAAAGAAATAATTTATAAACATGTGCTTGTAATGAGTCATCAGCTTACCATAACCACTGCTACTTGAAACATTTGAGGCTTAAGCACCTTCTGGCTGAGTTCACACTAGTTGTGAAAGGATCCAGATCATACTGCTTGCATATCTCATTAAAATTTCTGCTTGCGCGCACAATATAGCTATTTTGCCTATAATTAGATGATGAATGAGGCACACGTAGCGACAATTAAATCGCAATGTTTTGTTGGGTACATCAAAATAAAATTTTGAGAGTAGTTCTGGTCTATGAATATTATTGTGGAGAATTTTAAACAAATACAAACAGTCTGCAATTTCACGCCGATCTACCAGTGGCAACATTACAGGTGATAACCTCTTACAGAGGCGATGATGGTGGCTGAGTAATATGGAATCTTTTGATGGAAACAAAGATATCTCATGAACCGATTCTGTATATTTTAAATGCGGTCGATGTATTTATGATACCGTGGATTCCATATCTGAGACGCATTTTCGAGCTGACTTCTTACAAAAGTGCAATTGGTACAATATTTAAAAAAATAACTTAATGATTTTAAAATAACTTAATGATGTCACTCCTTGTTAAACGTGGATTATCTAATCCTATCCATCACGCATTTTGTCTAAATATAGGTTTTGTAATTTTTCTACCACAGCAGCAGTGCAAAAGCCTCGTAGGAAGTGGACCTTCTGCAGCCGTCATTTTAATACAACACTAGGACCGCTTACTCGACGCAGTGCACAGAGTTTGATTAACTGTCCCGAACAGGACGGCACTCGTCCCGCGGCTAACATTAATAATAACAACGCTATCATTTACTAGTTCGTACTACGAAGCCCTCTTCCCGTGTCACTACCACCAACCATCGGCGAACTATACAGTTCCAAAGACATCCGATGCCGAACCCAAGCCTTATGTTCATGACAGCGAGCGGAAATTAATACGTATGCCAAGAATGGAAACATTGTAAGTCAGTACTATAGTAGTCAGGAAAGCAAAGCGTGCGTGTAAACAGGCGGTGGTTGAAAAATGAACTGGAAGTATTGCTAGTAAAATATTATTTAGTAGGTACTAACTTTTCTAGGGTTTTTTCGCCATAGACATAATTATACAAATATTTAAAAAAAACGAAAGTAAAACTAAAAATTCTTTAAAAAGTTATACCTATCTTGTCTTACTAACTGTACCAAACGTTGATAAAGTTTACAGTTCCACACAAAAAGAAACGTGGTACGAGTTGCAGGATGAAAATAATATTTATTTTGATTTTCTGCAAGTCGTCCTAAATAGGCATGCAGGACGAGTTGATGAATCACTTTGGCTTACGTGCTGCGCGGAGCGAGTTATGTAAACAAGTCAGCTTAGTCTAGACTAAACAATCGACGGCTTGTCTGAGAAACGCCCGCAAGAGAGTGAGTTGAGTTTGAGTTTGAGTTTGAGCATTTACCTGCTGACATTGGAACTCGTATTATCGCCAGACATAGCAACAATATTTGATGACATGTTTGAACACATGTGTGTCAGGGGTGTTTGAGTATTTTGTCAAAGTTTGATCACATATTTTAACTTTTTCATTTTGTGTGCACACATAAATGCCGGCGCCAGACATAGCAACAATATTTGATCACATGTTTGATACATGTGTGACAGGGGTGTTTGGGTATTTCATCAAAGTTTGATCATTTATATCAACTTTTCCAATCGGAGTCGGTTTTTCGAGCGCACATCAAAGCGTTTAAAGTTCAAATGTGTGCGTAGCGCGTTCGAATTTTAAATGTGTCCGTAGCCTGCAAGCCCAGTGCCTCGTAAATAACTGACCGGAACGGTCGCTTTGCTCAATCGCAAGATGGAATGGAGCAACGAGTGCCCTAGAATTGATTGACTTGCTTGAAGGAGAACCATGTATTTATAGAACCCTAAAAGTAAAAAAACAACTTATAAATAGGAATTTGGTAAATGACGCCTGGATCAGGATTAATGATAAATTGTCAGTACATTGCACTATCGAGGAATTAAAAAAGAAGAGCTACATTTTATTGACCTATTAATTAAAGGGAATGTATAAAAAAAATAAAGCAGTCTACAAGGACAGGATCTGGTGCTGAAGAAATGTACAGACCTTCATGGTTTGCATTCGATGCCATGCAAAACTACATGGGTACTGTTATTGTTTATGATTAGTGATTACCGTCCGACATTGGTGCCGATTCTCTTGTACACCGAACTAAACTATCACTAAAATTCCTTTCTTTTTACTATGAGAAGCATAGAGATATTCTGCCAAAAAAATTCTCTAAATTTAAAAATTATTTTGACACAACTAAAATCGAATTTGACAATCGCGACTCCACTTGGTACCTGCTTGTTTGGCCTACCCCGTGATTTTTTGAGCCGGAGATGCGCGCATTCTGGCCGTCTTGACGTATTTTGTATGGAATTTTTAATTTTTAGGACGAAAAAATAAAAAAATTACCTACATGTAGAGTATTAGGGGTTTACTGATTGCAAAGGGGGTCCAAATTTTCATTATTTTTGCGATAAGACACACCATTTTCGAGATATAAGCAAAAGAAAATAAAATAAGATACAGTACTCATTTGCAATTGAACTCGAGGTGTTGGTTTGAATTTTAGTTCATGACATCTAATTTTATTCCACACATTTTTAATCATGATTAAAAATAGTCAAATTAAGTTAGAAGATTTTAGATATAGAACAAAATTTTAGGTTAAAACGTCAAATTCAGAATAGCATTTTCACTAAACTAATATCCCAGTGCCATCATATACAACTATCTACGTTTAAGTGCATTGCACTTTCATGAACTTAGAGAGTTGTATTGCTGATTCTAATTTTTATAATTCTGTAAACCCATATTTGTTACGGCCGCAAATAATATATAGATCAATATACAACCTGACACTGACCTGCAAATTGCAAAAACGTAAGAAAATTTGTATTTCGCGGGCTATCTTGGCGCATCCCCCTTAAAGACCACGGTATACTTTAAGTACGCACGTTTACAACCCACTTTAGGTAAACGACGAAAAAGTGTGCTAAACAGGAACTCTGCAATTTTTATTTCTGTATATAAAATTATAAATTGGCAACATGCGTGCTGCAAAGCATGTCACCAGTGGTAAAAATGGATTGTAACAGGTTAAACACGATATCTGTTATCAGTATCACTGTTACTGTTAAAAATAATAGTTCCAAATATCTGTTATTAAATAACAGCCTGTTATTTTTGTACGGACGATAAATACGTATTTAAATCTCAATTGAATATCTTCCATTCTTTAATGAGAAAGAGAGAGAAATTGATTGAACCTTGCTATATTCCTTCCTTTGTGTCAGTGTGTATGTAACAGCCGTGATAACACCTTGCCGTTGACCAGCACTAACTAGAAGTGACAGCGTAAAGTACCTAGGAGTCCACATAGATGAGGAACTTACATGGAAAAACCAACTTGGCGCTGTCACAACTAGAACCTTGCGTCTTATACACATGTTTAAATCCCTCCGCAACTCTGCTAATGCCGATATATTGAAAATGGTGTACTATGCACTTTGCCAATCGGTCATAGGATACTGCATTTCTGTATGGGGTGCTGCATCGAAGGGTGGTCTCCTGAGGGCGGAGAGAGCACAAAGAGCCGTACTAAAAGTAATGACTAGGAAGCCCCAAAGATACCCAACAACTCAACTGTACGCAGACTGTAAGGTTCTTACAGTGCGTCAGCTCTTTGTGCTTCAATCCGTTCTTAGGAAACATAGCAGCATTCCCCCCTCAAACCCTAAAAAGCGCACAAACCTCCCCTCAGGCACCCAACATAGGACCACGTTCGCGAAGCATCAGTTTTATGTAATTAACGCTTATATTTACAAAAAGATTACTAAAAAACTGAATATCTTAGACCTCAACAAACACAACCTAAAATTAAAAGTGACAGAATGGCTACTTACACTGGACTATGCTGAAACAGAGACTTTACTTACCTACATCACCTAATAAGCACACACTCATCTCCTTGCTTGCAAAAACACTCTTATCCTCGGATCCATACACTCTCGCACATACCACTCTCTTACACACAATCACCATATCACCTACGTATACACACTCACACACAAACATAAACACACCTATAATCACATTCACTCACCCTCACCCTCGCACTTACCTATGCATGCATAATTTAAAAATTACAGTAACTTATATTTTTCCTTTTCATAAATTATAACTTTTTTCCCTACTTAAGTTAAATCGACACAGTCCACTCATACATTTCAATTGGAAACCCATTGCGAAGCACTGTCTCTTAAGATACAGGATACCCCTAGTTTAAGAGACAGAGTTTAATCTTTTGTGTACAGATTTTTGCAGCGTCCAAATGTTTTATGTTAATGTACTCTACAGTATTGTCATAATTGTAAACTAAATGTATCTGTATTTTCGGGAAATAAAGATATTTATTATTATTATAGATATTTATTATTAACAGTTTGTGTGGGGATTGTTATAATGTATTAACAGTAACAGCCGCGGTAACAGTCTTGAGAGTCTGTTATTAATTAATTAGAAACGGGTATTTTACATTGTTACGAACAAATTGATATTTGTTATTTTTTAATATCTGTTATTTTTATCTAGTACGTCTTACGATATATATACACCTCACCCCTAGCCTGTGGTGAAATGTGAGAGCAAAGTCTATCAAAGTGTTTGATCAAATATGTGACTATGTCTGGCCGGTAAATGGAAACAAGTGTTCAAATGTGTGATCAAAGTCTATCAAAGGTGTTTGATCAAATATGTGACTATATCTGGCGCCGGCTTTACACACACGCATTTGGGAGACCAAGTGTTGTTCTGGAAGGATGCTACTGCGGCGTACGCGCATCGAGCTTCACTTCTCGCAACATTTGGATCTTATCTTGATTTGTGGATCTTATCCTTTCTGTCTCGGAACCGTTCCCGACATGATACAAACATCAGATCCGAATGCGAAACTACTCTTGAGAATGTAAGTTCATCATCATCAAACAACAAACACAAACATCTTTATAATTCTATGTCTGTGTAATGCGCTAAGGTAGCCCGCGAAATTCAAATTTTCTTACGTTTTTTGTAATTTGGACTGAATTTCGAGGGCTACCCTGAAGCTTCCTCCTTAATGATTGCGGAGCAAAATGTTTTATCACCAGATGTGTGGGCTCACCGATTATTATAGTTACTCAATCAATGATATTATATTAACAGTTATGTT
Source organism: Lithophane semibrunnea (assembly GCA_947363905.1). Classification (NCBI taxonomy): domain Eukaryota; kingdom Metazoa; phylum Arthropoda; class Insecta; order Lepidoptera; family Noctuidae; genus Lithophane; species Lithophane semibrunnea. The sequence continues at coordinate 332,019 of OX376196.1, forward strand.
ATACACTCTCAAAACAACCGAAAAAAGTGTACCGCGCAACAGCGGCACACATACCCACGTTTCATTCATTTTACATTTCACTACAAGTAAAAACGTTACAATTGGAATGTTTTCGAGTCTTCACGATTGCGCGCTTATAACATATCTGTATCAATATAATATCATTGTACTCAATCAACACGCTATACAAATAAAAGGAGAATGCCCTGAAGCCCAATAGCGTTAACATGTAGGTATACCAATGGTAAGATCTCGTCAAGGCAAATATTTCGTGATATGACGCTTCTCTCGATTGTTGTACGAAGGAGCTGTGAGTCATTAAGCATTAGTGAAATTCTGGTATTTCGTTAATTAATTAACTTTTACTATTTCTGTGCCTTTCAAACATGATCTTAAAAGCCTATATTATATAGACATTTGAAAACATTGGCCTCCTAGATGCCGTTTTGGGAACAATGTTTTAAATAGTCGGTTGGCCGGAGAAAACGTTAAGCCTCCGGGATCCCTCCCGCATCCCCCAATAGTGCAATTGGAAAGATCTACTCAAGAGAAATATTTCGTGATATGACGACTTCAATCGATTGTTAGTCAGTGAGGAGCTACAGAGCTCTTTTTACTTTAACTTGTAACTTCAATTTGCCAAACATTGGCTTAAGATAAAATTAGACAGCTGTCTAATAAACGATCACAATCTGTACTAACGTCTCTTCATTAATACGTCTACGTAACGGAAGTAACCGTAAATGTAGTGTGTAGTTCATAAACGTAGTGCTGCCATAGAAATCCTCCTCAGAGCTAACTTCCATCTACACATAGAAATTACTTACCTAAAACATCCTTTTCACCTTACAATTGTGAAACACTACATTCGAACTTCAGCTATATAATTACGTAGTTATTTTCGAATTTGTTTCATTTTGACAGTTCAACAACATTCATTGCGTTATTTTATGTTGCTGAGCAGTTTTATTTTCGAATTAGACATTTGATTCAAACCAATTCCAATTCTGATTGATCGTGTATCGTGAAATTAGGGTGCAGGTCATTCTCACATTGCAAGCTGCGGATGTTTTATTTCAATACTCAATACTCATATATATTTATATCACATATATATATTTGGTGTCGGAGTGTCCACCGTGTGGGCGCAACGCGCGCCGCGTCCATACTAATTGTCTCTCATACCTTAACGGTTCGTTTTAGTTCCCGAGGCCGTTTGGTGTCGATTCATCATCAGTCGGTGCCGGATAACCGGACAGGCAGACAGGCGCAGCGTCCGGGCATCCGGAGCGTGGCCCAAATGTGTCATACTGATCGACTATTCATTATAGCGCTCCGTGTTGCGTCGCCGGACTGATGGCGCTGAATCATAGCGACGTTGAATCTCGTCTATGTGACGTAGGTGCATCTCCGTTTGTTATACTCTTAATATAAGAGGCAGAGATACGTAACTCGTCGTACGATATCAAACTTGTTAGTTGGTTGGTTGGCAGTCCTTCGTTTACTATTATTATACCTTACACAATGGAATGCAACCAATGACTAAGTACTATACCGAAGTAGTCTGTAGTACACATTAGTAGGTATAATTAACTAGCATCGTATTGTACTATTTGTGTTCGTGTTAGTGTGTAGGTACACCGCCGCTCACCGCGGTCTGATGACGCGTGCCGGGCGCGCCTCACATACCGCACGTACGTGCGACACGGCGCGCTATGTCTATCATGCGACTACGGTGAGTGAGGCATTAAGAACTCGCGTATATTTTTTATCTATGCTATCGTCGAGACATACCGTCTGCGAGTAATAAGGAATGCGCTATTGACCCAGCAATACTTATTGATTGATTCCAATGGGCGTTTTTTCGTAGAGTGACACGGCCACGGCACCCATACGGCAAAGATAGAAAAAAAAAAATAATTTTGATCATCACTGGCGAGTGAAAAAACGTAAGTTCTTATTTGGATTTTTTTTCCAAGTATGAAAATGCCTCAAAATGGGAGAATAGAAATTCTCTGACACTATTTTCAGAATGCTGTTGCTACTGGCCCGTGTTCTAGTTACTAACGAAGCAATTTTTTCCGAATGAACGCATTAAAGCCGTCAGTTCGATTCTCTGCAAACATTTCCGTATTTTGGGTAAAGCCCGATTTACATTGGTCAAGGACAGTGGCGAGTGGCAAGCGCCTGGATAGTGACTGTTTACACTACAGCGAGTCAAGTGACATTTCTCCGTCGCGATGGACGAGGAACATCGACAAATAGTGCGATTTTGCGCAAAATTCTCTCCGTTATTCATTGACACACTGTTGCATGTTGTGGTCTTGGACCAATTATTTTATTTTATTTTAACACAGGGGACAAAAAATAGTTATACATTACAGCATTTACTAAAAAGTAGTTAAAGTACAGTCTAAAAAGCGTATAACCCACACTATTGTTCATTTAGCCGCCATTTTGTTTACAATATCACAAAGAAACAGTATATGCGCTTCATCCTGTCGCCGGCCACTAATACACTGTACTAAATTTGACTGTTTACACTACAGAATGTTTATAAGTGGTAGGTAAATGAGATTGTATAGTCCTCCAGACCGTATATCAGTCACGGCGCGGCGGCCAATCTAAACGCAGATTAGCTTTCGGCGCGGGAGATTTTATAGTGCATAAGTGTGTGCGCAGACACAAGTGCACTTTCTCCCTTTACTCACTCTCATACTCGTAGTCCGATAGGACGGCAATCTGACACGACCGGAGAGAGATCAGATCCGAGAAAGAGTAACAAACATCCATCCATCCATCCATCTATACAATACAAACTTTCGCGTTTTTATAATAAACTCAAAACTCAAACTCAAAGCATTTATTTCAATTAAAACATTTACAGGCACTTTTAAATTGTCAAAGAGTCGGTCAGTTAGTCAAAAAGTTGAAGCTAGTTGCCTATTCCAAATCATAGATCTCTATGGAGAAGAACGGGCAAGAAACTCAAAGGACACTCTTTTAAAAATGGATATAGATATTACAAAATCCTGGGTACAGTATTCTTGTTGGTTCTATATGTGAGAACAATGTCAAATGAAAAATAAGCCCTGGCAGATGAGAGATGACCAGTCTCAACTGACAGCGCCCGTTCACGAACATGACACGTGGATCAGCACCATCCAGCTCAACAATTTTGTAGGGAACCAGAATATTAGTTAGATTAGATAATTATAATTAGTAATTGTCATTTGCATGAGTTTTTCTTTTAATCTTGTTAGTAACGTGTTAAATTAATATTTCCACAGCGCAATAGTTTTAAAATATAGACTAATATAAAATAAAAATGTTATGTCATAGAGCGTCACAGTACTCACAGTACGCGCCGCGTTCTTATATTATATTATTACAGGATCATTTATTTGAATCACAAACATTTGCTCGCTAATTTAACATTTTACATTGTACTCGTGCTGTACCAGATTTAATTACATTTCCATTCGATAGCGGTCTTTGATGAAAATGATTAAACGAGTATTTACCAATTTGTTCACAAACAGCGTCGCGCCGAATGTTATTAATAGTGAGCGACTCGTTAATCATTCATTAATTCACCTCCACTAAGCACTAACTTAGCGAACTGCGAGAAACAAGCGCAGTACATTAATCATAAATAAATGAACGAGCTCCACTCTCAAAGTCAATAAAACTATTTGACCCGCAGCGTACTAATGCAGGCTCCCTCGTGTAATCTAAATAATATCCGGTCAAATGCTGCGCGAATACCGCCAAACAACAAGGATTATAATGTAAATGCATGCAAATGTTAGGAGGGCGCCCGCACCGCTCCGCATCTCTCCGGACGGCGGCCCTCAGACTACTCTTAGCTGAAAAAAAGGCGCACTCGGCGGTGGACAGATAACGACAGCTTACGTCGTGAAAACGTGAGGCTTTGCGCTAAATTGTTGAAACATGACTTGTTTCGTAAATTCCCAGAGAGTTAGCCGACGAAATGTAAATGATAGATACAATAACAAGGGATGTTTTAATGAGTCCCAAAAATTTCAAATTGTACTGTTCTGTCCGCTTCGGGTTTAAACTGGAAATATAATGAATGAACACCGATAATTTGGGTCAGAATACATTAATATTTATATCAATCGTCGCTTGTATCGGCGAGTCGCGGCGGTTAGCTCCGGATCGGTGCGGACGGAGTCTGTTGTTTCCAAACAAAATGATTGTAGATTGTCAAGACGTTCTTTATACCGAGGCATAAAAGAGGGGTGCGGGCACGGGCACGGGGCGGTGCAATGATTCGATTTAAATGCAGAGTTTACTATCTTGACAGCGGCGGCGCGGCGGTCTTTGTCGAGCAGACGGGAATTACTGCGGAAAATGTTAACTAGAAATTCTTCAACCGACTGGATAAATAATGGAAACAGAAGTTATGAATCGGAGTATCAGCTAGGTAACTGTTATGATACTCACTATAGGCTTGGAAAAACAATATTTTATTGTCTTCAACTTCCAATGCACCAGTTCCGGCGTTGCCGCATCCACGCGCAGCTCGCCTGCGAGGTAGCGCAAAGGGTGCGCGGCGGAATATAAATGTGTGCGCCGCGAGTCTTCGGCCATTACGTAAAAACCAGCCAAATTCACAGCTTTTCATGCAATTTAAATGGACAATTTGCCGCTTCCCGTATTTATACTTACGCTGTGACGCGCCACCCCTCATCCCTCTGGTATCTCCTTCCAAGAAGATTCTTTCTTTCTCTTCGAATAATTATTCGTTTGTCACTATTTGGTAAAAGCTTTCCTAAGCATGGCGAAACCGTCAGCATTTTCAATTTCCGTGAGTTTAAAAAGACAATTGAGGCGGTGAATATCTACTCGTCTGACTGGACTTCCGCTTGTTCAGATGTCAAAGTTATCAAAGTTCATGGAACTTTAAAAAGAGTGTGACGAGCCGACATGGGCGACACCCGCAGACCTCTTGAAGTGTTCAACGCCGCGCTGTGATCATTAGGCTTTTGTTTTGGCTCAAGACTATTGCTTCAGGAAAGAGAAATATAGGTATACATATAATATTTCCATCCCTTTACGAAAGTCGTCAGTTAATGATTGTGTAGAGGCAATTTGATGGTAGTTGGGTGGTAGTTGACCGCATTAGAGTTCAACACTATTAATTATCGTCTCTTATTGTCCCAGGCCAGCGACCGCGGCCGGACCAGTGGCGGCGGCTGGCGTCGCGTTCATGGAGGATTAATTTTAGTAGCCGACTTAGTTTTAAACAAGTCGAACCTTAACAGACGTCCGGGGAGTTCTACAACAATATCTAATGACAGTGCACTTTAGTAGCCAACTGAACCCGAGAGAGAGGGATTGATTTATGATACGAAGGTGCCTTAACTTGGATCAAAAGATTAATAACAGTGTGCTTTAAATCAAGTATGTTGCGGATATCCGCATCCGCATCCGAAACCGCGAACCTTCCGCATCGGTTTAAACATTTGTATCCGCATCCACATCCGCAATGTTCATTCTCATCGCGATATGTGCTACATCCAAATAATGTAGCACAGGTCGCGACCAGAAAGAAAATAGGCGACTGTTGCGCTTATTGTAGCCATTGTAGGTGTAAACCGTATAAACATTTCAGTTTTCGAATGCTATTGTGAAATTGTGAATATGCAGTGATAGATTATTAAAAAACTGAATTTACAATACCACCACCGCACCGCGGCGCAAAATGATATTTGGAAAAAAGTTTAAGATCCGCATCCGCATCCGTGGATGTGAGCCTTCAAATATCCGCATCCGATATCCGATGTGAAAAAATTGGCATCCGCAACATCCCTACTTTGAATTAAATAGTTCGCATACAATTCTAGGAATTAATATACGTTTTATGTATACAGGGCGTCCCACGGATATGCCACATGTAGGGAAAGTACCTTAAGTAAAAACGCGATAGCAAAAAATTACAGGATAAAAGCTTTTTACAAAAAATAAAACAACCGACTTCACAAAAAAACACTTAAAAAGTGAAAAAAAGTAAACCGACGAAAAAAATTCACTGAAAAGCGAAAAATTAAAAAACACCTTTTAGTGTAACTAAGCTCATAAACTAATTTAAGTTACAAATTTTGAGTCGGCGCCGAACACACATTCAACGAAGATTCATCATCATCAAGTTGCCTTTATACGCTATAAATAATAAAATAAAATAAAAATAAAATTCGTTTATTTCAGACTAATTATGTCCATATTTTGTTAGTATTACATTGTCTTAATAAAACTATGTTAGTCATGAGGTGAATAAATTAGTGGTAACAGCAACGCAACAAATTATTGAATACAAAATTAAATTTTAAATTTAAGTAATTGAAAGTAAATTTAAATTGTAGTGAAAATATTACTATGAAAATAGAATTCGAATAATTTACATTTTTTTTAAATAATTTACATTAGGTACATAGCAAGTCTCAGGTAACATGCAACCTGATGAGCCTTCCCACAGCTGGCGATACTGGTCTGTCTGCAATCATCCTTAGGATTCCGTTGCCACTCCCTCGTATTCGGCGAACTAGTGAGGCTGACTTTTTGCGCATTATAGCGTAAAAGTCATCCACCCTCGCGTCGGCAAACATGCCCGAGGCACTGCAAAATCGAGGTAGTCGCACCAGAATCCTAAAGGCGTTGTTATACTGAACTCTGAGAGCATTGTAGGCCCGCTGCGTGTAGTTGGTCCATAAGGCGCTGGTGTAAAAGCTTTGACAATGGGCTCTGAACAACGTGATCTTTACCTGTGATGTACACCTCGCAAACCTATACACCAACATGTTAGCGCGTACCGACAATGCTCTCCGCTCTCTCTCAATGTCTGTGTCATCATGCAGGGTTTCAGTCACAACATGTCCTAGATACCTAAACCTAGACACCCGACTCAAAGATACCCCGTTGAGATACACAGGTGGTATATGTTCAGGTTGTTTATTATTACCTCTGATGAGCATATACTCACTCTTACCAACGTTGTACCTTAAGCCGTGACTCTCCGCGTAGGCCTCACAGATGCTTAAAAGCTTCCTCAGACCTCCTATAGATGGACTCAGCAACACCATGTCGTCCGCGTAACTGATGTTATTGACGCAAACGTTATCTATATGACATCCGAGATGACTGTTGCTGAGCTCACCCATCAGCTGATCGACATACAGATTAAAAAGTCTTGGAGAGGTCAGCCCCCCTTGCCTCACCCCACACTTAAGCGGGTATTCCTCCGACAATGTGTTTCCCCACTTGATAAAGTTTTTTTGGTGGTTATACCAGAAAGAAAATATATTAGTGAGCTCGGCGGGCGCCCCGACCTCCCCAAGCTTAGACCAGAGATTATTATAATCTACCAGGTCGAAGGCCTTCGATAGGTCTAGAAAGCAAGCGTAAATTGGTGTTTTGTTTGTGGCAAGCGGTGACTGATCTTTAAAATGATTTTTAAAAAGTTCAGCTATATCTCTAGGCTTACTACACTCGCCTACATTCACTGGCAAACTGACCCTACCGTTCATCCTCTTTGTACCCTTCCAGAAAGCTCGAAAGTTTTTATCCCTAACGTGTGAGGCTAATAAATCCATTTTAAGCTGGTCTTGGTGGTTCTGACAGAATTTCAGTCTTGACTTAAATATTTTCCGTGTAAGATACATGTTGTCGTGAACAGGCCCACTTTCAGGTTTACCATGCCCTACATATGTTTCATAAGCCTGCCTAGCCTGGCTATGAGCTTCTCTCACGTGTTTGTTCCACCCCACTACTGTTTTACCCTTTTTTACCTTTCTCACTTTCCTACTTTGCACAGATGCCTCACATAAAATGTTAACAATGTCATTGTATAAATTATCAATTATATATCTATGTTCAAAATTACTACACATATTGTCTGCACAAACACCAAATTCATTGGGAAAGTGGAGGTCTTTAAGTCTACTATTACAAATGTCAAAATAATTTCCTATTTCGTCACTTTCTCTCTCACCCCACATAATGTTATTAGAAATCCAATTGTCAGAAATATACTTATTTTTAATCATGTCAAGATTACATTTAACAATTAAAGGTAAGTGATCCGACCAATACACTCCCTAGTCAACATTGATGCTAGTTATTGTTTGCCAGGCTGATTCCGTGACTAAGCAGTGATCTAACCCGCGCTTACAGCCATGTGCCTCACTATAAAACGTATGTGTATCTGACGACCTACCAAGCTTAGTTATGTCTGCGCAAATCCATTTATTATCGTCACAAAAATCAAATAACTCGTCACAAAAAGGAGCTGACGGGTGAGCGTTGAAATCACCTAGAATAAATACAGATTCAACGCAATTTTGTTGTACAATAGCACTAATCTCCCCTAGACAATTCGTAAACATTGGTAGGTTGTCAGACTGGTCAGTAGGCATGTACACACATATAACTACAACTTCACGATTGTTACCTGTCTTTGCTCTAATTGCCGTAATCCGATCACTTTCACAATGCACAACTGTCACATTCGTAAACAAACTTTTACGCCACAGAATCGCGACCCCACCGTAAGGTCTCCCTCGCCTCACTCCGGACGATACGTCAATCGCGGATTTACCGGTATAACTGAAGTTATCGTCGATGCTGCCGAGAAAAGGCAGGTCCTGTGGCACTAGCCACGTCTCCTGAAGTGCTAACAAGTCCGCGCGCTTGCACAGTGATCGCACACATTCTACACTTCTTTTCACATTTTTGCAATTAAAACTAACCATCGTGTTGTTTTGGTTGTGTTCCATTAAAGTTTTGCTCATCTGGCCCCTTTCTCATACTCACAAAACGGCGGAACTTTATTCCGTCCGGCCATAAATTGTCATCAAGATACAAATGCATTCTACATTTCGATACATACAATTTAAATGCGTTGTACCCTTTATCATATTTCATTCTAATCCTAGTAAGGGCCACTCTTTCCTGCGTTTTATTATAAATATACCGCGTAATATCATCTTCCACAGTGTCTTTATGTACATTGGAGACAAACAGAGGCACTTTAGTGTCAGCCGCCTTAAAATTACTCAGAGGTTCCGCGGTTGCCTTACCTAACTGACTCACAAAGCGATTTCGTAGGCGATTTCTTTGAACGACCGTCCAACCAGGGTCGGGTTTGCTTGTCTTGAAATCACCGGCTTGTTTTAAGATTTCTGCCATCGTTAATGAATTATCAGACACTTCAATAGGCGTTTTTATGGTACAAACCGGTACACTTGCACGTACCGTCACAGCTGTTTGTGATAACTGTTTACCCGACATTGAAACACGTTGATTTCCACCTGGCTCGACACCGTGCATATTTGTGTCCCGCTCAGTTACACCGGTCTCGCTCACTGAGTTATCCTCCGGGCGCAGGTATGACGGAGATAACACCTGAGGTGTGCTCTCAATGTCGTGTTGTCTCTGTGTCGACTCCTTGATTCTGTTTATCATAGGTGATATACCTACTGGCCCGCTATCCATACAAAATGCTCCTCGCCTACATGTGTTGACGTTGTAGTCATCTATTCCCACTATTGACCCATATTTGCAATTATGTAGTTCACTTTTTACTTCCTGTAGCTGTTCAACAGTAGCGTAGTTGCTCTTTATAAGCTTGAGCTCGTTTTTAAGTAGCACTAAATCCTTAAGCAGCCCCGTAACGTCAACGTGGTCAAAGGTTACGGGAGGCAGTTTGCTCAGCTCTTTTGCTACAAAAATAGGAATTAGCTCGGGATCTGTATTCTTGAAAAGAGTTATTATATCTTCCAGATCCTTATGTCGTTTGTCTTTGCGTCTGGATATTTTACGCTTGCCCGACGACAAAGATTCAAATAATAACGACTTTGCTTGATCGATATCTTCATCGGAGAAACCCGTTGCACAAATATTAATAAGGCTCTCATTGTCCATAACATCCAGCTTATTTTGCACAAATGCCAACAACTCGTTTATCACGATATTACACGTTTTACACTTTACGGTTTTTGAGCTCGCCATGTTCTTATTACGCACCCGCACGGTACGGCGCATGCGCACAGACTAATAAAATAATTAAGTACCTACCTAATTAATTTGTTTGTTTGTTTGTTCGGCGCCGAATGTACCTTTTATACCTGTAACATCTTTTTAACATGTATTATGCAAATACATTATTTGAATTTGAATTTGAACCCTGAAAACATTACACTCCTTTTTACCCGACTACGGCGAAAAAAAAGGAGGGTTATGATTTTGACCGGTATGTATGTATGAATGTATGTATGTATGGATGTTCATCTGTTCCCTCCTATCTTCAAAACCACTCATCACAATTTGACAAATGAGATATCGTTGGAAGCGTCTTGATCGTCCGCTGGTTATAGGCTATGTGACGTCACATTAAATTAAGAAAGCCCTCTAGAGAAAATAATGTAAGTAACTAAAAAAAATATATCGTTTAATCGTACCATGTTGGGTATCAAATAAAAGGGCTTAATGAGCACATTTAAAAAAAATATATATTATTAACCCCAAAGGAATTTAAAAAATAAATAAAGTAATAAAAACTAAAACCCAACTACGACTGAAAAGGTATAAACAAGACACCACAGACAGACAAATTAGAATTACGTGTGCCTCACACGTAATCTGTTCGATTTATGCCCTAACACGTGTGACTCCGGATTTCTAATTTAATTTCTAATTTAAATTTAAATTATTACTTTATATATTTGGGCAGTCGTTTAATAAAAAAAAAAAAGGGATTAGGTGAATACAGGAGGACCCGCTGCAGCGTCACTCATGGTACCTTTTTTACTCAATAAAAACAGATTTGACAAAGAACAGATTTTCTTTTTATTTTTCATAAAATCAATATAATTATACTTTGCATTTATGACATTGACGACTTTAACTGGAATTGAATCAATTGAGTGCGATATCAATTTTTTTTTAATTGTTATGATTTCGTGATTCCGGTTAGACTTATTAAAAAAAATCTAACATTTTAAATGATTAATTGGTTACTTTTTTTTAGGTAAATTACGATCAGTAGTATTTACAGGCGGTTGCGGTGAAAGTACCTATCACCGGTGATAGGAACTTTCACCGCAACCGCCCTTAAATACAAGATTACTCAAGTCTCGATAGTTCTATTAAAATAAGATTCTCAATAACTTTGTTAATGTTCTTTATTTATAAAGTGTGATTCATGCAATGTTCTTCTCAATAAACTTGGCAAGATCATTGAAAGCCATCTCTTCTGATTTTAACAAAATATTTATAGTTCGGATTCGAATAAATTATGCGAAGTGACCAATCTAAAAACAATGTTCGGTAATGTAGAGTGCGCAGCGCGACATGCCACTTCGTTTTTTGTCGTCGGCTGCGGAGCGTAACTTGTGACTTTACAACCGCTGCGATGCTGATTTATACTTACTAACAAGACCAGTGATATCTGCTTTATGTCTGCTCTCGCAATTAAAAACGAGGATCGCCGAGCAGTCGACAGAATAGCCACGCTTCACGGAATTAGTAATAATTACTAAATTAAACGAACTTACCTAAGTGAAGTTCTATTGTAATTATACGAAATGCTTAGTCCTCGATAATTATCCTGATTGACTATGTAGTCTCACTACATTTCCATCGTGTGCACGCGAATATTCAGAGAATAAATCCTGCAAGAAAAAACTTTTACGCTGGCAGCTATAACCAGCTAATGTCATTCTATTTAGAGTAATCTGCAATGAGAGAATTAAAATTAACAGACAGTAATTCCCCAACTTCAATCCCAGGGTCAAAAAACAAACTATGGTCTTGTTCAGGGCTTGGGAGGGAACATAGTATCGAGGACTAAGCATTTCGTATAATTACAATAGAACTTCACTTAGGTAAGTTCGTTTAATTTAGTAATTATACTCCATGCTTAGTCCTCGATAATTATCCTGATTTACTATGTAGATGTTTAGAGAGATGAAGTTGGAAATTACAAACATTTGTTTCACACTAAAACATTCAAATAACATAAAATCAACCTTTAATATTGCAAGTGGAAAAACTTTACCACATTTTCAATTAATTCTCTTTTAATAATGCTTCTATTCTAATTATCAACAACCAAGTATGTACCTATTTAGTATGCCTACTCTTTTGGCTCAAAACTTAATTTATGAAAAAAAAATCACATCAGTCTCAAGGTCAACATTGCCAACAAACTTGGCAAAAATTTAGCAAAACTTATGACCAAACAACCGTTTTAAAAATACTGATTATCTTCTGACACACCTCTAGTCGCTATTGAAGCATGACTTGTGGAATGAGGAGTAAATATTTTGATATCTATGCCACTGTCCAACATTGTTTGTTTAATCCAATAACTAATTGTTTGGCTAACTAACATAATTATGAGGCATTCATAATTTTTCTGTATTACCTATCTCTGAATTACACCATTTGTGTGTATAATTTATATAATATTGTAATGTAATCACATGACAAATGTCAGGTTCCATATGAAAAGTAGGATAACATAATAATTGTTAGCCGTTTTCCTGTCTTAGATGTTTTTACCAATCAGTGATTTTTATGTTAACACTTGAATCAATAATTTGGATGTTATGAAGTCTCAATTACAGATAAGTTATATTCTTTAAGACTTGAAATAATTCTTACATACTTTTTGGCTACTTTGTCAAGTGATAATTGTTGTAATGGGTACCATCATTCTATAAAATTCAGTACCATTGATGGATCCCATATATCATTGTAGTTAGTGCAACTTTGTTGTAATTTGAAGATACCTTTAAAGAACCTCTTAATTACAGGATCGGTACCTATATCAGCATTTATGATCAATGACAATGCAGATCTATTAGTGCTGAACGTATATGAACTGCCATTGTTGAATTGTTATGTAAGAAACTTTAATATTTTAGTGATAGAAATATCGTGAATATTTTTACCATTACAGAAAGTCCACCACTTATGTAGTGTGCTACTGAACTGACACTGTTATCTGACAATGAAGATATCATGACCTTAATGGTGGCATGTGGTATCATTTGCTTCTTAAACGGTTCTCTGCCAATATGCAGGCCCCCAGGGAAAAAAGCTGCAGTGCAAAGGATGCAGCATTCTGGAAGGTGACAGCAAAAATTGGTTTGATGGTTCAAACTATATACTGTAATCTGTGATTTCACCATGAAATTAAAAAATGGGTACCAAAGTTGTGATTGTCTCATAGGAGAAAGTAAGATGCCAAAAACCTGATCAACTTAATAGTTTGTGAAATTAATCCAAATAGTGGAAATGCATAAAATAATGGGTAATAATTCCAATTTACTGTAAATGCATCTATATTTTCTACAAGTGCCAGGCCAGATATCTCATATCTATCACACTTAGTATTAGCTCTAGTAGCAAATATGTAAATCAATGGAAAGGATTTCCAAAAGATCTCACTATGTCCTGAAATGCTGCAGGAGCCAGACACACAATCAATGTTTTTATTTCTAGACTCAAGATCAGCTTCTATGCTATCTTTAGATTATACATAAAATGCAGATATCCCCATTGTTAGGGCTTCACACCACTGCCATATTATGCCTAGCCAGGCAATTAAGATTATTAAATTGACTACCACACATTATAATCTAAGTATTATGTTGTGTAGGAATGTCCTTAAATGGAATTCTATATCCCTTCAACTAGATAACTTTATCTTTTGTGAAAAAGATCACCGCCAGCAAGAGTAAAATATTTAAGGCGACATGCAATTGTCATTACCTCTATAATTGACATACAGGTTTGTATCAGTACGTCTTGCCTGATGAAATCCTCTGCTGTTGGTACTTCCCAATGGTCCTAGATTGGCACTTGCCCCCCCCCTGCTTGAATCAAACGTGAAGGGGCATTGGAGTTTTCCTTCTTTACAATTACTTAACAGTGTAGTTGTAGCTGCCTTATTAATTACCCAGACTTGACATGTTCAATAATGAACTTTTCACCAAACAGGAAACTGTCCCGTTTCGCTATATTTGTTGTTTTAATCTTGATTTTTATCTAGTTTAACTGGTATCATCAAAGTAAGTTGCTTAATAATCATGAAAACATCGGTGAGAATTTTAATATTCGTTGTGTTCCGATTGTTTTTTATCAAAATATAGATACTGTTTACACTGCGGTAATGCAATTCCAAATTACTGTGGTGGTCTTCCACCCTCTGGTTGTTTTCCTTGATTGGGTGACTCAGCCGTTTAAATCCATGTTCAATTTTGAAGCATCCAGCAATAGTAAATTCAACAGTATTAGTATTAAATGCATTTTACATTATGTAGGTAATTCTTCTTTTCTTGATCATTTTTAAATCTTAGTCATTTTAGATGATTTTAAGAAAGTAAAAACATTTAGATTTTCTTGGAACTGGACGGGTTTCCCAAGGCCATTATCATTGCTTCATACAACCTCATAGAACCATCCTTTAGATCTTGGATATGATCTACAAAGCACACAATAGACTAACTAAGTCTGATGATGCTTAGTGTGCAGAACTGATTCTTTATCAATCAATATTGTGATAATAATTTCTCACGAGAGAACAATATTGAGTACATATCATAGAACTTCTAGATATTCATTTATATTTTGAGTTTTTTGCCTCAACTTGAGGCTGCGAGAGTTAGGCTCCTGCCTTATTGTAATAATAATTTCTCACGAGAGAACAATGTTGAGTACATATCATAGAACTTCTAGATATAAGTACATTTATATTTTGAGCTTTTTGCCTCAACTTGAGGCTGCGAGAGCTAGGCTCCTGCCTTATTGTAATAATAATAATTTCTCACGAGAGAAAAACAACATTTTGTGCATAGGCAGTGCATACCATAGAACTTCTAGGTATACATTATATTTTGTGCGTTTTTTCCCCAACTTGAGGTTCGAGAACAAGTCTCGACGGGAGTCAACAGGACCTCCTGTTGCACATAGCACTATACTGTCTTGTGTAACACGAACTTCATGTTACATTGTACAAGAACGGACGGACCGAGCACTGGCAGTATGGCGGATAATTATAATCCTCTGCTGCTTTGCAATTCAAATTAATCGTAATCCCTGAAATTTTTCATTATACCACACATACATACCTGTGTTTTCTTCTTCGTTTACAAAAATAATTGTCTTTTGCCGATCGGCCTGTATTACCGACTCCAAAAAACGGGATGCCGAAGTCGCCCTTAAGCTCGCCTAAGCGGTTTCTTTCCAATTTTCGCCACATTTTGTTGACTGGTATTATTTGTTGTTGATAATAATCAAAAGTAATAAGTTTATAAAAGAAAATTCAATAATTTTCTTAAAATGATGTGCGCTACACGACGCGCAAATAGTGAATGACATTAGCTGGTTATAGTTGCCAGCGTAAAAGTTTTTTCTTGCAGGATTTATTCTCTGAATATTCGCGTGCACACGATGGAAATGTAGTGAGACTACATAGTAAATCAGAATAATTATCGAGGACTAAGCATGGAGTATAATAACGTTTAGCTTAAAAAGTGACGGTGGTCCAAAGGCGCGCGCACGCTCGACCACGCGACCGGCGATCAGCGCGACCGAGCAGGCTGGTTTAATCCAACAACAAATCTACACTCGATTACTCCTCTTAAAGACTTGTCCAATTTATCGATTTAAGTTATTGCCGCGCAAACTTGTATCGATAATTCATCTCGTGTCTCGACTACTTTAATATATTAACTCGTAATCGTCACCGAAGCGTGCGTCCAATCCAACTGACGTCCTGCATGCATCTCTGATGTGTTCTTTGAATTAATGTGATCCTCACTAAATGCTCAGTAAGCCTCCATTGTAGTGCATATGCTCGGCGCATATGGTGTGGGTGCGACACGCGACGCAGGTCAATGCGCATACATGCGCGCTCGCAAGTGAACAAAATAAAACAATTGGAAATGTAAAATAAGTAAAATTCGTTTGTGTGCGATGAATTCGTTAGCGAAACGTGGTGATATATAATCGCTGTGAATGCCATCCATTAGTCTTCTTGTCGAGATGGTCGACCCAAATTATTTGTTACTAAAATACTTACGCTCTGAATAAGGACGAGACGATAGCATCGACAAACAAAAAGTTTAACGATATAAACAAAGTTAGTGCTTTCCGTGCCCAGTCAGCGAGGACAAGCTATATGTCAGGAGGCTATGTTATTGTATGAACAGTAAAGTGTGCGTATTTATGAGCACCACTTTCTGTCTGCGTCGTTTATGTCACGAACAAATGAACCGATTTCTATGGTAATTCTACTGTCCGACTTTTTTTACCTACTAGCAAATAAATGCAGTGGTTTTTAAATGAGCAACAAGAACATAAAGCGAAAACTTATTTAAAGATAAAACTGAAATAGCAAGAAGCTCAACAGCACCGGTATAAAAGCTTATATTATAAATAGAGAAGATACAGCTTTATAATATACATTGAGTGTATACTGTGTACAGCTAGTTATGGAAAGCCGCGCGCAGAAGCGGGGCGGTATCGGAAGCGCGGCGTGCAATATCGTCGATTGCACATTTCCGCGCGGCGCGGCGGCGCGGTGCTCGCCTCATGAATTTGGAAATCAGCAACAGTAATCGCTGTTCACTGCTGCTTTTATTCCTTTTACATTTATACGAGGAAACAATAAATAAATAAGAATGGCTTCTGAATACGTGCTTTGATTTGTACTCTTGAGAACAATGAATTACTTTGAAAAAAGCTGAAGTGAGCGTTCTTGAGAAAACATTCACAGAAATTCGTTTGTATCGAGTGCTTCACTGATAAAAGAGATTTAGTTGCCTTTAATTGCTAAAACTAGTGGGAGCTGAGGGTCAGGACGAGTCTGTTGTAGGTATAGATAGTGTGCCCTTACACTAAACCACCTCTAGAAATGTATCAGTGAGAACCAAAACGGATATGTCAAAGCTAGATTTAAACTTGCCACAACCCGTTGCTTTCACTGAACTTGTCACTGAGGCCTTGGACTCCGGCAGACAATTTGATGTTATACAGTATGTCTAACGAAGGGCGTTCCCGTTAACCCGCAATAATATATCGACTACATTATGCTAACCATATTTTTTTAAATATTATATCGAGGGATTCATAACAAAGGGGCACACGCAAAAATGAAATTTTTCGTTTTTTGCTGCAATAGATAGTTCAAAACGAGGTCCATAACTTACTCACTGACTCACTCACTCACTCACGCACTCACTCACTCACGTACTCACTCACTCACGCACTCACTCACTCACACAGGCAGACAACGTATAAAAACAGTTGCAAATGAAATTGTTAATAACCTTTTGCCGCAAAAGTCGTGGGATAACTTTTCATTAACTGAGTAGGTATATTTTATCACGGTAGGTACATTGGTAGTTAAAAGAAAAGTAGATTACGCACCTTGCTAAAGTGAGTAATTAATACACTCGTGTTAATTTAACATAACAACATAACCCTCGTAATGCACGATAATAATAACTCACTTTTCGCTCGATGCAACAATCTACTATTCTCTACTTTTTGTTATTTTTAAGATATGAGATGGCTAGCTGTATCTCTCTTTGTTTTGTTTTATACAAATAATATTTAACGGCCCTACTAGATTGTTCATCTAGTAGGTGATAATAAGAAAATGCTGTATTTACCCATAGTTTTTTGTTACTTAACTAATTTATGGAGTTCGTATACACTACACGTTGGTATCCATACATAAATAATGATTTACGTATTGGCAGCATTGCACTATCGCGTTATGGTTCGCATCGCGATGACAACGCAATCTTGTGCGCTATGTTTGCGCCCGTCATTCCTTTCACACGATTGAAAATAACTTTTTTAATTTTGTTCTTTCGTCAAACAGTTTCTAACTGGAAAATAATCTGGATAAGTGCGTGGCACGAAAATTGTGGAAACATACATTTTTTTGTTGTTGATGTCAACATGTCAAAAGGATTTCAGTGGTGACGCAGACTCTATTTGTCGTACGATTAATAAAGATAAATGAAAGATTTAATGCATGTTGACGCGTGTCATAACGGGGTGGTGGTTTCATTATGTTTCTGACAGTCACACAGAAAATGTTGGCTAAATGAAAAACTATGAAAGTATTGTTATAGGGGATTTGTCCTGGACCATTAGGTAAATAAACTAGTCTTTAACGAAGAACTTGGTGTCAATAGTAAACATCTAGCCAACTTGCAAGTAAACAAATAACCACTATCCAGGTGTTCCATCACGCGGTTATCTTAATGAACTACAAATTAAACTTCGTCGTGAAGTAAGTTACAAGTGTCACAGTTAATGTTATAAAATTGTTCGCTGCAATGATTTGCATGTAAATGGAGAGAAACGTTTACACGTCTCTAGCATTACGGTCTGACGGCTCCCTCTCTAGGGAGTAGTTCTACAGTTAACTTACAACAGCGAGGACTAAACATGGATAGACAGTCGTGAAACCAGGTCTACTAACAACTTTCACTACGTTATATCACCCGTAAGGTAGATAGTAAGAAAGCATAGAGCAATATCAATGTATTCACATTCTAATCTATCTATACATAATAAATCTGTAGACGAGGCGTTTCTGTACAATGAAAAAAAAAAAAAAAAGTTGGTGGGGTGTCCAAGAATAACCAACAGATTCCATTTCTATCATTTTTGGAATTTTTGTCTGTTTGTCTGTCTGTTTGTATGTTCTTTAGTTTGATTGTTCCACTATCACGTAAAAAGTACGAAATCAATATGGTTAACTTTTACACTCAAATATTGTGTGTAACTCGATGTTTCATTTAGTTTTTGTTTCATCGCAATCGCTTCAAAATATCAAAAGATATATGAATTTAAAGTGTTCAAGAAGGAATTTTCATTACGTAATGTACATACACGTAACGACATCTATTGACGCGAAATGATACTTACTACTTAATTACTAGGTTTGTGAAATCGTGTGATATAATAATATATGATCGTCATTTTCTTTGCGAGGAAACTTAACGCGATACATTGTGTATAGAATATAACTCTAAAGTTAGGTTAATTAAAATTTTCCAGATGCGTTGTTTATTTATTAGTTTAGTATTAGTGCGATAGGTGGCGTACCTATCTTTCAAATCATGATAATCATGAAAGAATAGTGACAAATGTTAATTTCTTAAAAAATCTATATTTTTTAATCTTTAATTTTACACTTTTCTACATACATAGCTTATTTAGCTTACAGAGTGTTCGAACGTTTTCCCATATATTTTGACAGTATCACTTCGTGTTCGATAGATGGCGTTGTTCATTTATTGTCATTTTCTGAATCGCGGTGTTAAGAGTCTCCGTCGAAGAATGACCTTCACCCAGATATTCCAAATAATTTTAAAAGCAGGTATCTTTGTTTTTGACTTCTATATTGTCGATAATAATAATAATAATAAATAATAAATTGTTGGTTGGGTTGTCATTCGTTGTAGAGATGGGTTGTAACAGGTGAAACACGATATCTGTGATCACTGTGACTGTGACAAAAAATAACAGATCCAAATATCTGTTATTTAATCACAGCCTGTGATTTTTGTACGGACGATAAATACGTATCTCAATCGAATATCATCTTTATTTCTATTGATTTAAAGTCGAAAATCGTATCTATCTGTTATAAAATCACAGCCTGTGATTTTTGTACAGACGATAAATACGTATTAACTCAATTGAATATCTTCTTTATTTCTTTTCGTTAAAGTTGAAAATCGTATCCGAAGTTTTAACAGTAACAGTCTTGATGATCTGTGATTTTAAGTAACAGATATTTTTTATCATTAAGAGCAATTGCTATCTGCTATTTTTTAATATCTGTGATTTCTATCTATGACGATAAATACGCCTCACTCCTAATTCGTTGAAAGTATTGTTCGGATTGGTTTTGATTTGGTATTTTGATTGGTTTCGTTCATTTGGTTCTAGAGATGGGTAGCTCATCTTTTTAAAATGAGGATCGTGGGAGGCACTCTTTTTACAAAGTGTGGTAGCACACTGTGCTACCACGATTGAGGCGAGGCTGCACTGGCTTGTGAGCACGAACGTGCTGTGAGTGAGTCAGTGAGTTGCGTGACTCGCCGACTCACCGAGTCGCGTGTGTGGTGTGTATAATGAGTAGTGACGAAAACGCGACACGGCACACATACGCAGTAGAGTAGGCACACGCGCGGTGAGTTCTGTGGTGTATGTTTGTGCTAGCAACCGTGAACGAAGATATCAATGATCAAAATACAAAAATAGAGTGAGTGACTGGATCGACTGACTCATTTCGTTCAAAACAGTACAAATGTTCTGTGTGTAGCTAATCTGTGCCAGTGTGGTGTGTGCTAGCACATCAAAATAAAATGAGTGATCAACTTTTTTGTGTACGCTCTAATATTGTATATAGAAAAGCATTTTCCTAAATAAAAACACAAGTTTTTTGGCAGGTTCTTACTAGGAAAAATCACCAGGCCTGGTCGAAAGATTCCCCCTTTTTAAATGAAGGTACAACTTCTCTAAGCGACATAATTATTGTTTTCCGACATCCATGCGAACGAAGTCGCGGGCACAGCTAGTAATAAGACCTAAAACTCTTTGCCCCCAACAATTTACAACTGATGGAGCTACTAAAAGTAACTGAAACTTTCAGTAGAGCCATCAGGATGGAATTTGGTGTGGACAAATGTGCGGTCCTGCATGAAAAGCGAGGGGAGATTATGGAATCCGTGGGCACCCAACTCTCGGATTCCATATACCTAAGAGCCCTCTCCGCATCCGAAACCTATAAGTATTTGGGTATGTCGGAAGCGTTAGGCATCAATGTTACTGACATGAAGCAATCGTTGAAGGAGCGCTTTTTTGGCCGCCTGAAGAAAGTATATAATAGTCTTTTATCAGGCGGAACAAGGTGCGCGCCTTCAACGGTTGGGTCATGCCGGTTTTGATGTACTCTTTCGGCATACTCAAATGGACTCAGACCGAACTTGACGCCCTGGATAGGAGGGTCCGTACGCTGCTGACTGCATACCGAATGCATCACCCACGGTCATCGGTAATGAGACTACACATATCCCGCGAAAGTGTGGAGGTCGAGGCTTTTTAAACGCTAAGACCCTCCACAAGCGTGAGATATGCAGTCTCAGGGAATATTTCCTAGAAGCCGACGTGGGAATGGATCAAGATGTGGTCGCGGTGGACAAGGGCCTCACCCCGCTCTCCTTGGCGAAAGAGAACTGGCGCAAGCTTGTAGTGCTTGACACTAACGATCGCAAGGAGGTATGGCAGAGTAAGGAGCTTCACGGACGCTTTTTCCGGGCCCTGCATGGACCCGATGTAGATTTACTAGCGTCCGTAGCCTGGCTGCGTTTCGGTGACCTCTTTGGGAAAACCGAAGGTTTTGTCTGTGCAATTATGGACGAAGTTATCATGACGAACAATTACAGGAGATTTATTGTGAAGGACGGCACGGTTGACATCTGTCGGGCATGCCACCGACCGGGAGAATCAATCCGTCACATTATCTCCGGATGTTCTCATCTAGCTAACGGAGAGTACTTGCATAGACACAACCTTGTAGCCAGGATTATCCATCAGCAACTTGCTCTGAAATACAGCCTAGTGGAATCGGAAGTGCCGTACTACAGGTACATGCCCGACCCAGTTCTCGAAAATGGAAATATCACATTGTACTGGGATCGATCCATCATCACTGTCAGGACTATTGTTACCAATAAGCCTGATATAGTGGTGGTGGATCGAACAGAGCGGCGCGCAATGATCATTGACATAACGGTCCCGCATGACGAGAACCTCGTGAAGGCCGAGAAAGATAAACAAATCAAGTATCTTGACTTGGCTCACGAGGTTGTCGACATGTGGGATGTGGACTCTGTGATCATTGTGCCGATAGTCGTATCAGCCAATGGCTTAATTGCCAAGAGCCTCGACCAACACCTAAGGAGGCTCTCGTTGGGCAGCTGGATTAAGGGCTTGATTCAGAAAGCTGTACTCCTGGACACGGCTCGCATTGTTAGGAGGTTCCTCTCTCTGGAGCCCTGACCGCCGCCGGTAGCTTGGACCCTGTTCCCGATACCGGTGGGCTACAATTTTTTATATTTTTAAATGTTTTATATCTTTTTTTTATTTTTATATTTAAAAATATAATTTATATGTATGAAAAATGAAATAAAAAAAAATAAAAATAAAATAATTCACTGCTGCCTCGTGAATGATCGAACGTCCATGTTGCGTTACACCAGTACCTTACGTAACATGTTACACAAGCCACCGCCCACTGGAGCCCCTAGGAATACGTGAAAGTTCAATGAATATCTTACAAATAAGCTTCATATAAACTAAATGTAAACAATAAATTGGAGCTGTATATCTCAGATATGGTTTTCATTCATTAGCATTGAAGATAAAGAGGTATCCGTACGAGATGCGGTAACAATCGGTTACCGCCCACTCAAGCCCACGCCTTAATATCTAACACTAAACACGAACCACGGCGCGGAGTAAAAGTGCTTTGAAAACGATTTTAATAGAAATGAAACGTTTCGCAACACGATCGCTCGTGTAACATGTTGCTGGTACTGTTCGCGTCGCTGTAATGATGCTGTCCATTACCTCAATGACAACTATATAAATGCAGGGCTCAAATATTCAAAGTGTCCGGTGGTGAGCTGCCGACCCCTGGGGGGGAGCAGGGGAGGGCAGACGCGTGACTCGACTGCGAAGCCCCGAATGAAGACGAGTTATCTACTCGAGTGACCCCCATAAAAAGAAACGTTCCTTCAGGATTGTGCGCCACGTCTCATCGTTGAATTTTAAACGAACACGCTACTAGTATTTCAGTGATTTCCGAAACGTATTTCAACCGACTGCCGAGTGCCGACTGCCAGCGATGGAGCGAGGGGAATGTCTAATGCGCTTGTCACACGCGCCACTGTTTTACGTCTGTCTCTTCAAACATTGAAAACCTACTGAAATACTACGTCTGAATCATTAAACGTGCAGGTAAACATTTTTAACCGACTTCCAAAAAGGAGGTGGTTCTATGTTCGTCTGTACGTATTTTTTTTGTTTATGTTCATCGATATTTTCGCCAATTGTGAACCGATTTAAAAAATAGTTTTTTAGTTCGAAAGGGTATACTCCCGAGGTGGTCCCATACAAATTTTATTAACTTTGCTTGCGTAGTTTTTAAGTTAGCTACGTATTTTTCCCGCTTATTATAATTAAACGATGTTCTATGTGACTCCGTCACTGTTATTTACATAGCCATAGCAGGTAGTTATATTCGAATCTATGTGGGGTAGATGCCACAACTAAAAAGTGAAAAATAAAAACTTTTTTACAAAAATAAAAAAACACCAAAATGTGAAAAAGAACTTTAATTTCGTAAGTCGGTGGCAAAAAACGAAAACTGAAAAGCAAAGGCACCGACTTCCGAAATTAAAGTTATTTTTCACTTTTGGTTGTCTTTTTTGGAAGTCGGTTGTTTTTTTTTTAACATTATGAAATCATAACATATAAACAAACAGTAGTTTAACGGTATTCTCTTGCCCCACAAAACTAGATACATATCATCACATTTTTTATTAACATACGACTGATGTGTCAATTCAATCAATAATTCAATGAATTCATATTGTCGCCGCGAATCCTAGCTCAATTTCATGCATTATCAATAAGGAATGGAGATACACAGATAATATTTATTGTAAATATAGGAACATAAATAGAATAGAAGGTAGGCTGGAATCTGACTTGCATTTACTTGGAAGAAGTAATTTTTACAAAAACTTTTAACAATAAAAAAACAACCGACTTCCAAAAAAAACACTAAAAAAGTGAAAACTTTAACTTTAATTTCGGAAGTCACCGACTTCCGAAATTAAAGTTATTATTCACTTTTTAGTTGTGGTACCTACCCCACACACTCGAATACCACTACCTGCTATGTAAATAACAGTGACGGAGTAAAAAAGATATCGTCTACATAGACTAAGTGAGAAAAATACGTAACTAATGAAGGTAACTCAAAAACTACGTAAGCAAAGTTAATAAAATTTATATGGGAACATAACATTTATACTCTGAATCATGACCTACCAAACAATAAAAGAATCATTTTAGGGGTATGAGGAACAGGATGTAAGGTTCACTCATACTCCATAGAAAAGGGAGGATCCTCCGACCAGACGGGTGTTGTGTCTGGCGGGCAACTGCCCAGTGATTGATATTCGATTC
The DNA here is from genome assembly GCA_947363905.1 of Lithophane semibrunnea. NCBI lineage: Eukaryota > Metazoa > Arthropoda > Insecta > Lepidoptera > Noctuidae > Lithophane > Lithophane semibrunnea. The sequence goes on from OX376196.1 coordinate 356,337, forward strand.
TTGTATATATGTCCGTCCACTGCACGGTAAACTCTAATTGCGCGATGCAGGATTTTTGTGACGTCAGGAATTTTTGTCTGACGTCAGGTCTTCGATGCGTAGTTCGGATGTGGCGATGCAGATACCGCCAAATCACTCCCCTCCGGCAAAATAAAAAAAAAACAAAACCCGGCTCCGGCTCTCAAAATCGATTTAATTGGCGGAGTAGTTGCGTAAAACAAACACAAAAAATAAACCTACAGACAAATTGAGAACCTCCTCCTTTTTGAAGAAGTCGGGTAAAAAATAGGAATAAACCATAGAAATATAAATCCTTATATCTATGCAATAAACAGTAATTTTTGAGTGCGTTTGCTATTAAGAAGGAACAAAGATGAGGTCAAATGGTCGTCAATATCGGCAGGTGTCAGCGTGGGCACATCGCCGTCGTGAATACCGATGCCAACCGATACACACAAACGACATAACTAGCAGAAGGCCTACTGCATATGAATAGTCGGAAATCACATCGTTGCAGGCAAAGCATGTCTTGTGAACCTTCTGTACATTGTACGGTGATCCCGAAGCCTTCGTCTCTCTTCCAAATAGGAAACATGACGTCACTGACACTGCACTAGTGCTCCATTCATCGGCTTTAGAAAAATTGTTTATTCTGCACAAACAAAACGCACATTACAACATTAAAAAAAGACAAAATACATATTCAAATTAGCCAAAAGCCTCGCATTCAACCAATAAAAGTTTGACCGTTCTGCTCATTGGTTGTCAAGGACGGGGACAAAGAGATTGAATAATACTTTACTGTTGTTGTGACATTGGTGAATGACAACAAACAAAAAGCCGAATGCAGAGTTATCTACTTAAAAATAACAAGAATAATTACATAGCTGCCGTCTCTTTCATACGCGGTACGAGTGCATGGGACAGTGAACAGCACCGCACACTGCACTAGCACAGGTGACTAAACTCACATGCCTGTGGAACTCAATGGAGTGTCTACGAGGACTTTGTCATCGATCACTAGAATGTCTAGTGGTTTGTTTGACTGATTTGACAAAACCTTCAATCATAGGTGGCTTCAATCGACGGTGTGACAACGCTCGAGCGTTGTCACACCGTCGATTGAAGCCAGTCAGTCGCGTGATAACTGCGTTAACGCGGCCGCGACTCCACGAGTCACTCCAGACAATCGCATCACGGTGTCTACTGACGCCACGAGACGCTTTTGCACATCTTAAGAGCGCTTATTTTATTAAGAGTATCGCAAATATGAACAGCAAGGCTTATATTATTGCGTTATAAACAAAGACCTACAACAATTTATTTACCTCGTCATTTCACCTCAATTCTCAATTGAATAATTAATTATTGAATTGAGACATAGGTACACCTCGATGACAAACGAAGAAATTAATTAATTTCTCTCTTCTGTGTCGGGGCATTTGCGAACAGACGTGTAAAAACGTTCCTCCCGCAAAAAAAGTTTAACAGTGCAAAAACTTACGCAAAAAGTAGTTGATACGAATCATTTTAAAGACGATACTGTGAACAACATAACTGTGTGATAATCTTGTGATAATATTAACGATAAACTATAAAAAAGTGAATACACTAGTGAGTACAATATTTATCTACCCCCATCCCGAGTTGAAATCAAACTATTTCGACATCTGTCACTTCTTAGCGTAAATAGAAAAAGCGCCTACTATTTTTATCATTGCAATAAGTTGCACTCTCTCCAATTTAGAATCAAGGTAAAAACAGGCCGCAAAGGGTTAGAAAACGAAATGCCTCGGGTCCAGAGATCACCACCTAAAACTTCGGACTGCAAAATATCACATGCGCAGTCGGAACCAGACGTGACAACTCTATCTAGTCCCAAGACAATGGAACTTAGTAACGTTTCCACCAGAACAAGTAAGCGTCCACGTATTGAAGGTTCACCATGTAGTGATTTCAGCGCATTCAAGCAGGAGATGGTTGACCTCTTAAATGAATGGAGGCAGGACCAGAATCTGAAACTGACCAAAATTGCCGCAGATATGTCTAAACTTAAAGAACAAAACGAGGAGATTAAGAAAACATATCAGGAGATTGAAAAATCAATGAACTTCCTGAGTACAAAGTATGATGAGGTCAAGCTAAAACTAGTCTTAATGGACAATGAAAGAAAGGAGCAAAAAGAATACATTATGTCTCTTGAGAGTAAAATCCAAGACTACGAGCAAAGTTCTCGCTCATCATGCATTGAGGTCAGAAATGTCCCGGTTTTGGAAAAAGAAGAACGGCATAATATCACTGCTACTGTTTCCATTGGAAAAACCATTGGCATGAATATTCAGTCATCTGACTTGAGGGACTTGTACCGTATTCCCGGCAAACCTGGAACCTGCGGACCCATTATTGCTGAGTTTACGTCGGTAAACACAAAGTTTGAATTCCTAGCAAATGCCCGGTTATTTAATAAAGACAAACCACCTGCAGAGAAACTGAACTCAGAAACACTTGGCATCCCGGGGCAACGTACACCCATCTATATAACTGAATACTTAAACCAATCAGTAAAAAAACTATTTTATCACGCACGTGTTTTTGCAAAAAAGGATTCTTTTAAATTCTGCTGGACAACAAATGGAAAAATTTTCCTACGCAAAGAATTTGGAGCGAAACAGTACCGTGTACACTCAGAAGACTGTCTTATAAAAATAATACAGGAACAGTGACTAGATAAGTCTATTACTTCCGGCACGCTTGCGTATTCCTGCTTTTATCATCTTTACATATTATGTTACCGAGCAATAGGTGCTAAACTAATTGATCTTACAACTATTAAATGCTTGTATGTAATTTTAAATGTTCACTATTTAAGTTTAACTGTTTTAAATATTTCATTAAATCTATCTAAAATGTTTACACTCAACATACTATTCACACTTTACATAAATGAACTTGACAATATCGAAATTGCGTGGTCAATACAATGTAATTGCTCTGAGATCTCTAAGCACACTTCATTAAATAGAAATAACTTGCTATTGTCTCTATGTTGCTGGCTGTATAAATCAATTCCATACAAATATGTTGCGTATAAATATGTTGCTATCAATCTTAAATTTAATGGATAGTTCGATTCACACTCTCAACGAAATAGACAATTCAAATATCGCTCAGGCCTTTCACTGTGATATTGAAGACCTGTCTAAACACATACATGTGCAAAAGAGAGACTGCAAAATATTCTGTCAAAACATACGAAGCGTTTATAGTAACTTGGATGATCTGCAACTGACACTGTCTAGTCTGAAATTCGAACCGGATATTCTGATTCTAACTGAAAGTCAAATTAGTCCCGTTAAACCTATACCAACTATTTTGAACTTCTCCGCGTTCCAAACAACAAATCACATAAATAAAAACGACGGAGTAGTTGTGTACGTCACTAATAATATTGCAGTAAATGTTACGGAAATTAGATTGACTCATGCATCTGCCTTAGAAATTAAAATTAATAATAACAATACTAGGGGTTTATCGATCCCCATCAAATACCAACGCAGACATGTTTATTAATTCGCTCGACACATATCTGAACTCCGTAAAATCCTGTAACTCCATTACCTTAGCTGGGGATATAAATATAAATCTAACACCAACTCTATCTGAGCAGGCCCAGGAGCGCAACAATAGACAAAACTATTCTGCAATGTTATCTTTGCATGGACTGTTGGCAGGACACACTTATCCTACTAGATTAAATAATTGCCTCGACCATTTTATGATAAAGCTTAATAGGCAAACATTGTCTGCTCACATTGCTGTCTTAAATACATCTGTTACTGATCATTCTCTATTATTCCTAAATCTATCTAAAATCAAGCTAAAAAATAAAATTCTGAAGACGAAAATAACCACCGACTTCGATATGGCACTTAAATCTTCAGTAGACAAAAATCTTGGAGAACTTATGTTTTCTAATGACCCTGACCTAGTGGTAGAACTTTTGATTGGAAAAATTTCGGAATCTTTACAAGAAAATACTATTACGACTACCTTATCTAAAAAGCGAACTATAAACTAACCCCTGGCATTTTAAAATGTATCAGAAATAGATATAATATGCAAAAGAAATTGAAGAATGACCCATACAATGTTATATTAAAAATTAGTTACAAAAGATATCGAAATTATTGCAATCAATTAATTAAAAAACTGAGGCGCCGGTATGAGAGGGCACAATTAGCAAATTCTACCAAAGACAGTAAAAGACTCTGGTCAAATATTAAAAACATAACGAATATGAAGCAGAGTAACGCAGATAACACCAAACTTCTAGAGTTAAAGTCGTCGCCAACTGAAGCAGTCAATCATGTTAATGATTATTTTGTAGGAATTGGCAAACAACTTGCAGAAAAAATCTTACCGGATACTAGATCAGATGCTGGGACTGACTTAGGGGTAGATAATACTCAATTAACATCACTTGTTCTCTTGGATACAGATATAGAAGAAGTGCACTATTTACTCATGAATTTAAAATCAAATAGTGCTCCTGGCTGGGACAACATCCCAACCATTTTTCACAAATTAGCTAAGCACGAAGTTCTCCTAATTATTGTTCATCTAGCGAACTTGTGCTTTAGTAAAGGTGTATTCCCTAAACTTCTAAAAAAATCTACTATTACGCCTGTGTACAAGAGTGGAACCAGAGATGATGTTAGTAACTTTAGGCCTATATCAGTATTACCTGCTTTGTCAAAAATATTGGAGAAACTTTTAAACAAACGACTAATAGACTTCCTTAATAAATATAAAATATTATCAGAAGCACAGTATGGATTTAGGCAGGGCAAATCGACTGAAGATGCAGTAAGATGCAGTACATCTCTTGTTACTGAAAACCTTGATCGTGGAAAGAAATGCCTGTCAGTTTTCGTCGATTTAAAAAAGGCTTTTGACACAGTGTCTGTTCCCATTCTTGTACGCAAGTTAGAATACATAGGTATAAGAGGCACACCTCTTGAATTATTCAAAAGTTATCTTTCACATCGAACACAAAAGATTAGAATTGGACAGTATACAAGCAGAGATTCAAATATCACATTCGGTGTACCACAGGGGAGCGTTCTCGGGCCCACATTGTTTTTAATCTACATCAACGACCTATGCGCGGTGGAGGCATGTGGGGCTCGAGTGTTCTCTTATGCCGACGATACTGCGCTGGTCTTCATCGGCGATAGTTGGGAGTCTGTGCGGAAGGATACGGAAGTGGGATTATCTAGAGTTGCTTCTTGGCTAAGAACTAACCTACTTACGCTGAATAGCCAGAAAACTATCTACATGTGTTTCTCCCTTACTAATAGAACCCAGCCTGATACTAATTTCAGTGTAAAGATACACCAATGTCACAATATCCAGGACACTAATTGCGCTTGCCCAACTATCGAAAAGGTTGAGAAAACGAAATACCTGGGCATTATACTTGATCAACGACTCTCTTGGCATTATCACGTGACATTGGTTGGTGAACGTCTCAGAAAACTGATCTGGATTTTTAAATTACTGAGGCATGTTGCATCAACCAAGTTAAGTCAACAAATATACATTGCTCTAGCTCAATCCGTTCTAATCTATTGCATTCCTATCTGGGGGGGAGCCTCTAAAACAAATTCTTAGATGTGGAAAGATCACAGCGTTGCCTTATCAAAACCATGTACTTTAAACCGTACCGTTTTTCTACAAATGAGCTTTACAAACTATGTGACCTCTTAACTGTAAGAAAATTATATATTCTGATGTCTACCTTAAAAATGCATAAAACAACTGTATTTGACCATAGCAATCTCACGAAAAGAAGACATCACGGTCGTATAACCGGGGTTAGGGTTCGTACTGCATTTGCAAAGCGGCAATATGTTGCCCAAACAACTCTTATTTATAACGCCATAAGGAAAAAAAAAACTATTTACCAAAAAACACATTTCGAATGCAAGAAAACACTGACTGCATGGCTAAAGACTCTTACCTATGAAGAAACTGAGGCACTTCTGATTCCGGTTATTTAATATTAAGTATTTGGTGGCAATATACAAAATACTTACATTACACAGAGCGAATGATTACTAAATATAATTAATTTACAATTTTATTGTCTACTTCATAACTCACACTGATAATATGTTTTTGGTTTCCCTACTTACTCGCTCACACTAACACATACACACACACACGCACAACGTCTCACGCACACACATGTACAAAGACATACACACACACGCACACACATGTACAAAGATACACACACGCACACACAAACCCCATACACGCAGAAAGACACACACACTATATATTTTATACATTTTTTAATCTAAAATTCTTATTTCTGTAGTTTTGTTAATGTACCTACTTTGCTTTACTTTGTTAAAACTCTCTTAATAACAGGCTTTGAATGTTGTGTGCACAGATATGGAAGAGGGAGGTATTCTGGCACAGGTATCCCCATACTTAAAAGAAAGCCTCTATAACTTATTTGTTAAACCTGTTTATTTTTGAAAATAAATACATTATGAAATTTTAAATTTTTGAAATTTTTTAATACTAACATTTATCGGCCGGTCCATTATAGATACACTCATGAAACCAAGTTTGTTATAGGAAAATAAAGTTGTAAGAGTAATCGTAAGTTCCAGAAACGTACAAAGCTGTGTAAGTACGTCGTGTTTTGTTTTCAGAGCCCAAGCGGAGGCATAACTTCCAATAATAATCAGTCATCTAAAGTCTAAACTACTTGGAACCTACTAAAGCGCTAGGAGTTTTTAACGTGATAAGTGAATACGTTTTTGAATACCCAGAGAGTTAAAAGACCTGAAATCAATCATAGTTAACCCCGTGCCAACAATGAAATTCCGACGTGTGAGGCGAAATCCTGATGGATGACAACCCTACAGACGCAGCGCGGCGCGGCGCGGCTTGGTGACGCGCGGGTACGAGCACCGCTGTAATCCGCGCGGTAAGCCGCACTGCTTAATAACGTCGACCGTACGACGCGACGTAATCCACTCCGCGATACTTGCTTTTGTTTATAACTATTCACTTCCAACCGTTCCACCGCGCTATTAGCATCGCTTCACTGGCGGCCGGGCGAGTCATTATACCACCCTTAATCTGCTCATCTTATTTTATGCTTCAGTATATTTTTGAATCTGAATTAAAAAGACCTTTCCGTTATGGAAATAAACTCTGACACAATAAGGTCGAGCTCGCATTGTTTTCTAATAAGAAGTTCGTCGACTCGCGAATTTTGCGTTATAACTTATAATATATATAACAAAGTCGCGCGGACGTGCGCGCATCAGGGATGCCGCCCTCGCAACGCGCAGTGCTTGAGAATGTCAATTGCACCAATTATTGGCACTCGAATATTATTCCTGTCGCAGATAATGGACATTCTCCTCCCACCTCGTCTGTCAGGTCACAGCCCGCGCTACCTATGATTCTAGAATTGCCTAATTGAGAATGCAGACACCAAGCTGTGCCGCTATCTTCGACTCGTCCCACAACTCTGTACATGTTTACTATCCATTACTGGGCACGTACACGTAGCTATCTCCATTTACCGTTCACGGGCGGCTACGTACGTGAAGAGCAGGCGGGATCTTCGCCGGGAGCGTACCTGTGTAGCGGGTGCAGTAATTGAAATAGCGCGAGTTAGGTAGACGCGGCGCACTGAATTCATTAGGCGGATATCATCGGCGTAGCTCGGCGGGAGACTGGGGCGGTTGGCTGCGGTCGGCTGGTAATCAGCTTGTTTTGTCGTCTAGTTAGCATTGTTTACGGCCGCACGATATGTATTTACAGCTGTGTGAACCACTCGTGTTGGACTTACTTTACGTTCATTTAGAAAGGGCGTCTAAGGGGCAGGGATAACGAGAGAAATATAATTGCGAAATCCCCGGCATTCATGTAACAGAATTCCGAGGCAAAACGAGAACTTAGGAATAGGCATGTAGTTGGGTATAATAATCGACACTTCTAGTACATACTAACATAATGTTAATAATTTTATTATAGTAAACTTGTGTTTATTTCCCGAGGCAAGAAGCATGAAACGTAATGATGATGACCCGTCATTTCATTATTCCCAGAAATAGTTTGATGTGGGAAGCGGTTCGCGAAGTATGAAGTAATAAGAGCAGTAACTGTGTACTAATAGCTTGTAATCAGTAAGTGAGGCTGACACATGTTATACGTAATCAAATATGAATCAGGCCGGGAGCGCCGAGCGGACCATCCGGAAGAAAAAAGCGGAAAGTCCACATCAAACGCGTATTTTTAGTACCTAAAAATAAACACATACAAAGGTTTTACGGAATATAGAAACATAATATAAATATTAAACCAATTCTCCCAAAATCATTCGCTTGTTAATTCTTGTCATAAAAACTTAAGAACCTTACATTATTATTAAATTATGATGTGCTAGTTTCTTATCGTTGGTCCTTATGTCCGTTCTGTTGCGTGGTCGCCACAGCTTGACTCCAACCGAATTATATTAGGTCGGTTTAAGGCGAAGTTATCCCGGATTAAGATTAAGTATGAACTTGGTAAGTTGCGCGCGGTTCTAACGCCGCGCTGCCGCGCCGCCGCCGCCGCGCCGCCGCACCGCGCTGGCGGGCGAGGCGAAACGATCGCATTCACTTACCGCCATCTAGCGGCTAACTTTGTGACTTAGTATCATGCAAGTAAGCACTGGAATTACGTTTGAGAGTTAATATTAATTCAAGCAGAAGCAACTAAGTTGTTTAGTAAGTAATCATTTAACTTTACAAAGAGAAACACAAACGCGTATTTACTCATTGAAATTCATCGCAACCAAAACCGTAACATTTTCTCGTAAAGAAGAGCTATTAGGTACCTACCTAAGAGGTCTAGGTGACAATGTCAGAAAAGTCTTGCCAAGCATTACGACAGTTGGTATAGGAGACGAAACAACATGTAGGTATGTTTTATAGCAAGATATTCTGTACCTTAGCACGTCATCGCCGTCACGTCGCCGTGACGTAGACTGACGCGTCACGCGTGTAATCGCGTCGTAAATCATAGTCGCGCGCTAAATATTAAAATCCCCCGCCGAGACATTATTATTACACCCTGTACATATGAATCTGATAAGAGAGGAAGCAATTTCAAGGTGCCATCTATCTCTAAAGGGAAAGGTAAATACCATTCTAGAGTTTTATTTTAAAAGAATATTTTGTGCGATGCACGGCAACCATACAAGATTATACAAAGATTGATCAATGAAATGATAACGATGTTGTTATACAAATAGGAACGTACTTAAAGAACTTTAACTATCAATTTAAGTATCAGATTCCATATATCAGTTCAGCAGTTATGTGGGAATTAGGTTCCCGACCAAACATTCCAATACTTCGAGTGACGCACGTCATGCGGAGTAGAATCCGGTGCCGAGGCAACTCAAATGACAAGTCACAGGTCAACATGTTGGTAAACTCTGACCGACATCCGTCAATTATATTAATATTGTATTCCTGTTTAAGCTAATAGCTGGTACATATTACATTAATTAAAGACTCGTTACCGGTAGGCCTCGTTACAGGATACGCCCACGTCACGTCAATCGTCCTTTCTCCTCTCTACGATGAGATAATTGTCCGTTAATAAAGTTAACTACTCGTTGCTCTAGCTGGTGGTTACAAGATAGACTGCTGATTCCCTTACTCTGCAGACTGCTGAGTCTCTTACTAAGGTTAGATTCCCAAATCGAGGAAAATTTTATTGGGTTTTTTCATCTGGAATTTCACAGCAGCAGCCCAGAGCCTGGATTAGTGGCCTGTCAATGGCAATAGGCTGTTACTCTTCTAACACACTGCCTACCTACATTGTGTCGATATGGAATTTAAAGATGAGCTGAAGCACAGGGCCGCATTTCAGTTCATTGCTTGCTCAGTGGGTCATAAATTGCGTCGGTCTGCAGCGGCGCGGCGATGTACCGCGTCGTGAGGATACATTACAAGCGCGTGTTACGGCCAGGGGTCATTGAAATTTATCTGCAACGTGAAATGTAGCTACTGTAAATTAGTTACCATGTCCGTATTGTTTCAACAATATTTTACAAAAAAAAATATAGGAGTAAACATGATGTGGCACAAACTAGAGCCTTAGTCCCCTATGTCCTTTTCAGAACCCATGAAAATCAGTCAACCTCATGAAAAAGCGTGATTTGAAAATCAAAACAAAAATATTTTATTTCACATAAACCTTCATGGGCACATGAAACGTCAGAAGCTAGGTGCACGGTTCCAATTGGTCGTTTCCGAAGAGCCGGAATGAAACTCCACGGTTACTCTTTTAAAAAAATAATTGGATTTTACAATATTATTTTATTAGTGCAGGCCTTTCAATAGGTATCAGGTAGGTACTTAAAGAAGTAGAAAATGTTCCAAAGAATTCTACAGTCCGCTAAGCCTACAACGTTGTCACATGCACAAGATAGAAAAGAATATTTATTTATAAGATAAATAAGATACTAAAAATGCAAACCTATTTAAACCAAATGACATGATTGCCATTACAACTGTAACAAATCTGAATAATTATAATGTCCATAAATAAAGAGTTGAGATTAAATTGTAGGTATATAATGTCAAATAATAGAACGATTATTATAGGATAATCATGCCGTTAATGAGGTAGGTACCAGGGAAGCCACACGTGCAGAAGGAATTATTGCCAAACTTCCTTGTCTTCAACGTAGTTTTTAATCTTATATTATAAGATTAAAAACTACGCTTTTTTTATAAGGGCACGTTTGCTGTGGGTTTTGTACTTTCCATCGCTAAGTTCTGTAACCAACTTTGGCAACTTGTTATAAAAGCGGATACTGTTTATATGAAATGACTTAGGTACTAGTTTTAGTTAGGTTAGGGTATCACAATTGCATATTTACTACGTGTATACTATGGTAATCGCTTCTTATTTTGAATAGTCCTAAGTTTTTGCGAACATACAAAATACTTTCTAAGATATATTGAAGGCAGAGTTGGTATATCAATTTCTTTGGATTTAATTCTAAGGGAATGTCTACAAAAATAAAAAGGGCTACTTTTGTAGACATTCATTAATTTACTAAAATTACTCAAGCTGGGCATCATACAATAAACCTCCCACTGTCATTAATGAGACACAATAGAATTGTAATTGTTTTCGGTCATTAGAAGGCCAATCGACAGTTGAGCGGTCATTCAACAGTTCAATTCTCATGGAGGACGTTAGTCAAGGCAGTTTTCAATAGTGTGTGTGGATACCGAGATTTAAAACTGCTGAGAGAGCTAACACTTTTTATATAGGTGGGTAAATTATTAATTCAAATTCAAATTAATTTTATTGTTTATTACAGGTGAAATAACAGTTCTTATGATTATTATAGGTATCGCTGTAATATACCTCTTTAAGGTGTACAATATTTAATATTGGTTCCATATTAGCAGCATATGCTGTGAGGAAAATCCGTCAATTCACTGATGTAGATACCGCGAGGTTAGTCTATTTCAGTTACTTTCATAGTATCATGTCTTACGGTATTTTACTATGGGGACGGGCTGCAGATATCGAGTCTATTTTTATTCTGCAGAAAAGAGCTATCAGAGCAATATATGGCCTCCGTATGCGCGATCCTCTAAGGGAACTGTTTAAAGATATTAACATCATGACGGTACCTTGTCAATATATCTACGAAAACATCATGTACGTAAGGAAAAATCTAAGTCTTTTTAGTAAAAGAGGTGAAAAACACAATTATAGGACTAGGAATAGGGACCAATTAGTTCAACCGGGCTTCAGACTGGCTAAAGTAGACTCATCCTTCATGGAAATGTTACAATAAAATACCTCCTCACATACTCCAACTGAATGAAACAAAATTTAAATCTTGTATAAAACGCACACTATGCCGCCAAGCATATTATAAATTGGGGGATTACATCACTGACAAAAATGCTTGGCTCAGCGCTGGTCCAGCTCCACAGGGCGCAACAACTAATTGATTAGCATACGAAAATATTGTTGGAGCTGCTGAAGATTGTAAAAACTATCTTTACATTGTATAAACTCAATCTCCTAGTATTGTATAACTGCATAGCACATGTGTGTGAGCACTATGTACTTACCTAAGTACTTTAAAGCTACCATTTACTAGGTACGTCTTTCATTGACTTGAATGTGCCCTGGCGGCTGAAAGCATGTCATGCTCACTTTAATGTCTCGCTGGTGGTGGCGTATGTGTTGGATCATTAAGTTCCCTTCAAAATGGTTGAGCTGAATGGTGCTGATCCATGCGTCATGTTCGTGAACGGGCGCCATCAGTAGGGACTGGCCATCTCTTAGCTGCCACGGCTTATTTTGATTTATTTTAATTTTTGAATTGTTTTGTATCGTTTTATCTTTTATTTACGGACTCTTTTAACCTGCACGTTTTTCTACATCGTACACGTTTTTCTACATGTATGATTCCAACATGAATGATGTAAACAACATATTGTAACAATATTCTGATTTAAAAGAGTGTCCATGGAGTTCCTTGCCCGTTCTTCTCCATAGGAACCTACTACGCTTTGGAATGGGCAACTAGCTTCATATTTTCTGACTGACCGACCCTTTGACAATTCAAAAGTGCCTGTAATTGGTTTATTTGAAATAAATGCTTTGAGTTTGAGTTTGAGTTTATTTATTTAACATTAAAATCATTATTCGTCCTAAGTCAACGTCCATCATTCATGATGCATTAATAAAGTTGTTCATTATCAACGTCAGATTTAAAAATTAAGTAGTATAGAATAATTTGATATAATACTATACATACGAGTTGAAGGAATGCCGCGCAATTTCTTAGAAATTATGCCTTCAAAGGATCGGACCGATAGAACGTAAGCCAGCTGGTAGGTAGCTTTATGAATGAATCTTTTTCATAGAGTGATCTCAATTTTGGTTATGTTTTTATTATTTAGTTTGTTTGAAAATTTATTTTTTTCTATTTACGAATTATTTTATTTTATTACCTATATTTTTTATGATTATAGGCCACTAGCCCTACCCGAGTGTTAAATTAACGCTGCTACTGTAGCGGCACGTTGTATACTTTGGTGACGGTTACCTAAAATAAGTGTACTGAATGTTTCGTGTCTGTTCTCACGTAAGTGGCTTTTTTGTCATTTATGAGAATAAATGATTTCAACCTAAACTAAAAACATCTTTAAGGCTCTGAGCAACGGGCTGGAGCGCGCGCGCAACGCTTTATTTAACTAATTAGTTTTCGAATAAGAATGTCGCGTTTATATGTATGATAATCGAAACAGCCCTAAAGTAAGTGACACTAAGTACAAATTGGCATCGACATGTACGTTTTCTAATTCATTTGTTTACATTTTTATCACATACTTTTGGAATAGTGGATAGTGTCATAGTGTGTTTGGATAGTGTTAGAACCGTAGACGTACTAACTAATGTTAACAGAATACACGTAAAACCAAGTAATTCACAGCTTAACACCTAGTTAAGTTTCGTAGTTAGCACTTGAAACTTGGTACTTTGCTAGTATAGCCAGACTTGTCTGTAACTTACCTCGCGGTGCAGGCGCCGAGCGCGGGCGAGACAACAATGTTATCTGCAGCTACTAACTGGGTTACCGGCAGTGAGCAGAGGGGAACTGATGCAGGATACTAGCAATCCTAATCCTAACTTATAAATATACGTTTAAGTAATATTATAAATGCGAAAGTGAGTTTGTTTGTTTATTTATTTGTTTGTTCCACTTTCACGCTAAAACGGCTGAACGGATTTTAGTGAAATTTGGCACATGGGTAGACCTGGATCTGGAGAAGGACTTAGCCTACTTTTCATTCTGAATCGCAGAGGTCACGGGCAACAGCTAGTAGTACATAATACCTACCTAAATATTGAAAATTGATAAAACAGCTCAGAAAATTATCCATCCTCAGAACGTTGACCGAATGATATCATTGTACGATTACTTTTGTACACTTGTGCGAGCAGTAGGTACCTATACATTATGAAAGCCTGCGCTGAAAGCTGTGTTTACCGTAAACTCCCGTTATTTGATAAGTTTAATTAACACACTCTTGCTTATTAGAGCAGTGTGTCTAATAAGCTGCGAGATGGTTAAACCTCGACTCAATCGTGAAATGGGTATTCGTGGGGCGTGCTCCGTGCGAACACCACGCCGTAGAGAACGCAACACTACAGTAACAAACAGAAGGTGTACAAAGTAAAAGCAGCGCAGGCTGCAGTGATTGGAGACTGTCTATATTCGACTACACTTTCGTATTTGTTTGTGTACCTTATGTCTGTTCCTGTGTGTTGTGGTGCAGGTGTTCGCAGTGTAATTGTCCGTAGCTCGCGTTAATGAAGGCGGCCGACAAACGATAACCTCTGCGACTGTACGCACCTTAGCCGCTAGCTTACATCCATTACGCTACGTACTTTATAATAGCACAGTGTTTTCAGCCGCTAGAGATAAGGTTTGCCTAAATTACGGTATTTTTAGCTTACGTGTTATTGCGTTTACAATTATTTTCTTGAGTTGATTACATGAAGTCTTGCCGACTCTAAACGAATTACTTTATCAAATCATTAAATTAATATCAATATGAACTTAAGCACTTAATTAAATTATTCATTGATTTTATTAAAATTAAATTACTCATTGATGTCTTACAAACTAAGTTACTCATTGAGACAGACATTAGCATAGCTTATACAATAAAAGTCTAGTCACCAGTATTTTTGTCATTAAAAAAGTCATTGATTGAAAATAGTAGGCTGTACTTATCAAGAATTTCTATAATTTGTTATTAAAACTATGTAAGGTTACACTGCTTTTTACAAAATTTGGAAGTTTGTTATAAATGTTTACTCTTAGCCCAAATATACTCGTTTTAAACTTAACTCTCCTACATATTCGAGCGCAGTAGGCATTTAGCGCTACCTCAATCCCTGCGAGCTAGTCGCGCGAACACGTAGTTCAAATGAACTCGCTGACCCCGCTGTGCAAAAATTTTGCGTCACAGTATAAAATTGTAACAGTAAGTACAATTAACTTTGTTTTACGGAATTCATGTTAATGTTTCGGGTGTTTAGTTTTTAGGGAAATATAAGTAACACAATTTATTTTATTACCTACCTACCATTGTTTTTTTTTAATGTCACTAACAGTTTCCTTTTCTTTCATGACTGTTACAGCGCTTCCGCACTACGCTTACGCTTACTACCGCACTACGCTTACTTATAATAATAAAACCGGCCAAGTGCGAGTCGGACTCGCGCACGAAGGGTTCGGTACCATTATCTATAAAAACGGCAAAAAATCACGTTTGTTGTATGGGAGCCACCCTTAGCTATTTGTTTTATTTTAATTTAATTATTTATTTTGAAAGTGAATATGT
The DNA here is from genome assembly GCA_947363905.1 of Lithophane semibrunnea. Classification (NCBI taxonomy): domain Eukaryota; kingdom Metazoa; phylum Arthropoda; class Insecta; order Lepidoptera; family Noctuidae; genus Lithophane; species Lithophane semibrunnea. The sequence continues at coordinate 371,816 of OX376196.1, forward strand.
AACTAAATATTCTGCGAATATTTCAAGCGTTCACCTGTTGTCGTCTTCAATATCGAGCAAAAAACTCACTTTTGTTGTATGGGCTCCCATACAACAAACGTACCCTTAACTATTTATTTTATTCTAGTTTTTAGTATTTGTTGTTATAACGGCTACAGATATACATCACCTGTGAAAATTTCAACTGTCTAGCTATCACGGTTCATGAGATACAGCCTGGTGACAGACAGACAGACAGACAGGCAGACAGCGGAGCCTTAGTAATAGGGTCCCGTTTTACCCTTTGGATATGGAACCCTAAAAACAATCAGTTGAACTGCAAAGATAAAAAGTTTTATTTGCAAAAATGATCTTTGGTGTAGTTGTGCTACTGTTCTTTCTGTAAACTGTAATATTAAAAACGAGTAGGTAGTTATAATATACGTAGAAAAATTATAATCAAACTCACCTTATTGTTTATACTGACTGATTTTTAAAACTAGCACACACGGAAAATAACAATAATTTCTCGTATATTTCGCGGGGAATGCAGCGAGCTAGCAACAGCGACACAGATCCTACCTCAAAGACGCCTGGCCGGCTACTGAAACGAAGCGCGCGGGCCATCTTGTTATATAATATCTTGTTAAAATAATAAAAAACTGTTTTGAGAAAAATGAACCATAGAATATTCTTCGTAATTTCATTGCCTATTTTTTGACGTTTTTCGGGAGAAAAAGTTGACTCTTTTCGGGAGAAAAAGTTGATTCTACTACAAGTACGAATTAAAAAACGATCAAAAAATCGCGAAAAAAGGGAGTTTTCTCGATTTTTTTTGATCGAGTGAATTTGTATAAATCGTGTTTTGAACCATAGAATAATCAAGAATATTTATTAAACTACAACATGTATTTTTATCAGATCAAAACAAATAATATTTGATTGTTTAATGTTGAATCAAAAATAAGTCGATTCTGAGAGTCCTGCCCTTAATTCCGCTTCATACATTTTTATACCGTGCACTTCTCAATGTGTCATAATTATTTAAATCACGTTTTATCATTAATTAAATAGTTGTGCTCCTTCATATGCAAATTAGAGCGCATTCTTGGCAAAACTAGTAGACTTGTCGACGAAGACTGCGTTTAGTAATTGAGATTTTGTAGTAAATGATAAGTTAGTGTGGATGGTTTTGTCTATAATTTTTCTAATCAGAACACAAGTATTATACCTATGTGCAAGATATATGTTTTGTTTCTTCAAAAGATGTTCCAAGTTGGTGTTAGGTATGGATAGCGAAACAATATCTTTATGATCTTATTTTGTACTCTTTGTAATTCTTCTTCTTCGTTTTTCCGGCACTTCCCCAAATTTCTATGAGATTTTTGATTTTCTTTTGACAATTGAGGTTAATTTTACTACCTTTTTTCATCGGACATTTTTTGATAATTAATAATATCTATTTAATCAATAATTGTTGGAAGAACTGGCTAGTAAGTGGAACTGGTATGGAATTTGTAAGTGATTGCGTAAGAATTTAACCTGAACAGGGTTTGTTTACACTTTAATCAAATACTTTTAGAACTGACCATACGCGGCATACACCTACATTGGTTGCAGCTATTTAGTTGTAGTACAAAAATAGTTACTGAAACTGAATTCCCATAATGTTTCTACCATCATCATCATAATCAGCCTATAATGTTCCCACTGCTGGGACACAGGCCTCCCCTCTGTGAGAGAGAGTGGGCCGTTATCCACCACGCAGGCCCACTGCGGGTTGGTAGATGTCAAATGTCTTCTAATTTTTGGTTCTAGGACATGTCGGTTTCCTCACGATCGCCGGTCGCACGGACGGGCACGGCCGCACGGCTCGCCAGACTCACCGGCTCTTGTCGCTAATTGACATAATTAATTCTCGTTACCTACGCTTGGAAATATACTCGCGGCTCAGTGAAATAGACCCACGACGACTATAAATGTTCTACACTCATTTATCAAAACGTTTGGAATCAGCCTACGCCAGATATTTTGGAAGTTTCTCTAAATTTTTAAAAAAATGTAAATAATTTCAAATACTTGGATCAAAAAATATTTTTCATTCAATAATTTGTTACAATGGAAATATGAGTTTGTCTATAATAAACACGGAATGCTTAACAATTACGATTATTTTTGAGCTGTAATTATAATAATACCATGCGTGTAATCTTGCCGGTTGAGTTATATGCGGCTGATTTCCCTGAAGATTGTGCGATAATTACGTTAAAATTAACAAGGGAGTTATTAGTGGGCTTATTAATATTACCATGTTTCCGCTTACGTGTGCCTGTAATCTTATTATAAGCATTTATTATCTATTATCGGCTTTGGTAGCTTTTCGTTGATAGCGGTGACAAGCATGTTTGACGGTACTGAGGTCCTATATATTCGATACCACGTCCGGGCAAAGATTTATATATTGATTTTGATTTTTCTGTTTTTAAGTTGTTTGTTGTTGTATTCTATGTGTAATATGAAAATACTAGCAGCGCCCCGCGGTTTCACCCGCATAAGTCCTGATCTCGTGGGAATATCGGGATAAAAAATATCCTATGTGTTAATCCAGGTTATAAACTATCTGTGTGCCAAATTTCATCCAAATCCGTTTTCTAGTTTTTGCGTGAAAGAGTAACAAACATCCATCCATCCATCTTCACAAACTTTCGCGTTTATAATATTAGTAGGATTGTTACCAATAATTTAAAAAATAAGTGGTTTTATCTTGTAATGCACTCGCCTCGCGTCCGTTAGTCCCGAGCGGAAGATCTTGGAGGTTAGGAGCGGAGCACAAATGAAATGAGTTGCAAAAACGGGAAAAAATATTCCTTTTTGACAGCTTTCGTTGCGTGCGCTGCGTAAACGGTTTATGTTACGTAAATATCATGTATGATGGAATTGTTAAAAAATCCGGGACAGCATATGTCTTTTAACATTGACTCACTATAACCTTTTATATGGTAATCAAATTTGTTCGAAATTAATGCATTATTTGCGAAGGAGTTTTATCAAAATAAAATAATTCTTATTCAAATAAATACTTTTAACATCCAGAATATTTATGTATCAGTAAAATACTTTTTGATTCATTGGAATCGGACATTTAGTTTCGAAGTTATGACGAGTATAAAAATGCAATACGCGAAACGTTGACGCCGGCGCCGTGCCGCCGCGACGTTCCTTACTCTAGAGAGGAGAGGATGGGCCACACGGGTAGATCATGACCTGGAATAGGGCATAGGATACGTTTTATCCCTATATTCCAACGAGATCGAGAACTACGCGGGTGAAACCGCGGGGCACAGCTAGTGTTTTCATAATTATCGAGTTAATGAGCTATGATTCAAAGGAGGTCGGTATCAAATAGATTGGATAAACTTAATGCAACATTGTATTTATTTTTATCATTGAGAACTTATTAGTCAACCTCTATGGATATTTCCGATTTAAAGTAATTTATTTGTCATCTTGTTTACGAGCTTGCGATTTGAGTTCGTGTTTAATCGTGTTATCTCGTGAATGTATGAAAGTAAACAAGATGACAAATAAATTACTTTTAATCGGAAATATCCATAGAGGTTGACTTTATTAGTGGATATTTCCGATTAAAAGTAATTTATTTGTCATCTTGTTTACGAGCTAGCGATTTGAGTTCATGTTTAATCGTGTAATCTCGTGAATGTATGAAACTGCAAAATTGAAAAGTTTGAAGGTGGCTCATCAATTAAAGTCCGTGACTGTACATACACCCAACATGCACCAAACCAAAGAGATAAGAATATGATGTAATATATTACAAAATGGCCAGTGATGTAATGTGTTATTGTGAAAGTTATGTGACAGTAATTTAAAATGCGTTTTTAAGTGAATGTGAAATGAGATGAGATGGACCCAATGAGAAAACAAGAACTTTGGAAACTTTGGAAACTGGAGGGTGACCCGGCATGCCAACTTATATTATAGCTTATAATTTATAGAGCTCTGGAGCTCCAAAAACAGGAAAGGCAAGAAGAATAAGATAAACAAACTCCGCCCCCAAGACGACCCACTGACCGAAGAAATACAGTCCGACTCACAAATAGATATAAGAACAACACAACTAAGGTGAATACAATTATTGGAATATAAATTGAAGTTCTATTGCAGCAATAACTTCTTGAGTCGAAATTTAAGTGACTATTGTTTTCAGTCTTGCATTGGCGGTGGAAGGTCGTTCCAGCAGCGCATGGCTTCAACCCTGAAGCTACCTCTGAATGTTGACAACACAACTAAAGTAAATAATACGATTATTGGAATATAAATTGAAATTAGATTGTAAATGGATCATTAAAAAACAATATAAAGAATAATATAATTTTTGCGATAAACATGGATGAGGTGAGCAAAGAAAGAAGAATGATTTAATGAGAGTTGAAACTTAAAACTTATTGTTCAGAGAGTTGTACATGCAACAGTAACTTTTTGAGCCTAAATTTAAATGACTGTATTGTTTTTAGGTCACGCACTGGTGGTGGAAGGTCATTCCAGCAGCGTGTGGCTGCAAACCTGAAGCTACCTCTGAATGCTGCGGTTCTATGTCGCAGCATGGTTAGCGGGCCGACCACAGAACGAAGACCATATTTATAATGAGCTTGTCGCCAAGTGAGTTTTTCATATAAATAGTGCGGCTTATGGGTTGCTACAATGCCAAACATTAAATTCGCTAAATGAAGCTTTCGCCTGGCAGCCATTTTTAATACACTGAGTTGGTTTATATATGGTGTCACATGTTGCCTGCGAGGGACATAAACGCAGAAACGAATACAGGCATTCTGAATTCGCTGTATTAACCTATCTGTCCTAGCAAGCAGGCAGGGCCCATAGACAGTGTCACAGTAATTTAGCCTAGATAGGATCAGACTGTCAACCAGTTGTTTTCTGAGTGGTACGCTAAGAAAATTACGTATACCATACAATACTTTTAGCCTATAAAAGCAATTTCTGAGTACGTTTTTTAAATGAGCCTCGAAACGCAGCTCTGGATCTAGGATTAGACCCAGACTACATGCCTGTTCTACCCGCTCAATTTTCTCCCCTTTAATCAGGATCTCTGGTTTGGCAGACAGTACCGCAGCAACTTGTTTTCTTGTACCCAGTACCATGAACTTGGACTTCAGTGGGTTCAGAACCAAAGAGTTCTCTTGAGACCAGGTCACCACTCTATGCAGGTCCTCATTCATCCTTTTCACTGCCAACGCTGTATCATCCCCTTTAAAGGACATGTACAACTGGATATCATCAGCATATATGTGATACTTGCAGTTTACAAAGGATCCGGTAACATCAGCACTGTAGAGGATGTACAGCAAAGGGCCCAGAATCGATCCCTGTGGGACTCCCCTTGATACTTGGAGTGGAGGGGACGACACAGTCGATCCATCCTCCCTGTGAATCTGCACATACTGAGATCTACCCGTTAAATAGCTAGTAAACCAATCCACAGCGTCACTGTCAAAGCCATAGTATGTTAGCTTCGACAGCAGTAGATTGGTATTAATAGCGTCAAAAGCCCGTGAGAAATCCAGCAGGACCAGGATCGTCCCCTCCCTATCCCCTCGTCCCATCCCCTATCACGTGCCTCCAGGATATTGCCCACTACATCTATCAGAGCCGTTGCAGTACCTCTTCCCTTACGGAAACCTGACTGAAGTTCAGGGAGAATGTTATTAGCCTCAAAGTATTCAATTACCTGTAGGTACACTACACGCTCCAGAATCTTTGACAGACAGGGCAGTATACTAATTGGCCGGAGGTCCTTCAAATTGATTGGGTCACTAATTTTAGGGATAGGTCGAACAATTGCTCGTCGCCAGAGGTTAGGGAACGTGCGCGACTCTATTGACCTGTTGATGATATCAGTGATCACTTGCAGGGTAGTTGGCAATGTGAGTTTTAACATTTCCAAACTGATACCATCAACACCCTGAGCGTTTGACCATAGACTTCTGACTATCTTCATAATTGTCTCCTGGTTGGTTGTAGTGAGCGAGAACTCGGCTGGACTGTGCCTGCGAGAACAGAAGTGGGACATTTGTGAGACATTATCATTACCCTTTCCTGGGACATCCAAAAAAGCCGCATTGATACTATCTGGATTGTCAAAATGACTTGGTAGAAGCCTTTCTTTATGGTCTGGAAGTACATCAGACTTCAAATTACGCCACAATTGTTTGGGGTCCTTACTTTGATCGTTGATGTTTTTTGTGAAATATGCTGTCTTCTCCCTCACTAATGCCGCGGCTGCTTCATGCTTAAGGTCCAGGTAGTACTGCTTATGATGCGATTCTTTAGTTTTACGACGTTTGACCCTAGCTTCATCTCGTAGTCTAAACATCAGACGAATATTGTCAGTGATCCAAGGCGTAGGCCGCTTATAGAAGGTCTTTTTCTTAATAGGAGCGTGAAGATCAAAAAAAGTTGGAGCATGTATGAGCCAAAAGTATGTACCATAGTATCGACATCACACATATCTCCTATAGTAGACCATGGTATCGTGTTCAAATCATTATGGAAGTGATCGGGCATGATGTCTGAAAGGGAACGGAACTTTACCACCCTAGGTTTAACCTTGGACTTCTTAAAAACGGATTCGCATGTAATGAAGGAATGGTGGCCGAGCTCACTGATATGGTTCACCTCAACATTTCGCGTTGCAGCATCAGTGCATACGATGTCGATGAGAGAACTACTGTTACCCACGAAGTGTGTTGCTGATGGAACTAATTGAGCAAGATTCATGCAATTAAAAAAGTCCATAAGCTGCTTTGCTTTTGAGCTGTTTGCATCCAACAGATTGACATTAAGGTCACCCAACAGTACCAGATTATCAAATGGGGCTAATGCACTAATACTGGCAGTTATCCCGTCAAGGAAAATCTCCAAGTCCTGCCAAGGCGGGCGGTACGCCGTCCCTATAAGAAGCTTTTTTTTATTGATTGTTAGGCCCAGCCAGAGCTGCTCCACCTCAGGGTGTTCAGGATGAGCTCTTACACGCGCGTTAATGTTATTCTTTATATAAAAAGCAACTCCTCCGCCACGACCACCTCGGGTAGTCATAGGTCGTGGTACGTGCCTAAATTTATACCCAGGTACACTAGGAGCGCGGTCCTCCTCTCCCTTGCGTAACCATGTCTCATTGATAGCCATGATGTCCACAGAGTGTTTGCCCATGGCAATCACGAACTCATCCTGATTTGTCCCTAGAGAGCCCGCATTCAGTAGACCAAACTTAATATATTTACTGGGAGCCATCAGTACTATTAGCTATAGGTATTAGGAATAGTAGTGTGATGATATGGTACGAAGGTGTTGTGTGGAGGTTCAGTTGGGCACTTAAGTAAGAGTATATAGTTATGATTAAGAAAAATACTATGTTTAAGAATACTTCTTGTACATAATTTAGATTAAATAGATTAGGTGTAAATAGACTGTGTATATATAATATAAGTAAGTATAGTATAAGAGTAAAATAGTGTAACCTGGGTATATACGCTTCATACACCTCCGGTCCATGTCTGAGCACACTTTGAAAATGGTTACGACGAACATCTCCCCAGGCACAAATAATAAAACTATTTACATAGAGATCGACACAAAAATAATCAAGCCGTGACATTTGCAGTTCCGAAGACACGGGATAAGTCCTCCTCTGTACGGATCCTCTGCGTCTTGTCTCCTGGCGTCTTCCTGGCGAAGATGCGGCCCTGCTTGGTCCACACAAACTTCCAGTCGAGGAGACTGGCTGCGTCCCGTGCCCTACGAAATAACAGACGGTTTGCTTTCGTCAGCCGCTCGTTGAGGAAGAACCGCTGCGCTGGAACGGGCATGTTGAGGTCGGCAGTGGTCGCTCCATGTCGTACTCGCGCGCTTGCTAGAAGCTGATCGCGCAGGTCCCGACGAGCAAGGCGCACGACGATCGGCCGCGGACGAGATTCAGTCGGTCCTGCCGAGCTTGTCGCGTTGAGCTGCCTTCCACCAACACGTTTTACACTAACGATGTCACGATCGTCAAGGCTGACCCCTAGCTTGTGGCCAATGACCTTAATTATATGAGCTGGGTTTTCCGCCTTTTCCTCCGGCAGATTTGACACCTCTATGTCGTTAGCAAGAAGATCCTGGTCCCTGTCATTGAGCTCTCGCCTCAGTTCCTCCACAATCTTGTCCACGTTGGCTGAGTTCGCAGAGCCAGAAGTAGCACGTTGCTCCAGCGCGTCCACTCTGGCCTCCAGACTGTCGATGCGCGTGCTGCAAGTATTTAAGGTGGTTTTGAGCTCCGCCATCTCCACCTCCATCTCGTTGTCATCAGTTGCCACCTCCACGTCTGCCTTAATATCTACATCATTGATTTTTAGATGGAAGTCACGATTCCGTACTGTCGTTCTTCCCGTTTCAGAATTAATAATATTCCAGGTTGTTTTAATTTTATTTCCAGAAGATCAAAGTAAAACATCGATTCAGATTTCAAAATGTTTTTATTAACTTTTTCCGAAATTACTACAGTGCAGTGAATAGCAATCAACATGTGCACAACTGCATATTGATGGGGGCTTCCTCAATATTAACGTGAAAGATACGATTTCCTTAAAAACAAAGCAATGCTGTGCACTGCAGCGCTGAAAATTTAAAATGGATAAAAAGTACAAGCGGCCGGGAACATCTCTCTCCAAGTTTTGCGACTATAAATTACTATTGTGCGGCAAAAAATTATACCAGCGAGATAAACGGGCAGTAGTTAATTTGATCACGTCCGAAAAGACAACTGCACCCCGGGCCCCTGGCTCTGCGCCCCGTGCCCCAGGGCCCGGCTACAGCGATAAAGACGATTGTCTTTGTTCCTAAGAGTGGGAAGAAAAAGTTAACGCGCGATGATCCCTGCCTCGAGTGTGTACACACAGAATAATGGAATACAGTAGGCTAGAAACTGAACGAACTCAGTTAAACTAAACGAACTATTGCTGCCACAGTTTCCGAAAAGAAAGACATAGTCATAGGTTATTTCATCACAGAAAGTCAGTACAGGGAAACAGAACTAAATCGGAATGGGTTAGGTCTAAACGATAAAGGTTTTAACTATATCTTCGTTGAGTTTGGACTTCCAAAACATTAAACTGTCCAAACGAGACATTCTGTGTCATGATATCTAGCAAACAACGAGGCTTCGATAAAAGATAAATGATTGAAAAATACACTCAGTACAATACATACAAGTTTTGAGCTCGAGAAATGCCTTCGGGCCGGTGATTAATAAATATAGCGAGAAGTGATATCGCGAGGAGTCCTGCTAATCAACTTGTTTGTACATTATGGTGAGTATTTATCGACGACGACTAGAGTTGAAATTGAGTCGACCTTCTGTGTAAACTTTTGTAATGTCCACGGCGACGCGCCGCGCGTACCAAATTACAAATCAGTACACACCCTTGTCCCGACGGACTGAAGGCGAGCCAGGGGGTGACGCAAGGCACAGGGCCGGTAGGCGGGGGGGACGGAGGGGGTTGGTGTCACTTATTGATGGCTCGTGTTACTGAACGCGGTTACCTTGATTATCTATGTGTCCGCGTGTGTGACGTGACAGTTACAAAGTAAGAAATACGATCGTCCACACAATGGCGGGTCAGCTTTCGATGTTGTTAACTCGAAAATTTGTTCAGCAGGGATCGGAAACCATTTTCCTGTGTGTGCAAAATAATTTTGGGTACCAACCAGAGAAGTTATCTATAAACTTACTTGTTTAGGAGTTAATATAGGGTATTATTGATTGATTTCCTTAATAAATCAATCAATAATTTCATGTGTGAATGTAATCTAATCAAACAACGCGTACGCCGGCGGTGTTGCGATCGTGTGTGATTACGTGCGGGAGCGCCAGCGTGCGGGCGGCGCGCGGGGCCGGCGCGACGTGATAGATCGTTCTCGTTGACGACTGCACCGCGCCGCGTGCCGTGTGTGCCATTTTATTAAAAAAAGTAAATAAATTGCCTCCATTCGACGCCCGCTACACGATCGAGTGGAGTTCTTCGCTAAATGAAATTGCAACTTCGCACATCTGATTTCCTCGCTTTTCTGTCAAGGGATCAATACGGCGGCGGCAGAGGGTAAAGAATACGGTGTTATTTGTTATTAATCAAGGCATGTCAATAGTACGTTCGTCCTGTGCAAACAGACCCGGCATCGATATCAAATCGCGCGTCCGCCAGCCGCTCGACCGCGCGGCTCACCGGCCCTGACCGCCAGCCGCTCGACCGCGCGGCTCACCGGCCCTGACCGCCTGCTACGACGATGATGATGTGGACATCACGCCCTCTTGTGTACACAATACGCTGCTGTTAGCCGTCTTATAGAAAATATTTACCAAAAGGTGGATTCTGTTTTTATTTATTTGGGTTTCATGTCTTTCATGTATTCCTTGAAACTGAATAAAATAATAGAGTTTAATTCCTTAAAAACGATTCTAGTTAATTTTAGTGTCAGAATATGTATTAGTAGGTACAATGTACAATTAGGGACATCAATAATAGTCCAGCCGTATCTGTGAGGACATATCGTTTGTCTTGCGTCCCCTCGGCCGTCGGCTCTCGGCTTTAACGCCGTGTCGCACACACGCACACACTCTTAAATAGGATTAAGGAAATAAAAAGTGGTATTACTTACGGAGTGTAATACAGACAAATGCGTCTAAATATCTTGTGGACGTACCTGAAACAGACAAACATTGATATTTATTACAGGGCATAAAGTCTAGCGTGATCCTTATTAGAAGGTTTTCTGGTAATACATCGTTTAAGTTACACAATGTTTAGTAAATTAGATTCTTAATCACACATACGATACGAAACCAATAGGTGTCGTTTTTTTACTCACCAGTTGGCGCCACTGACGAGTAAGGTCCTGTCAGTACCTTAATTTGACATGTTTTGGATCAATGTTTAAGTACCGATAAGTTTATATAATACTTATGTTTATTTTATTATATTTTAAAACATCAAATGAATATGAATACATTATACTTATTGTTCCTAAAATTGGTAAGCATGAAGCAGACAAATAATATTCTTCCTCCAAGTGTGCTAACAAATTAGATCCTAAGTTGTTACTTAAAACCTTAAGCCATAATTAATAAGGAAAGGCTTATTCTTTACAAAAAATATGAATAATAAGTAAAAAATCCTGATAGAAAATCCCGCCAATAGTGAACGTTCAGTGAAATTTGTCATTTTGGAGACCTCACGCTACACTAGCGCTTCAAGCGGCGAATTCATAAGCGATAGTCATTGAATAAAAAATTACCAATTTATTATTCGATTAAGTAAACTTCCTAAAAGTAGCTATCCTTAACTGATAGGTACCCATAGGCTTATTGAAAATAAGTATAAGTCTTTAACATTAATAGGATGCATTCATTCATCATTCGTTTTAAATATGATGAACCCGATCCTTCCTTAAGAAACAGAGCGTGGCGAGGTGTGTGCACCTGGTGACGGCGCATTGACGGTCACGGCGGTGGGCAGCAACAAGTGCAGCCACCCGCTCATTATACGCCGCTGTCTGCTTACACCTCACAGCGCTCGACTACTTGATGAAGCGGCATTGTTTGTGATTAACTCGAGCGGAGTCTCCTAATACAGGCATTTTTTGCTTAAAAGGAGGCTCCAATCACTAATGTTTTGTTTTATTATGGTTGCGAAATAAACAATTTTTAATTTAATTTAATTTTAATTTAATTTAATTTAACTCCTCTGACGACGCGTCTCTATGCGTAGGTCATACTCTCGCAGCACAAACGGGTAGGAACCTACTCAGGTGCTACGAATATAATAATCTAAAGTAAAAATAACAATATAATATACTAACTTTACTAAAACTATTGACAAACTAAAACATGGCGTCGAACAGGTAAAAAAGTCGTTTTAAATATGGCGCAAAATTAATCAAACTATCGTTATATTTTTTGCAAATAGCGTCGTACGTCAATGATATTTGACATTTGTGAACTAGACAACAGTATACAAACAGACAAGTAATGGAGCGCTATACTCCGCAAGAGCGTGGATAATTGTGTCGATTTTTTCGACCAATAATCGGTCGGTGGTGTTGACGCAGCGTGAATTTCTTTTAAGATCGCCCGATTTAACCATCCCCTACTTCTTTCTTTGGGGCTACTTGAAGTCGCGGGTTTCTGCCACCAAGCCTCACACAATTGCAGCCCTTAATAATAGGAGAATATTGGACAGGAATGCGAACAATTATCACCGGAAATTCTTTTTTTCTTTGGTAGGTCATGCTTCAGAGGTGGTCCCATATAAATTTTATTAACATTCATTGCGTAGTTTTTGAGTTAGCTTCAATATTACGTATTTTTCCCACTTAGTATATGTAGACGATGTTGTAAGTGACTCCGTCACTGTTATTTACATAGCAGGTAGTGGTATTCGAATTTGTGTGGGGTACTCGTAGGTACCACAAATAAAAAGTGAAAAATAAAAAATGTCTTCACTTTTTTGTTTTTTTGTTAAAAAGTTTATTTTATTTAGTAAAACAGGTATAAAAAAAAACAAAATCGGATGATTTAATTTTGCGCCACCTTGTACCTTAGCGCCTTAAAGCATTATCTTAGTTTGCTGCAAGAAAACGTCGGTAGTTTTCAATACATGGAAGTAAGGCTGAATGTATGCCTTTGAAGGATGGAGTAGGTATAGATCATGTTATATCTTTGCCTAACTAAAGCATTTCATTAGGAGAATGGGAAATAATGATGTTCTTCATTCCGCATTCAACAATGACATCATACTGGCCTGCAGTCATCAATCCGTTGGCTACGCGCGGTGTCTACGCCGTAGCGCGTAGGCGTCGTAGCAGCGGCCTACGAGACTACGGGGGCGGTCGACTTAAATTCAACATTTCACATTCTAACGACTTATTAGGTGTATTTTCCGAGGTAAAACCTGACATAAAACTAATTCTTAGTTATGTTTTTTGATGCGAGGTTGCGTGATGATCAATATAATTCTTTACTTTAAAAGGTACTAGATGAATGGTTCACTCGAGTACTCCCACCTTTTTTTATTGACTGAGAAAAGAGAGATGTTTTTATTATTTGCCCTTTAAAGAAGTTTAACATTTCGCATTAAGTTTATTTAGATCTCCGTGTAGTCGCGACTAGCTTAACAAAAGCCCCTTTCATTAACTTCGGTATAAACAGTCGCGTGGGAGTTATTAATTACATCTACAACAACTAACTGAGTACCTACAATTTTTTTCTTCTTAAGTATAACTCGCAGGCCTCCGAGTTCCTTCCCTAAAGATATTATTTCTGTTCCGACAAAAGTCCATGTAATGAAAACATTTAATCCTTTGAAATCTCTTTGGGTGCTTTGTCGAGGGCTCCTAATTGCGCGCGGGCAAAAGTACCACAAAGTCTAGATTAAAATGTGCATCCTTCCTGCAACGGAAGCCATCTAATTTCTACTCTAATTACTAAGAATTAGAGCTCATTTCCTCAAAATGGCGGTAATAACAGACAGCGTTTCTTGATGTACGGAGCTTCTAGGAGCAATTAAACGTAGAGAGGTCATATTCCGTCCACGATATAAAAATGTACGCAACGAGCGCTTACAGGCGGAACGTACTTCTAATATACTGATACTTTGTGATGGAAATATCCGCAGAGAAAGTTCCTAAAGATAAAAAAATATACAATGAGCTTGCTGACCGGTCGCCGGTCTGGTACTGCGGCACATCCGGTCGGGCTGCCGTGCCGTGACTGATCACTCGTATAAATTACACAACACGTTAAAACTTCACAAAAATATGTCCCAACTTTGATACATCGGCGCGCACCGTAACGCCAAATAAATAAATAATTGTGTACGGACAACAAAAGTCCATATATCCATCAGTATGAAAACATGTTGGCGATGTGGATTGTGGCAGAATATCTGGCTTTATGTGGCGTGCATAAATAATGCAAATGATTTTATTGTCGGTGGCTGAAAAGTTGATGTCGTTAAGTTTAATGTGCGTTGAAATATATTCCGCGATGGGGCGGGGGTGCGGCACGCGGGCCGAACGGGGCGAGCGTGCTATAAAGTAGAGCCGACTTGATCCACGTTGTCTGCCTGATTCGATAATGTGGGGAAATGGCGGACTTTATACTGCGCCCTGCAGGACTGCACCCCGCTATTAATTCTTGTTGCATAAGGTCATTTACATTTATTTGTTTTCTTTCTATACTTCTCTCAGTAAATAGACACAAAACACTATTCGCTATAAAACCACATTTTACACCTACGTTCGTTCTAGTACATACCCCACATCAAATAAATCGCCAAGATGTATGATTGTACACATAATAATATGATATAAATAAAATATAAGGAAAAATGTTTTTAAAAACAAGCTTTTAATGAACTAAAAAGTACTAAATAATACATATGTAAACATAGAACTATAATATTTTATTAAAAGCTTGAGGCTAAGAATATAATATTATAATTCTATGTTTACGTAAGTATTATTTAGTACTTTTAGTTCAATCAAAGCTTGTTGTTAAAAAGATTTTTACTTATATTTTATATTGTACTTTTTAGCATAAGAATTTGTTTAAATATCTGTTCTATCACCTTCACAAATCAACCAACCCAACACTACGGGGCGATCTTGTAAGGTCGAGGAGTTCTTATGGCCAACTTCTGACTTCATCATCAGACCCTGGATACTACCTTGGGCTATAGTCCTTGTCAAGACAACGCCAACGAGTCCAAACACGATGATGCTATTTTGTTTCGTTGAGAATTTCTTATGGCCAACTTCTGGCTCCATCAGATAAGCTCCATAATATCATTTTTTCAAAATGTCTCGGTATTTATATAAGTGTGTCAAGTTTCAGCTCAATCAGATGCCAGGAAGTGCTTGAAAAATAGATGACAATTGGAGTAACTGGAAACATACGAACACAGCAAGCTAATAAAAAAAAAGCTTGTAATAATGAGATGCGTTTGTTTATCAAGTCTAGTACTTTAATTGGTGTCTTTATCGGTAATTAACGTTTATTTAATTTGACATTTGAAGTTTCGATTTATATCTTTGGGTTTATCATCGACTCTTATTACTTCGACTCTTACTCGTATTAATTAGATATAAGCCTAATTTTCCATATCCAGAACCGTACGAACTTTCGTAAATAAACATTTATACAATAATTTTATTATGGTATGGTACAACGTTTTATGTTTATTAACTTTTAGTGAAAGTGGAACAGATACAATTAATAAAAATCAGTTAAGAATAATTTTATTAATGTCTGACCCGATCTTTGAAAGCATACTCAGATATGGACGAAGTATTTTATACTTACTTATTAATTTGCTAATTTACCTACTTTTGTTTAAAAAACTCACAATATCTTATTATCTCAATGTAACCGAGTCAGTTGTGGAGTAGTGGTGGCCCAGTGGTAACGGCTCCGACTTACGAAGGTCGTGGGTCCAAACCCAGCCAGGCGCTTTACTTTGTGTAAATAATTTCAACACTACGCGAAACTCCGACTCGCTCTCGAAACGGTGAAGACATTCGAAACCATGTGACATCTTCCAACGCGCACTAGACTCGGGTGGTAGATAGCAGCCCACTCCTCTCAAAGATAGGAGGCCTGTGTGCTAGCAGTGTGGGGACATTATAGGCTGATTAAGCTGAATGAGTCAGAAATCACGTAGTAATTATTAAAAATGAACTATAGCTGTGCGTAAACGAAACAAAACAAAAGGAATAGGAAGCACTTACCGAAGGTTGGACTTCTTTACTAAAACTTTTCACTCGGCGCCATTTGAATATTTATCAATATGAAGTATAATTAGCATAAATTATAAGGTAATGTAGATGAAGTTACAAAGTTACGGCTCTGAGGGAAATGCCCATTGTTATTATAATCACATTGACTTATTAGAATTTATAATTATAAACGGAAAATCTCATGAAAATTCATATGGTGAGCTTGGGACCGACTATCAAGAGCAGGCAGTTAGCTTCGGTGTGTCCAGAGAGATTGGTCAAAGTGTCATTCTATTAGCGATATCGAGGATATCGTCACAGATATTATAATACTACGTACAGATACTCAATCCCATACAAAGAAATGACACCACCCTAAGTCTGGCTATTGAGCTGGCTATTTTTCTTCCCCATTTTTTTAACAGATGGCAGCATCATCGACTCACTAATTGCCAGAGACCGTAGTTTTAAAACGCCATCTAGGAGTCTTGCCTAGGTACAAGGCAAGACTCCAGGATTTTTTGTTCCTTTTTTTTCTTCCTAGGTGTTCAATTCTTATATTTCTACGTAAAGTACTAGATTTAAAAAAAAAATTGTTTGATTTTCCTTAATGAAACGACTAAACGTTTCAAGTTTAAAGTGACCTGTCATCACTTTAGTAAAACGCCATCTATTGCAAAGAGCTCTCAACCAAATGATTTACAGATAGCTACTTTATCATTCTAAGGATTCGAATTGAAGTTTAAGTTTTTTGTTGAAAATACGAGATTTATGAGTGTAAATACATAAATCAGCATTGAACAAAGATGTTTTGATTTTTACCAATATTACTATAGCCAAAATTTGCCGTATAACGCTTTTTAGTAATTGTTAATTTCATAATTGTTACATTATGCTGCCATCTATGATATTTTTTCAAGACTAATTATAATTTGTTCGAGTTGGGACCCCAAGATATCGTTAAGAATATTATTATATCGTTAATTATTGTTAAGAACATAAATTTAAAAATTGTTGAATTATTTAATTTGTTTCTTAATTTTATTTTTATATAAAGAGTTAATTTTATACTTTGGCTGTGCCCTACAGGGTCCGTAATTGTACTTTTAGCTTAGTTCATGACTTTATGTGCTCTAGAGGGCGCCATATTCAATTTAATGTGGCGTCACATACCCTATAACCAGCGGACACTCAAGAGGCTTCCAACGATACCTCATTTGTCAAATTACAGGGACATTTAAACTAATAATTTACATTTAGGTACTTCTCACGAGTACCTTTTCATTATAATAATAGGTATGTGTATGAGTAGCTTAAGACAACAACAATATTTACTTAACTTTTACTCTACTTAACGATTACTTCCACTTAACTTTATATTTCCCTCTAACCGAAACCAATTTTACAAAACTACTGGACCTTTCTAAGTATTCGTCAATCAATAAAGTAAAGCTACTGCTATAATACTTTCAAAGGTTATAGCGAAGTAACACGTGCCGGTGTAAGCTTTTATGATTTTTTGTTAAAGAGAAGATTAGCCATTTTGTTAAACATTGCTCTGCTTAACAAAGTGAACTGTGTAGGAAGTTTATGTTCAGTTAGTAACGCAAATGTTTCTACTTCTAAATAATATCGCACGCTTATTCAAATAATTCATAAGTCGCGTCGCGTCGCGCCAATTATTGTCTTATTATGACAATATTATAATGTCTCTATATTATACACGACGCAGATAATTGTGAGCAGAAGGACAAATCTGTACAACGCGCAATATCACACTCACGTAGACAGTGATTGAAATAAAGATATCGCTGAAATACGTGCTAACTGTAAAATTTGCAGGGCTTCGGGGCTGATACGACTTCTGTACGTCTCAATTTTAATAATGGACCAGATAGCGACATATTACCTACTGCTTAAATATCTGGAACCTTATTTTATTGGG
This sequence comes from Lithophane semibrunnea, assembly GCA_947363905.1. Classification (NCBI taxonomy): domain Eukaryota; kingdom Metazoa; phylum Arthropoda; class Insecta; order Lepidoptera; family Noctuidae; genus Lithophane; species Lithophane semibrunnea. Next base: position 389,583 of record OX376196.1, read on the forward strand.
TAATAAATTCTGCTTGTGCAACTCTGCCCACAAGGTTGTCCAAGTACTCGTAATTAGTTCTTGGACAATCTTGTACGTAAGTGTCTCAGCATGTGTTATGAGCCTACTGTACCTGTCGCATTCATGATTAATGCGAGTGTAAGCCCTGCCCCACTCCCACTCACCCGAGCGCGGCAGAGTCCTGCACTTAATTGCTGTGGAAAGCGCCACTTGATAATAAGCTGCGACGGACAAAAGACGTGATTTCCACTCGATTATGACGCGAGAATCTCAGGCCCATGTGAAGGTCTGAAGCGGGTATGTGTTGAAGAGGCGGTTTTAAGTCAAATTTAATTGTCACCCCTTATTTCATTGTCTGAATCGGGTGTCTGATAGAGCTTTAATGATTGGTTTATTCATTAAATTCAGATAAGAGTGAATCAAGTGTGTTTTTTAACGATCACTTTTATCGATTTTCAATTAGAAACTATTCTAAGTTACATTTCATTTTGTTCTTGCTCTGATACTAACACAATTACAAGACCAAATACTTAGTTTATGGTCAAAGCTATAATTTCTTCTAAAAAAAAACATTTTACTCGCTTGAGCTCACAACTTGCGCCCGACTGCTGTCAAGTTACGTCTCGTCCTATTGTGAGGTGACGATGTCGGAGGCGCGGATTTAATTATAAAATTATTTAGCACACGAAATAATCCACCATTGTCTGCCATGCCACGTCATCATCATCACATATACACAGTGGTGTCATAGAAAACATCACAAACCTCATTAAACGTCAAACAAGCAAAAAGTTTCCTCGCGAGCTGTTAATAAGCAGTTAGCCTGATTGACAATCTTAGGTATTAAATAATAAGATCATACTTTCTACGACCATGACGTCGGAAGACATTCTTGTTATATGATCAGAATCGCTCTCAACTCGTTAGTTATCGCCTGTATTATATAAAATTAATTATAGCAACTATATTAAAAGATTATCTTTAAATAATTAAATTCATCAATCATTGAAAACGAGCTATATTAGTAATCGGTTTAGACTGGATCAACGGTGATCCATTAATGATTAACTAGTGCTTGTACGAAATTATAATTGAATAATTATCCGATTCATCTAGTCTGTGGAATTATAAATAATTATGTTAAGTTTATCGAATATCCTTTTCAATATCAAACTACAAGAGCTGTCTGGTTCAACAAAGCAGTAGGTAAACATAAACCCTCCTAAGAATATTGATTTGGGAACACGTTTGAAGTGAAATCCCCATTCGATCTTCAACAACTTCAACATAAATAAAAGTGTCATGGAAGGAAGACGGTTGGGAAAAATCGGGCGGAGTGTCTGTGCCCCTCCGCACTGCACCGCACCGCGCCGCAGCGGGCCGTGACACGTCGCGCGAAACAATTCAAATCGGATGATGCGTCACATTCGCACGTGATCGGCTCCACTCGACGAGATTCACAACACGCCCGTGAAACCGCCGATATAATATGCCACAGTCGAACAAATAAAACGTCTGACTCATAGCAGCGTGCACGCCGCGCGGCAGTCTGCCATTAGAATATTCATTTATACGTTTATCTGTTGTTCGGATGCAAATACCTATCTGCGGTTAGAGCAGACATCGAGTCTATTTTATTTCTGCAGAAAAGAGCAATCAGAGCCATCTATAATCTCCACAGGCGCGATTCTTTAAGGGAACCGCTTAAAGATATTAACATCATGACGGTACCTTGTCAATATATCTATGAAAACATCATGCACGTAAGAAAAAACTTACATTTGTTAGTAAAAGAGGTGATAGACATAATTAGCACTAGAAATAGGTTTCAGACTGGCTAAAGTAGACTCATTTTTCATGGGGTACTGTTTAAAATGTTACAATAAAATTCCTCCCCACATACTTCAACTGAATGGGACGAAATCCAAATCTTGTATAAAACGCACACTATGCAGGCAAATTATAAGTATGTCGTGCTCACTCAGATGTCTCGCTGATGGTGGCGCGTGTGTTGGCATATTCAATTCAATTCAATCTATTCAGGAACAATTCACATTGTGTTTTAAATCTTAAATAAATAAATAAGAAAAACACGGTCATTATAGCTATAAAACTAACACATTCATAATTATAATAAAATTATAATAGACTAACAAAAAATAAAAAAACTCAATAAAAAATCTGCCTAGCCTTTTCCCAACTATGTTGGGGTCGGCTTCCAGTCTAACGGGATGCAGCTGAATACCAGTATTTTACATGGAGCGACTGCTTATCTGACCTCCACAACCCAGTAACTGGGTAATACGATACCCCTTGGTTAGACTGGTTGTCAGACTTTCGTGCTTCTGACGACTCGTAACGACTGTCAAAGATCCACAAATGACAGCCGGGACCAACGGCTTAACGTGCTTTCCGAGGCACGGAGGAGTCTCGATATGTGAAAATGGTCACCCATCCACGGACCAACCCCGGCAAGCGTAGCTTAACCTGATGGATCGACCCGTGCGGCTGTTATTACTTAGCCACGAGCTCCTCAAAAGCTCCTAAAAAAAACTCAATAACATTACAAATTAAACATTCAATACAATTAAAAATTCACTAACATTTCAAGTCATCGTCTATCGAATACAGACATTTCTCCAATAGGAACGCTTTGAGCCTTGACTTAAATGAGCTCTTGTAAATAATAGTTTTTAAGTCCAATGGCAACCTGTTAAAAATCCGCACTATTTGATATTGAGGACTATGTTGAACACGGGATTTTGAACAATCTTAAGTTGGGGTATTATTTTGCTTTTAAAATCTTTCCTGCGTGTACTTTCCCTCAACTGTCTCTCCTCATCTGTTTCATTTATTTTTTTGTATTTTTTTGAATTCACCAACAATACTAACACATGTTAGTTAACACGTGATTGGGTCTGGTCATCTCTTGGCTGTCACGGCTTATTTTGAATTTTTGAATTGTTTTTGTTTTTTATTACGGACGCTTTTAACGTACTTTCTACATTGTTCTCACATGTATAGTTTCAACATGAATCATGTAAAAGAAATCTCCTTGAAAGAAAATAAGGAAGAAAGACCATAGCTACCTACTACGCTTTGGAATGGGCAACTAGCTTCATATTTCTGACGGACCGACGCGACTCCTTGATAATTCAAAAGTGCCTGTAAATGGTTTAACTGAAATAAATGCTTTGAGTTTGAGTTTCTACATACTGGGACAAGAGGGAATAAAACACACGTAGCAATTAGATCAATCGTTATTAGAGGGTTGTGTTAAATGTATTCGGTCAGCGTCGTTGCGTCCGCTTCGCGCGGATAAGATACCGCGGGGCGCTAAGTTACGGCCGTCTATTCAGTTATTTATTAAATATCTACTTATGTGCATCCATACTGATAAATACCTATGTGTATTGAATTGCTTCCAGTGAACATGTGCGTTTTAATTTAGAGAAATCTCAGCTTATGTGATGTTTATATGTGGTGCTCACATATTTAATTTGTGTGATAAAGCCCAACACCATTAATATTATCGCCTCGCAACTTCTCAATATTTGCCAAGCCAATTATATTTTCAACAAACCAATAAATTCTTGTGCTCTTCAAGTATAAAATATTCATAGTATTGAAATGATTTCCTGCACCGTGATCTGGGGGTAAAAAGAAATGTACTTATGTAGAATGTATCAGCTGCTTAATATCCCGTACACGTCGTACATTCCCAATTGTCGTAAACTCGAGGGCAGAGGGCAGGGTGAATATTGTCGTAGTCGAGGAAAAAGGGAGCTAACTATAATTATTTGACTCTACGATTTAACTTTTAATAATATCAACAAAATGTAATGTTCAAAATGTGGTTTTTCATTCCCTCTAATATTAACTTTATTGTTACTTTATTTGTAAATAAATTTCGTACAGTTGTTGGTGGTTATATACTTAGAGATGGAGGTGTTAAGAGGGAATCTCGTCGTAAGAAAAGTAAAGATAGAATACACAACTAACAAAATAAAATGCATTACTCTGATGCGTGAGTTTCCGTAAATGAGCAAAACGTATGCACATATTCCGTGTATTTACATAATCGTCCGACACGACTCACGCGTCACATGTATGAGTTATGAGGAGTAGCAGCGCACTTCAGGACCTAACTCAGCTGTTGTTACAGTGAGAACCTAATAATCTTGGATCTTGGTATAGTCAGACCTGTCTTAAAAGTCTGCTTGCTTGAACAATTTCATTTTTTCTTAAAAAAAGTAATTTAAAAAACATAAAAACCCGACTGTAAAACCACGTAACTGAAAAGAGAAAAACAAGCATTATTATTTATAGAATTCTGGTATTGCAGTCGGGACAAACCAATAACCTGAAATAAATGGTGTAACTTTTGTTTGCCCCGCCTACGATACCAAAATTCTACAGGATGTAAAAAGATCCATCACATAGCCGTGAACTACGCATTCTGTACATGAAATTAAGTATAATTGCACAAAAATAATTTCTGCTGGGAAACGAATTTATTTTTGGTGTAAATAAAAAATGCTATTTACGGTAGTGCGCAACGTAACGCACGCAAAACATTGTGTTTATGGGTGCATGCAACGGTTCATAAGTTATTATAACATTTAAAACTTGCTTTCTTTAAACTTTCACTCACTCTGCAGAATCATAGGTAGGTATTTTAAAATGTTTACTTCTTTTTATAATTGTGTTAAGCATATTGTTTAACTATTACTTAGTTTGTATTCCTGTTATGCATATTGTTTAACTCTAACTCTTGCACGGTACCTCTGTAAAAGCTAATTCTAGCTCTGTAGGGAGCCTGGTGACCTGTAACACAGGTTTTTCCCAAAAACCTATGTCTGGCACCAGTCTCTCACAAAGGTGGAATACAGCTGAGAAATTTCTTCTAAACATTAACTTTAAGTCAGCTTTGTGAAGAGAGAATAAATGATAAATTATTATTATTATTATTTAAAAAACGTCTGAAAAAGTTCGAATTTTGACCTTCAATATCTCCGTAACCAGAAGGTTCCCAGGTGGACCCTACCTGGGAACCTTCTGATGCTTGTTTTTAGGGTTCCCTACCTCAAAAGGAAAAAACTGAACCCTTATAGGATCACTCGTGTGCCTGCCGGTTTGTCTGTGTGTCCGTTTGTCATAGCCGAATCCAATGGACTGATTACACATTTATGTATTTCTGTGACTCAAAGACGGACGTGTAACGAAAATAAATGAATTTTGAAATTGGGGTCACTTTAAAAACTATTTATTGTACCGTGTGACATAAAAAACAACAACAGGGCTTTGTGCGAAGATCTCGAATACATATTTTTTTATAATTTTTAAATAAATACTTTTAAAGATATTTAAGAAAATAGATGAATATTGACCGTTCCCCCAACTTATCTCCGAAAGTACTGAGCCTAACATTTTTAAAAAATACAGAAAACAGTTCTTTATTTATAGAATAGTAGTTCTGCGAACAGTAGACCTCGCGAGTACAAACTTTAATAGGCAGTAGGAATCGCACGTAACTTCAGCCAAATCTTTGAATTTCGTGTTTAAGGAGTAGACCTGCAGGAAAAAACCAAGAACTGCTAGTAGTTTTAGGCCGCGTGCACTTTGCTCGCGTGATCATACGAATTTGACTGGTACGAATATGCACAAAATTGATCCCGACCTTCCAAGTATAAAGGGAACACGCAAACTGGGTGCAGTTTACGTATAAGTAAACAAAAAATCTGAAGTTTTTGGGATTTTTCGTGCGTTATCGGTTCGTTGTTGACTACAGAACCATAAAATCCAGAAAAATTATGAGTAACAATTTGTAGGCCAGCTGGAAAAATTTACTAATAGGTTTTAAGGCCACCATATTCGAGCGCAGTAGGCATTTAGCGCTACCTCAATCCCTGCGAGCCAGTCGCGCGAACACGTAGTTTAAATGAACTCGCTGACCCCGCTTTGCAAAAATTTTGCGTCACAGTATAAAATTGTAGCAGTAAGTACAATTAACTTTGTTTTACGGAATTTATGTTAATGTTTCGGGTGTTTAGTTTTTAGGGAAATATAAATATAAGCAACACAATTTATTTGATTACCTACCTACCATTGTTTTTTTTTAATGTCACTAACAGTTTCCTTTTCTTTCATGACTGTTACAGCGCTTCCGCACTACGCTTACGCTTACTACCGCACTACGCTTACTTATAATAATAAAACCGACCTGCGAGTCGGACTCGCGCACGAAGGGTTCCATACCATTATCTATAAAAATGGCAAAAAAAATTACGTTTATTGTATGGGCTCCCATACAACAAATGTACCCTTAAATATTTATTTTATTCTGGTATTTAGTATTTGCTGTTATAACGGCTACAGATATACATCACCTGTGAAAATTTCAACTGTCTAGCTATCACGGTTCATGAGATACAGCCTGGTGACAGACAGACAGACAGACAGGCTGACAGCGGAGCCTTAGTACTAGGGTCCCGTTTTACCCTTTGGGTATGGAACCCTAAAAACAAGCATTATAATCTATAGAATTTTGGTATGGCAGGCAATTTCCCGCAGGAAGTCAGCCAGTAAGTCGGTAAGTCAGCCGCTGCCGGTAAGTCAGCCGCAGCCGGTAAGTCAGCCGCAGCCGGTAAGTCAGCCGCAGCCGGTAAGTCAGCCGCAGCCAGTAAGTCAGCCGCAGCTGGTAAGTCAGCCGCAGCCGGTAAGTCAGTCGGTATGTTATGAGATAACAGAATCTGTTATTTCATAACATACCGACTGACGATATCTAGACACTATTTTGTGTGAAAGTACAACAACATCAACAACCTTGCATTATTATTATAATTTATACAATAGATACCTACAGTAGGCGCGCGAGTTGAATTGATGCAGTAGGTACACTAGGTACATGTCTGACGCTCACGTAATAGAATCTACCTATTTCGCCTGAGCGAGAAGCAAATACTGCCGTCGCATCGTCGCGTCGCCATTCTAAATCCCATTCAAAAAATCGATTTGTAGGTCAGTTCAACTGAACAGTCAGTTGAACTGCAAAGATAAAAAGATTTATTTGCAAAAATGATCTTTGGTGTAGTTGTGCTACTGTTCTTTCTGTAAACTGTAATATTAAAAACGAGTAGGTAGTTATAATATACGTAGAAAAATTATAATCAAACTCACCTTATTGTTTATACAGACTGATTTTTAAAACTAACACACACGGAAAATAACAATAATTTCTCGTATATTTTGCGGGGAACGCAGCGAGCTAGCAACAGCGACACAGGTCCTACCTCAAAGACGCCTGGCCGGCTACTGAAACGAGCGCGCTGGCCACCTTGTTATAGTGTATATCTTGTTAAAACAATAAAAAACTGTTTTGAGACAAATTAACCATAGAATATTCTTCGTAATTTCATTGCCTATTTTTTGACATGTTTTTCGGGAGTAAAAGTTGGTTCTACTACAAGTAAGAATTAAAAAACGATCAAAAAATCGCGAAAAAAGGGAGTTTTCTCGATTTTTTTTGATCGAGTGAAGTTGTATAAATCGTGTTTTGAACCATAGAATAATCAAGAATATTTATTAAACTACAACATGTATTTTTATCAGATCAAAACAAATAATATTTGATTGTTTAATGTTGAATCAAAAATAGGTCGATTCTGAGAGTCCTGCCCTTAATAAATAGTGAGCCATTTACTGCATTTTGAGAAGCTTTTCTGCTCATCATGCCGAAGATCTTCATCAGATCATCACCATTTTTTTAAAGTCGCGGTTAGACATACAGACATGGTGAATCAGATCCTCATCAGATCTTCACCAATTTTTTTGAGACCTACTTACTACTCAAATAAAAAAAGAACCATCGTTATCGGATCTCATAAGGCGTAGATATCCAGTAGCCGCCTTTTTGCCCCATTTTGGAGGAATCCAATCAAAAACCGTTAAAATTACAAAAAATTCGTTATACCTGTACACCGAATTTCGTTCAGATCGGTTGTAAAATACGATCTGTAGACGACGAGTCTGGCAAACAAAATTGGCGAGTTTGTCAGGTTGTACGTACTCGACGTACAACCTGACAAACTCGCCAATTTTGTTTGCCAGACTTGATTCAGAGACGCTTCGCTCGCTACGTTCGCTCAGTCAATTATAGGAAAACCTATATGAAATCTATGGCCTTATAAAAACATGGTAAATTCATCCCAATTACAGAACCCTTCATTGTGCGTGGTCCGACACGCACTTGCTTGGCCAGTTTTTATTCTTTTCAGTTACAGTCGGGTTTTTTAGTTTTTTAAATTACTTTTTTTTCTTTAGTGGTATTAATTTAATGAATATAAAATTATTTCGTAATACTGCTGGTTCGTTGACATTATTGGCAAATTACATTGAAATGAGCCGTAAGTATTTACTTACGTTCAAGTTGTGTCACTTGATTTGTGAATACAGGGTTGTTGTTGAGCTACGTTTATTGACTGCAAATGTCAACAGAATCTTGTAATTGGCTTTAATTGACATTTTAGATATGGAGAGGACAAGCTGAGGGAATTATTTTGATTGCAGCCGCGAGATTAGCTCACTTTATATGCACGCTGCTAATTGTGCGTGGTTCACGCGCTAGCCTTTAGTTTGTATTTTATTTTTATTCCTTTTATGGATGTTGATGCTGTCACTCGTCTCTATTTGCTCAGGTTCTAAATCAGCTAACGCCATGGTTACTATTTCAAACAAGCTTCTTTCTAAACATTAAAGACGATTTTCCATGACCATCGAAGACGATGCCATAAACAAAGATCCGTTAGACCGTTACTAAACTACGTCCTAATGAATAATATAGCAATGAAACATGTTAAACTGTGACAGAATCGAGGCTATAACTCAAAAATGATGTCGCAGTGACGCAGTGACCGGTTATGAATGAATGAACGAGGCGGCTCCGACGCAGACGGTGCGCGGTACGCAGCGAACGAGATGAACGAATGAATGGATGAGGTGCAGGCGACGCGCCACTGGGATTTGTCGGCGAAGCCCACCGGAGCCGAATTATAATATATTGCTGTTTGAGACCATGAAAGACATGAGAAAGAAGAGCCACTACATTTACCGGAGGACAACTAATTTAAAAATCAAGGAGACAAAGGATTGCTACAAAGCGTAGAGAATACGCAGGTTTGTTATTGTTTCATCTATCTGGCTTATTCTAGCTAGAACAACATGTGCGACTGTCTTGCGAACAATTTAATATTCTGGTGTATCTGTTGAAAACAAATAGGAAGATGCAGTGTAGTAAGATCAATTTTTTGGCTTCTGAAATCTTTCAGTTTCAACACTGTTGAGCTCAGTTTCTTTGTTTTGTTAAGTGTTTCGAAGAGTGATCCTTCTGTCTTCATCATAACATTGACCAGGAAAGCAGGGAACGTAGTAAAAGTTATCGGCTCGCGATTTGTCAGCGCGTGCGGTGGACTGCTGATATTTTTATCGTGGCGCATATAATATAGCGAGGCTATATTTTATCGCGTCGCTCTCAGTCGCTCGCGATGCGTTTTCTGTTGTTCTCGGTCACTGGATCATAAACTTTTGATTCGCGGTAGTTCCGATATTTTTGACGTTAATATGGCAAAAGTTGTTCCTTATGCTTTAATGGTTTTACTGAAGGAAGGAAGAAAAAAATTGGAAAGAAAATTGTGTTTTCCGAGTCGATCGTTTACAAATTGAAACGAATTTTATCAGTTTTGGTCTTAAACCACGATTAAGATAATAAACTATACATTGTTCCAACGATACTGAATTGTATGACAATGTAGCAACACTTGCGACACGATCAAACGCTGCAGCAGAGGAAACAATAAATTAGCCGGTGTTATCTTCAATCAATTCAATCAATCAAGGGTTATCAACGTCGATCAAGTTTAACGTTACAACGTGTCTGCGTGGGTGACGGGCGTGTTGGCACGTGGGTCGGTTGGCACAAAAAGGTTATCTGTTTATAGGGCAGGCGGCAAAATGAGAAATTACCCGTTAGGGTTATAACGTTAAACGTTATTGTTAAATTTTGTTTGTTTTTGTTGTTCAAAATATTTGGACCTACATACTCGTAGTTCTCATTATTTTGTATAATATAATCCCACCAAAAACATTTTCATGTAAAATGATGCCAAGACGAGACCATATTATGGCTCGCACTGTCAAAAAGTTATCGGATCTCATGGAGAGCTAAGCTTTTAACTATACACGCCCTAACTCTACAAGCCCTAACTTCACAAACTCTACACCTTAGTCAAAATATGTGGCTTGGCCGTTTTCGTTCTTGGCAACATTCTACATGAAAATGTTTTTAGTGAGATTTCACTTCTTTTTGTAAGTTGCGTATGACAATATATTTTTATTTAGAACTTTTTTTTTTTTGGTGTATTTCTTGCACATCTGAGGTGCATTTTTTCATAGCCCACTATCTGTATTCGTATAATCCTTACATATTGTAAAACAAAGTCCTCCACCGCGTCTGTCTGTCGTCCTGGTCGCGATTAACTCAAAAATTACTGCACCGATTTTCATGCTGTTTTTTTGACCAATGGATAGAGTGTTCTCAAAGAGCCAACATCCACGGGGGCGATGCCGCGGGTATCAGCTAGTATAAGTAAATAATCATTTTTTTTTCAGATTCATCATAATTATATCCATATTTTTAGTACAATTATTGCGAGCTTACAAACTAGTGTTAGTAATAATTATAATGATAATGCGCTCATACTATGGGGCTACAGAGGGAGGAAGCCACCTGACCGCGTACCGTGTTCGGATGCTCTCTCTGTTTCAGGTGCTTGAGCCAGCTGTCATCGTGTCGGCACAACGACTGTCGGATCAGGTGCGGGTCATCCAGCGTAACCATATGTTGGATGATACTGTACTTGATCGCCTGCGAAATGAAATGCAGAGTAGCCATGTCATCGCTCGCCCGTCGCAGACTGTTATGGTACCACTACCGGTCACTACCAGTCAAGCCGACGACGCGATTGATGACAGGGCTACAAACGTAAGTACCCAGTGCAATGATGAATTGAGGAGTGCTTTGGAGGGTGCGATTCGAGAATATCGGCTCATGCCGCCCGAACTTAGGCCACGCTTACCTCGTTTGCCCATGCATAACAAAAATAGGGCGCTGGTGGCGGCTCTGGATTCGCAGTTGTCAAGCTATTTTGACGACTGCGTAGACCTCACCGATACTCACTCGATTCTGTACTGTGCGGCTGTAGCGGCATGTCGTGTAGCTCACGTCAAAGGATGGTGGGCAAGAATATATGGGAGCTGGTCCCACGACGCCCACAGATAAAACCACTGTAGTTTTGAAGACATTACTTCTCCCTTTACTCAGGCCAAGGCACATCAAAATCTGTCCCAGGGTTATTCAGTTCTGACAATGTTAGGTCAGGTTAGGTTAGGTTTGGTTAGGTTTTTAGCGGAAAGGTGTGTCACCTACAGGGGACGCGACGGCGGAGGCCGGCGCGACATGTCGTGCGGTGTTCCACAGGGTTCGGTCGTTGGCCCATCCCTGTGGAACATCGGGTACGACTGGGTGCTGAGAGGCGAGCTCCAGCCGGGTGTGGCCCTGGTGTGTTACGCGGACGACACGCTGGTCACAGCCCGGGGAAGCTCGTACAGGGAGGCAGCGTTGCTGGTGACTTCTGCGGTCTCAGAGGTCGTAGGGCGCATACGGCGTTTGGGCCTGGAGGTGGCCATCAACAAGTCGGAGGCCGTGGTCTTTCACAGGATCACATATTGTGGTCGGGGGGACCCCGATTACTGTCGAGTCCACCATGAAGTACTTGGGATTGGTGCTCGACAGCCGTTGGGAATTTGGCCCCCATTTCCGGCGTCTGGCGCCCAAGTTGAAGGGCGCGGTGGGCGCGCTCGCAACGCTGCTTCCCAATTTGGGGGGCCCGAGCACCGCCTGCAGGAGATTGTACCTGGGGGTCTTGCGATCCATGGCCCTGTACGGGGCCCCGGTGTGGGCCTCTGACCTGACGGCCGGCAGCATCGCGATGCTGCGTAAACCGCAGAGGGCGATGGCCGTCAGGTCTATCAGGGGGTATCGCACAATCTCCTACGAGGTGGCTTGTGCACTGGCCGGGTCGCCACCCTGGGACCTAGAGGGGGTGCGGACGTAGGGCGGTGGACCGATGCAGCGAGAGATCGACCTGCATCGGTCTCAGATCCGCGAGGTCCTGGTGGCGGAGTGGCAGGAGAGGCTATTGCGCCCTTCCGCCGGCCTCACTACCATCGAGGCGATCCGACCGGTGCGAGAGGAGCCACGGCTCCCTGTCGTTTAGGGCGACGCAGGTGTTCTCGGGGCATGGTTGTTTCGGGAAGTACCTGTGTCGTATAAACAGGGAGCCGGACGCTCGGTGTCATTGCTGCGTCCATTGTCTGGAGGACACGGCATACACTGGTAGAGTGTGCCGCATGGGAGAAGCCGCGCCGTGCCCTCGTGACAGAAGTGGGAACCGACCTGTCGCTGCCGGCCGTCGCTAGCGCGATGGTGGGGAGTGCAGAGTCGTGGGATACGGAGATCTCCTTCTGTGAAACGGTCATCTCACAGAAGGAGGCTGCGGAGAGGTTGAGGGAGGTCGAGACCACTCTCCCGACCGACAGCAGACGTTCAAGCGTCGGCGGAGGTCTAAATACTTCAGATGCACGTAGCTCGGTTCCTCCGGGACAGATTTTAATGGTGTCATAGTAAAAAATGTTCAGTGTTATCTGCCCTTTTATGTAATTCACACGTGGTGGCTGGCCGTGCTGACCACTCTCGCCCACTCAGATAGCACTTAAAAGCTGAATATTTCGTAAACGGATCCCTGAATCCGAAAATGGTTTTCACAGACTCACAATATTTTCAAACGGCCTTTCTAACGACACCCCACATCATGGGATAGAGAAGAAAAAAAAACACCATCCCCACTTTACTTGTAGGGGTGGTACCCTAAAAAAAGATAACTTTTTCGATTTTATATTACCGCTCTGTCGGCGTGATTAATATGTCTATCCATGCCAGATAACAGCTGTCTAGTACTAACAGTGTTTGAGCTTAGCCGCGGATAGAGAAAAATACTTTAGATGCACGTAGCTCGGTTCCACCGGGACAGATTTTGATGGTGTCGTAATAAAAAATGTTCAGTTTTATTTGTTCTTTTAAGTAATGCACACGTACTGGCTGGCCGAGCTGTATAAGTTAGGTTAGGTTAGGTGAGATATTAATGATATGAAAAATACTTCAGATGCACGTAGCTCGGTTCCTCCGGGACAGATTTTAATGGTGTCATAGTAAAAAATGTTCAGTGTTATCTGCCCTTTTATGTAATTCCCACGTGGTCGCTGGCCGTGCTGGGACCACTCTCGCCCACTCAGATAGCACTTAAAAGCTTAATATTTCGTAAACGGATCCCTGAATCCGAAAATGGTTTTCACAGACTCACAATATTTTCAAACGGCCTTTCCAACGACACCCCACACCATGGAATAGAGAAGAAAAAAGAACACCATCCCCACTTTACTTGTAGGGGAGGTACCCTAAAAAAAGATGATTTTCGTGATTTTATATTACTGCTTTGTCGGTGTGATTAATATGTCTATCCATGCCAGATAACAGCTGTCTAGTACTAACAGTGTTTGAGCTAAGCCGCGGATAGAGAAAAATACTTTAGATGCACGTAGCTCGGTTCCTCCGGGACAGATTTTGATGGTGTCATAGTAAAAAATGTTCAGTGTTATCTGCTCTTTTATGTAATTCACACTTGGTGGCTGGCCGTGCTGGGACCACTCTCGCCCACTCAGATAGCACTTAAAAGCTGAATATTTCGTAAACGGATCCCTGAATCCGAAAATGGTTTTCACAGACTCACAATATTTTCAAACGGCCTTTCCAACGATACCCCACACCATCGGATAGAGAAGAAAAAAAAACACCATCCCCACTTTACTTGTAGGGGAGGTACCCTAAAAAAAGATGATTTTTTCGATTTTATATTACCGCTTTGTCGGCGTGATTAATATGTCTATCCATGCCAGATAACAGCTGTCTAGTTCTAACAGTGTTTGAGCTAAGCCGCGGATAGAGAAAAATACTTTAGATGCACGTAGCTCGGTTCCTCCGGGACAGATTTTGATGGTGTCATAATAAAAAATGATCAGTTTTATCTGCTCTTTTAAGTAATTCACACGTAGTGGCTGGCCGTGCTGGGACCACTCTCGCCCACCATCCTTTGATAATGAATCTAGAGCTACACGACCGAAATCAGCCGTACCAGCTTGGCAGTGCAGAATTGAACGACGTATTGGTGGGGCCAGAGCGCTTATCGGCAAACTAATCTGCTTCAGGGGGGCAATACTCGCCCTAGAGTGATGCGCTTTGTGAGACGGGCGTTCTCAGGCACTGATATCAGTCCTGAGGACTATATATCCCGTGTCGCAGAGCGCATAGACTTCCTGAAGCAGAAACGTCAACCTCCCGCAATGTTACATGAACTTCACGTCTCCGTGTGAACATAGCTAATCTGGCGAGGACCCGGCCCGGCCCGGCACCGGCCCGGCGACAATGCGGTGCCGGCTATCTGATTACTGCGCTATTCACGCCCGCTGTTCGTTTAATCTCTTATTCGCGCGGATGAACTTTAAAAACACATTTTTGTCGCGTAATGTAAAAAGATTTGCTGATAGAGATTAAGGTTTCTTTCAGAGGTTTAAAATGGAATGTCTCTCAGTAAATGAACAGGACGCATAGATTACGTCGACCTCGTTCGAAGTTAGTTTGTGAAATAGAAAACAATAATTCTAGATTATTTAACTCCACTACTCGAGTAAGCGTTACGATTGATAGTATCTTTTACTAATGTATTCAAAGTAAACCAGTTACTATTAGTGCTAAATGAGTTGTTTCAAATGACTGTAATTACTATTACAAATGGACGCTTTACTGCAAAGCCTTCGAAATAAGTTTAACGCCGTTCAAGCAAACCGTTGTGACAAGCCCAATTATAATGTTAAATTGCTCTAAAGTGCGTCGATTAATTTGGTGGGATCCGGAGCGGCACGTTCCGGCTGCCGTCGCGGGCTCCCGCGTCGCAGGCGGCCGTGGGGGCCCAGGACTGCGGAGCTCTATTAATCGGTACGTGACCCGGAATCAAATGACCACCGCGTCGTCGTAAATAAAGATATGATAATTCACCCGTCAGCCTTCTAATAAATTAAAAATCCTGAAGAATTTAATAAAAGTAGTCGGTGACGCATCCACGCCGAGATGTAACCGCGAGCGAATAGGTTTTATTTGAACGAGTAGACTGCGGGTCAGTGTTCACGTACCATCCAATAAATTATATCCGTCTGCTACTGTTCCTTTTCTTTTTCTATTGGTAACGAGTTTAACCGACGACGTATGCAATAAGACCGGTTTTTTTTGTTGGTATGGTTTACTGGATTTTGCACGGATACTTTATTATTCTTCATCTTGATAGTGAACATTTCATTTTACCAGTTTAATAATTATTAGGTATTATAATTTCAAAATATTTTCTCTTATTTCCTGGGTTGAAAATTACCCCCTGCATTGCAAAGTAACCGTCCAAAATACGGAATCACACAGTCGGATACTACCATTCATAATGATGGTGGGCTGAAATTATGGTGCAGCCATCGTTAAATGAACCAATTTAGAGCCATTTTAATCTGTTTTCCGGAAGCCATTTCCGAAACATAAACTATTTGTACACAGTGACATGATCGCATGCAAATATTCGGCATACGTGGTCCGCTGCCTCAGGGGCTGGCGGCCCCGCGGCCCTGCGGTTCCGGTCTCGCGGCTCTCCATGTCACTTCGAATCAAGATTTAATGTCAATAAAGTTTTACGCGGCCCAGACCACCGGTCGGACGCTCGTAAAAATTATAATATTCATTCGGACATCGGCGCGCGGTGGTACTGGGCGCCGGCGACACACCGGAAGGGAATGCACGATTATGTTACAATTAGCGAGACTACGTAATTGTGTGTACTGCTTTTATTTTACGAGGGGAAGTGTGGACGTGACGGTTTAACAGGTAGGGAACGCCATTGTTGTGTTTGAGCTAATATCGTTTAAAGGGAATTATACCGTCGTTCAGAGGGGACACTGCTCTGTTACCATGTTCTCAAATTCCAGAGCAGGTATTAGTGTATTAGTGTGTCGGCAATAACTTCAAGCGCATTAAACAATAGACTAAAGTTATGTTCCCGCCACCATCGCGCCACTAACAAATGTTCTATTTAGCAACACTTAGCTCCATAAACGGCTTGCAAATTGCTTTTAACCATTTCGACTGAGCTAGATTAGATAAATGTGATCGTTTTATCTAAAGTTCAATTACAAATAAATAGTATTGGCTAGCTAGCGCCCGACTTACGTACCTAGTTCCAAGGTACACACGGCTACACATCAAGCTATACATTTCCAGTATAAGCTGACCTCGCATAGTACAGAAATTCTATACAATGCGAGATCAGCATAAACTGGAAATGTATAGCTTGATGTGTAGCCGTGTGTACACGTTACGCCTTACCCGTCCTACAATATCTCTTTATCAAAATGTCTGCTTATTTAATTTCGATATTACCTTATCCGAAAATGTACGAACTAAAATGTGCTCCTTATTATAAAATACATGAGTCCCTGAATTTCTTATGATATCGCTCGAATACAATTAAATAGCAGGTTGTTACAGAATGACGTATAAAGTAAAACGAGGCTATAAGGTAAAACGAGGAACTCGTGGGAGGTGAGTGAGAGGTCTGAGGTTTGGAGCGAAACGTTTCAGTCAGTCATTTTGTTGAGGCAAATTAAAACGAGTTGTGTTTATATTCCAACGCTGATCAGAAAGTAAACGAAATACTGAGATCGGTCCGATGTTTTTCATAATGTGCAAACAGAAAATATTACAGAATGGAAAAAATAAAAGTTATAAAACTAAAACCCAACTACGACAAAAAGTCAACTAAAAGATATACATCTTGTTTATACCTTTTAGTTGACTTTTTTCATCACAGACAGACAAATTAAATAATAATAAAAATCCGGAGTCACATTAGGGCTAAATCGAACAGATTACGTGTGCCTCTATGTTATTCTATTATTGCATTATATTATCTACCATATAATATCTCTGTTATTGCATACATTCTGTGGTTGATATATATGAGATACACTTGGTTGAGAAACTCTCAACTCGTCCTACATACCTACGGCTCATTTATTATTTATTTTGATTTTCTGCAAGTCGTCCTAAATGGGCCGTAGGCATGTAGGACGAGTTGACGAATTACTTTCTTGGTGCAGCACAAGCCGTATCTCGCGGACAACGAAGGATGCAGACGTGATAATATACGAGCGGTGACGCGAGCCCTCCTCATAACCACAGCGCTTCATTTTAACAAATACTCTGCCGTCCATTCAGCCTGCCATTAAACTGCCTCCTGTATGAATATGAGTCTCCACTGCATAGTACTGAATCAGCAGTTCGTATATACAATCCCGGGATATAAACCACCCCATTCGCGTAACGACGGCGACGTCTTTGACGATGCTTGCTAAAACGTTTTTTTCCAATATTGCTTTATAAGATGATATGAAAAAAAAAATATACATTTCACGCATAAAGGAAGTTAACGATAGAGATAGGTACCTATATCCGGTAAATATACAGTGGTCAGTGGTACTGAAGGTTAGAGTAGTGAGTATTTATAAGTTCCAAGTTGGTCGTTTCGTATGTAGAACAGGTACCCAACTTGTCTGCAGGAATATGAGGAGCGTTTCAAACGTTCTATGTACAACTGCATCAAATAGGTACTTCTACCTTCCCGTTATCTAAACGTCTGCTTCCAAATTATATGTCGCTATGGATGCTATTTGACTTTAAACCAACCGCAATAACCTTAAGAGCGTTTATTATGAAAGTGGGCAACGTCGCAAATAGATGTCAAATATTTCGCTGTTTTGATTAATAATTTGGCAATATTACTGTATAGAAATATGAAATATGGCTAACTAGTTGTCTAAAATATTAATTATGAATTGAGTAAATGCTCGTCACGAAATTTTGCAGGTGGCATTTTAAATAGATAAGTAATCTAAAAACAATTACAGAATAAGATAATAACAGAAAATACTAAAAACCGGCCAAATACATGTCCAACCACGCACAATGAAGGGTTCCGTACTTGGGATGAATTTATCACAAAAATAAGCTTAACTAGTCGAGTACAGTAGTACGAGTCGAGATTGTAGTTGGTTAAAATGTTGCTCTCCCATACACAATGATAATATCTGTGCAGAATGTATCGGAGAACATGTTTTTTAAAAAATCTAAAATTAGTACTTTAAAGCAATTTTATTTTACCACACTTTGTTGGCGTGATTTATATGTATACCCATACCAAATTACAGCTTTCTAGTACTAAGAGTCTCTGAGCTAAGCCGCGGACAGACTTAAGACAGATATGACAAGACTATGAGGGTTCCTTGTTGACTACGGAACCCTAAAAACAAAAAAAGATTACGAAACATAACGCACCTTTAGAATTATATAGACCTATTTAAGAAAATTAAGTTTTTAGAAAACGTTGAATTTAGGTTCGTATGTTTAAACTTTTCGTAGAAAAGTGAGATTTTTAATTTTATATCTTACTTTACTTATTTATCTAAACGTTCTGAAAATAAAAATAAATAAAAAAATGATTAATAATATTTTTTTCTTAATTTATTTAAAAATAGTGCTCATTTAGGTCTTTGTTTGTCTGAAAACATAGTGTTTTTTAAAGACCTTTTATTATTTAGGTCTCTCAAGTTCTGAATTTTCATTCAAAGTATCGTATCATTCCTAAATAAGTCACTGTCTTGTAGCGCCCTCATTCGGTTTAGGTCTCCACAATACCAAACAAGTAGCAACCCGCGCATGACACTCGCGACACATTACTGCTTGCGGCTCTCTCGAACTGAACAGACGCGGAGGGAGGGGACGGAGTGAAAGAGACCGAAGTATAAGTTTATCCCCTTTTCGCCAAAATAGGCCTCTGTTTTAATAAAGAGTCGACGAAGATGGTCATGCAAGGTCATTTTATGAGTCAAAGTCGAAATCTTAAAATTTCACATTAGGTCTCTATAATCCTAAAGGACACGATAGTACAACTTATTGAACTGAATGGGCACATTACAGCTTATACAAACATTAGTAGGTATTAATTCAAGTTAATACAGTACATTGCTGAGATAATCACCGTAGATCCGAGTTAGTAGTGCTTCATTTAATAAAATAGTATGTAGGAGCGCGATACCACAGAATAGATAGATACAGAAGGTAAGTTTCATACAAAGAGCGAAAGATCTTTTTATGAACACACATTACTAGACATGCATCTGCGTCCAGCGAGTAAAAGCGCACTTGCGATCACTTGCTGGTATTCGTTTGACATAGTTTGAGATCGCCGAAATGAGTGCGTTTACCTTTTTTGGGTTGTTTTGCTGAACCAGCCTTCTGTACCTATGTATTTTGTGGTGCCAGAGTGGTGCGGTGGGGAGATGAATCAATTGCTATTTATTGGAGGCCACAGATCAACTGTAGCGCGATCATAACTGCTACGGATGACGGCGGCTCGGCGATACGTGCAAGTGATAAGTAAGCGGTGGCTCACTAAAGCAGTTATCAAACGCTTCACACTTTGTTTTGCATTCGGTATCTGTCACTTGAAACGAACCGTCTGAACACAATATGAATCAAAAGTGTCACATTAATTCAATAGTGAACCGATCCAACGAAGTCGGAATTCGGTACTCGGTATCTTTCACTCGCCTCCCGAATGATCGAAAACTAAATAATTTTGTCGGTTTCATGTAAGCGTGGAATGAAACAATAATGAACATTCATTCGAGTGAAACTTCGGATGTAGGAGACGTCATTTTCAACCATTTTCGAATAATTGGAAATTTTTTACTCAAAAATAAAAGAATTATAAATAATTATAAAAGGTCAAATGACTCGATTTTTTTTTGACATTTACTTAGGAGTCAAAAGGGGTCATTTGAATGTAAATGACCTCTCCTCCAATAACGCTGCATAAATAAAAGTCGCTTTTCGTGTCTGTCTATGTGACCGCTACGCGTTGTTCTTCTAAACTGCACAATGGATTTTGATGTGGTTTTTCCAATCATTTAGAGAATTTATTTTGAAAGGTTTATGTGTACAATACATTAATAATTAACTTACTTAAAATAAAGACATCACGATGATTTGTCAAGTTGTAAAAACCGTGCGAAGCACGAGCGGGTCGCTAGTAAAACAATAAAATAATGTTATTATGTATTACGCTAACCTTGTAAATTGCGCCACCCCACCAAAAGCGATAGCGGTCACATAACTCGGCCGTATCGGGAGTTAGGCGTGAAATATCGCTCCGCCTAATTACTACCCATCCTTATCTACAAAAAACGCGTGCAACCGTACCGGGGCCCTACAGCGGCACAATTAGATACTGTTTTAATTGCGCTGATTAAGATACGGCCGCTGATGACCGCCATGACGTTCTGATTATTGATCTATTGCTGTTCGGGGCTGTATACTAGACGATTACATGGACAGGCGTGACCGACTGTTTAGTTCGACATTATTGGCATGACTGTGGTTTAATTCTGGTCCTTAGATCGTGACCGGATCTTTAAGGTTGTGACTAGCTATCATTTGACGTTGACGCACACTAGTTCTGGACTGATTCTTTTAGCCTTTTACAAAATTACGGTTGTCGAAAGCCTCTTCTATGTACAAACTTAAAAAATTGTTCGTCCAGTCACTATTATTCAGTATCACAGTCAGTAAATAATATAGTAGGTACTTAATATTAAAAGTCAATGAAATAAAGCAATTAAGCTGTCTTACATCACACAACGCATGCAGAAAGTAACGAACCAGACAGGACAGCGTAGTGTAAATTGTAATGTTATGAAATAACTAAGATGTGTGCCGTACATGCCAGTTAGCCACGCGAGCCGTGATGGTGGAAGTAATGACGGCCGGGAGGGCGTGACATGTGCGTTTAGTATAATAACAGGATAAAACCGGGAGCTAGGTGCCGCGGAACGTAGGACCAGAGCCGTTTGACGGGTTTTTTCTTACACTGTAGTTAATTTTGGATGGCTATGCTTATCCATACTAATACTTAATATATACTTATAAATACTTACATAATATAATAATTATAAATTCGAAAAGTAACTCTGTCTGTCTTTTGTCTGTTATTATAAAACCGAAAGTATCTCTTTCTGTCTGTATGTTACCTTTTCTCGCCTTAACAACTGAACGGATTACGATAAATGTAAGGAAATAGATGGCATCCCGAGGAAGGATATAGGCTTCTTTTTGTCTCAAAATTAACGCTAAGGCACATATTTTGACTAAGGTGTAGAGTTTGTGAAGTTAGGGCGGTTAGAATTAGAAGCTTAGCTCTACATGAGATCTGATAACTTTTTGATAGTGCGAGCCAT
Organism: Lithophane semibrunnea; assembly: GCA_947363905.1. Taxonomy (NCBI): domain Eukaryota; kingdom Metazoa; phylum Arthropoda; class Insecta; order Lepidoptera; family Noctuidae; genus Lithophane; species Lithophane semibrunnea. The sequence goes on from OX376196.1 coordinate 411,138, forward strand.
AAATGGTCTCGTCATGGCAACATTTCACATGTAAATGTTTTTGGTGGGATTTCACTTCTTTTTACCCGACTGCCCCAGAAGGAGGATTTGTATGTATGTTTGTTTGTATGTATGTATGTCTATTTCTTTGGCACGCTCTGTAGCCTAAACGGCTTGATGGATTTTAACATACGAGGTGTCGTTAGGTTCGTCTTAATTGTGGGAGTGACAAAGGCTATATTTTTAATAAATGTCATCTGCAAATACAAAAAAAAATGGAGGGGAAGGTTTGTTTTAAACAAATAACAACAATATTGGTATCAAATAAAAGCTAGTAATGAGTTCATTCCAAATATAATATATAATAATAAAATTTAAAAGCTTTATTCAAGATTTATTGATTCAAGCAAATTATTTAAAAAACAACAAACCCGACTGTTGTTCCCGACCGAAAACGCAACAAACAAAAGTTACAACATATTTCAGGTTATTGGTTTGCCTGCAATACCTTACAAAAACCAAAGTTCAATGCTTGTTTTTTCTCTTTTCAGTTATAGGTTTTTGCGGTCCGGTTTTTTGTTTTTTTAATAATTGTAAGTTGCGTATGACACTATTTTTTATTCTGTTCATTATTTCTTTCTTTTTTGTGGTGTATTGTATTTCTGGCACATCAGAGGTGCCTTTTTTCATAGCCAACTCTCTTTATTTGTATAATATGTATAAGTATACTATATAGTAATATTCTGAAACCTGACGAAAGCCCCATTACACTTTTATCTCCTAATTTAAGGGGATGAGGGGAGATTTAAAAAAAAAAAACCTAAAACACGTATTTTTTCATTTGTAATAAGAAGTCACACACTTATTATTATCTTATTATGTGTACCGCGTAAACGCTGGGACGATGACATAGTGGAGATAGCTGGTGCCCTGTGGACTAGAGACACACGAGACCGTGACAAATGGCGGAGCCTGGGGGAGGCCTATGCGTCAAAGGACGCGCTGATTGACGAAGACACCGAAGTGCAATAGTTATGTTTTGTTTAATTTATTTTATACTGTTATTAGTTTTAGTTTTTCAGTAAATAAAGGCTTATTATTATTATTTAAATGTCTTTGACATATCTCGGGACCCTGGGGTCCCGGACCTTTGGAAGGCGTGCGAGGGGCCGAAGCCAACTCGCAGAGGCCCCTTAGACATTTTTAAGTGTTGAGACACCAACCGACGATTCTCCGTGTATGCACTATGCAAGTGCAGCCAAGGACAACCCCCGATTGGCGTAGGACTATTGCATGATATGGAAACAAAGATATTTGATTATGGGTTTGGGTAGCTTAGTGAACTGGTTATCTTGAACTATGGAAAGACTATGGCCCCTGCTTGACCAATGTTTATAAAAATACACAGATAAAATGGCAGGGGGTGACTTGCACACTCAATAATGGGCCCCCGAAAACGGTCGCTAGCACATAGTGACGTAGCGACAAGGAGGCAACATGTCCTGAGGTGCTTAAGAGGAGTGGAGAGGTATTCCACGGCTATCAGGACAATCCCGGAAGTACGGTCAAGATCCCTACCAGCATCTTACTGGAATACTTCCTTCCTCCGAGCACGTTTGCTCTTGCGAATCTCCACTCAAGCCAGCCAATCAAGGCAAGAATGAGGTGGGAGCTCTTTTCCTCGTCAGTGTTCACTCCAGCCGGCCAATAAAGGCAAGCCAGAGGTGAGGAACAAGACTTCTCCCGGGAGGTAGGGTCCGTGGGGTCGCTACTGCCCAACAGCTCGCCACATGCTGCCCTGCGGGTTTTTGTATCTCTCTTGGTCTGGCTCCTCATCCTAGACCCGTTCCGGCAAAGTAAACTCTACCGGCACAAACCTAGAGTTCGGAGCGCGCAAGCCCCACCACGACGTCAACGTAGAGATACGGCGGTGGGGTTATTATTATTTATTTTCGTTTATTTATTTATTTTCTTATTTGTTTACATTTTTAAATATTTCATAAATTCAAATAAAAATATAAAAAAACATTTAAAAATATAAAAAGAGATGGCCGCCGGTGTCGGGAGCAGGGTCCAAGCTACCGGTGGTTAGGGCTGCAGAGACAGGAACCTCCTCACAATGCGAGCCGTATCAAGGAGTACTGCCTTCTGAATCAGGCCCTTGATCCAACCGCCTAACGAGAGCCTCGAGAGATGTTGGTCGAGGCTTTCGGCTATCAGGCCATTGGCCGTTACGACAATCGGCACAATGATAGCCGAGCTCACATTCCACATGTCGACAACCTCGTGTGCTAAGTCGAGATATTTTATTTGTTTCTCTTATTATTATTATTATTATATGTGTACTCGCATAATTTTCAGATCTTTAACATAAAATTAAGTTTGTATGGGAAAACCCATATAAACTTCCATCCCCTAATTTAAAGGGTGGGGGGTGATTGACTAAAAATCCTGAAATATGTATTTTATTATTTATAACAATAACAAGGAGATATCAATTTTCAGACCTTTAGCATTGAAATTTGCGGAAGTCTCATACAAACTTTCATCCCCTAGGGTTGGGGATGAAAGTTTGATCAAATTTCAGCTTTCGAGGACTTCAGGAAGTACCCTAAGAGTTTTGATCATCTATCAGTGATCACGATCAGTGAGTGTCGAAATCGGGGTTTTTTAGATATCAATAAAATCGAAAGCGTATGAGCTATGCAATTGAAACTTTCTACGTTTAATAAATCTACTATTGGCATCTTATCCCGAGAATAATGTTTATCTGGTATAATCCAAACACAAGCTGTGAGGGTTCAAAAAAACGAGGAAGCGCTTCGAGAAAAGGTAAGTATAGTGTCCTTGCACTTCGCTTGGCTCGTCTTGGCGGGGACACTCCCGTGCCCCCAGATACATACTAAAGTTACTGCCTGTCTCATGCCTGTTACCTTTACGTCGTAACGTCTAAATAGACGACGTGTTTTATGGGTCATAGGATTATTTTTTATCCCGGTTGTACGTTCCCTTCGGATAATTTCCGACCTCAACGCAGGCGAAGCCGCGGGTAAAGCTAGTATCTAATAAAAGAGATGTGGTGACTTTTAAAATTATTACGACCATTCAGATCTTTTATGACGCGAGCGTTTTTGTATAAAATTGAAGCGACGCAGTGACGTTTAAAATAGTGATAAAATTGCCCTGTTGTGACGAAGGACGGTCAGACCAAAAGGCTAGGGGCGCGCGGTCAACTCCATCACACTAATAGCGTTTGCGTTGCGTTGATCGGGTTACCGCGCGATGAGCAAACACGCCGTGAACACGCACCCCTGCCGCAGACGAGCGGAGCAGTTCATATCAAGTAGTTCAACTTGTTGGTATAGGCCTTAAACATATAAGGCTTAAGTTCGCTGAAAGCTTGCTTAGTTTTCACGACCTTAAAATGCTTTGGTCTAATTCATCTAAATAGGAAAATTACAGCAGCAGCCGTCATCGTATCTAAAAAGTATTCTTCGTAAGTGTAATTTATTGTAACCGTCTAAGGATGCTCCTGAAGTTCGATGATGAAGTAAAAGTCCACGGCGTCATAGTCAGTAGACGATCACCTTTCTTTCATGGAAAGTAAATGATCTAGGTACTTACAAAATTCTGTAATTGCTGTTTTCTAACTATGTACATCCTGACCTATGAAAATGACCAATTTAACGCAGAAATTACCTCACGATGTTTTCCTTCACCACTTTGAGAGCAGTAGTGATGAAATTATTTATACAAAGTAAAGCGCCTGTGGGCCACCACCGCTCCTGGTTACCAGGTGGCTCCCTCGTGGTTTACGTCTCACCAACTTGCAAACTTGGTACTAAAGCAGCTAGTTTATAATGAAGCAAACCACATTAACTTTTCTTTCATTCAGGAATGAGACTTTGTTTTACAAACATTTTCAAGTCAAGTTGTGTTCCTTAATTTACATCGCATCGTTAACATTTCATATAGAGTCGTATGTATATGTATATAGACTCAAGTATTTGTCAGACAATTCAATTACGGGTGTACATAATACATAATGTAACAAAGTTTGAGCTAAACAAACTCGCCGCCACTTCGCAGCGATTGTTTGTTCCGACCGTCTGTGCACACACCACATGTTCAGCCTATACATCTAAGTACCTATGTACAGTACACATGATAGCAGAATGTCTGAAAATATGATTTGAAAAGAAAATGAGCTGTGAATAGTGTCTGTTTGGATTGGGTTCTCGTTAATTGATCGGCCATTTTCTCAAAAATTTGCCTGAATTAAATATTTTTTCCTCAACATTTTCATATGAAAGTGGTAAAAAGTGATACAAACATTATGTAGACGGATTTAACAATACATTGTAATTTTTTCATACAGATAAGACGAAAATGATTCGTAAATATGTCATATTCTAAACCTCATCTTACAGCAAAATTCTTAAAACAGTTGCCGGTTTGAGTCGATTAATCAACATTAAATAATTTAAAAAAAAGTAGCATTAGATCATAATTGAAATGATCTTTCATGTTGTGCATTAAAACTTATAGAAATACAGTAAACTGTAACATCACGTCTGTAATAGCACGTAAATCTGCGGAATCGGTATTGGGTAAATAAATGGCGGTTTGGGTCCATCAAGTTCTGATTAAACTAAAAACAAATTAGGTATCTATTATCTACGTGATGAACCCAAGTTTCCCCGTAAAACTGTCTTTTAATTTATTTAATCTGTTGCGCTGTTTTGAGTCTTTGTGTGCTACATAACCCACAAATCTAAACCGTGCAAGCACATTAATCAAATATTGCGCCTACTTGAAGACGTTCGATGAGTGGATTCATTCCGTTACCGTAATCTACCGTGAAAAGCCAAATCGCATGGAAAACCAATTTAAATTACTGAAATGCATCAGCGTGTATCCCTCCCCTACATATTAGGCTTCGGGCAAAGGGTCGCCTGCGCGGCGAACTGAGAAGTCTTGCGGGCCGCGACAGTCGCTTAGACAACTTTGTAATTATGTCTTCCGGCTGTTGCCAATATCACAGACGTATTGAACACGGCTTAGACAACTTTATGTTCCTGGATAATAATGTAATAAATATTTCTTTTTGCGTATACATTATAAACGTAGGTATAACAAACGTATTAAGCTTGACACCAATAATTGGCCAACAGGCATGTATTAACGAACGATTAAGCTCCAGTTAACTTATAATTTTGTTCTGAATTTAATTTTGGTTCAATTTGAATCCGGAATTTTTGCATTTAATTATCATGAATACACATTTATACGAATTTCGACAAAATATCAAAGAAGTGTAATCTGAGCAAGCGTTTATTACATTAATTTACAGATTACTCTCGCTATATTTCAGGGCGCCTGGCAGCCCTGTGTGCTCGCGGATGATTTACCGGCGTTGTTTCAACAGGGAGGGTCCGGCACAAGTCGACGAGATCGCATTATGCGTGATGTACAGCCCCAGGATTATCATTACATTCTGTTTACATTGCTGATTCAATGGAGAACGACGCGGTACCTATTGTAGATTGCGAAGTACCGGTCGTGTATGTGGAGGCCGTACGGTGGATTTATTTTCAGACGCAAAAGCTCCGCACAGAAAGTGTGAACATAACTACAGTGAAATAAAGCGCTCTTTTTCAGCGTCTACTTGACTAAAGTAGAAGCTGAAAGCTAGCTTAGCTAGATCAGAGAATTTACTACTATACGTAGATTTTGCCTGATTCAAACTCAAACTCAAGATATTCTGTGTCTAAAGCATAAAGGCTCCTAAGCTTATTCGCATAGTGTCGGGTTATAACCGATGCTTGTTAGCTGGATGTGCGCAGAAGGTGTAGGTTCAATACCACGGAACACATTCTGCCACGTCACTAGAGGAGTTGTGGTAATCGTGGCATGCATGGCAACTCGGAGTTGCTCAGCGGAAGAGTGGCCTAAACCGCAGTAACAGATAGATGTTAAGTAGGTATTTTTTTCTTTGTTTGTAGATCTTTGAAACCACAGTGGCCTAAATTTATGCTTATTTTTAAAAGATGACGGTAATAAATGTTCTTATTCCATTACAAAATAGTGATTTTCGAAGGAAAAGCGGCGTAACTTCCAACAAGAGTAGGTACTTTATAGAAGTTCCATAGAAAAGTCTATTTCACCATACTAGGTATTCATTTCAATTCGTCTTCATGGTATTAGGTATACCAGCAGAGCGTGGGGTCCTGGGTTCGATTCCTGGGTCGGGCAAAGTGTTATTGGATTTTTCCAATAGGAATTTTGTAGTAACAGCTCGGAGTTTGGAAGTTGGCGGTGTGATACCCCCGTGCCTCGGAAAGCACGTTAAGCCGTTGGTCCTACGCTTGATCTCTCTCCGGTCGTGTCGGATTGCCGTCCCATCGGACTATGAGAGTGAGGGAAGAGAGAGTGCACTTGTGTCTGCGCAAACACTTGTGCACTATAATATCTCCCGCGCCGATGGCTAGTCTCCGTTGAGATTGGCCGCGGTGGCCGAAAATACGGTCTGGACTATTATTAGGTATACTTATTTATAATTCCTTCTTTCTAATTACCGCAGATGATAGCGTATGCAAGAGCCGCAAAAGAAAAGGGGACGTGGCTAACTGGAAACTAGAAAAGTCAAAAAGAACCAGGGTTTTTGGACAGGCGTACATAAACTTCAAAGGAAATTCTGTGTACATAAACGGCAAAGATTTCTATCGCAACCTAAAGACAGGTAATAATTCTGCACAAGACAATGAAGTTGACTTCTATGTTGACCCAAGAATAAATTCCCTAAATATAAGAATATCCCTAAATATAAGAATAGTGGCCTAAACTAGAGACTGTTGTTATTATTTTTAAGTTAAATATCAGTTTATAAGCATAGAACTATCAATAACTATTACTTTCCTGTCCTGTGTTTTATTTTTACATAAATTTGGGGAATACAAATATATCAGCACTGATGTAATTCTCAGACAGTAAATGCTCATTATCTCCATACTTAATGAGTAAAGCTTGGGCCACTCTTCAGCTGAAGGACTCTTTTCAAGATATACTTTGGATGTATGACGTGTATATGTCACCGGAAAATAACAAGAACCGCCAATTTATAAATTTTCTGGCAAAATAAACTTTCGTAGGATTCTAAACGAGAGATAAATTGTATTATTTTGCTAGAAAATTTATAAATTGGCGGTTCTTGTTATTTTCCGGTGACATTATATATCATGAGTTCCCGTTCATGGGGGCTATGTGGCGACGCGGCGGCCATTTTGCTGTGTAGTCTTCCAGTACCTAGCTACTAGATTTGTTAATATCTATACATATAATAAATCTGTAGACGAGGCGTTTCTGTACAATGAAAAAAAAATAAAAAATGTTGGTGGGGTGTCCAAGAATAACCAACAGATTCCATTTCTACCATTTTTGGAATTTTTGTCTGTTTGTCTGTCTGTCTGTTTGATTGTTCCACTATCACGTAAAAAGTACGAAATCAATATGGTTAAGTTTTGCACTCAAATATTGTGTAACTCGATGTTTCATTTAGTTTTTGTTTCATCGCAATCGCTTCAAAATATCAAAAGATATATGAATTTAAAGTGTTCAAGAAGGAATTTTCATTTCGTAATGTACATACACGTAACGACATCTATTAACGCGAAATGATACTTACTACTTAATTACTAGGTTTGTGAAATCGTGTGATATAATAATATATGATCGTCATTTTCTTTGCGCGGAAACTTAACGCGATACATTGTGTATAGATATAACTCTAAAGTTAGGTTAATTAAAATGTTCCAGATGCGTTGTTTATTTATAAGTTTAGTATTAGTGCGATAGGTGGCGTACCTATCTTTCAAATCATGATAATCATGAAAGAATAGTGACAAATGTTAATTTCTTAAAAAATATAGGTATTTAATCTTTAATTTTACACTTTTCTACATACATAGCTTATTTAGCTTACAGAGTGTTCGCACGTTTTCCCATATATTTTGACAGTATCACTTCGTGCTCGATAGATGGCGTTGTTCATTTATTGTCATTTTCTGAATCGCGGTGTTAAGAATCTCCGTCGAAGAATGACCTTCACCCAGATATTCCAAATATTTTTTTAAAGCAGGTATCTTTGTTTTTGACTTCTTTAGTGTCGATAATAAAATAATAATAAATAATAAATTGTTGGTTGGGTTGTCATTCGTTGAAAGTATTGTTCGGATTGGTTTTGATTTGGTATTTTGGTTGGTTTCGTTCATTTGGTTCAAATTAAGAAGTCAAGAAACGAGTCGTTACAGATCGATTCAAACTTAATGGCGGCTTGGAAGTTAGCTTTTAGCTGCGCAGTACCCCACCACTCACCCCGCTGTCACATGAAGTTGTTACTGCGCAGCGACTCGACTCATGTTCCGAGCCGCGATTAAGTTTGAATCGAACTGTACTTTACTTCGTAATTTGGTCGTATGATTCGTGACCGCCGCTCATTCGATTCAATCATTGTTGGCGTGTGTTATAGTTGATTTGATTCGTTCGACTATTGGACAGCAATAAATACACAAATATTGGCACATGTTTCTGGGGAAAGTCAACAATATACATCGATAAATACGGTTACCGAAGAAGACGATGCCACACACTATCCAGTAGAGTTCCTAGAATCCCTTAACACACCCGGTCTTTCAGCACACAAAATTTGTTTAAAAGTCGGAGTGCCAATAATTCTTCTCAGAAATTTAAGTCCTCCCAAACTTTGCAACGGCACTCGGCTCATAGTCACCAATCTCCAACAAAACGTCATCGAAGCCGAAATCTTAACAGGTTGCGGCTCCAGGTGGTTCCACCGCTAATATTGTATATAGAGAAGCATTTTCCTAAATAAAACCACAAGTTTTTTGGCAGTTTCTTACTAGGAAAAAGGCCTGGTCGAAAGATTCCCCCTTTTTAAATGAAGGTACAACTTTTCTAAGCGACATATTATTGTTTTCCGACATCCATGCGAACGAAGTCGCGGGCACAGCTAGTAATATAATATTAATCGCTTACGAGCCGATGAAAGAAATAGACGCTGTGCAACCGATGAGTGACGAGCGGGCAGACTGCAAACGATTCAGATATACATTTTGAATTGTTATCCAAGGCGTTTGTAACAAAAAGTAATTAGACCCCAGGTACATTTATTGCTTCTAACTGTATAGGTGTATGGTTATAGTCCACTCACTGTTATTTAGTTACCATTATTGGATTGTAAGCTGAAATGTGAAAATAATGATTGTAATTAAAACTATCCAGTCGCTTAAAATAGCGTAGTTAATAGTGATTCAATTTAAATGTGAATAATTTCAACAGTCATTTGGTGGATGTAATTATTCAGCGTTTAATAAGTAATAATTATTTGATCAAAATAAATTATATTGCTTTTAACATCTGTATTTAGTAAATGAGTTAATTAATTTGATTTCACGGTTAATATTTCCCGTGCCCATTTCAATTTTAATTAACTCCCAAACTATAAAACGGTGCTCACTACGTTTTTAGTGCAAATAATTTCCAAAAATTGTTTTGGAAATTATTTACACTTTTTATCTGTAAGTTATAAACGAGAATAAAACCAAGAGTCACAATAAAGAATGAAACAGTGAAGTTCCGATGATGGATGATAAACACAAGATAGGCAATATGCTCTCGGGCAAACCGATCGTCATCGGAATAAGGTTGTTGATGTTTTGGGAAAATGGTTACTACATCCCGCTGTCGCTCGAGACTTGCGTCCATCGCCTGTCGTCTGTATAGTTGTCGAGGGCGTTTCACAGCAGAAATGTCTTCATAACGACGATGTCATTACGACCAACAGATAGATACGGACAATTAATACTTCGCCTGCCACCCGCGGCTCGCCCATCTGACACAGCGTAGGGAATTGAAGTTTAGGATCTAACAATATCTTGAGTTTGAAGAACTTCTTAAAGTGTGCTAGTTTTTAAATGTTGTCGGCAAGATGCATTCATATATTATCATACGTATATATCATGTACTTGATAACATTTAATTTGATTGAATTGAATTTATTGATCTTACTAAGATCAGTTAATTAATATTGGCAATCCGCAAATAAATTAATGTTGAGATAGTAAACTTTTGGAGTTGGGGTTAATATAGCTAGTACCTACTACGACGGGTTATTTCAACCACATGCATAATCTGACATCTAGTAGAACCTTTGCAATGTAAGAATATGGACGTAGCACAACACAAAAATACACTACAAAGTGAAATATCTAATTTTGGTTTTCAACTTTCGTTTTTTGCCACCGACTTCCGAAATTAAAGTTATTTTTCACTTTGTAGTGTTTCTTTTGGAAGTCGGTTATTTTTTTTCTAAAAAGTTTTTAGTTTTCACTTTGTAGTTGTGGTACCTACCTACCCCACGCAAATTCAGATACAACTTCTTGATAAGTAAATAACAGTGACAGGAACTTAAAACATCATCCTACACCAAGTGGGAAAAATACGTAGGTTTTATTGAAGCTAAAGGCTCGTGCAGACTAACGCGACTTGTCGCGTTAGTATACACAAGCCGTCGCATGACGTGACACCGGCAATTGTTCGACCGTGAAGATTTTTTGATTCTGCACAAGCCGTTGCATGACGCGACACCGGCAATTGTTTTCTCAGAAATTGTTTTGTTGAAACTCGCGTCGCATAGTCGCGTCGCTCCTGTGTGCAGGAGCCTTAACTCAGAAACTACCTAAGCAACGTCATATAAATTCCCGAGCAACGAAAAATATTGTTGAACATACTTAGAGTCGGACATAGAACCTCCTCCTTTTTGCAAGTCGGTTAAAAATGATGATCCATGCCTACTGCATGCTTGTACACTTTATACTCTCGAGTAATGTACAACAGCTATCAACCGGTGTTATTATAACTCTCATTCAATGAAAAATTATTACTGACGGCATCGGCTAAGCGGATGGCGGTTTACATCGTCTTAACCCGCTTGTACAAGCTAAGACATTTCACCGTGTCTGCTGCAGATAGGACCAATTATTATACACAATATGCAGTATAATGCTGAAATATTAATTTATTGCGATTTTCAATGGTGGCCGAGAAATTACCACCCACAGCAGAAGCATCAAAGTTATAATTGATGAAGAAACTGGTCCCACGCAATTATTAATCGTCTGATCAGCACAGGTGAGTAGGCAAAGAGAAAAAAATCTTAAAAGTTAGGTACCTACCTAAGTATCATAATCATAAGTATAGAAATAAACTAGTTTCAACGGGAAGGACCAACTTGTAGCATCGCGGTGAGATTACTCAGATATAACTTTGCGCACGACTTTAGTAGGCTTAGGCCTACTAGCCTGGCCTGCCAGGAAAAAGGTCAAACTTAGCCAAACACGTAAGCTGACACTGAAGGATTTGCAATACAACGTTATTACTTGAGAAGTTACGAACATTCACATCTTGTGTATACTAAAACGTAATATTTAACAAAGATAATAAGAAAGATAGCGAAATAAATAACACAAGAACCACAATAACCCCTTATTCTCAAGACGTAAGTATTTCTGAACAAACAAAGTAATGGACAAACGTATCATCAATCTTAATAACATTACGTTGTAACAAAGCAGTATTATATTACAGCGATAAGTAGCAGCAGCAGGCACAAGACAGAAACACAACAGACATGGCGAAACAAACAGAAGCTGCGGCGATTAAGATGGGGACAGAAACACGGTCAATAATAACATACACTAATGCCCATTCATTACTGATGAACGCGAGGACGAGACGACAGATCCACATAATAGAGGGTGCAATAGAGATGGAGTTAATTGTGATATAATAAAAGAGAGGTTTAGCGCCGCGCCGGGAAGCTTTAGTATTGAGTAATGAAGTCGCTTCTATTGGAGATAAGGCAGTCGTTAGACGTAGGTACGTTCTTTCACAAAGTTGCTCCTCCGCTGAATGGTAATTGCTGGTACATTAGAGTTGCGAAGTTGTGCGTGTTTTATATGTGAATCAATCTTATTTATCTCCAATTAATGTTCGACGATCGCAAATCATTGTTATTTGAAATAGTATGTTTCAGTTTGAATAATTTTGTTATAAAGTCACACAAATACCTACGCAACACGTTCTACCTTTATGTAGGTACAAGTATACATATCTACGTATTATATGCGACTGCACATGTTCATCTTTCAACAAGTCCTCATTATAAATGGCCTCTTCGATACTTTGCTATAAATCAATTTGATAAATGTATTGTTGATGGTGTATTATTTATGGCGAGAACATACCTTTTAGTACTGTTGAAAAAAAACATCAGGATTTGAGATGATAAAAGACATCAAATATTATAGTCGATTCAAATGAAATCAATAATATTAATAACAAAGCAGTTAGTGCGCTTTTTATTACAATGATAACCACTTTGTATTCATGATTAATTCTAATCCAATGAGTAATGAAAATTAATACATTAACGTTTGTTCGTACTCGAGATCTATGACTTGGCAGTCTGACGGCAAGATCCATCCCAAGCCACGCACCTCCGACTTTTCGGATTCATGTCCGTATTGTATAATTATCACTTGTTTAAAAACGGTGAAGGAAAACATAGTCTTGAGGAAACCGGCACGCTTTTTGTTTTTTTTATTTTTTTCGGTTTGTTTGGTAATCATCAAATTACTTTTCCTGCTCTGGGTGGAGCGGGAGGGTGTGTCAGACTTTTACCGACTAAAACCCACCCGAGTTCCTTCAGTTGTCAGTTGTGGGCCCCGGTATCTCTCTCGGACATTCCCGCAACCCTGGCAGGAAACCGGCGGCATGCATGAGAGATATTTCTCGACGGCAGGTGAAGCCAAGTCCATGGGCGGCTTTAAAACTCTGGCACCAGGTTAGAAACTAACCACACGAAAGAGGAAAACCGCTTGTTCGTAAACAGACGGGATATGATGTAAAAAGAACAATATCATCAAACAGGAAGAAGCTAATTTCTCTCAGTTTCGATACTAATACGCTTAGCTTCGGTTACCTTCATAAGAGGCATGTTAGTTCAGTAACCCTGTGTGGGAAGATAATCACCTGATATCGTGTTATTCTTATCCTTATTGAGTACGATACTTTATGGTAAGGCTCACATTATTATTTTCTAAGAAAATAATTAAAGGATAAGGTCTTTCAGAAGTTTTTAGATTTGCCGGGCGGAAATAATCATTTTATCAAAATGTTTCAGTTTATTTAATTTACTTGTTGTACGTAGCTGTCAATTGTTTCTAATAATTATGACGTTTCAATTCAAGAAAAAATAAAGCTCGACATATAATATTGGCCACGGTATTTAGTAGTTTTTGAACGAATCGCCTTGGTATAATATTCCACTCGAGATAGTCTGAAGTGCGATGTTCAGTGAAGATGCAGCGCGGTAGGTAGCTGGCCCTCGGTCATGTTGTCATGTTGTGCGCTTTATACTTGTTACAGTTCCCAAATATTTTCATGAACACAATATCTTGGAAAGTTAAAAACATATATAATGAAAATATGTCTCAGTAACATTACTGAGTGCTCCAAAAACGACATCCAACATTTAGGTTAGCGTTGCGGTGTTTGCGGACGTATATTTTATGAGTAAGAAACACTACAATCTTTTAATACTGTCGAGTGCTTTTAAGGAAAAGAAAGGTGTCTTCCCTAAGTCCCCAACTTTTACAAAAATTACTTGAAAACGTTAAACACACCTTTTGTATGTAGACGATATCTATCAGTAAAGATATAGTAGAAGATTTAAGACTTCTATCTCGGATTTCGTATCATCCTTTACGATTCCAGAGAAACACATCAACGAGCTCGATTGAACCACAGACTACCGATATCACAAGCGGATTAATGGTTTAACTGGGTAATTGCAGCTTAACTGAGTTCGGTTTAGGATATTATTCTGTGTAAAACTCGAGTTATGAAAGTCGAGTGGTAGGTACCAAGTGAGTAAAGTTATGCATGGCTGGATGAGAATAAAGCACTCTATAGTATTGTGTCCACAGCACTGAACTGATCTACTTACGCGCGGCTGCAGCGTGTGGATGTGAATTGCACTAACTTTATAGCACTGTTATGTTTGGCTACTGTCCGTGGCTAATTTGTTTTGGCAATCGCTCACATAATCTTTTGAATGAATATTGAATGCAGTATTTGCAAGTGTAAATGGGGCGGAGTTTGAATACCGTACTTTTCAATAATCCAGTTTCATAGATGTACTATCTATCATGTATTTTTTTATACAAGTAAACGACGTTAAACGTTCTATGGTTTTGATGACCTATGTAATTTAGGAAGAAGCGAATATGTTCTATTATTATTAAGCCTACTTACTATTTCATGCACCTGAAGCAATTTTCTTACTAGCCTCGACTATCGGTTCGAGGATCGTAGGTCTGAGGATACATACCTGAAACAAACCAACACCAAGATTAATTATATTTGCATGAAATAAATTATAACTACCTATTAATATTTGCGGTGAGCGGTTAAATCTAAACAGATTTAATTAGATAACAAGACACTTTACTAATTTGAATCTTAGGTCAAATTAGTAATCTAGCTTGTTACTTACAATTTATTCAACAATGGTCTGTGTGTACCAGGGTCGCGTACTCGGCGAGTGGTCAGCGCGTGGGCGCTCGTCAGCTACCGGAACAATGGCCTATAGGCCCACGCCTAATTGACAACCTTCCCTACTACAATAACTTTATGTAAAGCGTTGCCTTCATCTGTCTCGTTATTTTTGATAGCATCACGTCTTTGTCTCATTACGGCTCAAAGTGACAACAAATTAGCATTTTAGAAATAATTTGTGAAAAAAATGCTAATTGGCCACATTTACGCTACGTAAGAATGTAACAATTAATGTCATCGTCTTTATTTTATTTCTTGCTTACAAAGAAGGTGTCAGTCAGCAATTTTTCTTCGCTATTTTTTTCGTTTATGTTAAAAAGTTTGATGGTCTGTGGTATGCATTCCATTCGTCTACACTGACATAGACTGGAAATAGTCTACGTCAGTGTAGACGAATGGAAAGAGTATTCACACAAAAGAACCAAACATATAGATCTACGCTATCATTATCTCTCTATGTCTTATAAAACATAGTAAATTTGTAAAAGGTTTAAATGTAGAGGTATTGTAATTAAAAATGTTTTTTTGTTATATAAATGGTTATATTTCTGTAAGCATGTTTATATGGAGTTCGGTGGAAAAATGTAATGCATAAGGAGGAGTGTTAGATAGACTACTTCCCCTTCTTGACGTTTCAGTATATAATATCTATGACCGTTGGTTTTTTTTGATCTCCATGTCCGCTTGTCCGATAGTTCGTGTAACTTTAATTAATTGTGACTATATTACTAATCCAGTTCGATCGATGTTAATTGTGACGATTATGTGTTCCTATTTGGTGAACAAATAAAGACTAACACATACGAGTTGTGATCTATATTTATTTCAGCATCCACGCCTGGTCTCCTAAATTGCGGCGGCCTGTCTGTCTGCTATAGATTGCTCACGCTGATACGAAGAAGCTGCACAACGTTTGCTCATCAGTTTACCTGGTCAAAAATGAAAGCTGCATCGATCAACTCTGACGTACATACATTAATCCAGAGATGTGTATTTAAAGTCCTCGTGTTACAATAATCCCACGCCCACAGCACACAAATCACAGTAGGCACACCACGCAACAAACATACAGTTGAACACATTTATGTTCACATTCAGTACAATGGGGCGCAACCAAATTGTAGCAGTACTACATAATGAGTTGAGACATGATGAAGAGACGTGCAAGATGCGCAAGAGAAATACACTTAAATAAGCAAAGTGTTGGGTAAATGTTGGTTTGATAATTTCGAAGTAATAATATACGGAGGAACAGCGTGGTTTACAATCATTTTGGTTACAGGCAAGAGTGGAAAACCGTCATATGTACCTATCACGTAACATCATCGGTTCTAAGACGACTATTTCTTGTAATAGACCGATTTATAGCTAGTGATCATCTTACTAGGAACGTATTCAAGAGTTCGTTAAAGAAAGAAAAACGGAATAGGTATATGATTATTTGTTACATGCCACAAGTACACTCAATATTAAAAAAAAACAAAGAAAAAACTTAAAGCTACCTAAAACTCGATGGTTGCTAGCGTTTACCAGGACATCTGTCCAACATATAACTTCTATTTACACATTTTCAAATGAACGTGGATAGTTGAGGCCTCTGTGGCTGCCCGTATAGCTTGACCCTGCAGATTGGCGAAGTGCGTCGCCGTCGCGCGGTCAGGCAGCACGGCACGCCGCGGTGCGTGGCGCTGCATTAGCCGGTTAATCCTCGGCCTTTATCTGTCACTGACGGAATTGTGCTCACTAAATACGTGTGCATATGGCTTATTACGACTTGCGAAGGTTTTAGTCGAAGAACTATTTACAAGCACACTCATAATGTTGTTCTAGACATTTGAAAGCCATTCTTAATAAGAACCTTTCAAATAACTTACTGGCGATAGCTGCAAGCTGCAATCAATGCAAAAGTAACAAAAGTGGAAAAGTTAAGAATAGTTTTCCAATCAATAGGTCTGCATGAACTGCAGGCAGTTGGTTCGCTACCTACCTCTACATTTATCTCGAGACAGTGTCGTATCAAAATAATTCTAAGAACCTTTATCTGCTCTAGCAAACATTTCTTTACTCTCTGTGTATGATGTAGGTACCTGCACACATAACTACTACTGCCATGGTTCGCAGTCGTCGCTGCACGTGCAAGTTTCTCGCTAACAAACAATACACAATAGTTAGTTCCCGCACAATGCGAGGAGTTTGCGGTCGGTCAATGCGCGTATTAGCCGGGTAATCCCGTCTTACTGTGACACCACCTGATATCAGGGCCGTCATTGTGGCGCTAACAAAACATAATACCTATGTAGGTGCTGGAGAACAAGAGCTCATCTTAAGGCTGAACTCAGACCTAGGTGCCAGTGAACTCACACGTACCTTACCGGATGGATAGCATGAACAATTTTGAGACCCTAGATCACAAGAAGGAAGTTAGTAGAATCAACGACGGCGGTCATTGGAATGAACGCCATCGCCTTCGCCTTCGTTAATTTACCACCTGGATCCTTTTTAAGAAATGATTATGATTGGAATGATTATGGTCTGATAATGGTCAAATCTTGGACCTCGAAATATGATTTTGTATCTGATGATGAGGCAGAAGAAAAAATCTCTGACAGTATGCAACCCAGTGTAACGTTGTGGCTTCACACCTGAACTTAGTCGAGTACTATGTTACTAAGTGGTTGAGCACAACACTAAATTACATGCCCAACACTACTTGACAGACTACTCATTCATTTCATCTGTAACCAGCCATACTAGCGGTTCGTTATGTAGAACCCCTAGATTTACCATGTGCCCCGAGTCTAGGGTGAGTTCACCATTATTATTATAGCTAATATTCTGTACTGTGTGCTCCTTGTGCCATCTGCAATGGTTATGCTCTCTAAGCATGGCTTGTCACAACATAACCTAAAATCACCTGTCATTCTGCCACGCTGTGATTGCACTCTATCTCTGCCTGTAAGCCGCTGCGATGTATTATGCTTACCTATCCTGCTTCCCATACCGTTCTTGGTCGCTAAGGAGGGTAGCACATCGCACGCGGCTTGCTGCTAACTGCACTGCATCTGACATGCGCTCCCTAACGCGCTTTCAGGGTTCTACATCCCGGCTTCTACACGGCTTCTACATCCCGGGTTCTACGTACCGGCTCTTCTACACGGCGATTCTACATCCCGGGTTCTACGTCTCGGATTCTACACGGCTTCTACATCCCGGTTCTACGTACCGGCGCATCTACACCTCGGCTTCTACATCCCGGCTTCTACACCCCGGCTTCTACACCCCGGCTACTACGTCCCGGCTCTTACGTCCGGCTAAGGACAGGACGCGTTGGCAATGGCCAATGCCCGCTACCGAGTCCTTGCCGAGGCCTGGCCTACCTGCGGCCTACCGCCGCGAGCTACCTGCAGGCCTGTGCTGACAGGCCTCCTCGTCTGCCACGTGTCTCCGACCCGTGCCGGCCCTCCTGTGCCCGCTAAGCCTGCGCTAGCAGGCCCCTACCTACCACAACGGATGACCAAGGACGGTACCCTTCTACCTACCTAAGTGTGTGAGTGCTCGGAAAGATCAGTGACCTTACCCGCGACCTAGCTGTGGATCTCCTACCTACTATAGTACCTAATATATGTATCAAACTACCCAGCCGGTTTCATTCCTCTCTCTACCCTACCTACCTACCTATCTATACGTTAACGGCCTGCGCAGCCTACCTGCAAAGCCCTAGCCGTTACACCAGTATGATTGCTTCAATTGCAAAAAACAAATCGAACAATTAACACTAACGTTGTTAATTTAAAGTAAATTAACAACGAAAGTGTTAAATGTTCGAGTGTTAAATGTTGGAGTGTATTCTATTGTGAACAATCTGTGTGTCCTCACAACACAAGTATCCATCGCATGTTCATTTCACGCAATTGCTCCGTGTACAGACAAGGCTGTATGCCTTTGCCGTCAAGCAGTACGATGTACAACGAAGGCTCGTGCGGTAAGCCACCGGCGGCATGAACAGCGAGGCGGTAATCCGCGCCGTCACAACACCAGCGTGACGTCCACTGTCGTTATACACTGATTAAACAATACGGGACTTTGATACTACAGAAGCAATCACCGTGCACGGTTGCACGTTGATTGCGTTGTGAGATATTCTTAATTAAATTTTGTTGTTTGTTTCAGGTAAAATTTCCATAGAATTCTAACTCTGTAGAATGTTAACTCTCATCAATATTAAACGCCAGAGCATAATATACCAATACGTGCTAATAATATGCCAATACGTGAACATGAGAGTACGTGAACCTTCAGAGCACTTTCAGTTATCGAACGTACAACAACACGTGGAGTCTGGAGGATTTATTTATAAACTGTGGGTCCAGTGAACCTCGCAGTTTACTAAACAGTGCGGTGCGAGCCTGACACAATAGCGGTCCCACCGTAATAATACGAGTGACACCGATGGCTCGCGCCTTTATCAGGACCGCACAAGGGCATCGCCGAAATCTTAGCGATGGTCGACGCGGTAACTGTGGACTTCGACAATCTGGGAGAAGAGACAACAAACTACGAGGGAATACGGTGAAACAAACAAATCAATAATTACTAAAAGACGCAAAAAATGATCACGGACATAAACATTGTTAAGAATTCGAAGAATACTTTCAGTTGGCCAAAAGAACTAGCAAAATTTTCTCAGAAACGTTGTTAAATGAAAAGGCATTTCCTTAGAGAGGCATGTCGAGCGAAAAGAAGACACTTCCAATCATCGATTAAGGAATCAAATCGTTTACACGCATGAATTTGACTATGTATATTTTCGAGAAGCTCCGTGTTTATAAGTCAATGTGATTCATGTTGGAACCTCCACTTTATTTAAGCTCATGTGACTCATTGTTTTTAAACACGCCGTACCTATTTCACTTTTTCTATTAAAAATTCCCCTTTAGTCACTTAGTTGCTGAAAATATTACCCTTAACTTGACGTTATTCGACCATGACCAGTTTCGCAAACTAATATTCTTGTAGCATATGTCTTGAACACTTGGAAAGTTCGCAGTATCAGTAGCTTAGTTATATCCTTACAATAAAGGAGCAGTGGGTCGGATTACCTTGACTTAGACCCCGAGTGGCCCGCAATATGTTTAGTTACACCCCTTTTCCCCGCCGCCATCTTCGTCTTCACCTCCTGGGACGCCCACACACCCGCTCCGCAAATTGTCTACGTCTTGAGCCCGTAATTGAATTTATAATGGGTTAGTTTAAGGTATTTAGTGTTTTGCACGGGAGATATACGGGAGTCAGTGCGGAATGTATAAACGGCTCGCTATTCAACTGACGACGTCAGGCAAGTGGGCGGGGACCGCATGAAATATACAGAAGCAGATGGAATAAATAAAAGACGGCTTATACCTAGGGGTAGATATTATGGAATTTGAATGGTAAAGTTAAACTGACTTAATTTACGAACAAGACGCGGAAGCTTAGAAAAGCACTCATGATATAGAAAACCCTCGTGTAGGTATGTCTAATTTGTCCCTATAATAGACAATGAGACTGGTGCTAATTTAATGCATCCTTTATTATATGTTAACATTTAGATCCATAACTTTACCGCAGACTAACGAAAGTACCTATCGTTTGAATGCGACCAGTCCCCAGGTCCGCTGGCTGGACCTTTGTTTGTGAACACACCCTGAGCTCAGCTAAATAAACTCTCCGTAATGAAGTTTTGTTAATTAGTTTTCTTTGGTGAGTGGAAGAGCGAATACAAAGCATTCCGCTTCTTGGAGGATTTACTAAATAACAAACAAGTGGTGATTCTGAGAGGTGCAGATGTTGAGCCGGACTTGATTTCCTGTTTATTGAGACTTATGTTTTATAATAAGACTTTGCAAACTTCTTAAATGTTGTTTTGCTCTCTCCATGAAGTTATCATTTATTGTAACTTGTTTATGTTTTGCTGATTCAAAAGATATGAAATGTTGTGTCGTTTTCTCTGATTTTGTCTTTGTTTTAGCAAATTCTCATCTTCACCTTTATTTTCATATTATCATCTTCTGCTGTGCATTATATCACCTTATCCGCACGAGTCTCAGCAGATAACTGAAATTTTAACTTTCTTCCTACCTCCAAACATAACAAGAAACTGCAAGATAATAGAAATGCGTTTCAATTCAAGATGTTCGCAGCAACTCCGCCATAATTCCATAACAGCATTAGCGCGCAATATGCTAAGATATTCATCACGGCAGCGCGCGGCCGCCATGCGCCGCCCGCCAAGCGCCGCCAGTCCAACGAGCTAATTGCGTTACTAAACAAGGCGAGCTACCCATTAGCTTTATTACTGATCATCTAGTTTCTGTATTAGTTTTAAAGTTGCAGCCATTGTGACCTTTTGTGTGGCAGCGGGAAGTGGGTTAGTGGTCAGTTATTTATTTGTAATGTAACGTTGTGGCTTCACACCTGAACTTAGTCGAGTAGTTACTATGTTACTAAGTGGTTGAGCACAACACTAAATTACATGCCCAACACTAGTTGACTGACATTACTCATTCATTTCATCTGCAACCATCCATACTAGCGGTTCAATATGTAGAACCCCTAGATTTACCATGTGCCCCGAGTCTAAGGTGAGTTCATCATTATTATTATAACTATTATACTGTACTGTGTGCTCCTTGTGCCATCTGCAATGGTTATGCTCTTTAAGCCTGGCTTGTCACTACATAACCTAAAATCTACTGCACCGCATCTGACATGCGCTCTCTAACGCGCTTTCAGGGTTCTACATCCCGGGTTCTACACCTCGGCTTCTACACCTCGGCTTCTACACCCCGGCTTCTACATCCCGGATTCTACATCCCGGATTCTACACCCCGGCTACTACGTCCCGGCTCTTACGTCCGGCTAAGGACAGGACGCGTTGGCATGCTGCCAATGCCCGCTACCGAGTCCTTGCCGGGGCCTGGCCTACCTGCGGCCTACCGCCGCGAGCTACCTGCGGCCTAACGCCGAGTACTACCTGCAGGCCTGTGCTAACAGGCCTCCTCGTCTGCCACGTGTCTCCAACGTGTGCTACCCTACCGTTCCAGCTGAGCCTGCGCTGGCAGGCCCCTTCCTACTACAACGGATGACCAAGGACGGTACCCTTCTACCTACCTAAGTGTGTGAGTGCTCGGAAAGATCAGTGACCTTACCCGCGACCTAGCTATGGATCTACTGCCTAATATGTGTATTAAACTACACAGCTGGTTTCACTCATCTCCCTACACTACCTACCTATCCGTTAACGGCCTGCGCAGCCTACCTGCAAAGCCCTAGCCGTTACAGTAACAGTGGACACAATATGTTAGTAATAATATTTCTTCACAGCATTATTTTAGTAAAGCACACAGCTTATGTTAGTAAACTTAACCTACACACTTAACCACTGCCTTATAGATAAGAGAAAGCCTGCTACAAGCTCAACACCGATGTGGAAAGCTTGCAGCAGCGATTCACACACAAACAGTCCAGTCTGCTCGCAACACACTGCAGTAGTTATGAGTTCACAAACATATTTTTAGGTGTTGGAGAATGTATCCATAACAGTCATGTATAAATCAGTCAGGTACCTACTGGTTACTTTTAATTATGAGTAAGTACTTTTTAAGGACACCTTGTAAATCTTAAGACTTTCTCCAATATTATTACTGCAGTCACAAATAATTATTTTGCTACCCTTCCTCTTTCTTGTAGTAGAATGCAGATAATTCCATAATATCCCGAGCCGTGTCAACGAGTCAGTAGTCAGTACGCCCACCGATGTGACGCAAAATTCAAACTCAAACTCAAAGCATTTATTTCAAATAAACCAATTACAGGCACTTTTGAATTGTCAAAGGGTCGGTCAGTCAGAAAATATGAAGCTAGTTGCCCATTCCAAAGTGTAGTAGGTTCCTATGGAGAAGAACGGGCAAGAAACTCCACGGACACTCTTTCACAATCACAGCTACTATGGTGGTATGGATCAGTCCCACCCTACCTCCAGGGGTATGGGTATGATCAGGGTATACTGGGTTCGATAAGCTAGAATATTTGGAAGGCTATTTGGCAGAATCTTGACATTGGCAGAACACACTTGGCATAATTTTCTTTAAACGAATATTTTTAAGGCTGAAAAATTGTTTAAAATTATTGTTTGGCCGAATGTTTTTATGTCCGAATTTAAAATGGTATACTTTTAAGATGGCAGAATTTTATTTGGCATAACGTTTATTTAGAGCGACGATTATTTGGTATAATTTCACTTAGCATACTATGAACATGGCAGAATTTCATTTGGAATAATTTTATTAGGCATATTGCCATTTGCCCACCTGCATCGCTGGGGTGACCGACAATTTTTTTTTCCGACTCTCTGGCACCCGCGCGTAGCTCGAAGGCAAGGGAGGGCAAATTTTTTGACCGAAGATAATATTGCGAGCGTAGCGAGTGCATATGTGTCAAAGCGAGTCTATTTTTAGAGCGAATGTATATTTATAGAACATGACGTCAGCCGCTTATACAACCTCCTTGCAAAAAAATACTCGATTATTATGTATAAGAAAAGTATGCCAAAAGATGATTCTAACTGTAAACTACTCGATTATTATGTATATCAAAAGTATGCCAAAAGATGATTCTAACTGTAAACTACTCGATTATTATGTATATCAAAAGTATGCCAAAAGATGATTCTAACTGTAACCTACTGGATTATTATGTATATCAAAAGTATGCCAAAAGATGATTCTAACTGTAAACTACTCGATTATTATGTATATCAAAAGTATGCCAAAAGATGATTCTAACTGTAACCTACTGGATTATTATGTATATCAAAAGTATGCCAAAAGATGATTCTAACTTTTAACTTTTCTGAGATGTGATGCTTTTTATGACTACCGATATGAAGTGTAGGTACCTATGCCAAAAGACGATTCTGACTGTGAACTCTCTGCTATATGATGGTTCTGCTTTTAATTATTATGGATAATGAAATGTATGCCAAAAGACAATTCTGACTGTTAACTTTCTATGTGATAGTTCTGCTTTTTTTTAATTATTATGGATATGTTTATGCCTAAAGATGATTCTGACTTACAAAATTATGAGTTTTGAATGTATGCTACGATTTTCTGCGAAATGAAGTTTATCCTATCCGTTTTTACGCAAAATAATTATTATGACATATAAAGTTCTGCCAGAAAAGGTAGACCCGTCTCGATAATGGTGCGTGACACGACACCCCGTGACTGACATTGTTACGGAGACGTGACGGACCCGCGGTCATGTCGTCTGGCGGGTGAAAAGTATCATGGGTCGATAGTATTATAATGCAATCTTTAATTATAGGTTAGAGTGGGCCTACAACGTATAATAAATAAACCGAGCAAATCTATCAACGCTATTCATGTATCCTCTCGCACTTCATAATTAAATTACGTGAAGAGCATCTCAGTACGAACGAATGGGGAGCGATCAGAAACGTCGTCTGTTTCTAAAGAGAACACTCAACCGCTCAACACGAAACTTTCGCATTAACCGACTTGGATCAGACTTCCTCGCCAAAGTAATATTTCATGTTTCCCAAATTATATTTGTGAAATGCAAATCAGAGTATCACAAAGTCGAGCAAAATGAAGTGGTATTAAGAACAAAAGGGCTAAGAAGTTTCTAAGTCAGTCCTTGTAATCCCTGAAGACGTGTTCCTCAGCCTGGCGCTTTAGTAAACTGAATAATTTATTGGACTTAACAAGGATTAATATGTCCTGGGACCGTCAAAATATGATCCCGGGGGCGCCGGCGGGGGTTGAGCGCAGCATTCTGATCAAAGTGCTCCGGTATGACGTATACTGCGATTTGTTTCAACGATACGACGTGTCGGAGTTCATTAAAGGTTTCAGAGGATCCGGTAAAGGGTTGTGCTAAAGGGATGATGCCGATGTACTGTTTTGACGGCGAATTCAATTGTTGTTTTAATATAACGGGCACGTTAGAGCTCTTTACAAATGAAATCGGAACTATAGAAATCGGAACGTTTAATTTAATCAAATGTAAGCTTAAATGTAATGCTATCTGCCGCCTCCGTGGCGGCTCATAGGGATTATAATAATTATTCAGAGGCATCAGACAGCTGCACTTAAAACATGATGTCATGCCCAGACCTGGTTTCTAAACCTGGAGCTGAGTTTAGGAGAGTGCTTTGCATAGTTTCAACAGCTCATTATCATATGACAGATAAAATGATTCGGCGCGAGGTAAAATAATGAAAGGTAGGTCCAAGCCACAGTAGACAGATAAGTTAAAACCGAACATCGAGAGAAATAAAAATGTGTCGGAAGCTTATTTTAAATACTTTCGTATATTAAATAACTAAATTGCCAAATTAAAATTCCCTAAGTTTTGTGTTACGTGAAGCAGAAAAGATTATAAATGAAATCTTACGAAATTCGATCTCAGAATTTCTGTTCCATTTAAAATCTCTCAACTTAAAATGTCCAAGCGTGAAATCTGCCAGTGCGAGTAGGGACAGCTCGGTGCGACACGGTGCGACTCGGTGCGGCTCAGAACGATCCGGAACCTATTCGACATCGCCCCGGAGTGACGTTATCAGCATCCAGGACTCAAACCTAGATCCCTGTGACGCATTTGCTCGGAAATGTAGCGGCAAAAATATACGTGATATTTCAGTTGGAATGTGTTGAAAACATTTATTTTGACGGTGTCTGAATGAGATGGGGTGAAAGGAGAACAGCTTTGTGACGAACGAGCGGTGGTGAGGTAAATGTAAGTACCTACTGAGAGAGTGGTTGTGGTAATATGTCAAACACGTTACGATAACGGGTGACTTGATAATTATTTTGATTTCCT
Organism: Lithophane semibrunnea; assembly: GCA_947363905.1. Classification (NCBI taxonomy): domain Eukaryota; kingdom Metazoa; phylum Arthropoda; class Insecta; order Lepidoptera; family Noctuidae; genus Lithophane; species Lithophane semibrunnea. The sequence continues at coordinate 436,698 of OX376196.1, forward strand.
CGATAAAAAAAACAATCAATCTGCCTAGCCTTTTCCCAACATGTTCGGGACGGCTTCCAGTCTAAGCTGAATAAAGTTTTAAATTAATCTGAATACCAGTATTTTACATGGAGCGCAGGCCTATCTTACCTCCACAACCCAGTAACTGGGTAATACGATACCCCTTGGCCAGACTGGTTGTCACTTTTAAGGTCTCTGCACACAGCGGGCGTGGCGTGGCGGGCGCGGCGTGACCGGGCGCCGACGCGGCGCTGGCGCGACGGGAGCGTTCACACTGCGGGCGCGATCACGTCCCGCCGCGCCCATTCACGCCGACCGTTTAGCGACGCGATTCATTCATCAAAAAGATGTTGAGCGATTCAGACGTGGAAACACTCTTGCTCTTATTTGCACTAGCTAAGAAAAACAACGTAAATGGAAATGGGGGCATGAAATAAATCAAAAACGTGCCGTCGCGCCGCGCCCCGCCGCGTCGGAGTTGTATTCGCGCTCGGTGCGACGCCGGCGTGGCGCGACGGTTCGCGTCGCGCCGAGCGCGGCGGCTCTGTGTGGCGTCGTCCATAGTAACTAGTACATTACAACTGCTCAGCGTCGCGTCGCCGCCCGGTCACGCCGCGCCGCGCCCGCTGTGTGCAGCGACCTGTAACGACTGCCAAAGATCCACGAATGACAATCGGGATCAAACAACAGCTTAACGTGCTTTCCGAGGCACGGAGGAGTCTCGGTATGTAAAGATGGTCACCCATCCACAGACCCGGCAAGTGTAGCTTAACCTGATGGATCGACCCGTGCGGCTGTTATTACTTAACCTCGAGCTGTCTTCGATTTCCTCGATAAACAATGAAATATTATAACATGCGATTTCTCATTAATAATAAACGTACGTCTGCTGGATATATAGATACACCCCGAGTTATCTAGCAGTTATGTATACTATCTGATCGTCACGATCACCATCAAACACACTTTGTTGGAACTGCTAGGATTATAAAGCTGTCAAATAAATTTACTGCTGTGCCTACTGTGTCACAAGGTGAACCTTTGCTCCCTTTTCCGTAACACATAAAGGTCATAATCTAGAAGCAGTAGGGCGACTTATAAGGAATTATATCTGGTGTCGACATGCCTGCCTGTATGTGCGTTTGTCGCGCGACACCTCGCGTCTGCGCCCACCTATTGTCCACTTGAGTCATGTTTGTCCATCAAGCGCTCGGCTTCCAGGCTATAACTACACTCGCAGGTATTTTTATTATCTGTTTATATTTGCATTTCGTCTAACGAATATTTTTCTCCGTAGCATAGAATATTTTCACGTATGTAACAAAAATTTCCAACGTAGCATTCCGCTGTTGTAAGTCTAAAGTATTTTTCATTCATTCTACAATAATACCTGTTAATATTTAAACAAATGTTTTTATTAAATTAAACAAAGATAGGTAGGAAAGGAAGGATACCTACACATTTTTTTAATGTTAATCTCTATTTATTTCAGCGCTTCAAGTGTCTGCGAACAAATTGAGTTATTTAAAACAATACGATCCATAAAGCGTAGTGGACACTTGCCAACAGCGGGCGACGGGCGAGACGGTGCGCGGCGTGACTCGGCGTAGCGCGGTAACAAAATAGTCGCGGTGCGGGGCGCGGTAACGAGCGACGCAGATGTGTGGAGAGGCGCGATAAAATTTAACGACACGCGCGGACGACACGCAAACGCTGACGCCGCGCGCCGCCGCGAATATACGAACACCGCCTTACGTTCACATCGAATTTTCATTGTCACATAAAAAGGATTTTTGTGCAGTAAAATATCTGATTAGAGTCGCATATATAAAACTTTTCGTGCCAATAGTGTCTGTACCGTGACTAAGAATATCGGTATAAAAATACTTTACTACACTTATGCTGGCCTATAAAATATTCAGATGTCTATTAATTCCATAATATTATTCTTGGAAGCATTGCACAATTAACCAACGGAGGCTACCTTATGCAATATTTATTGATACAAACATCATCAGATAACGCTAATACCACAGTGTTAGTACACTAGTTGTAACATACCCACATTGTATCGCAGCAAATCATGACGTGTTAACCTTTCACGATTTTCGTCGGAATATTTTATCTATTGCATCTTCATTACTATACTAAATCTGTCAGTGCTATTAATAAAGTGAATTGATTACAAACACTAGTGCGAGTGGAGTGGTAGGCTGGTGGGCCGGTCGCATCGTTTGAACGACGCTCTGAGGATAGTCTGCTTGACAATCAAGTGGCCGTAAAGATTTTAGGGCTCAGAATTCATACATTTACTTCCAGTGTCATATTTTGTGTGAGACGTAACTTTTTGTGTACAGTTTAGCATATAGTGACAAGCGAGCAACGTTCTGACTGCTAAAATGTTGTCTTTTGTAGTGTTTCAACGAATTTGTTTAAGAATATCATAAGTGGTTTCTGTGCACTTCACTCAGTATGTGTGCAAATATCTTCAAACTGTTTGTTTAGACCACTTACATAACGACCATTACAGCAGTGTTCAGAATAACTGGTAACAATACTTTATGGAACGACATAGGATAACAGTAGTTGTGAATCGGACGCTGATTCAGCTGTATCTCAGCTTAAGTGCTACTTTATTTGAGAGCTAGTGTAGTACGACAGTGTACAGGGCAGTGCAGCCGCCGGGCGGCAGGTGTCAGTGCGAGGACGGCCGCGTGTCGGGCGCGCCTCGTGTGCAGCGCGCCCGACCGTGAAAGTGAACTGGCTAAAAATATGTTTGTACGAGTTCGTAAAAATTTATCGTTATTTTTGGAGCTTAGAACAAAAGTATTTTCTTTCTAATATCTAGCTTTACAAACAGCACTAGAGCTTCTTATACAATTTAAACCGAGATCTATTATTGACAAGCATTGTGTACCATTTCTTTTCACCAACATCGATCACGAATGAATGTCGTCGTAGTCAATCATAAATTGATGTGCTCCACATTTCAATCAATGCGTCGCTTCGACTCCATTTGTGTTATAAATCGAGTTTATAAAGTTATATGAGAAATGGGGTCGGAACGACACATTATTTTTATTTTCCTCGCACGTTTGGGCTCCATCAATTTGCGGTAGGTGGCAGACGATTTCAATCAAATTGTAAATGTGTTCGCATATTTTATCATGTCAGACATTTCTTTTTATGAGATGTCACAGTTTGTGTTCTTTCTTGATGTTACCTTCATCATCTTAAATAATAACGTTTAATTAGCACATAAACAATATCTGTGGCAAGGCCTTGCAATCACTTGTCAAACAATTTCATCTAATTTGATTTATATTTTGTTTTAATTTTTTTTTAAATGTATATTATGCTTATTCTATTATGAGTCTATGTTACTAGATTCATGATCTATAAATTAACCCACTACCGTTCATTCATTAAAATGTCAGATGAGACAGTCAACGTAAACCAAAAGAACGCATCAGTAACCGGGCCATCTGAATGGTATAAGTTTCCAAAAATACACGCGATGCGACAAGTCGTAAATTAGCGCGACAGATTGACGCGGCGCGACACCCCGACACCGCTTGTCAAGCACTGACAAACTTTATTTTTGTCACTCGTTTGCCGCTGATTATTGCATTGTTTTGTACGAGACGAGGAAAGAATGTCGCTTGTGACCAGGATAACAGTTATATTTACCCAAAGATATGTAACTTTACTTGATCCTTAGCGATACATAATCCACTCAATATTATTTTAATAAGTGCGCAATTTCTTTAAATTCAATTTCTTAGCTGAACTACTTCACACAGATGTTAAGATAACAAACTGGCTTATTTATCGCTTCCGCTGCAGCTACAAACACTAAGGTTCGCAAAAGCGTCGCTAACGAAGTTTGACAGTGAAACGCAACGTCGCCGTGTGTGGCGACCCTAAGTGCACTAACATTGAGATTAAGTAAGGTTTTTCACACATTTTTTATGCCCAACATTGGCACATTAGAATCCCCATCTGTCACGCTGAAGACGAGAATAGCTCCAAGTTACACAAACACGTGGGGTGCAAACAGGAATGCTTTTAAACGCCTCATTGAATGTTGACGTATGTAATTTCAGATTCTTTACAAGAAGTAAGTGCGACCGTCTTCGACAACGCCTGTTTCGCCGTGTCACAGTTTTTGTTAAACTTAAAGAGCGTGTTTCCAAACACTTTCGGGGGAGATTTTATCGCGAGCAACAACTTTTTGATCTTCCCATGGACTTTCATGGGAAGGTAATAATACCCTAAAAGGGGCATGGAATTTGAAGTAGATTTAATCAAAAGCTACCAAGTGCTCCAAGTTGGAGTGATTTTACAGTTAAAAGTTTGCGCTGAGTGTGGAGTGTAAGTGATCGGAGTTGTTCTGAATATAGACGGTGCCGTGCATTTAATGAGGAGCTGGTCAATTTGGCTGACAATTCACTTTGACTAAGGATCATTTAGTCAAGAGTTAACTGGCATTAAAACAGCCTAATTGTGCAGTAGAATCAAAGAGTGCCGTGCCTTAACATTACACTTCCTTCATAAAGCTAGGAGCTACAATAGTCACTTCCATACCCGTCGTCTTAACTTTTGATGTCAAGTGCCGTGGGCTCGCTACTTTGAACCCCTCTATGACGTTTATTTGTTTGTCCTCCTTCCGATTTGAGTTATTTTATAGCACCGCCTTTGAAATGCCATCTTTTGAGCTTTCAAACTTTTAACTTCCTCATAATTTTACGGCTGATGTATATCGAGCACTGATGACCCAGTTAATAGTACATTAAATATGTCTAATTTTAGAAACGACGTTTATGCTTAAGTAGTACCTAATAAAACTTGATTTGTCGCGCTGTCGCGGACCACTATAAACACGTGAAAATAAGAGCATCGTTATCGAGTCGAGATCAGTTATCAATTTGGGCCGATGTCCTATAGCAATGAAATTATTTACCTGAGTATCGCGATCACACCAGGAAGTATTCACGTCACTCGGAATGTATTATTGGAAACCCCTTGTATAACTACTATTAAAGGCGAAAAAGCTTCCCTCTTGATAAGTAAAATGAATTGTAGCAATCCATTACGAAATCAAGACAACGTGGACTGTAACCAAGGCAATAACTGATAAAGCATGATTAACTATGACAGGAACATTATCAACGAATGCAAATATTTAGATAAGAGCGGAATAAGCAATATTCAGCCGGAGAGAGCAGTTCTAAGTTTGTGAGCCAATTCAACAGTCAATAAAGTAATAAGTGATTTCCATATAGATGACTCGACAAAACAGTTCACTTCACTTCTACGCTGAGAGAAACCTCATTGAGCACTAATATAGATGTAAATTCACCTTCATTAGATATGAACCCTGAACAGGTAAATATACTATTGTATTTGCATCGTGTAGCAGGGTAACGGTGTTGCTGAAAATTGAACTGATGTGGAATATTTTGCGTATATTTTTAACCGACTTCCAAAAAGGAGGAGGTTCTATGTTCGACTTAATGTGGCTAAAAACGAAAAAGCAAAACGAAAGACTCCGACTTCCGAAATTAAAGTTATTTTTCACTTTGTAGTGTTTTTTTTTTGCTTATTCCCAGGAGCTCCGAATAATTTTATTCCCGGCTGCTCCAAATTAAAAAAGCAATATAATAAAAGTTAATAAAATCTTTCGCATGGGCTCCAAACATTTTTAAGTACAGATTGCACAAAAAATTATATAGTTACAATAAAATTAATTTATGACTCAACAAGATAGTTAATTGATTCAGGCGTGACTTTGCGGAAATCCATTATAAAATACAATAGACGCTGATATATTTAGTAACCTATTCCGCTTGACTATTCTTCAAGAGTCATAAAAACCCTGTAAGAAATCGACACGTGTTTCACCTCTCAACGAGGCATCTTCAGGATGACGATTGACCAATTGCAAACCAGAACGCGACGTGTTACCACACCAAGCGCTGGACACAGAGTGAATCAAATCGCCCGACACCCCCACTTATATAGGATTGCTGCTCGGCGCTGATTGGCTAGGACCGTTATCAGTGCGATAAGCGCGATAAGGGGCGAACAATCGCAACAAAGGCGACCTTGGAATACTGGTATTTAATTCGTTCAACAGTGTAACGGTCGCTGTATTATTTTTAACAATTTCTAAACTCTCTAATACTGACATTTTAAATCCTTTATCACAAGTGTGTAAAATTTTGAATGTGTTATTATTATTTAATGAATGACCTGAATCTATTAAATGTTGAGCAAAATGAGATCTTTCTGGACAACTATTCCTATAAGCTGCAATATGTTCCTTATATCTTGTTTGGAAATTACGACCAGTCTGACCTATGTAAATACCATTACAATCATCGCAATGTAATTTGTAAACACCTGATTTTTTATGGTTTTCTAAACGATCTTTTCCGATTGTAATGGTATTTACATAGGTCAGACTGGTCGTAATTTCCAAACAAGATATAAGGAACATATTGCAGCTTATAGGAATAGTTGTCCAGAAAGATCTCATTTTGCCCAACATTTAATAGATTCAGGTCATTCATTAAATAATAATAACACATTCAAAATTTTACACACTTGTGATAAAGGATTTAAAATGTCAGTATTAGAGAGTTTAGAAATTGTTAAAAATAATACAGCGACCGTTACACTGTTGAACGAATTAAATACCAGTATTCCAAGGTCGCCTTTGTTGCGATTGTTCGCCCCTTATCGCGCTTATCGCACTGATAACGGTCCTAGCCAATCAGCGCCGAGCAGCAATCCTATATAAGTGGGGGTGTCGGGCGATTTGATTCACTCTGTGTCCAGCGCTCGGTGTGGTAACACGTCGCGTTCTGGTTTGCAATTGGTCAATCGTCATCCTGAAGATGCCTCGTTGAGAGGTGAAACACGTGTCGATTTCTTACAGGGTTTTTATGACTCTTGAAGAATAGTCAAGCGGAATAGGTTACTAAATATATCAGCGTCTATTGTATTTTATGACTCAACAAAAAAAATACTTTTGTGATATGGGAATCTTGATTTTTTATATTAAATGGAGCCGTTTAACATTAAAATTTTAAGGCATAGGGTTAATTTGTGATATAGGAAGCTGTGACTTTTATTGTATTTTGTTTTTTAAAGTAGATTAAGGTATTAAACGAGAAGACAGTAATTTTTAATTAACGTCATATTGTATACCATAAATTCGATTTGTGATGATTACATAAAGTGCATTGTGAGATTATTTTTTAAATGTTACAAGTACATACATACTTAGCACATTATGATTAATTTGTGACTACCTATGTGGTAAAACTATGAAATTATAACAATAATGTTAGCAATTTGTGTTTTGTTGACCTTACGCAATTTGGGAACAATTTTAGTATTTTATTATTTAAGTAACTAATAAAATTATGGAGCTCTTGGGAATCAATGTATGGAGAGAAATTGTGTGGAAAACAATAGATTTGGAGCTCCTGCGAATAAAGCTTTTTTTGTAACCTACTCTTGCAAAAACGTTGCAAAAACAATCCGAAAGGGATTGTTTTTGGATTACTGATAAGTAATGAAAGGGATTGTTTTTGCAACGTGATAAAATCCCAGTAAATTCATTTAACTATTGAATAAATATAATATAGGTATTGTACTTATTGTATAAATATAATATCGGTATTGTACCTATTGAATAAATATAATATAAGGTATTGTACCTATTGAATAAATATAATATAAGGTATTGTTCCTATTGATAAATTATTCATTTCATTCAGATTGGTGACCGTAACGTGAACGTGGTGTTATAAGCAGATACGAGGTTTGTTGCAGAGTGAACTTGAAAACGAATCTATACTTGTAACCATAATAAAATTATAGTAGTTAATTGATTCAGGCGTGACTTTGCGGAAATCCATTATAAAATACAATAGACGATGATATATTTAGTAACCTATTCCGCTTGACTATTCTTCAAGAGTCATAAAAACCCTGTAAGAAATCGACACGTGTTTCACCTCTCAACGAGGCATCTTCAGGATGACGATTGACCAATTGCAAACCAGAACGCGACGTGTTACCACACCGAGCGCTGGACGCAGAGTGAACTCTGCAAAGTGTCACTTGATAATTATTTTGATAATTCATATTTGGTTAGGAATTTAATTTAGGCATTTCCTATCACTACTGCATCTGATCGAGGTAGGTTTAGTTTTTCGCTATTAGCAATCTTAATTATTAATATGCAAGCCCCAGCAGAAGCAACGGTCTGCTCGAGTATTTACAACAGGTAGACTCTCAGTATCAAGCTGTTTACCAGCGATTTATTGCGATCCTTAAACTCTATCTTATCGACTGTGTAAGTTAGTGTTGCGTGCGGCTTTGAGGTGCCCGACAGACCGACACTCGGTTCATTCTGTGCATAGTAAGCCAAAGAGAGAAATAGCACCAATACCAGAACTACTTCTCAAAAATAAAAAGAGACAGTTGACGATACCAGTAACATGACGTTGGACTCCATTTTTGGACACAGATGGGCGATACGGGGTGATTCTAAAGAATTTCATGAGTCCTTTTCCTTTGTTCAGTGATATCACAAGTAAACACAAAACTACAGTACTGCACTGTAAAGACAGTGCAGTGACTGACTTTACAATTAGCTAATAAAGTCATTCACAGCTGAGTGAACAGTAATACTAGTGGTACAGTTAAACCCGCTACAGAGAAACAAACCGAAGTAACAAGTAACGCAGCAGTTAGATAGAACAATAACAAAGCAGTTATTAGGGCTAACATGCGCTATTTTAAGATTCTTGTGCAGGCACGGAGCCAGACGCAGACTGAATTACAGGTTAGACGCTAACTCGCTGAAACGGTGTTAAATTACAGGCTAGCCCGAGTGCCGAGCGCCTATTGACAACGATTTTCACCTGAAAGAGTGTGGAAGTGTCAACGACACAGACGTGTAGGGGCTAGCTATTGAAGGTTAAAAAATGCTTCCTAAAATACAAGTAGATATGAAAGTACTGTGTATAAGCCAATACATTGATATAAAATATTTTAGTGAAAAAAGTTTTGTTTATCAAAAAAAAAAAAACCCTAGTAGCTGGGGTAACAAGGCGAAACTAATTTCGAACCATGGACAATGAAAACATTTCATCAACCTTTACAAGCCAGGTTTATTTTCAATTCTACATTTACAAGAATCAATAAACAACAAACGAGTCTCACGCGGAGGACTCGAGACGAACACAGATCCGTAACACAAGTTCTCAACGAAACTGACGGAGCTGTTGAAAAATTCATTAGCTTGAGGTATCACCCTCGTAACATTACATCGTTCGTTCCCTCTGCGCGGCACTTAAAAACACCAGCTTTTTTAACGCGTCATAACGCGTCAGCGTTGAATCTTTCATGTGAATAATAGGTCCTTGGCGTTAAGTCCTTCAAGCTGAGAAAAAAAAGTGATTTTTATGTCTCAGTCTACCAGTTGCTGTTGTCAAGTTTTGCACATTGTTAAGTAGTCACTGATCTATTTACACCTTATGTAGAGAGCGAGTCGCGGTCCAACCTTTACCAACATTATCAATTTAGCAGGGGTTTAGACATAGATTAAACTTTCTCCACGCTTATTAGAAAACGCATGAAGAATTGCGCCATCCGGGACTCACATGGCTGGGACCATTCGGGAGCAACGTTTACGAAACATGACAATTTTATTGTTAGGAAAGTTGATGAGTCGATTTGATAGTTGTATGGAAATATTGAAGGCAAAATCAACGCCAATGACATGAGGAGCGATGGGGTGCGGGGCGAGAGGCCCAGAGGGTCTAACGGTTCATGTCCCAAAGGACTAACTTACCCTCTAAGCTCGTGATCAACCTTTCTGTGTATTTTTGACTCCAATCGCGTACAATCGAAGGAAAAGTTACAGCTGTCTATATTACACAGATGCGGAACTCTAAGACGTTCAAGATGGAGATTATGAATAAAAGATTTGATATTAAAATGGGAATCACGATGCAAGATGCAGTATTTACCCTTGCGGAAAACAATGCTTTTATGTTCAGGAAAATAGATGTTTTTTTAGATGACGAGGCTACCCTCTCGATGATAATAAAACTTAAAGCCCAAAAGCATATTAGAAGGTTCGCAGCTTACTGCTGTGCGTCAACAGTTTAAAAACAGCCATTTCCTTGAGCCCCTCTGTTCGTAGACAGCGCGCTGCTAACGTCAGTTCAGTGTGTTATAAAAACTTTTGTTTGTTTCAGTGCGAGCGGCGAGGGCTCCTATTGTAGCCGTTGCCGCTGATATCGTCGATACCGTCTGGACTCCCAAATCGTTTTCCGATAGTATTTTATATGTAATGGACAATAACACATGCTCGAGGGCCTATTGTAACTCGCGAGTTTATATGGATGACCCGCTTATATTGGAAAACTTCCTCCATACTTGCTCCCTGAATTTATAATAGGGATTTTTCTTTTTCTGTCCAACGTCGACCCGAAACATTGAGCGGCAGTAAATTGTAGTTTTATTTTAAACGATACGCGGTTAAAGGATTTGCCGGATCCAAATAATGGAGATAGGGTTGCGGATTATATTGCTAGCGATTGTAAAGGGTAGTGGACTTCGGTTGCGATTACTTGCGATTTCCTCTACGGAAAGATTGAGCTCATTCCTGATAACCTTGTCGGTTAAACTGAAATTGGGGTGTACCTTTAGATAATACAGGGACAATATTTATTACTTAGAAGTAATTCACATTTAGGCGCAGAATGTCGCAGTACTTTCACTTTACAAATTAAATACGTAGTCGGCATTACACGAACCGCCGATCAATCAACGTTTGATTGTTGGAAATACGTCAAATCGTTTTGTCAAAGTTTCCCCTAAGGGCAAGGGCGTATAGCATACATTCGTAAACATATGATTATAACTCCTGAACGGCTATTATTTGCCGGGCCTTAACCGTGGCCCTATAAATAGCGTTCACGGCGCCACACACTCGCTGCAACAGACTGACAGACAGTAATTTCCCGACATTCAGACGTCATATAACATTCATAATGGCCTCCGGAAGGATTTTAAAATGTACGCCAAGGAAATGCACCGCCCCAGTCAAGTTTACGATTAGTTCTGACATTGTGATCACATTATGGAAACCATAATTCAAAACGTTTCTGAAGTGGTCACGTATTATTAGAGCGAGCTTGTTCATCCTTTGATGTTTGTGGGTTTTTAGTTGAAGTATTGTGTCTCAAATGAGAGCTATAAGAAAATACAGCAAAAGCCGTTTCGGAAACTCAGATGCCTTTTAGCAGGGTATCGACAGCACTAGCAGGCTATCAACTTTTATACCGACATCTGTAATCACTACACCGTTATAGTAGGGCAGCAATTTACTTGAAATTCTATCTACACCGCAAGACCAAAACAAACTTCGGAAGTTACAGATCCTAAGCAATAATAACCTTTAGGAGTGTATCAAAAATAGTTGTATTGGCACGCAACCACCGCGTACCGGAGTGCAGTTGTGACGTTAACTGCATTAGAGAATTGATAGCGGTGAAGGGTTATGGCGGTTTTATTGTCCGTAGAGGAGCCAGGGCGGTGCCTTGTTCAGTTGTTCCGCGCTTTCAAGGTTCCGTTGAACGTAGTTCGTTGTGCTGGTTATTCTAGAATTGTTTTATGTCTACGTTCACCTATCTTTATAGATTTTGTTATAAAAATACTGCTTTAACTGTAGTCTTATAGAAAATTCCAGTTCTTATAATAAAACAAAGTAATAATATTTGAGACATTTCACCCGACTATAAGCTCCGACAATATCCCGGCGTTCGACATCACTACCCAAATACCGAAATGTTGTTACCCAAGAATACCCAATCACTGTACGATTGATGTTTATTGTCGCTCACCATAAACATTACTAGTTTTATGTGGCGCTTTATTTATTCCTGTGAGTATCGCTATTTCCACGCACCGAGTCCACGCGTGTTCAACTGGTGTCAATTAGCCACCATGATTAATTAAATTTTGCGGGTAATGAAAATCGTTGCCGCTAATTAGAAGTACCATTCGTCATACACCCAATCCTGTGCGGCACTCGAGCTTTTATTTTCAAGTGTTCTTTAGGAACATATAGTGAGTCATTACCGCGTTAATATGGATTGTTCACTGAACTCCTGAGATTGTTTGCGGCTCCCACGCAAATACCGTCCTAATAGATCCTTTAACGACGTCCCATTTGAGAATAAAGCAGTGCTAATTAGAGAACCCCTGACATAAAGTGATGGTCCTATGTGGTGGGGCGCGAGGGGCCGATCGATTGCTGAGGGGTCGCGCTTCGGACGCGATGTCCGCCCCACACACCACACACAAACATTACAATGTCCCTATTACTTAAGCTGAGAACTTACGACATAAAAACCTAATATCATTAACAGAGATTAGATTTTCAAGGATGACAATTGTGGTACGGGTAGTAAAATGTGGGGTCACGGGTAGTAGAATGACCCACAAAAAATATTTTTATGTGAAGGATAGTACCGAATAACCTCCTGTTTGCTTGGCCTTTAAAATAATTGAATGTACTTACCTATAGCTTAACTAGTCTCAAAAGATTTTAGCTTTAGTACTCGTAGAGTGCAATACTTTAGTCTAGTGCAAAAAACAATGCTTTTGTAAATAACTTCTTTGCGCTTTTTAAAGTCCAGTGATATCTTTAGGAAAGGAGTCTAGCGGACGACCATTTGCGGTTACGAACATCCGCCATGAGTTATACGGAAACAGAATATGAACCACCACGTCGACATGTCTGTAATGAATTGGATTATTTTACAGCTGTTAAATTGGAGTAAATTGTAAGACGGATAGTTTTAACACAGCAACCAAGTAAACAGTGTGTAGTGTGTGTATCTTTTCCTTTGATATTTGACTCGTATTAAGCTGTTGGTAGGTAAGCCGGGTCTCCCTTCAATGTTGTCCCTGCGACATCATCATTACTGACCGTGGCGCAAGTTTGTAAGGGTAGCCTTTCATGTCTGCCATAAATGTGACTGAGTTGCAATGTTTTATTTGATTTTATTTAATAACTTTTGGTCACTTTAGTTTTTACTACGAATGGAAAATTATATAAGTAGTTTTTAAAATTCAATTTTATTTGGGCTGGAATTTGACTTGATTAACTTACTTCGGGGCGGGCCGGGCAGCGCCACTGTCATCGAAGAAAAACTTTTATAATACACTAGGTTTTGCTCGCGACTTCGTCCGCGTGTTTGTTCTTCCGCGACACAACGTCGCATCACATCGGCTGCCCGCCGTATTACTTCTTTTTCGCTTAGCGTTCTTTCTGATTGTTTCCCATTTTACTCGGGTCGTAGCGTGATGTTAAATATCATATAGTCTTCTTCAAGAATTGAGCTAACAAATGCAAAAGTAAGTTTTCGAATCCGACTGGTACGAGAGATTAGAGCGTTGAAACAAAAAACTTTTCAGCTTTATTATTTGTATAGATAATTATTGTTGAAGTGGAACAACAAAACAAACTTCTGCTCCTGAATATTACCATCGTAAAGGGTTACAATAGCGTCGTAGAGTACATTCGGTTACCTTAACACCGCTTGGGTTGCGTGGCAATAACGATAGAAGTGGAGCCTGCCTCGGGGAGCCCTAGGCTTATTAACTTCCCGGCTGCTCCGTTATGGACCTCCGGAGACCGACTGTTTGCGAGGGCCGAGGATTTACTCTGACCTTTATAATCGTTCGATACTTGACTCAGCGATCATAACTAAGCGACAATACTAGGTGATTTCATTTGGATGCTTGCCATTGTTTTTTGGTATTTTAATGGTAAAGTTCTTCATAAAAAAAAAGCAGTTTCGAAAAGCTATACCTGATTACAATGACAGGTTAAGGCACTTTAATATGATTAGCTTAAAAGAAAGACGTGACCATTCTGACTTACTAATACTTCATAAAATTATAAACGGTTCCATTGATGCACAATTGATCAACTATTTTAACTTTAGGTCTAGCCAACGTAGTAAGCGTCATCATCGTATTTTTGTGTTACCTACATCCACTTTGAATACTACATTTAATAGCCCCCTCACACGTATGGCAAGGCAATATAATGATAGGTCCAACTTGTCGGATTGCCCTATTGATATTTTCTCTATGAGTTTCGCTTCGTACAGACGCTCCCTATTTAAACAGTTCGATGAGTGTTCGTCTGTCTAGCTCTAATTGGTTTGATTTATAGTGTTCTAGATTAAGGTCTACTAAACACACTTTTTGAATGTTCTCCTTTGTCTCTAACTTTTCACACGTCAATGTCATGCATACCTGTTATTTGCATGGTTACTGAAATGCCTATTTTAGATGCTAATTAATTGAATTGTAAGTGACTGTGCTGTTGGTGTGCTTATCATAAATAAATAAATAAATAAATAATTTCAATAAACTTTTTCTTTTTCTTTCATTTCTTTATTTTGTTTTTTTCGGAAAAGCAAGCTCTAAGTTTCTCAAAAATTATAAAAAATACAGTTGTTTTGCTCAGGATTTACTGGTACAATGGTAATATTATAATAAAATGTTACTTAAATCTCGATAATCAAATCCTCACGTCATAGTTATAAATTAAATCCAGCGTGAAATCTCCCTCGAAGTCAAGAAGTTAACAAACCAATATAAGACATAAACAGTGATGAGGGTATAAAGGAGCAATAACTCAAGTAATACATTCAGCTGTGGTCCAATCATGCGCCACGACAGTTAACACTTCCATAACTGGAATAACTCGGGCAGTTATAAACGTATTTGATGCTGCACTCACACTGGCCACAGTCCCACCACAGACCACGACCACAGAGTGGCCGCAGCGCTGCGGTCGCTCTGAGGGACGAGTAATTGATGGATAACTACGTTTACGTTTTTTAAAAATATATATGAATGCAGTTTTAATTTACGAAGTGGAAGAGAATAGCGGAAGAAAGTCACAGCAGAAGTAGCCGACGAAACAAAACTGAAGTTTAATAACTTTAGGTTTAAGTTTATACATAACTAACTAGATTCACGACGACGATATGAACGCTGTGAAACAACAGGCCAACACTCTGGCCACAAAACTTTTTAATTGTGGCCCGTGTGAGTTGGCCACATCTTGGAGCCAAGCTTTGTCCAAACTTTACGATGGCGGGCATAAAGCCGTAATAAAGTATCTCATCAACACTAACTCGCTGCACTCGAATAAAAGTTTATAACCAGTAAAAATATATGAAATTGTCGCAAACTCGACGAGAGCTGCAGCGTAGAAAGTTTGAAATGAAACATGCTCCGAGAATCTGTGCACTTTACGTACCTACTCATCAGAAGTACATGGGAACGGAATGCTTGATAACATTAATGGCATCAAAGAGATTCCATAAGTAGGTAATAGTTAAACAGTCGCTAAAAATATTATTATATCACTTGAATTAATGTATGACACTGCCTTAAAAACTCTACATCAGATTAATTCGAAAAGTACTTACTGGTAGAGTGGTAATGCAAAATCACAATACTAAAAAAATCACGAAAAACTGCATATTTCTGTAACCAAACATTTCATCCCATTGGCAATCTTCTTTAAAAGAGATCAAAAGATTCAGAAGAATATCCAATGATCCATTATTGACGCAACAACGATTTACTTAATGAAAATTGTGCGCGGCAGTACAACTTTAATAAAGTTTGTACAGCAGAGAATACACATAAAAACCGGCCAAGTGCGTGTCGGACCACGCTCAATGAAGGGTTCCGTAGTTGGGATGAATTTATCATGGTTTTTAAGACCATAGACTTGTTATAGGGTTTCCTGTAATCTATAAAGTGTAGAATTATTTTCTGTATTTTTTCCAAATTTTTGGCTCAGTAGTTTCGGAGATAAGGGAGGAATGGTCAATTTTCATCAATTTTCTTGAAAGTATTTATTTTAAAATTATAAAAAACTTGTATTTGAGATCCTCGCATCATCAAATCGCACAAGCCCTTTCATTTGGTCACACGGTAGGTACAGTTTGCAACACTTTTTTTTTAAATTTTCTAATTGGCAAAGTGGTATTCAAAATTCATTTATTTTCTTTACACGTCCGTCTTTGGATTACAGAAAAACATTATGTGAACCAAACAACTTAATAGGTCCATAGGATTCGGGGCACATTGACTGTGACGGACGGCTAGATAGACACACGAGTGATCCTATAAGGGTTCCGTTTTATACTTTTGAGAGACGGAACCCTAAAAAGTGTAAAAAGAGCCGTTTAAACACGAATTCGCTCCGTGGGGACAGAGTAACGAGAAGTGGGCAAAAAGGAGATAAGACGACAGCTTACAATACACGAGATACCAAATTATAGGCAGCTATAATACTTAACTATATACTTGACAAACAAGAACAAAAGCATCGATGTAAAACGTTCTCGTAAGAACATCAAAATATTGGCACAAATATACTTAAGAGAAGAAATCTCTTTTTTTAAATCAATTTCACCTTTGAAAATTCAATACTTTTTATTTTATTTATTTATATATACTTTATTGTACACCAGAAAATACATTGCGAAAATAAATAAATTTAAAACTATAAAACATACAATGGGCGGCCTTATCACTTTCTGTGATCTCTTCCAGGCAACCTTAGAATGGACAGTGATTGCGTGGACATAAAAAATGGGGTTGTCATTGGTGCAAAATAATAAGTAGGTACTTAAACTTACCAATAGATACAATATACTATAATAGATATATATATATATATATATCTATTATAGTATATTGTGTCGTATATTGTGTATCGTGATATATATATATATATATATATATATATATATGCTATATAATAGATACATAAATACATACATACTGACTTTAAAAGAATATATAAGTAAGCAACGAAAAATAAATGACGAGTACAGATTATTACAGCTATGAGAACAAGATCACAACAACAAGTAATGCTCCTTCACAAGTCTCTTAAATACAGGTAAAGATTGAGCGCGTTTTATTTGGACTGGCAATGCATTCCACAAACGAGCGGCCTGGACAGAGAAGGATTTGTCGAAGAAATTTGTGGAATGCATTGGCATTTTAAGCTTCAAGTTATCTGATGACCTCAAAAATTTCGTATGGGAGTCGCATAGATACTCGAAACGTGTCTTAAGATAGACAGGGGTGGAAGGGGAAAAGAGCACATTATACAAATCATTATACTATAATCCCGGCAAACAATTTATACGCCTTAAGTAATCCGAGCCGTCGCTTTTTAATATATTTTAATGTTATTTCTCTCCGGTGGTTTGTCATGGGATTAAAAGGTAATTCGATCCGTATCCTGTCGTTTGTCCGAGTATTTACAGTGGCGGGTGCGTCCACAAACACACAAATATTGATTCGTGGTACCCGCCATTCACCGTTATGCTGACAATGGTCGCGGGCACAATGCACACTCGCGCACACCACCAAGACATTCCGATGGAAAGCGCACGTCAGCTCAAATGTTTAGTTTGGGACCTGTTTCATTTGCTGAGAAAACATAAAAGTACACGCTACTGATTCTGAGCCGTACACGGTAGGTATCACAGCGTACTATAATTTTTTAACCAAACATTTTTAATATAAACACTCACGCTGCAATATTGGTATAAACTCTCAAGATTTCAAATAATCTCGCGGAGTATTAGAAGCAAGTTACCTACGTAGTTACGTACGGAAGGTGTTGATTGCGATTAAAGACTTAAGACGAAACTTTGCTTGCAACTTACTGACGTAGCTCGAACAGTGAACTAAGTTTGTTCAGTACTTCAGGAACAATTACTGCGGGAATTTCTATTGAACATTAGTGAGGAAGTATATGGTAATGTAACGTAAGAAAACGTATGGTTATTTGTTTGCGTGTTGCGAGGGAAATTAACTGATCGCGTGTTCACACCTCTTTACCTAACTCTACTGTAATTGAATTACTTACTTTAGGGTTCCGTACCTCAAAAGGAAAAAACGGAACCCTTCTAGGATCACTCGTGTGTCTGTTTGTCTGTCTGTCACAGTCAATTTGCTCCGAATTCAATGGACCGATTAAGTTGAAATTTGGTACACATATGTATTTCTGTGACCCAAAAGATGGACGTGTAACGAAAATAAATGAATTTTGAATATGGGGGTCACTGTTGGGGGCCAATTAGAAATTTAAAAAAAAGTATTGCAAACTGCACCGTGTGACATATCAAAAGCCCTTTCGGCTTGTTGCGAGAATCTCAAATACATTATTTTTTATAATTTTAAAATAAATACTTTGAAAGATATATAAGAAAATTGACCATTCCCCCATTAAGACTGCGTCTAAAATTTTGAAAAAAATACTGAAAATTACTTATAGATTACAGGAAAACCTATAAGAAGTCTATGGTCTTAAAAAATATGGTAAATTCATCCCAACTACCTTAACCTTTCGTTGTGCGTGGCCCGACATGCACTTAGCCGGTTTTTTCCTAAATTACGGCCGGAGGAAGTATTGCTAAACTCTGCAGTGTGTTTGGCGTTCGTGAACTTCTCGAGAAAAGCTCGACTCTGGAATATTGCGGTGATACCTCTGTTACATAAAACTAGTGGACAGCTATAGAGCCGCAGAATAAAACTGCAGTATAAAGTGACAAAATAAATTCCGTCCTGAGGCACAAGACGGAAACGGGTATTGATTACGTCATTTCCCTACGCCCGCCGTATTGTGTTGCTGCAATTTCCTCAAAAACCCGGTGAACAAGTATACACAATATTTTCTTTACAAAAACATTGTTTCCGCGCTCCCCCGAAACAGGGTGGTAACTGCTAACTTATTCATTGTACAGAGAATCATCGATGCGTACAAACTGTTTCATACTATCCGATTCTCACTACATTCATTCATGTTATCCCAAGCGATTGTAAACCTTTTACTTACGAAATAAGAACCACAAATGCACCAACGCTTCGTTGAATACATTTGCAAGACTACATGAGGAAAAGTCTCCACCTGCGCCGCGTATATCAATGTAAAATATACGTACTCGTAGATTAAAAAAAAAGGACTTAAACGTGATGCGAGAAATAAGCAGCTCATGAAAAATAAATATTTCGTGGTTCCGTACCCTTGTGAGACAGAACGTACAGATGTATATAGGTACTACACGTGTTGAAAACTTTTTCCTACAAGTTCTTTTCACACCTGAAACTGTGTTATATTTTCCCGCGATTGAGTTTCTTATAAAATAAAGAGAGGCAACATTTTCTTTGGTACTAGATACAATACGTAAATTGAACGCGATATTCTTGACAAAGAAGCTATTGTGCAGCTAAAACTTTAATATGAGCAACATTTTTAGGGAATCATCTCATAAGCCGGGAACGACCCCCATTCCTGCGGAGCCCTCGGTAACGACGTTGATATGAAGGTTTTTATACCGCTTATGACATATAGAATATATTGCACGTATGATATGCACGCGGGCACATACACACTCGGCTTAAAACACCTATAAAGGGTCTACGTGACGCCAGAGAGCGTGTAATATGAGACGTAAGTATATAAGATAGAACACATATAGCATTTATAAGACTCTCAGCTTTACCGATGGGAAGCGACGCTTCGACGTTATTTTGTTACATATGAATGGTTCTTTGCATCATCTGAGTAAAAGACACTCTAATAGTCTAATAAAATTATATGAATAAACTGAATTAATCGACAACTACGCCTCTATCTTACCCTTCAGCGATGTATGCGTGAAGGGTATTGATATTGTTTGATATAGAAATATTAGTCTTTGTTTACTTTATCACATCACTGGTAGGATCTGTGGATGGAAGAAAAACATGGGGAGAGTGCGGCGTGTGCCGGCTGCAGCATTCCCACGCAAGGTGGAGCGGTTAATTTATGACAAGTGCGAAATACACAGGCTTGCATTATAGAATATGTCCTGATGCATCGTGTGGTAGGTGATGAGGTAACATTATTTGAGGCTTTATAGGCCGTAGTGCATGAAACAGATACTTGGCCTTCCAAAAAAATTCAAGATGCTTATTTTCAAAAATAATTTTCTTTACAACTTTAATTTCCATTCATCGTCCCTCACTAATATACAGTTAGTTATCCATTCTCCATTGTTTTTGCCCTAGTCCGGAAACATTGACAATAATTTCCAATCCTATTTCTGTAGATAACTGAAACTTATGCCGCAAGTTAACCAGCTCAGATAACTTATTCATTCAATTATTTTCTTTATAGTTCCACACGACGTTACAGCGTTGTTTATATGTATACTTTAATTCGGCAGTAGATACAAGCCAAGCATTTTATAGCCACCTTATGGCTAGTCCGAGCAATGAAGTTTACTCATTAGGTTGTGACTGTGAACCAACAACCGGGTGAGCTTTTATTAACACGTTTATTTTGAAACTTCGTGTTAATAATGGTGGTAAGCAGAAGATTACTTTTTAAATATATGGACCTATTACTTAAACTTTTTGAGAGAGACTCTTTTTTATTATTGTTACACGCGTTTGGTAAAACGAATGGTAGGGACCTACATTTATGAAACTTTTGACAGTAAATCATTTTTTGAAAACCTGACATATGTATGTAGGTACAAAATTATATTTCATTACATTTCAAGTAGGTACGCTTGTCACCGCTGTTCGTTTCAAAATCCGAGAGATATAAGCCAGAAAAACATTCCCACAGTTCCTATTACTCCTAATCCAAAATGGTGACGACCACTGCAACAATAATAATTGTGTAATAGCCTCATATCACTCCATGTTTTCTACGCGGCTATGTAATTAAACAAAGCTGTAACAATAGTCGACGGGTCTAAGTGCAACTCCTACGTAGGGCGTCCGTGTGCGCTTGCGTGGGCCTAAGAGGCCACACAATGGTCACCAAGAAAAGACCCATTCCTCAAATAACATGAAACGAAAGGAGCAGATTAATCGCCACTACATTACCGATAAGCTTTAGCAATACAGTGCGTTACATAGCCATGTTCGAAGAAATACGCCTATGAACATAAATAGCTCATGACTAGACTAAGATGTTGGATCGGAATACTAGCAAATACATATGTGTAGCAGAAGTTGACGTAATATCATTAAAAAATAATAATAATAATGATAGATTTACAAGGCTAAGAAAATCTAAAACAAGTTATGATGAAAAACCAATAAGAAAAATCTACGGTGATTTATCTGAAGTAACAAAGAGTGAACATTCTGCACTGACCTTCGTTGTGGCTGAACTAAAGCGAACTCTTAGAACACAATTAACCTCACCAGCTCTCGCCTTTTTTAGACAATCCGCTTGACTTTCTAGTGTTAGGGTTAACTGTTGTTCTCTACCTGGTGAAATTGTACCGCGTTTAGCTGCTGAAGATCTTAATTACGATCTATTAATTATATTGCTTGAGGAATAAACACTCGAGCTATAACTATCAGTTACTTTACTATTTCTGGTAACAATCTGAGTTGAAATTCAAGTATTATTTGGTTCATTGTAATACAATAGGTAATTGAGATAAAGAGAACCCTATTTCAAGAACCTCATTTAAAAGAATATCACAAGTAATGTCGTTTCCGTTTACGTTGACTTGTTTCCCTAACAGCTTATTCTTGGGCCCTTATTTCTACGTAATGATAAATGTTTCACGAAGTTGTTTTAGCGACTCCCAAAGTAAATGTGATCTTTAATACGTTTGAAGTAGCTAATAACATGTACCCTCTCTTTGAATATCAACTTGTGTATGTGAAACAACTTAACTCTCGTAACTCTTGAACACGCTAAGTATTATACAAACAGAATTCTATTTACTGTCCCTTTTCGACAAAACTTTTACACAAAGTTTATCGTTTTATTTACAGAAATGTAGAGAAAAAACTCTAGTCGAATGTTTTAGAGAGCTCCACAAATAACATTTGGTCGATCGCGTACTTGCTATGACAATTTTCCCTATAAAAGGATGTCGTATGTTCGGTCCACTTGACGGTAAGTCCACAAAGCCGCCGTCATCCACCAGCGCATAGGACAAGAGGATACTTTTGATGTTGTTACACAACGAGACATTATTTTGTATTCCTACCGCATTCCAAAACATATTTGTCTGACATGTTCTGGATAGGTACATCTGCAGCTAAGCTCGTATTTACTTTCACAATTTCTGTTGTAGTTTGCCTTCCTGAGAACCATTCTTAACTCTCTGATTAGAGAACTTTCAGCGTTCCTTGCAAATAAAATTTTAAAGTCGGCAATTACTATCTAAATATCGCATTGACTAACGAAATGGCCACTGCAGTCATCTTGCTGAGCATAAAACCACTTTAGTGTAACGTGTTAAGTTTGGAATTGAGTTGCAGAAGCATAACATTTGCGGCCACCAACATTATAGTAGGAATAAAAGTTTTACAACAGGTTGCTGGCTTAATGTTGCTTTGTGCGGTTTAACTGCGACAAACAGAACGCGTAAAACCTAAAATTTATCAGCAAAGTGTTTCTACGGCCCAAGAACAAAGACGAAAATGTTACTCAAGTTAATCAGGGACTCATAAAGTTAAAATTTTCTCAATTTATACGCTAATAAACTTTTCTTAAGCTTTAACAGGAAAAAATGAGTCGAGGACGTAAAATAAAGTTAATTACCCTAGGAATTAGAAACGGAAGGTGAAATTAGGTTAGAATTTAGAGTGAAGAGCTATGCAAATTAAAGAATCTGGTGATTAGGTAGATCTAGTGCGTTTTGTAAGATTTCATAATCTATAAGAACCTTTTTCTAAACTTGACCTTGACTTGGCAAATAGAGTTCAAAGTTGTAAAGGTCAAGAAGAGGTTCGCTATTCGGAAATATTTAAGTATTCGGGAACACCCGAGTCCTGATCTTTTTCAACGGTACATCAAGTCACACGGAACAATTCCTCGTGCGTTCAGCGCCCTCCCCCGCACAGGTTTGTGTACACTTCCTGCCTTCGCCACTAAACTTTATGACTCGGAAACAGTAACACTACTAGTCTTTGTTGTTCACAGATACACAGATTTGCTCCGACGGTGACGTATACAAAACGTGCAAGATTGTACTTTAAGTGTTCTCAGTTTAGTTGAATGGTCAATTGAAATGGAACTGACTTGGAGAACTGACTCACATTTGAGTTAGAAACCTATGACCCTATTCTTTGTAGATCCAAACAGAGTTCACAATTATAGTTTCTAAATTCCTATAACTGCTATCAATAACAAGTTTACTAACAAGGAATTACCACTTGATATACTCGCCCATGTTGAATTTGACATGTTATACCATAAAACCAGCATAATTTCTACCTAAACATGGTGAACAGAATTTAAACCAATAATTTCTTACGGCAAATAGGAAGTGATAAATAGGTGCAAAGAAAAACGAGACGACAAGTGGCGGACCGCGGAGCGCTGCGAGCGGTATTCCCCAGGGCAATGTTCTCGGTCCACTCCTATACTCCTATTTCTCTTTATGTCGGAATCAATTGTGTACTATGTCATCTATTCGCACAGTAGCAAGAAGCGATTTGCGTGTGATCTAATCGTGCCGCCTGATAAGACACTAACAAAAATATGATACTGGTTTTGAATCTATTAGTGATTGAATATCGAAAAGAGAATGCCTGCCTGCAATCTTATTATGTTATATCGTGGACGTCTGTAGTAATTTTCCTAGCAATAAAGACACCAATATTCATAAACAAAACGGAACTAAATTGGTTGTTAAAGTTGAAATTATATTTGAGCGTAATAAACGAGTCCGAGCCCTTGAACATTGTTCGACAAGTTTCCAACTACGATTGTCTTTTTGTTGGACACGTTAGTAATAAAACAACAAAAGCTGTAACAAAAGGAACATGTTCGGATAAAAGACATGTCTAACACCTAAACGAATACTTTGACAAAGTCAAAACGAAATCAGAATGAAATAATATGGTCCTTACTCTTATTGAGGCAAAGTTTGATAGTTACTTTAAGGACATAAAAAACGTACCATTCTTACCGCGATAGATGTTTAACGGCACATACCTGTAATAAAAAAGAAATTTATTATTATTACCCGACACGGTGATGCCAAAAAATGAGAGTTATGTGTTTGACCTGTACGTATGTATGTCCGTGTCTATGTTCCCTCGTAACTACAAAATGACTGAACCGCGAATTTGATGAATAAATGATATATCGTTAGGTTCGTCTTTATTGCGCAAGTGTAACAGGATATAATAAAACTTAACGAATGCAACGAACTTACGTCTCAACGCGGGCGGGGGCGTGGTACGTGACCAGACCGGCCGCGAGCGCGATCCGGGCGGTGACCTCGGGCGCATATCCATGAATTTGCGGACGGTGTCAGAAATAAACTTTTTAACATCTTTTAATGAAAATAATGTATTTTTTTTGTTGTGATTCGGTCATTTATTTTTAAATTTAAGTCAATTACCCATGGTTTAAGTGACAACGGTGTTTACCCTTACACCCTTTATAAATTTCAACGTCAAACGACTTAGAAGTAGATAGTATTTGATAAAAAAAAGATGCAGGTCGTTCCACCTCTCATCTTGATACCCCCCCGTGCCCTTGATACAAAAGCGTTCACAAGTTACCGCACATCTGTAGCTTCGGACCATGTCTTTCAGTCAGCTAAGCACCGGACAATGTCTTTCAGTCATCTAAGCACCAAACTTTAGCCAACCAAATCTTCCTTTACAACTGTCCATCAAACATTCAGTATCAGACAGAACACAGGCACAGAACATCGATTCATTAATACTGTCAAGTGTCGGGCGACACCTCTCACGACACTCGGGATCGGCGGAGATTGACGCGCGTGTCTCTACTCTCGTGAATAATTCACGCGGAACGGTTATCTGGCAACTGTTGAGTGTCCGCAGCATCAAGACGACGGCGAGCCAACTGATAGTGCTCCATAATGGGAATAATGGAACACTATCGCCTCATAATAGAGACAATTATTGTACTTTTGATTAATAGACTATCTCTGGTTTATCGGGTAAAGAAATTGATTAAGTGCCGACGGTATTACAAGTTAATGAATAGCAATTTGTTAGACCTTTCGTAGATATGAAAACCATTTACGTTGAAGTATTTGAAAGCCAACTGTGTGAAGCAAGAATTTAATGGAGTTCATGATGATGAAAGAACAATTTACGAAGAATATATTCGAACCAACTCCCAAAAAAATTCTACAAATATCTTTGCCGAGAACTTTTTAAATCTGTATTTAGTGACATGCATGCATGTCTACCGCTAATCTTGCGAGACCTTTTTTTAAAAGCCACAAGATTGATGCGGTTGGTGTACGCACGGATTATTTGACGCCATCCCCCGTCAATTCATTCTATCACTCCAAATACAATCCCGCGTCGTCGGACAAGGAACTTTGGATTTAAAATTATTTTACATTTCTTTAGGTTATGCCTCAGTTGAATCTGTTTCTGAATGGATGGATTCTATTATATTTCTCTTAGTATATGATTTACGGACTAGATATTATGATTTACGGACTTGTTCTCTAATATAAGATATTCTTGATCGTGAGGTACTTGAATCGTAAACGTAATATATATCTTAAATATGCGATATTTTCTACAAAAAACATTGATTTTAATACCGTTTTCATTTGGACTGACTCTAAGTCTGGTCCTTTATAGTGCATCCGTAGGTAATGAATCATTCAGCACTGTGAGTGTCATGCATTTTAATTGTGCAGAATTGAATATCTACGAAAAGCCGCTTTGAAAAGCACTACGTAATACTCGTACCATTAAAATTATTTAGAATTATGTGAATGATTTTAATCTTTTCTCAACAAATTGGAATGTCTAGAAAAAGTTATTAGAATTATGTTATTGATATTCATATTTCTGATGACCGACTAAACCTACACGTTCACTGCCCTCAACGTTTCTGACTTACTTTTCTGTGCTCATTGGTGTTATTTATTCCTGTACGGAACATAATACCGGTTTCAATACAATTCATTGTGACTTGTATCAGCGTGGTGGAAGACTCCGCGGATCTTGAATGAACGAAGTAAATAAATATGGAGTAGATCCGGGATGAGCCTGATTGATGTATTGTCTGGGATCTCCAGACTGCACTTAACCTTGGCAGGAGGAGTCTTCAATCAACCCACTCACTATTCGGATTATTCCGCGCTCAAGAACCTCAAAGTGGCGTTTACTTTTAAATATAACTTGTGTGATGGATTCCAGAATGGTTTGTTTCATGAAAAATCTTGATTTTGTTGTAGATACAGTAAGATGAAAAGATTAAGGTCAGGTGTATTAAACCATGTGTTTGATAGCATTTTCCTTAAATCTACCTCACAATCAACCATTCAACCTACCTCATCTCTTCACCATACTTCTAGCTTTTCATTAAAATTTTTAGATATGGGAAATAATCATTTTACAAAACCATTGAATTTGTTATAATTATTTTGTATGTAACTTAACCTGTGACAAAATTACATTATTAAGTGAAACGACAAGTTTATTAATACTTAATTCAGTATTGATGGGCGAACATACGGGCCTGACTTTGACAAAGGTCGGACAGGATACTTAGGAAGATCACATTTAACCGGATTTGCTTCCACGTAGTAAATATGTATCACAATCAAACCCTTTGGGAAAAACATGGATTTCTCTCCGCAGTCCCTTTCTCTAACATATGGAGTGACATTTCTTATAGTATTGAGTAGGTACCTACTATTGAGCATTGAGTATTTACTTTTAGACTCCTTAGTAAACTGATTATTAATTTTCTAACTCTCTTTTGTAATACGTCATATTGTGTTACCGTCAACAGCCAGTAGCAGTCAGTTTTAATGCGCCATTATAGCATGACTCGAACCACAACATTGTACTACGAACAGGTACCCCACACTGATTTAAGTCTACACTACATATTGATTAGCTGAAAAGGAAATACGAAAATCATTGTTTGCTAAAGTTAAATTGGATATGCAGCAATCAGATGAGAGATCAGATATCTGATACCTTACTGATTTTGATGCTGAGAAGCCGGTTGTAAGTATTGGTTTACAATGACAAACGAACACAGTAAACTTATTTAGGAAAATATTTACCTCTATTCTATAGAACAGAAAATTGAGTCTCTAAGCATTCAAAAACTACAAACGAACCGAACAAAATAGAAAAAACAAACAACTAGCTAATCATGTTCAGTTGGGCTGTCACGCACGCGATGCGAGTATGTGGCGGACTGGGCCAGCAATTAACTAATTGTGAGTATAACTGGCCAAGTTATAACTGTGTTCAATTGCACTTGACGCGATAACCTATTGGTCGGTAATTATACTGCAGCCGAACTCGTTAGCTTAGGGGATAAATGTGGGAACTTATGGTGACACGTTGACGTGAGGGCTCTCCAGCCGACGCCTGATGGCTCGATGGGATTAGTACTCACATTTTATGTTCGTTAATTCGATTTTATATTTGACTCTTGACCCCGTTCGTGTTGAATGGGGTGAATTAGAGAGCTGTGTTGACAGTTTACTGAAGCGTTGAGTGTTATTGCCAGTTCATTTTCATTAATGATGACGTAACCCACTGAATTAATGTTACTGACTCTTTTTTTAAATCGAGTCTTTTGCTTGTCATTGTCATGCTTTCTTTACGCATTGAAAAATCTTCTTTTCCTAAAAAAAGAAGATTTTTAGTTTTACTATCAATATTACAAAAACCGTTAAGACAAAATATCAGTCCATCGAGATAAAAGTGAGCACAGAATAAATAATGTGTGAGTCAAAAGTAAGCAATCATTAAAGCATACAAACTTTTTGTTTGTCATAAGTATGACAAAGCCATCTACAGAACATACCTACGGTAAGAAGCTTATTATTGCAGATGGTCTATTCGTAGGTATAATTTGTCATTTGCTAACTACGCAATGTGGATATAATGTAGTTAATAATATAGTGTCCGCATAGTCGCCAATTAACAGTGTGGCATATAATGAAGTAATTAGCGGGACGGTCGATACAACGTGTTCCATTGTGCGATCAATTGCGTTCATGAACGAGTACTGTCTCATTACATACTTATACAACATCATGCGCATGATGATTCACGAGCATTAGCGGTCAGAGGTCACCACCGAGCGCGCATTACTTATTAATGATGTCATAGATCAAACAAAAGCTCGTCAGTGGAATTTTAATAATTAATTCAATGGTAGTGGTGTCCTGTCCAACAAAAGATTCTAGTCTAGTCATTGTAATCTATTTTCACACGCATTGTGATCAGAAAAAAGTGGGTAAACACGAAATACAAAGCTTTAGTATTAATTAATGATCCAGATAGGAAAGATTGATTAGTCGAGGACCTAAATGTTGGGACAAAAACCATGACGAAGGCTAAAATGAAAGCAATTCGATAAAAAAGTGTGTTTACAGAATGATTTATTTATTTCCTCACATTGGAATATCGGAGTCTAGGGTCCGATTTGTTATCAGAATTTAAACCGTCCGGCTTTTCCAATAAGGATTGTCTCACTCCTGATTGGTTTTTTGCTAATAACGTACGCGTATAAAAGTCGCGAGCGAACGCATCGCCCGTGATATATGTATGGAGGGGCGGACCCCCCGGGGCCCCGGACCACCGGAGTGGACCTCTCGCTGCGCGGACCCGCGGACCTAGCCCGCAGTACCATTAGACCGCTATCGAATAATCTTTATTTTTTCTTATGTCTGAGAAAAAATATTATAACGATTAGAACAAAGAATCGAGATATGATTGAAAAATTGCCTCATCGAGTTTGATTTGTTGTTGATCCAATTCGTGAATGGGACCAATCGAGTGGATAATTGAGATATTTATTTAACTGCGTGGGCTTATAAAAAGCTTCCTAAATAGAAATTAGATTGATTGTTATCATTTATTTTATTTTTGATGGTATCATTGTCATATCAAAATGAAACAGCGTGCTACCAGCTGCACGATTGCGCGCTTCATCTTGACAAATGCACTCTCGAATATCTGCATTAACAGTGCCTAGTTTGCTACGTTACCCTATAATTTCCCCGTAATCAGGCTCCACATGAGTGCGTCAGTATTCTTACCCTCGGCGCGATATTATCGTGCACATTGTGTGCTCGGTGGTCGGTGCAAGGACACAATACATTGGCCCGCGGGGTTCCAGCCCTCTATAACTGCCTCGAAAAAATGTTCAGTGAGCATGCTTCCTCCACAGTGATTTATAATGTTTTGTTCAGTTCCGGGAGTCAATGGTGTTTTTATTGGTTACGTTACAACGTTATTATGACACGGTGCGACAAAAAACGAACTCGCATTGTGTATTGTAAGTTTTTGACAAGTAGAACGTATGGTGATAGTTCAAACAGATGAATGTCGTGTTATGGGAGCGGAAATACATCGTAACGACGATGTTGTGAATACTTGTGTGTGAGGTAATGATAGATAGTGTGCGTCCTGGGAAACATATCGCGTGAAGAAAAATAAAACAAAATAGGCCTTAAAAAGCAACTGTTTATGGTTAAGTAAGATGATAATTTAACAACTTTTTTACTAAATAGGTACCTATTGAATGTTATCTCCAATAAAAGCGAATAAAAATATGATACTGTACAGATAGCGTGATTTATCTAGTGATTCTCATACAAACGACACGGCATATCGGTTTCATCGCCTTAAACTGTCCGTAGTTGTTTGATAATTTAACTTTTTATGAGAATGGAGGCTGCGCAAGTGTTTTTGGTCCGAATCGTTGGATAATCTCGTTTTATCGTTGTTTTATTACTAACAACGACCGCACGTATATCTATATCGAGAATCAAAAAGCGAAACTGTGTTTATACCACAGTTTTCGATAACTCGGCAGGACGGGACGCCGCGCCGCGTCGGACCACTCACAAAAACAAAGTGATTTGTTGCTCCGATGAAGACCTCAGTTTGTTTTTATTTACAATTCCAATACCGAGTTTTTGTTGTGTATGTTCGAGTCATATTTTGTTGGTTTTACTTCATTATTAGTTTAGTTGTGCGGTGAATTAAAATGTTATTCTGTTCGTAATCGCATTCGCTTTTCGATTGAGGGCTAATAAAAATATTATTGTAAGCTATTTGACTGTATGACGAGACGGTAAACAAACCCATGTCGAATGATAGGACCACACACAGAGTTATGAAGTTATTATACAGAGTAAAAATATTGGAATGGACACAATGTTTTTGATTTTATGACACTTGAAATAGAAATGATCATGTATGGCAATACGTTTAGAAAGTGTTACTCCAAGATCCACAGTCTAAAAATATCCAGTAGGTACACATTCTGATCGGCCGGCGGCAGTCACGAGAGATCACGACGCGTCTCGCTATTCGTGTAGTGGCGATGTTTCACGAATGTATTAGTTTCCAGTTCGGCGGACATTATGCAGCCACGTCAATCACACGTGGTCAAAATATAACATTGAATATTTACTATGTTGTTGTACCAAACCGGCTGGATACATTATTCATGTTAATATTTATGTGCCTTTGAATATAAGTATAGAGCTATAAAGCTTTTATTTACTGTGATGTATATTCGCATACCTATCGTAAACACAAAAGTTTCACGGTTGCTCATAAATCCATGCACCCACAATATCGATGAATAATAATGTTTAGAAAGTCTCATTAAATTTTAACTGCTTTAAGATTTTTGATTTATGTACACTAGATGTTACACACACTTTATGTCCTCTCACAGAGAGGAGGACTGTGTCCCAGCAGTGGGAACATTATAAGCTGATTATGATAATTATGATATGAACAGTATGCAGTCTAGTGATCAATGCTTGTTTTGTTATAAAGATAAATCTTTGCAATGAAGTGGCATAATTAAAAACTAATAGGTATTAGGTACCTGCAAAGCATTCTTGTTAACTATAGTTTTAAACTTGTACTCAAAGCAGACAGAATTGATATTATTACAGATTGCTTCACCGATGATGATGCTGGGCGTGTTCAATAAGAATTAATTACTGTTAACCACCACATACCTCTCAATATCTAATTAATTTGAATCACGATTAACTACTGTGGGTGTAAATTAGCGCAATAATATTCAATGCTATACCAAATTACACATCAATAGTAAACCCGGACATCTACTGCTATTAACCATGGCTTGTACATCAGAACTGAATATAACACTAAACTAGTAGGCATTTGCAATGAATTTCAATTTGTCGATATCTCTCAGTTATTGCGTTAAGTCATGAAATAGGATAGCACAGTAGACGTACAAAAATGAGGAAAAGGAAAATGTTCACCGAGTGAAGGCCAGAAATATTGGTAAGGCGAGGGTATCTAAGACTGCATTCGATACTGTTTTGTCATTGCTTCACCGTTTTGTAAATACCTAAATAAACAGAACGTCTTCCACCCACAGCTTAACGTTGGAACTTGGAATTCTATGTAGATAGGTATCGTTTCCTGTCATGTGGGTGTCATAACGTTGCCCAATTAGATACGCAATATGTAACATATCTTTTACGTAGGCTGCTATCCTTAACATGTTTTTTTATGTAATTTGCTTGGCCTAAGTTCTGCCGGATTTAACCTCAATCTGCTAAAAAAGCCTGAGCAAGCGTTTCATGACTGTGAGCCTTCTGCAAATTGCTACTCTGTCTCCTAGTAATGTACCCGTGTACCATAGTAGCGACAAATTAAGATTAATCGCGCCGCGCCGCGCCGCGGTATCGCGCGACTAAATCTGTGCCCTAATTAACAGGAACAGTTTCGGAGCAAGCGATGTAATCTTGCATTAGTGGGGTTTTAAATTGATAGTGCATTAGTGTCGAACTTAGTAGATGGCTGTTTACACGATGCTAAGAGTAGAAATCGATCGTGGAGAAATGATCCAGTGGTCGCTATGCACAGACTTTTTTTTAAAGTTTGCCAGTCTAGCTAGTCTATCGTTACAGTATTTCTTTGGTTTGTGATTGACGACAAGCAATCAATTCTGGTCCCTAAGAAGCTTTAATATTCATGGGAAGCACAAACAAACTCAAGGCTTATCAATGTGACTGTGTAAAACTAGTAATGGTTAACATATTACGATAGTACCTAGGTACCTATTGGTACAGCCGAGTGGTCTTGTCGTAGAGCCATTATAAGCGGCTAGCAATATACCACTTTTTGTTACAGACTCGTATCAAGACAAGACATTATAACTTGTTCGCAATTTTATAGCTGTACTACCTCATTGGCTTAGTAACGTCTACAATACCTACATAAGTAACTGTGAACCTGGTTTGAATTCCTAGGTGTAGTTTTACCTAATTTTCTGTCATTAAATATTTACGGCTTTGTTTAATGTTACCAAATCTGAGAAAACGTCATCAAGACATATTTAGCAATATTCTGTGTGACAACACTGGGATAGAAAATAATCAAAATAGTCAGAGGTTTATTTGTGGATTATTTTATATTATATATAATAAATAGTACCCATAGGCAACTCTGCCTGCTTATACCATTACCAGTCAAAGGCGTGATTTGTATAATTTACGTTTAATAAATGCAGCGATTGGCGTCACTTTATATGCATTATAAAATGAATGTATTTTCATAACGTTATTCCTCCAGTGTGGGTTTACGATACTCCGTTACCCGTTACTTAGGAATTCAATAAAAGATAGATTTCATGCAGCTTTTTATGATTATTAACAAATATAACGTGGTTTTCATATCACATGAAGTTTTATAGAAACTGCATATTGAACGAGAAAATGATAAATCATAAAGTTTGAATAGACTAAACTTCCATTCATGCACTTTTAGTTAAAGCATGTTATTACAGCATCACATCTACTTGGAAGGTTTAATGGTATCCTAAATGATTAAAAAATTTAAATCGACTATTAATGCGTAAGTATGTCCGCGTTGTTCTTCTAAACCACTTAACAGATTTTGAGGAGGTTTTCACCATCTTTTAGAGAATTTATTCCGGAAGGTTTATGTGTATAATCATAATCATAATCAGCCTATAACGTTCCCACTGCTGGGACACAGCCACTCTGTGAGAGGGACGGTGTATAATACGTTTCTATAAAAGTTAAGTACTTAAAACTAAGAAATCTCGTTTTTTATCAAGTCGTAAAAACCGTGTGAAGCCAGGAGCGGGTCGCTAGTAAAACATATATATCACTTATATTATAAGTCATATTTTGATTTTTAGCACCATTAAAACATTCAAGCATTCTATATTAATCACTATGGGCATGACTGCTCTCGAACCGCAGTCTCACATCGCACCGCACAGCGCCAGTATTGCGGTGTGTGCTCTACACTCTACACTGCAGTCTACAACAGGGATGGCGAACCTTTTTCATCTATGATCCTCCGATCTACTGTTTTTTTTTTGTTTTGCTAAGACGTGTACGTATCCATGAGACAAAGACAAAATTTAATAAAAACAAAAACACTATTATAAGTAGGTACAATAAATAATCATGAATGATTTATTACACAATTAGATTAGAATGAAATTATGCAACCAATGCACTGTCGATTTGTAAATGAAGATTGTGGAACTTACTAAGGTTTGCCATCCCTGGGCGGTTTACAGCCTAGTTTTATCTCGTGGGAACCGACTCGCCGCGGTCTGTCGGTCGTCAGAACATTCGCGACAGGTGAATATTTGATACTAATAATAACTAAGGCTGGACTGCGCTAGTAACAGATTAAAAAAAAAACAGGAGTGAGTACTGGGACTTCTTTATGATGGGTATTTTTATAATATTCTGCTACGTAGAAACTGCAGGCAGACTGTTTTTTCCAATGGTGGACTGTGTTTTGTATTTTTTTTAAACATTTGTTTGAGTATTTACTTGGTCTACCACAGACACCTGTCATCGTATTGAGTTTTCCAAATACTTAACGACTAACAGTTTCAGAGTTTATTTCGGACGTTGTCCAAACAGGTAACTAACAGTTATTAAAATGTAATAACATTTTCTTTCCTAACTTAGTTGTATATAAACGCACTTCAGTTTCAAACTAAAAAGTTAGTTTACTGAGTCTCACAACCCAATTTTCTAAATTTTTTGTTGAACTCAAGTGAACACAACTCTGTTTTTCTTTAAGAACTTTCCCTAATTATTGAACTAACAAGAAATCTTCAAATACTTGGAATAAGTTCGCGAGAGCTACACAACTTCGTTCAAAGAAAACTTCCAACTTATTACAAATTAGTTCACGTAAAGTGGAGTTTACAGAAAAAGGGTCAATTTACCAATAATGGCTGCTTAGAGTACGTTTATCTTTAAGTACTGTTTATAACCTATTTATATCCTATCGGATAGAGTAACTGTAAAGATTTTAAGTTTTTTTAAATATTTTTTGGATTTGTTGAACATAATACTTCAGTAACGTGATGGATAGGTAGATTAATAATGAATCATTTATAATAGAATTAATTCTATCAGTTGATATAAGCTTATAGAGTCTCGTAGCAGTACAACACCTCTAAACTCTTTCAGTTTCAAGTATCGATTATTATTAATTACAGCAAGTAATCATTGGTGCCGATTCTCTTGTACACCGAACTAAACTAACTAAACTATCACTAAAATTCCTTACTTTTTACTATGAGAATCTTAGAGCTATTCTGCCAAAAAAAATCTCTACATTTAAAAATTATTTTGACAGAACTAAAATCGAATTTGACAATCGCGACTCCACTTGGTACCTACTTGTTTGCCTACCACGTGATTTTTTTTGAGCCGGAGAGGCGCGTAATTTGTCTCGACGTATTTTTATATGGAATTTTTCACATTTTGGAAAAAAAAAAAAACAATTACCAACATGATGAGTGTTACGGGTTTGCTGGTTGCAAAGGGGGTCAAGATTTTCATTATTTTTGCGATAGGACACACCATTTTCGAGATATAAGGAAAAGAAAATAAAAAAAGATACAGTACCGTTTTGCAACTGAATTCGAGGTGTTGGTTTGAATTTTAGTTCATGACATCTAATTTTATTCCACACTTTTTTAATCGTGATTTAAAAATAGCCAGAGTTAGTTAGAGGATTTTAGATATAGAACAAAAATTTTGGTTAAAACGTCAAATTCAGAATAACATTTTCACTAAATTAAAACTCAGTGCCATCTTAGTGCTGTCAAACTAAATTATAGTTAATGTTTCGACTCTTCTACGATTTCATGGGCATGCCAAAGAACTGGCCCATCATTCATACAGAACGTTAAAGTGGGATCGGCCAAGAGTACATTCTGCTTTTGCGCGCAGATCTTTTGCATTTCTTGGGTCATACCTCTACACAAAATTCTACTCCCACAATAGAACTATAATCAACTCACAATAGAACTATAATCAACGTACACCGGCTGTAAAAATACTTTACTTAAATGGCTGCATCCCAACAATTATGACCAAACGGAAAACCTTTTGCACATTCAGTCGTAAAATCTGACATAAGTATCCATCAAAATGGAAAAAAAAAAAAAAATGCGCGCACCAAATCCACCCACTTTTACCCCACACACACACTAACACCCCAAAGCACCAGAAACTCTAATAATTTAGTTAGTTAACTTTCTTTATTACTCTGTATTTAAATTTTTCTAACCATTTGAATCACTATTTATCGTTTCACCTTTTATTATTTTTTTTATTATTAAGTAATTCAACTAAATAAATAATTGTTTGCCTTACTTGGGAAGAGACTGGACCTCACGACACAGGGAATCCTAGTGTGGGGTTCAGGGTATTTGTAAAAATCTAGCACTTAAGGCTCCTATGTAATCTGTTACTCGTTTTATTCATATTGTACCGTGTCTTTTTTCTAAACTAAAGCTTTTTATTTTTTATTTTTAAGTTGTGTCACTTTAGTCTATTTTCAGAATGGGAAATCGTCGTTTGACAAGAATAAACTAAATTTTAGTGATTTTTAGTTTACAGAATTTGTGACAAGAGAATCGGCACCATTATCTTGCAAATACAAATAATTAGCAGACAAGCTCGCCCGTCTCCGTGTCCGTTTATATAACCGCGTCTCTGCAGGATAGGGCACAATGTCAACACTAATTGAAAACATGTTGCTTTAATATTTATCACCAAATTAAATGTTGAAATAGCAATAAAATTGCCTATCATTTAATATTTCGAGACGACTTGTTTTAATGAACTATAAAATACACGAACCAAACCTTTTCCGATAAAATTATTGGCATGGACCACGCCAGAGGTACATACCATGAATATATCCCTCTTAAATAAGTTATCCTCCCATTTGAATCGTAAAAGGAATCACTAAAATTACCTAATTATACTCGATAAAATATTTAATCAAGCAAAGTGCCTCTTAATATACGACAATTAGTAAAATGTACGACGAAGAAGTAAATTCATAGATGTCTTATTTATAAATGAAACACTCACCTAGTTACGAATTTAGTTTCATGTTAATGTAAGTACCTGCGTATGTTAAACAAGTGAACTGTAAAAATTAAGGAAATAATGTTGAACGACTTTGTAGGGCCAATTAAAAACACTAGATTCCAAGTAACGTTTAACACCAATCAAGCTCTGTAAACTTTAACAACATTACGCTCAGTACTGTATGAAACACCTCCAAGAATAATGCACGACAAAGTCCTGGCAACAATAACTGTTGATAAGCGAAGTATCGGCGAGAGAATTATTCATGAGGCGCTTACCGCCGCCATCGACAACTATTAACATTTTAATCATCCACTTTATTGAAACACAACACAGAGGCGTACAGAAGAACTTACTTCATAAGAATAATTTTCTGTTTCTATTAGGACCAGACAAATAATACAAAATAGGTATAACTAGATTATAAGGCTTTTAAGGCTCTTACATACTGGCGGCGTTGCGTCGCGCGACGAATCGCCCCAGTATGTAAGAGCCTTGAGATATCCAATTAGACTTGAGAGAGTTACATAATAGCGAATGTTAGACGCCAGACATTTTTTCAGTTCCCGGTACTTACCTACGTCCCCCGATGTTCATGCTACAGAGAAGATATTCGATTATTACTTCATTGTCCTCTCCTTCTTTTTGTAAAACTTCTGTGTTCTTTTATTTGGTGTTGCTGAAACTGGAGCGCGCTAACTATAAGCTTCAACTGACAGTTTGAGCATTCAATTTTGTGGCAAAGTAGATCGGAAGTAAACGAAGATTACGTGTTACCACACTTTAATTTATATTTTGGGCAATTTTGACTAGTTAGGAAATTAGCTTATCCAAAAGACAAATTCAGCTCATGTTTAGTGAGGAAGATTAGGACTGTTTGTGACAGCATTTCAGAAGATATAATTATTATTGAATAAGAATGACATGTTTAGTTTGATAATATTATTATGTGATAACATCTTGAACAAGATTAAAATGGAGTAAATATTTGATACGAAAACGAGTAGTTTATTCTCATTAACCAAACATTCCCAAAACCACTGGTATATTTAAATTAATAAAAACTGAAATATGCAAACGGCGATATTATTCCCCGACTAATATAATATTATTATAATAAATCGTCGATTTCGATGCAACGACAGTCCATAAGCGTTTAAATAACGTCTTATTGTTGAAGCCAGTTCGCTGAGTTATGTCTTGGGATCTTTGTTCACGGCGCAGGCTCGTAACTTCACACAAATGTACAATATTATGGAAGTATTTGTTTATTTATTGCTGCTTAATACATGTAGTGTTCTATAAGATATATTCAAAATTATATGGTACATGCATCAGGTGCGCTCAAACGAGCCAGTCAATGAATGTGTTTGGTCAATGACTGGGAATGTTTTGTACACTAATAATGTTGAGGAGCAATTCATAATGTGTGGTTGTGATCTATGTTATTGCTCGGACTTTTGTTGCTTTAAAATAACCTGAAGTAATAAACATCGTTCATCACGACATTATACCTAGTGTTCAAAATTTTGAGTGCCCTACGTACGCTTTGAATTCGTGTCACTTGGTAAATCTTCAAAGATTTGATGAAGATTTAATATAAATTATAACCCCGCAGAACAAAGGGCACAGTCAAAGTTTACTTTACTAGGAATTATTGAATTAGTCCTTCACAATGTTCACAACAGATCCAGACATTTCAACAGTACCATCGTGAGCAAAGTCCACTTGACGTCTGACTACCTTAGCCTAGTATCATTCTACATTAACTTTATATAATTACACTCAATTCCTTCCGAGCATTCGTCATTCTATCCCGTCAACATTCGAACGATAAGTGACACGTGCGAAAATCAAGATTCCAATCAGGATCGCCCAGTGGCCCGACTGAAACAAGGGAAATTAAGGCTGCGTGAGACGTAACGTGTTGAGTGAGCAGTTTCATCTCATTCTGTGCTGCAAGCTTGAACGGCGACTTAATTGGACTAGTCTTTCCTTCCCCCTATTATTCACTGTTAACGAGCTAGATTCGATTTCAAAATCAAGTGTCTGTATATTAAGTAATCTGGTCTACTAAACGCGCTATCTAATCAAGTGGTCAGTATTCTAAACGCGGCGTGCACGTGCGAACGCCGACACATTCGTGGGCGTCGTCTGCGTCTGCGCCCCGTCTGTCAGGCTGGCGGGGCGCCAACAGTCCCGGCCTCCGGCCCCCGCTGGCGCTCGGGGCCCGAGAGACTCCGGAAGGAAAGAATCTCACCTTAATGTGCACAGTTATGATAATGGTATGGCCTGTCTGCGAGCTGGTACTCAACTTTTGATAATGGGGGAATGACAATGTGCCGCAAGTGTTCACAACTTTTTCTTATCCGTTTGGTGCGTTTTGTGATCGTGGCTCCTCAAATAACGTTTAGTGGTGTTGTGAGCTCTGCTGGTGCGTCGTAAAAAAAGAGTCTAGAACGTTTGCAGCAGAATCCTACTGTAGATAGGTCCGTTTATTAATTATTTACCAACTAAACAAACTGACTGACTGATGAAATAGTAACGTATTTACGATACTAAGCCAGACTTAGACAAGATGGATGAACTAGCATCATCAATCACGTACTAAAGCCTACAATAATACGAAAGACCAAGAAGTTTCGCTATTTTTTAAGTCTTTTACAGACTAGACGTAAGTAAACCAACAAAATGAAGAGCCGTATCTACAGTACATAAAACTGCATGTTCTCATTAAATGTTCAACCACAAGATAAGATTCCAACATCTTATCCAAAATTAATGACTTTCCTCCAATTAAAATAACACAGCAGTAGTTAATAAATAACAGTTCTTTGCACATCAATATCGTATTTTAATGTTTCACAGTTCGTTCCTCGGAACAGTTCCAGGCGACTGTCACAGATAA
Source organism: Lithophane semibrunnea (assembly GCA_947363905.1). Classification (NCBI taxonomy): domain Eukaryota; kingdom Metazoa; phylum Arthropoda; class Insecta; order Lepidoptera; family Noctuidae; genus Lithophane; species Lithophane semibrunnea. The sequence continues at coordinate 476,148 of OX376196.1, forward strand.
ATTATTCACTATCACTTACGAACTCCAATTAATTTGAGATATAAAAGAGTATGTTGAACATGTGGGATGTCTTGTTACATGTTGAGACGGAATACATTAGTCTTCTACTGTGATTTCTTGTGGTAATTAAAATTTTAATTAAAATAGCGGTTGTTATGGCTCCAATAAACGTAAGTATTGCTCAATCATTTATTATAAATTTTCTAGTAGCTGGGAAAGGTAAGCTGGAAACGTCGAAGAGGCATGGCAGTGTTTTATTTATGTAAAAGGTAAGCAAGTCGGCTAACAACACCATGGAAACCATGTAAAAATATAGTTTTATGGGAAATTATGGCGACTGCGCAAAGAGCTATTCAGAAATCAAGTGGTTACTGAATTTAATCTACTGCCATTTTTTATTCTACTGCCATTTCGGAATTCTACAAAGCCATAATGGAAACGCAGACAATGGAAACATATTTCCCACTTAATCGTAGGTGGCAAAATTATGGTAACCGTTTAGCGCACTACATTTCCCTTCGTAGTTCGTAGGAGGATAAACATGACAGTTTGTGTTTCACGCTGAACTAATAGCGGAGCTTACGCATTACTCGCGGACAACATCGCTAAGCGACCGTAGAATCATGTAACTGTACCGAGCTAAGTGATTTAGAAGTATCCGCAAATGTAATAACATGGTTTACGCAGGGTTCCTATACTTACTAACCGTTAGGTATTATTTTATCTGCAAGTCACAAAGTGATGATAATAATGTCATCTAGCAAAGTCATGATGAAAATAAAGATATTAAATTATTATTTAAGGTTTACATTACAAACTTGCTATCAAAGGTAGGTAAAGTATTCAGTACTTCACTTCTGGTAAAGTTAAGTAGTCATCGCACCAGTCGTAACAAAAACGGGGCGTATTACGCTACAGGAACCGGACATTAATAAAAACAAGGTTCAGACGTAATGTTAATTCGTGTGCATTTCGCTCGCAAATTGGATGTAAGTGAAAACAGACGCGGGCAGTCATTTGCATGCGCCGCGGTATGAGATAGTAAACACACGTGCGCTTGGCGCGGCCAGACGAACTGGCTGGCAAGATGACTGGGAAAAGAAGCCATTCAGTTTTTATGGCTATGTGGAAAAGGAAAAATTATAATCTGGAATGAAATTGTCTTTTTTCTAGGAATAGAAACCAGTCTCATATCATTAGTATTGTCATGGAAGACGATAAGTCGAATGTTACTATATTAAATATTAGAGTTATCATTTTCAAAAAGGTTTTGAAGCATTGCTTAAATGAACAAATAGTATATCAAAGAGGTAATTTACAACAACAATAAAAGTTTTTAGATTTACAGTTTAAAAGCAGTAGTGTCACCTCACCACGACAGACTAAACCACCTGATACATTGATCTATAGCCGCTATTCACACAAGAAAATATTAATAAAGACATCACCACTACCTAATAAACACCATAAAACATCCCGTAAGACTCACCCATGTGTACAAAGCCCCATCACCCGTGTTAGCATACACTAAATAAATTACCGGCGAGTTAGAGGGATGCATAGTAATGTGTTTGCCCGTACTACAGCGGTATCAGCAGAACGTTAGCGCCTAAGAGATTGCGAACCTCCAGCAGATCCTATTTAGTTAAGTGGAAAGTGTTCAAATAATAGAATGGTACTTGCCTGATAGTTTAGCGTTACGGGAATTAGAAACGTAAGCTGAAATTCTATTGTGTTGGCTGAGACAACAACTCGTGGTAATGGGTTCTGTGCGCTGGTTTGTTCACGATTGTTTCTTGTGAGATTGTATCTGTAGCTACTGTTTCATTTACTTACATATTATGCTTAGAGACCTAACTTGTTAATTGTATTTAAAACAATATTGACATTATAATTATTTTCATACTTTATTTAGGTTCTTTTATTATGGTTCCCACGAGTTTCCTCAATTCCGATCAAAATAGAGCTATTAGCTAGTATTGGTAGGCGTATCAATTTGAAAAGATTAGATGATGTCAGACCAGAGAGGTACCTACTGATTGAATGATACAGATGCTGATCGTATTGCCTGATTTTGGGCTTCTTTTCATCAGCAAACTTCTTTACCTACAGTTATTATTGTAGACGCAATAACTCTATGGGTGTAGTGCGGTCTTAGGATGTGACACTAACTGCTTACTACGGGCTAGCTGAATCTGTTCTTAGATATGGTGTTATCTTTTGGGGAAACTCAACTAATAAAGAAATGGCATTTAAAGCACAAAAGAGATGCCTCAGAGCCATGTTTAAGTTAAAAACAACCGATAGTTGTAAGCCTTATTTCATACGCTATAAAATATTGACATTGGCATCTCTGTATATTCTAGAATCAGTAATGTACGTTAGAAATAATAGTAATTTATTTTCGCAAATGGCAGATAAATTTCCTAGAAACAGGCGAGATCAAAGTCAGCTCTGTCTGCATAGTAGTAGGACTGCACTTATGCGCAAAAGTGTGTTTTGCATGACCCCCATTATTTATAATAAGTTACCAAAAACTTGGAGAGAGCTTAATGATATACAATTGAAGAAACAACTAAAGTGATTTCTAGCTGACAAGGCATACTATAATATTAAGGAATTTTTGACAGAACCATTTATTTTGACATAGATTTTATGAATTATTTTTATTTACTGTTGACATTTATAATTTACTTAAGTTAGCTAAATTAACATAATGACTTGACTACCGAAATTTTATTATAAACAATCACAATTAATTAATAGGTCTTTACCTATGAAATTGCCGTTCTGCAGTACTGGCCATTTCAAATCAAAATAATTTTTGTTTGGCTAAGAATTCTAATTTCATATTAATTTTATTTTAAAAACATGGAATTCTTTTTTCAAAAGAAGTCATTTGTTTAATGATTAGTGTTACATTTTCATCGTATTTCAATCTTTTTCGTCATCATGGATACGTTAAAAATTCGAGTAATTATGGAATATGAGTACCGTCGTGGCAGCAACGCAACATCAACGACGTTTACGGAGCTAACACTACAAACCAACGCACCACCTGTTATTGGTTTGCTCGCTTCCGTTCTGGAAATTTCGACCTGAAAAATGAACCTCGCGGTCGTCCGAAGACTTTGGTCGACAATGACGAATTAAAGGCGATTGTGGAAGCTGATGATACACAATCTACGGCTGAATTAGCAGCAGCTTTCGACGTTAGCGTCAAAACAATATTGGTCCATTTGCGTCAAATTGGCAAGGTAAAAAAGCTTGACAAATGGGTGCCCCACGAACTCAATGATCGCCAGCGCGAAGTACGCGTCGAGGCGTGGCTTGCACTGCTCAACAGACACACAAATGAAGGAATTTTGAACCGCATTGTTACCTGCGATGAAAAATGGATTCTGTTTGGTAACCGCAAGCGCTCAGCAAGTTGGTTGGATCCTGGTTCAGTAGGTACCTAAACAATGCTCTAAACGAAAACTTACCCCTAGAAAAGTGATGGTCACTGTTTGATGGTCTAGCGCCGGTGTGATTCATCACAGCTTCTTACCAAACGGGGTGAGCATTACTGCAGATGTGTACTGTGAAGAACTGAACACAATGATGGAGAAGCTGGCACATCTCCAACCAGCATTGGTCAATCGCTCGTCTCCGCTGCTCCTGCACGACAACGCGCGACTTCATACTGCACAGCAGACGGTCTCCAAGTTGCAAGAACTGGGGTTGGAAGCTCTCCGTCATCCGCCCTACTCACCAGACCTTGCGCCTACAGACTACTACTTTTTCCAGAATTTGGATAACTTCTTGGCGGGAAAAAAAATCAATACCCGAGAGGCAGTACAAAATGCCTTTGAAGAATTTGTTGCCTCCCGTCCAGCTGATTTCTTTAAGAAGGGCATCAATAAACTGCCACTGCGTTGGCAAAGATGCATTGATTGCATGGGTGATTACTTTGATTAATACAAATTAAAAATACATGAAAAAAATTAGTTTAAATTTTTTCATACAAAACGGCAATTTCATAGGTAAAGACTATATTTGCACGCCATAATATGTGGCAAACATGTCTGAACCTGTATTTTTTAAATGTTATCCTGCATGCACGTTTTTTATTTCTGTATGTGTACACATGTTTGAGCAAATAAATTTATCTTTATCTTTATCTGACACATGTTTGTGATTCATTAATTAATTTACCTCACTTCTTTCGGCATTTCCGTACCTAAATATGTCAAGTCGAATAGTGTGGTACTACATGTATATTTTTTAAAAACGGCTGTGAATAATTTCTAAATAATTTAGAACTACGCTAATAGCGGATTAGTTTATAAATCAAAGTTAGTATTATATCAATACAAAGTCTGAAATCATGATGACAGTGTTACTGGGGAGAAGTTTATTTGATTTAGTATGAGTAAGTTTTAACTGTGTACATAACAAAAACATGAGTTTGTTCGTAGCGCCGCTATAATGCAATTTATTTTACAAAACAATTATTATCACAAAGATAGCACTCAGAATGTAATTTCAAAACAAGGAAAATATATTTATTCAAAGACTAGAGGATGTGTGCGTGTGTGATCCAACCACGGAATATGTATAGGCACAGAAGGTTCAAAGGGAAGGAAAACAGAACAGGCTTGAACCACCATAGTTCCTGTTTGTTTCAAAATCTCTGATTTTATTCCTTGGGAAAACTTTTAAATATCTGTTAGTGAATTAACAAAACCAGTCAAACAAACAGGACTATAAAAACTTTATCAACATTCTGATGTTGTAAAACCTTAGTACTAATTTGTTTGTTATTTGTGACTTTTATCCGTGTCGACTTAGGCAGACATTGTAGTAAGCTAGAAGACTTTTGATGTAATCCCTTATTTATGGCCCGAGTGAAAGTACGTCATTACGTCATTACTGTTCTGACTTGCGTTACAACTGCTGTGAGTGTAATCCTTGAAGACAAAATCTAAACGGGTTGATACGGGTATACCTATACTATAATATAATATATTATAAAGGTACTTATAGCTGTTAGTCAACGATAGCTAGAAAATGTTAGTAATGTTACCTATAACTGCAACTCTCGCTAAGGATCATGGCAGACTCCCGAACATTGTTGACATTTTAAATAATTATGTAGAAGGCGACAGTAAAAGATTTATTTTCGTTTTTAGTTGAAGTGGCATGAAGTGTCTCACTTAAGTTCTACCTAAGAGTTTTCATCAGAAACTAATAAATCGTAACCATTTCACAAATACAAAAGCTCATAATTTCAACCATCCCGGAGCCGTCAGGTCCCCACGGTCCCAGAAGGTACCTTTGACCCTGAAATCAACATAGTTATCGAAACGCTAAATCCCCACCGGCTCCTTAATTAATTGTCAGCGCCGTGTCCGGGGTTCCATTTCCGGTTGGAAGTGGTTAATTTAGGGTTCGCGATAAAGGGCTCGTTAATTTCCGTTGCAACTCACTTGTCATAGGCGCCACTTCGTGGAGCTTTTTGACATTACTTTATCATACTCATTTCCTGCGTGTGTTCTGGCGGGGATTTATTCGTGTACCCCGGGTACACGAATGAATGACAGTTGGGGTGGTCCATTTGTTTGTTAAAGCAGGTAATGTGTTTGATGCAAAGTTATCATAATATTTGGCGCTTATGTTTATTTAGAAAATAAAAATGAGTTTTTAAAAGAAATCGCAATTCGGAATAATCTTTCAGTAGGTATAGAAAAAAAACGAAAAAATCATTTCATCACATTACACACTCAACGAGCTGTATTCAGTGACATTACAAAGGCGCTGATGGCAAAAAATAAATTGTGAAAGTCTCAATCGTGAAAATCGGATAAAATTCCAACAATGAAGGAATTACTCTGTAGTGAGGGCATCATTCTGTTAAACTCGTAACAATTTACATTGGGTCCCCTGTACACCACTCCCCCCGCCCCGCCCTATCGCCCCGCGCGTCATTACGCCTCGATTGTCGATTGTTATCATCACGCCGACTCATTTGGGGGCGATCGCTTGACAGATCTCCTAACTCAATAACAGGCGACAAATTCACCCAAGATTAAACGAGATGCCGAACGGATATTGAAATTTTACGATCTTTCCCCTTTAAAGTTTATTTTTGGACGACGGTTTTTGTTTGAGAGATAGTGTTCCTAGTTATGTTGGGGTGACATTATGTGTAAACATGGGATCCCTTTGTTACTTTCCCCGAACTAGAGCAGTTCACTGTAATCAAGTTCAAACAAATTGATTAATTAGCCTAAGGTGACTTGTTGTAACTGCGGAATCTTATTAACCTTATGAGATATTTCAGTGTCAAATATATTAGTCTGTGTAGTACATAATGAGGTCGCCCGTCGTAGTGTCGCTCGCTGACGTAATTGCCTATTTGCGACAATCACCCGAGCGGCAGGCATCACCCGTTACAGTTTTCGTGATGTCTCTTTTCGACGATGTTTTTTCTTAGCTAAATTGTTACTTAGTTCTCTAAACTTTCCGATTGTAATAAAATATTATACGAATCTGTATTCTACATTCAAATAAAATGTAATATCCTTGTTTTTTCTCCGGCTACCAGTCTTTCCATGCCTATCTCATATCATGGAAGATAAACTACATACTTAGCAACTAGATGTAGCAATGCAATACAACACATTTATGAATACATAACTGGGCACATAAATAACGCCAGATAAGCAGATTTTAATTCAGCAGATAAGTGGCTGGGTCCCGCGGGCCTGCCGTGTCGTATGCCACAGAGTAGAGACGTACAGAGGGCTCACTTCTAAATACTGCTGTACGATGAGACGATGACTGACATTTGCATATACATCCGTTATGGGATGATGCACATCGTTATTTGTTGCGGTCTTTGAAACAACATTTCATTAGCAGTGAATGATTTCAGACAAGTATTATGATAATGATTCATTCCAATATTCGCATGCTATTTTTTCTTCAGTTGGCATCAATCTTTATGTGCATCATAATTTCGCTCATTGAATAAAGTGAACCTCCTGCTCGATCTACTTTGTGAAGTTTCGTATCTGCCACGTTATAGCCTGCGGATCCCTGCTGCTCGAGGGCGACTGTCCCTGCTACATTGTTCCAGATAATGCTTTGTTTGTTTATTACCATGACGCGCTGTAATTTTAGAACATTTTCTTTGGAAACAGGCTGAGTGAGGTCGGTGCTTGTCTCTTTACAAGTATTAATACAATGTTTTCGAAATGATACTGGCAAGAACACAATAATTATGTAGATTTTCTAGGTAGAAGATCCAATACTTACTATAGTAAAAATAATTATAAATCTATTAGTCATAGAAAAGAGGTAAACAGCTAATTAACGCTAGATGTTATTTCTTTTAAGAAACGTTAATTTTATACCTGTGTGACATTTTAGGCAAAGTTCATTTACATAATTAAATATTAAAAATACCCATTATTTCTTAGACAAATTTTTTTTTTTTTTTTTTTTTTTTTTTTTTTTTAAAAACGTTGCCCCACACTAAGAATTTCTTCCTGTATCGTGGGTGCGATTATTATTATCGTGTATTTTGTAACTAGGAAGCGATAAAAGCACTAAGATATTTAAGTCGTGTCTTTGTGACACGTCTTTGTGATCAAGTAGACACTTGTAATAACATAATAATTTGCACAAGTTGCTTGTCAACTAAAATAAATTCTCTTTGTATACCCTTATTACTGAGAGCAATACTCATTTGTAAAAATGCTAAGATACAAAGTAGCCCCACTCAATACGAAATAAGGCCAGCGCCAAATTAAAAGCAGATGTTATTAGCTATCAAGCAGATGAATTTGGCTGAAGAAATAACGAACGCTACAATGGAAGACAACTTAATAAAGAAACTGGAAACAAACGGGAAAGAAAAGAAAAGTATCGAAAACAAACATCTGTCGCGACGAATGAAACTAAATAAACGAAACCGTTATTAGGCGACGCGTTCTGTTGTGCCAATTTTTCTAGAAAATGTTTTGTTACGAAAGATTTATTAACGAGCTTTTTTTCTGTTTCTTGCACCAGAAGGATATGGAAAAGCAGGCAAAAAGTTACTAAAAAAAAACATTAACGAATGACGTAAGCTTCCTGACTAAGTTGCTAACTTGGACTAATTAGACAAAAATATAAAAACTGCAGAAAAATATGAAATAATAAGTCAAATAACGTATTAGGAAAGGATAGCGAATACAAATGAAACCAGTTACGCGTATAACACTTTAATTTATATCAATGACTATGGTGAAGTTATCCTCTTTAAGGCAAATGCTAGTTCAGATGCGTCTGAAACTTTAAAGCAAGCAGAATTTCGCGCTCATTTGACACCAGTCCATGACCAGTGGATAATGAACTTTCTGCAACAAGCCAGGGGGTAAACGTTCATACAGTTAAGCACGTTAATGCTATGTCTGTCCCCCCGGCGGCGGCGCAACGGAGGGACGAGATTACAACACTATTAAATTTGGGGATGAAAAATGAGAGCTGTATTTGATTTCGATTTGTGAACACAAACGAAACTATTTATTATTTGAAGATTAAAATAGTTTTGGAATTAAAAGGCTATTTATTTTGAATGAGGACGGAATAAGACACACCTATAGAGTATCAGTTGCTATTGTTGTAGATATGTGTAAGTTGTGACAATCAATTGAGGGATATGGGTTGTTGAATGGTGCTTATTAAGCGTCAATTGTCAATAGACTATTGTACTATTATTATATTGGTATCGTCAATGAGCTAGAACCTGGCACTTTGGACAGTTCCACCCACTGAATAAAGATTTTCTAAGTATTCAGGTCACCTAAAAATACGTAATGTTTTAATATTTGGTTCTTGATCCAAAGGTAAAATGCATGTGCGTGACACTTTGGTGAAAACGTAAATAATGATGATAATATACGCAAACAATGAAAGTATTATACCTACGTGACAAGCTCGTATACGAAAACGTCACAAAAATAAAGTCCTTTCAAACAAAAGGTTGGATGAAACAAAAGTATAATAAATTAACTGAGCCCTTTAAAGACATCGCATCGTAAATCATTGAGAAACAAAGATTCGTCGTAACGATCGTATGTGAAGGAATTGAAGACAAACTCAATAATACATACGAGGGTATTAAAGTAACGAAGTATGCGTTGCGAATTGTTACTGACAGGGTTACCAGTCGGCAGAACATTGGCTTCATACTGTTTCTCAAGATATATATCAACCTTTTTTTCTGAGGACCAACAAGATCCGGCTGCAGTTTTAGTAAAATTCGTCGCACTTCCTACAGAATCTGGCGAAAATATAATAAGTCAAGCTGATCCCACTGACGGCCTATTGTGCTATCTCGAAGTAATTTAATATTATAAGTAAAAGGCTAATCCTACTTATGGCCTCATAATGTTACTAGAGCAGAATAAAAAAGAGCCACACTTTCACGGTGTCGTCGTCGCAAGTAGCGTCATTAGCAAAATCCGACGTAAAGCGTCCTCGGTATTGTGGGATATACAATGGTCGGTAATGCACGCCTGCCTAATGGCTCATTTACATTATTGAAAGCTGCGGGATGCGTTAGATGTCTAATGTCATGCAAAGAGGCCACATATTGTATCGCGTAGGTCGGTGGTCCATCCTTATGCTTATTTATTTCCATCTCCTTTAGAAAAAATCTCTTTTCCATCCACTCCAACCGATCTACTAGATGTGGTTTTATACCAGTATCGTTTTCTATCGGTATAAAACTTTTGTTAACTTAAGTTGTTTGGGTAATTTATGGGTACGACCAGTATTCAGGAACTACGAAAGTCGTACGAAACGACCGACTCATCGACTTTCGTCGTTTAAGAATATATTCCTGAATTATGAAACCTCCCTGCATGCTTTATAGCGCTCGAATTGTCGACTTATGTAAACGGTTCACAATGTAGCTGGAACATAGTTTGCGCGAGCATAAAATACCGCGCGGAGTTGTTGAACCACTGCTTTAGAATTAACTAGTCATTAAGGTGCATTAGTCACTGCGGGAGTTCATTAGTCAAAGTAGGGTTTAGTGGTGTTTTTGCTGGAAGTTTTAAAGGTGGGAGTGAAAGTTTCTGTCCTTTTGGGTAAACGCGGATTTATTAAGGGAATCTTGGTAATCCAGCTTGTTAATACGGTGTTTTTAAAGGTGTTGCTGTACCTATTCACGCTAAGGTTGATAACAACGAAAGAAGAAAAAAGGCGACAAAAGGAAACATTAAGAAAATGACTCAGTTTTTCAATAGCTGTGACGAACAGAATTTGAAGCGTGTCTGTCGTTGACGAGTTGACGCTGCATAAATGAAAACATAAAATTACGTTTATTACATCGACGGCCCGGTGCGGGTCATGTCGCGAGCGACAAGAGTGTGAAACGCGAAGAATATAATACACGGCCCATTGAACACACTCGTGGAACGAATGCTGGTTAGATACGGGGAGTGGGATGTATGTTGTTGTGGAGAAACACTCCTCCGAATGGTTTGTTATGAGGATCAAACCATTGAATTATGGTTATATGAGGTATTCTTTTAGCCAACCCACAATTATGTGGCTAGTAGTTGAAGTCATTAAAAAAGCTATTGGATATAGCTGATTAAAGTGATTAACTGGTTCATACAAGAAATGTTTTTCAGTAAGATTACCATCCAACTAGGAATATTCGACTACAATCGTCACTCATAAAATATCTTTTTTGTACCCACAAGTCAAAGTGCTTAACTGCTAGACCTTTTAACAGGTTACGCATGCAAAATTTTACAAAACTCTATCGTTACTATCCCAGTCATTTATATAACGTAACGCATAAGTAAGCTCAACGCAACTGAGTCTCCAGCTGAGACAATAAAGGGATTTTCTTAAACGTTTGCAACGCCCCCGCGTGGCCGTCAGCACAGATTAAATAAACTATTAATCTCTATCCAAAAGGTGTATTTGCATAGCGATTGTAGTTAAGATCCGAAATATCTCGCAACAAAGGGTCTGCACAAAGTGATAATGTAAATTGTTCAACAAGGACTTGAAAAAGCTTTATGACTACTATGACTATACTACAGCAACTGGAGCAGTACTGTGCAGAAAAACTGCATTCACCACTACTATGGCAATCAACTAGGTATAAACGCCCGGATTAAAGTAAAAAGCCTGCAGTAAAATTTTTATTATGTTGAATAATGATCGGTAACTTTTTTAGCGTTTACCCCAGAATTGATGATTTTAATTTGAGCATTTGCTCTTAGCACTCCATTTGTTATTATTCTGTGGTTATGACGCAATGTTTGGGAAATTTTAATAGTCGTTTGTGCAGCTCGTTCGCAGAATAGTAAAGTAAGGAATTTAGATTGATACAGCTCAGGTTGAGTGCAATCAGCTGATTGATTCACTACATTTGAACGTGAGCTGCGATCGCGACTCGTTTTATTGTGAAGAGTATTTTAAAATTGAATCGTTTCGTCTCTGCGTTTGTTTGGACTGGAACCAATAAAACTGAAGCATTCCGTGATTCAAATAAATACGTAAACTAAATCCTGTTTGCTTATTTATACGATCCTGAGACTTAAACTGTTAGCTGTTCACTTATTTATTTATGTTCATTACAGAAGCCGCGTAACTTGTATTTCAAGTTTCTTTTAGTTTTTATAGACCTCCCACAGTTGCATATATACCTACTTTAATGGACGCAAAAAAATATTTAACACAGATGCTATTACGTTCGGTAGCGGAACAAAATACATAATTTAAAAACAACTTAATATTCACAAAGGAGTCTGTGTCAATTGAATGTGGTTGTGGAATAAAAGTGCGTTTACAACAATAACATGCGGTGAACGGTCGGCACCATTGTGTACAAACAGTGGGCCAACCTGGGCATTCTATCATGCAAATGGGCTTTGGACCTTTGGACTATGTGCTATATAGTACATAATAATGCACGGAGCAGCTGCGCGTGCGATGAGGCGAGACGAACGAAACACCTTGTTTATATAAAAAAAACAATCATGAAGATTACATTGAACAAGGAATAGGTCCATAAATTGTTCGACTCGGTTCACTAAATTATATAGGTGACGATAAATGTATGCAGCCATAACTCAATGCTGTTTAAATTTAACATGGGTGTTAAATAGATATAAACATAAAATAAAATATATTATTGAGAAAAATATAATACACTATACAACCGATAGAGGTAAAACTAAAAACTCTATAGGTTGTAGGTATGTCGTCGTTACGAGACAGCATGTTTAACGCAATGGCTCTTACCTGCAGACCGTTCACTATAAAATGAACGCACAATACTGATATTGGTTTAGATACATTTCCAAAAACTTCCCACACAACCTTGTAACTTGTAACCAAAAACAAACAATCAAACGTCTCTATTCAAATAGAAGAAAACAAACTCGTAAAACCGAACGCTCATTTTAAACTCGAGTTAAACTATTGATACAACTGCAACGGTGCGATCAAAACAAAAACATCCCTATTGAAAAAGGGTTGAACCGTTGTCCGAATGCACCCCTTTTTTTCAAAGGGCGTGATTCTGAGGTCGTTGCGAGGGGTGTCAGGGGGTGACATAGAGTATTACAGCTGCAGAAGGGAAACTTGGAACAATGCAATTATTAGCTTGTATAAATTGTTGTATACAAAAGTAATCGGTGCATGTTAGACGATCTTGACTAATATTATAAATGCGAAAGTGAGTTTGTTTATTTGTTACACTTTCACACTAAAACGGCACATAGGTAGACCATGACCTGGAGAAAGAGATAAGATACTTTATATGGAAATATTTGGCCATGGAATCGAAACTTATGCGGGTTAAACCGCGGGGCGCAGCTATTATTGTATAATTATACTACAATATAAACAAATAATAGATCTGCAATCAAAGACCTAGCTAAAAAAGTTCGTGGCTACTGCTGTTAAGTATTTCTTCTAAATTCCAAACCTTAAGTAAAATTCTAGTTTTAGTCAGTGTTGGAGTTTTAAATTAACACACGCTGATGGATACATCAGCGTGTGTTAGTACATTGTATAGTGTTATCCCTCTGTGTCTATTTACTCAGTGGTCGATGTGCATTGGTTAGCCAAGCTGGCACGTGAGCACGTGCTGTGCTGTGCCAAGTCGCCGGCATATTGCGGATGCGTGAGAAATTGTCTGGACGTACTTACAGGGGCTGGCTCGGTGAGTATTGGTTTATTTATAGAATAAAATAGGCTTTACGAGGGTAATTGTAATATAATAATACATTATATGGAACTGCAATAACGATTTGAAGTTTATTTTTTCAGTTTCTGGTTGCTTAATTTTGAGGATATTGTTACAAAGAAAACATTATAACAATAGAAAGAACCTCTACAACCTACTCCAACGTTAACGTCGTTAAATATAAATTAAGTGAACACGCATCTATCCTCATTATTAAGAGATCCAAGAGCCGTCTTGATACGGAAGCTTAGCTGTAATCTTTACTACCGAGCACCGAGGGGCAAACAAACCAAACCAACTAACATTTGTTATTACTGGTCCTTACATTCGTTTACCAATTAAATGGCAAAAGTTGTGATAGAGTCCGCAACCGAATAAAAACTTATTACAATTATAAAGCAAGCTGAATAAAACTTAAAACAACAATGGGTTTAACGACGGAAATTCAGCTAATAGTTAATCTGTACCCATTGCGTAGTAACAGAGGCGTCGTTAGTCCGCCGCGGTGCGCAAACAAGCAATCAGCGTGGAGAAATAAAACAAACAGATGCGGTCGTGTCGCGCCTATCAATGTGTTACCGTGATGGCGACTCGCTTTTATTTTTATGAGCGTTTTACGAGCCTCAAAAGGATTTGTTTTAGAGCCGTACGTGATAAATGCACCACTGGGATTGAATAACGTTTGGTACAGTTCCTACTTGTGACGTTGGTGAACATTGTCGATGGGTGGTAGGACTGGGACAGATGTTTACCGTGGCAATCTACTTGTATACAGATGTTGGTTTCGCTGATTGATAGCTCGGATTTGAAGGGGACAGTTTTTAATTAAAGTTCTAGTTGCAGATTCTTTAATGGATTCGGATTGTAGATTGTATAGTTTTTAATTTGGTAAAGTAGAAAGTTTTAATTGCATTCATCAACATAGCTAGATTAAGTTTTGGTAGACTTGTCCAATGGACAAGCCTATTTTGTTATGCACTGCGTAGAAGAGCATATAGATTGATGATTTCAGTAAAATGATGCTGCTACTCAGTATACATCTCAGCCTTTTGAATCCAAAAAAAGTTTTCAAAAAAAAGTTTGAATTACACTGCATTGCACACATTTTCTCTCACCGCCACAAATTAGCTAATGGAGGTTGTAATTATCATAAGTTTAGCACTGATTATAACACTATAATTCGCACGCACGTGCGAATGGTAACTGTTCAGCCTGTAGACCGTCTGGTGGGTCCATTAGACCACGTGCACCCGTCTTGTGGGCCTATTAGACCACGTGCGCCGCCGATCGACTGATAACACAACAAACACTAATAAACCCTAACTTGGTGTTGGGTTAATTATTTCAAAGTATTCGAAATATTAGTCTGCGCAGTGCGCATAATTGAGTGGTTTAAGCGGTTGTTTCAACGGGAAACATAATATAAATCAATTTATTGTTAAGGCTCTGATTGTAACTTTGATCAGATAGAGATTCTTGCGGTTAGTGGTTAGACGTAGACACTGGTGCAATCTGGTTAAAATATTACTGTGACATATTGCATTCCTATATCTAGCGTGAGCAGACTTAGACGATTTTACAGACATTAAAACAATGTCCATTTTCCTTGACGAACTAGGCTTGAACCACTGCCATGTGTCTAAAAAAGTATTATTATCCTATCAACTTAATACGAAACTAAATTATTTTGATGTAGTCCAGGAAGAAAGGAGAGAGACTCGCAAATAAACTTCATAGTAGCCATAACAAACCGATGCGTGTACAAATCAGCAAGTGCGGCTACCTCGGAACGTGTAAACGCGCGGCTATAAATATAAACGCACCGTAACGCGCGATATCCGCGTCTATTACCAGCCAACAGCTTTCCGTTTTTCTAGCAAAACGGCTTAAGTGCTTACACCAATACCACCAGATAAAAAGTTCAGAAAGATCATGTTTTTTCAACAAAAAAAGTATTCAAAGGAAAGATCATGTGTATATGAATAAGTATACACGTATGAGATGTTCCTTAGATACTTTTTCTGAAAAATATAGTGACTGATCTCCGACGTTTAAGGGTGCACCCTACCTCAAATTGCTTAGCATGATCCTCCGTTATGCCGAAAATACTGCAGCATTCATTTTGAAAGAAATATATGTTAAAGTTGAGGATTGCTGCTGATATGACACATTAGAGCGCACTTTTTACCAACGATTTGAAAAATGGTCCTTCTGTTCTTTATATCCAAAAGGATAATGACTCTATCCAAGACCACACCTTCCAACGCTTGCCAACCTCATTAGCAGCCGACTGCTGCTCACAAAATACACGCAATGTACACATATTATATAAGTAGATAACAAGACGTGTGTTGTCTAGATTTTCAGTGTTTACTCTTTTGTTTGCTAGCTGACTGCATGACTGAAGTTTGGGACGAGTAAATAGAAAAAAACCCTCCATCTTTTTCTAACTTGTTCTAGAATTTTCGATCGAAATATGTATGTACCTACTTACTTCTTATAATAAGAAAAAGAAGCTTGACTGTTTTTTGAGGTCAAAAGTAATTCCGTGCTTCCCAAACGAAAAAAGTAATTTACAATTTAGAACGAATAAGGGCAAAGCAATCAAACAATCAAGCTTAGCATTTTAATTAAGGAAATTAAACAAGGAGACAATTTAATTGAAACGTATCAAGCAACAACTCAAGAGGCGCATCGAAAGCAATTTCCCTATTACCGAACAAAGTCAACAAAGACAGGAATTTTAAGTAAAGGAACGTATCGTATACGTAAGGCATTAATTAGGGGCTCACGAACGATAGAATTGAGATACAGTGGACAGGCACAGAAGGTGTACTTACATGCCGTAGCTAAAGTATGGACATGGACATGGACCTGGGGCTGCGAAGCAAAGAGAAACTGCCATCAAGTACCGTTTAATTTAATATAAACGCGAAAGATTGTAGGTATGCCATTGTTTGTTTCGCGAGAGTTTGTAAGTTAGTAAGTAAGTTTTTACGTGAATGAGTAACAAACATCCATCCATCCTGGATGGATGGATGGATGTTTGTTACTCTTTCACGTAAAAACTACTGAATGGATTTGGATGAAATTTGGCAAATTGATAGTTTATAACCTGGATTAACACAGAGAATACTTTTTATCCCGATATTTCCACGGGATCGAGACTTACGCGGGTGAAACCGCGGGGCGCAGATAGTGGGCAAATAAAATGACAACGGTGTCATTTTATTTGCCCACTAGCTGCGCCCTGTTGTTCTGAAGAACGAATTAGAAGAACCAGTTTCAAACGCACAAGAAAAAACACAGTGATATTTACTGATTCTTCTAATTCGTTCTTCAGAACAACAGTTTGTTTTCCACAAACTTACTCATCAAGCACCAACCTAACTGGTGGCTCCTATTACTTATGCTGTCTGAACCTGATTCGACATCGCTTAGATATGACTCTGACTTGCCCTTCTGTATTTGCTTAAACTATGTTTGAGCTCTCAATTACTGAGGAACGAAACTTCAACTGTGCTCGATGCTTGCTGCTCAACAATTGATTGAGTCAACACCGCTTATGAGCATCACTGCCCTTTTTGTTTTTAGTGTTTAACTATATTGGTAAGCAGGTATCAGTTTACTTTACCTTTAGACCAATGTTATTTCATGTTTGAAGTTTTATTTTTAAAATAGGTAGATGTTTAGAAAAATGAGATGAAAAAATGTTCTAAAGTTCAAGACCTTAGTAAAAGTAAAATATTAAAACTTCATTTTCAAATGGTTCAACGTGTGACGCGACAGCAAATTCAATAAGGGCAAAATCGTGTGTAAAATATTTTAAAGAAAACGTTGAGCAAACAGGTTCGTTTTTGAAATTCAACGTCGAATCTTAAAATATTCGTAAATCTTTCACACTGTTGTTACCCTGAGTAATGCAGCGTCGTTAACATTGCTCTAACGTGCGGCCACTTAGTAAGGCAAGCGCGTACGCACCTCTGACGAATCAATTAGTTTGTGGCCCCTCCGACATTACAACCGCTTTCCCTCACGTTGAGCAGTTAAGCTAAAGGTGTGCTAAAGGTAAAGTTATTAATTTTACGTGGATGTTGTGCTTTCATACCACATTGCGGTAGAAGCAAGGTTATAACTTGTAAAACGTCGTATCAATTGGAACAGCCTAAGAGAGCACAAACTTTCGTAGAAAACCAATTTAGGTACTTGTACTATGTTGGTTGGGTTGGTTGGGTTGTAATAATAGCAACATTTGTATTGTTTAATTGTTAATTTTACACTTAATATTTCATTAACACATTCTGTGGATTGCCAAAATTGAATAAGTTTACAAACTGTTTCAATCTTCCGCTCTTTAAAGTCCTGCACGTCTTAAACTATCTCCTAAAACTAGTCAAAGCTCTATTAAATTCAAAGTCTCAAAGGAATTGATTAGTTCTATCTAATCTACCACACTGTTATTAGGTTGTCCTAAGTTACATGAAGTTATTAAATAATCAATTCCACATAGATCTTGAGACTTTCAGATCTGGAGCGGAACGTGTTAAATGTGTTAGTATCAGCTCTAAAGTTTCGTCTCGAAGGAATCAATTTGCTAGACTCTGTTACTATAAGCTTACAAACTTTCCCTCTATGCGAGTTATTATTATAGAATTATCGGCGTATAATTAACACGTTAGAGATAACAGCGTCTACTCCATTACTCGGCGGAAGGTAGTACGTCGCGTAGTAATCAATTAGCTTTGAACCACTTCTACTTATTATAGGCTTTCCCTGACTTACGAAACTACATTTTATACATTAACTAGCTTCCGCCCGCGGCTTCGCCCGCGTGGTATGTCGATAAAAAGTAGCCTATGTCCTTTCTCAGGCTGTAGACTATCTGTGTACCAAATTTCATTTAAATCGGTTCAGCAGTTTTGGCGTGAAAGCGCGACAGACAGAATTACTTTCGCATTTATAATATTAGTAAGGATTTTGCTGTTGATTTAATTTACGATTTACCTATAAGTAGTTACAAGGTTACTTATTTTTGTATGATCTAAAGTTTTCGTAGTAACTTTTCTCATGCCATTATTAAAACGATATTAAGATGCAGAGGTATTATAATGATGCTGCCAGGGAAGGTGTGTTCCCGCATGTCAGTGCCTCGGGAGCTGGGAGTCGGTTCGTGCGGTGCGGCGACGAATCAATTAGGTCGACACTGCGCCGCCATTACCGACGCCCGCAGACACCAAGTGATCCCAGTCACGAAAGCTGAGCGAAAGTAAATACATAAATGCAGGTTTCACGAAGGACGATTTTGTAACAAATTACAGGAACCAGTTGGCATTTATTTAGAGTTTTATTCTATTGTGCAAGATAGAGATTAATACAATTACTTAATAAATTCCAAATATTAATTGTATTCAGGTTCACAAATAAATGAAAAAAATAATATTGAACGATAATTTCGTATCCATCGCTACTGCTTATGATTTGCCACCTGCTATATTTTGTCGCGCATAACTCAGACTCCGGCGGGATTCGTGGTTCGATTCCATCCGACTCAGTATCTTCTTATACTTCCCGCGCAGAGTCGTTCTACGTGTAATGAGCAGGTGGTAGTACTGGAACATAATCACAACATCTTCGTGTGAGCATTGATTGGATATCAATTAATTATCGTACGTAGTCCGACACTGCATGATGGTTACTTTTATGTATGGGTACTTTTTGGTTGAATAGTCTAATAATTATGCTAAGATTTGCTAGTACACTATAATTCTATATTATAGTGTATGGAAGACCTTTACATCTCGCGAGCGCCCACAGCTGGTACGTCTTTAAATAGAAATAATTTGAATTCTCCAGTAACAAATCTTAAGCTGTCAGCAGATGATATACGTAAGACACTGCGAGAATGGACACTTTCTGAAATAATAGTGCACACGGAACACAAACGGATCAGGTCACTATAACTGAGTTGTAGTGTAATATTAGTTTACCAGGAACTCGTGAATGACTGCCGCATAGCATGTCATTTATTTAAGACTGACGAAGTACACGGTGGACGTAAATCATTGCTCGAACAGTGCTGATCAGTTGGAGATTCTTCGACTAGAAAGCTTTGAGTAATATTTGGACGATGAATTACAAAGACCAGTCTTTGATAGTCTACAATTTTAGTATCTAATTGATATGGTGAGAGACTGCTATCTATGCTATTGCTAAATATTGTGACAAATAGAAAAGGACGATACCCAAGAGTGGGAATTGATTCGGGCCCTACAAAAAGCTGTTTGAGTAGGTCTCGAATAGAACCTCAAAAGTAACAATACTTTTATCTTCTTCATCTTCAACCCCTTCACCCACTACTGGATAAGGGTCTCCTGATTAAGGGTTTACCTCCATGAAGTAGGTAACTTTTTATAAAACGACTGCAATTACAAACATTGACAGAACAAATCAAATAGAAATGATTCTGATTACGTACAAACAAACGGCGCAGATGTGAGGGTCGTAATTTCCTTGATGTCACTCGCGTGTAATGTACACGCGAGTCTCGGTAAATATTCAATTAGGTTCGTTTGAACCGCGGCGCGTTGGGTGGAGGCACTGATATTAACATTGCTGATCATAATATGTAGATGTTGAGGTACTCTGCATAATGATTGCGATGCATTTTGTTATTGGTTTTATTACGATTTGGCCGAAAGACAGTCCTTAATAAAAAGAATTTCATCCCTTTCATTAGGAATTTGTATTTGCTTGTTTAGTAAAGACCTCTCACGATCATGCTCAACGTAAAAGGTTCTTACTGGCAAAATTATGTTTCCTCAAAGTATTGGGAATGGTCACAAAATACACAGTAGCAGGTCTAGTAATCACTTGAGACATTTGCAGCAAGCTATCAATCGCCATGACTTCCACTAAGTGAAAGCGCGCGCGGAAGACAAGTTTCAGGGGATTTGCGGAAGATTTTGTAATCGAATGTAATGTGTCAAGTGTTTATTATGTACGGTGATGTTGTATTTCCTGTAATTAATGAACATCTTACTTCTGAAAGAGGAAAAAAACGTTATTAATTGCGTCATGCGTGTTGAATTTCTTATTTCGGGAATATATTTTATTTACTTTTCGTGCAACATTGCGAGTGACTACTGTTTCTTTACTCTAAAGAGAGACCCTAGACAAAGTGACATTCTATCCGCGATAACGATGAGGGAAAAGGCAAAAATGTATAGGACTGACATAAGCTATCGAAAAGCTTATGTCAATCCTGTTGAAAGTCGTTGTAGAAATACGAAACGCTTTCGAAGCGAGGGCCTAGACAAGTGACAACCACTTGTCTAGGCCCTCTGCTCTTTTTGCAAGCCAAATCGAAATAGAAATAAATTCTTTTCTCAATCATGCTTGGAAATTCGAGCATTATTTTGACAAGTTTTCATAGTAATTTATTTGGCCGCTAAAGACGACAGATATGGATTTTCATAGTAAACATTGCCGGGCGCATCGTCACTTGTTTTTGACCAGTACAGCAATTTCGATTTATCTCGAAGAAGGTTGTCTAAACAATGCTCAAATTGAAAAATGTTATTTGCATGTATATTCCACAGTATAAACTAGTAAGTTTAAACAAACCAGAATTAATAAATAATGTCATGTGGAAATTGCAGCCTGTAAATTAACAAAATATACATACCTATATATATATAAGTATTCTGAGACCTATGGAAAAAAAAGGGTTCACTGTAATGCCACTATGTACAACACTCGTTATTCTTCGTCAAGCTGGAATACATAATTGTTAAGACAATCATATTAGATTTCGTTTGACGTCTTCATACCCGTATATGACGGAATTACACTATTTCGTAGGGGAGACCATAATGACCAATTTATGAGATACCTATCTCATTTTCTAATTCTGTCTCGTTTAGATAGTACTTATTAAACAATGTATAGCACTTACTTAAATACCAGTATTTCAACTGGTTAAGTAAATAAAATAAATAATTATTTTTTTTGTTTTATCACTGGTTCAACTTAGGCAAACATGTTACTCATATTTATGAGTTTTTGAATCAGACGAAGATCAGACCGAACTTATTAATTGTCAGAAAATAATGTTAAAGGTTTAAATAATTAAATGAACTAAAATTAAGCGACCCTGACTATTTATAAACTGCACAGTATGTATTATAAGTAGATTCAAACTCTCAACTGCTCACTCACATAATAAATAATGCAGTTACGATTCTATTATACAGTCATACATGTATAATATCGAACCAGTGGATATAACGTAGTGCTGCACGGCCGCTGCCCCATTCATTCATTCCAGTAGTGAGCTAACAATGGAGCTAGACTCGACGGATTAGTTATGCTTAAGTCGCGGAACAAAAAGCTGGATAAGTACTGGCGGGTAGTCGCGCCAGTTACTCGCGCTAACTAGTGTAGATAGTGGCACGTGTGAACGGATGTGCAGCTGTACGGTGGACATTATGTATTATGTGTTAAGAATTGTGTGCTTTGTACAACGGAGTGCTATTGTTAAGTTTAAAGTTAGTTATAAAATCTTTACCTTGCATGAAATTTTGCTATCAGGTTCAGAAAGTAAAGTTCCTTATAGAACTTTCAATACGCGACATGTTTTTAACCGACTTCTAAAAGGAGGAGGTTATCAACTCGGATGTTTATATATTTTACTGTCATCAGGTCAGGATCTGATGATGGGATCCTGGAAAAATCGAGGGAACTCTTCAAATATTATAGGCACACCTATAGCAATTCGGGTAGTTCTTTTTGGGATACTAACTCATCCAGTTTCCCTCCGAAAGCACCATTTAGTGAAGTGGTTTTCCTCATAGTTACTGATGATGAAAACCACAGATGGCCACCGGAACTACTTAAATATAAGTATTTCACGGGCTGCGATTTGATTACTTTAATATTTATGGTTGCCAAGCAATTTATGCTCGTCACAATGCTTATACGCTGAAGTGGAGCTGACGGTGAAGTATCAGGAGTTCACCTCAACTACTAACGTCCCTGCAACGGGAAAAGCAATATTTTGTAAAAGGTGATGATCAATTGACATCGGGCTATTGTAACTTAGATAAATTAAAAAGAGACCATCTTTAAAAAAAAAAACAGCGTCACAAGAAAAATAAGTAGACAAAAGAGTAGTGAGTGAATCCTGGTTTTCATGTCACGGCTTACCTAAGTCACATAGCTTTTCCGTTGGCACAAAATATAGTTTTGTGAATACATGTATGCAAACCTAAGGTTTACTGTAAAAGTCTTATAAAAAAGCTCTAGAAGTCCGTGTGTGAACATATTTTCGCAAGCCGTGCAGGTTATAAAATACTCTCTATCGAACCAATTCCACTGAGTTTCAGTCAAACCTTTACAATTTCTACGAATATTATTAAGGCTAAGCCTCGGACTCGGCTAATATTTATTTGCCAAAACACCTTATAAATCGCTGGCGCAGATTAAAGTTTACAAGCCAATGTTGACATAGGCTTCGAAGGACTTCAGTGTATTTAGGAATTATTGAGAGAATAAGCAATCACTGTGTGTTAACTCAAACTTAATGGGATATTGTTGATAGAGGATCATTATTTTACATAATAGTAATTTGTTGGACACTCACAGTGCGGTAAAGATTGAGTAAAGTTCAGATGGAAGTGTGTGACGTCACGCTTCAGACTTTAATGTCTTTCGATAGGAATCTATTAAATGTCCTCAGCCTCCCACACGCATAAACCTCCTATTTAAGATTGTTCTAAATCACGTATTCTGATTTTGAATGATTTCTGAATACATAATCTGTTTCTAGATAAAACTGTAGGAGTGGAGGTACCAGTCACCGTCAGTATCAAGTCTCTCTTTACTCTATAGTACTGGACCGAACACACTATCAACTTTACTAAATCTTCGTTCTGTGTATAGTGACTGACGGTTGTGACATTTGCTCAGCCAATCAGTTTTGTTGATCGTTTGGCCCTTTACGACTTCAGTGACTCAGTATTGAATTTTGGTTTGCTTTATCTGTATTTCTACGTTGGTTCAAGTTACAACAAACATTGTTTGTACAGAATTTAAATCTCCACCGAATAATTGATGAAAATATTGTAATAACAGCCGCAAGGGTCGATCGATCCATCAGGTTAAGCTATGCTTGCCGGGGTTGATCCGTGAATGGGTGACCATCTTTACATACCGAGACTCCTCCGTGCCTCGGTAAGCACGTTAAGCCGTTGGTCCCGGCTGTCATTTGTAGATCTTTGACAGTTGTTACGGGTCGTCAGAAGCCCGAAAGTCTGACAAACAGTCTTACCAAAGGGTATCGTGTTACCCAGTAACTGGGTTGTGGAGGTCAGATAGGCAGTCGCTCCATGTAATATACTGGTATTCAGCTGCATCCGGCTAGACTGGAAGCCGACCCCAACATTGTTGGGAAAAGGCTAGGCAGATGAGATGATTGTTCTTATTGAAATACACAAGTACTCAGATGGCTGATGACCCGCCATAAATTACCTTGAACGCACAATATCAAGAGCTTACAATATCCCAATTTTCTATCCACTGCACATATTTAAACGAGTCCAATCGAATCAATTACGTATTTTCACAACGAGTACATAAAGGGATCGGCACAATGAGTGCTCCACGCCTGGTGGTGGCCGTGGAGGGCCGGCCGGCTATAGCCGTCAATAGCGCGGCGGCCGTCAATAGCGGGCCACTCCACAGCACCCAATAATCCAAATAAACACGGCGCTGTCAACGACACGCGACACTTTTATCGCTCTAGTCACCACCCCGGACCCCCACCACTATGTTTTATTGATTGAACATTAGTTCCCATATTACGCTGCTAACTCATCCAAATTATCGGTTGAACACGTAAGCTCAAATATTGTTGAAATTAATCTTTATCACACAACGAAAGTGACCCCAACCCAAACGTAACTCGCTATAGCAAACGTTTGCAATACAAACTTTTCTTATTATAAATTATGAGATAGGTATAAAAACAAAAGATTCGTAATCATCAAAATAAACTGGCGGAGCGCGAACAGAATACTAACGACATAATTCAAATTCAACAGCAATATCGGGCCAAACAACAACTCGTAATAAAAGCTCAACTCCTTTATTATCCAGAGCCGTGGGCCCCAAGCCGGCGGGTCCCGGGGACCCTCAGACTGAGCCGTCACCCCGACACGTATTCGCGCCATCCGGTGTTTATCATTTTTTCCATCTCGAGCCGCACCGCCTGATAACCGTGGGGTTAGTGACAGCTTTCAACTCCGGATTAACTTCATATTGCGGCTGAGAGGGAAAAAAAATAATAGCTCCGAAAAGATTGGCTCGAACCCCTCCCGTGAAGTTTTAGTTACTGTTAAGGAATCCTTTGGTCCCTACACTTTGAAACTATACGCCATAATTTCGTTCGTTTGACGAAATTACGGTTGTTTGAAAATTTTGCTAACACCGGACGCGTTGAATGCATTAAAAATGATTACCAGTTTCATTTAGCTCATGAGTGTCCAGCTGGTTATTTCAATGTCGTCATTAATAACACAATCATTATCAATAATAATTGTGATGAATACGAGATGGGCTCACAATGATGTACGAGTAACAAACGTAGTTGATTAATGTTCACAAATCGAGGACGATGCAAAATTTACACAGAATTGAGAGATGATTAAATCTGGGAATGTTTTGTTGAACAATGTTGATTGAGTTGATCAGTTGAATGTTGGCGTTGGTACAGATGGAGTAAATACAATCGGGGATGCTTGCCAAATAAACAGGCTTGTTATATGTTTGCCTTATATTCAAACAACATTATTTAATGATTTCAAGAACCTTTTTCAACAGTAAGAACAACAAATATGATGTTGTCTTCTAGCTTGTTATCAAAATAAACTAATTTTAAATTCAAAACGTTGTTCTTAATTCGTATATCACCGAACTCCAAAATTTTGCTAAAAGTGAATTCATCACGCATAAGCGATTTAGTTTCGCCTATAACTGTTCACTTGCCTGGTGGACAGACGCAGTCTCCGTAGTCGCGGATGCTCCTCCTTGGGCGCCAGTACATGGGTGGCCTGGCTAGCACCTCGCGCCGCAGCCGCTCCACCAGCGGCTGCTGCGGCTCCAGCACCGCGCTGCGCAGCGCCAGATGCTGCTCCTCTAGCAGCGACAGACGCCCTTGTAGACCTTGCTGCTTGTACAGGCTGTACCCGCTCGAGATCAGGCTCATGGCACAAGCACACCATAACACCACACAGTAAGCCCACGGATCCCCCGGACATCTCTCTTCACATTTCTCCCATTTCTTTTTAATAGATTCTTTCTTCTCTTCTTTCTTCCCCTCTTTCTCCATCGTCTTCACACCTGGAGGCGATTTTCCTCCCATTTTTAAAATCATTTTTCCTGGATTCAATATCTCATGAATCGCATCTAATATACCAAAGGAATTTCAGCCGCATCGTCTTCGATATTCTCATCGTAAATGTTCAACCCGCTCTGCGTTAAGGCGATACATTGTACTCACGATAGAAGCGTCCGGCTCCAAGCTTTTCACGGTAACAACCTCCTCTATTCTTTAACGAAATCGAATCAAAGATCTCAGAAATACGGAACACAAACAAAACAACACACTAAAGAAAAATTTTGTGAAAACCAAAGAACACGGAAAATATTTATGAATGTTGTGTAGCGGTCGTACTTGTCGACGATGGGATCGTGTTTGAATTCGTTGTGTTCGCGCGCGAGGGGCGTAGAGGCGTACCGTCTGGTCGGCAGGCGAAGCGCCACTGACTGCGAGGTGCGAGCAGTGGATCAACTCGCCGCAGCTCCGCAGACAAGCCGGCGTGCGCCGAGTCACCGAGTGCCGCCGGCCGCCGCGCGGGACATCGGCAGCGTTTGGGATTTCTCCTTGAATATGTTGTTAGTATGTTTCTATTTTTTTCCTTTGAATGTATAATTTCATAAAAGCTTGTACGTTTCTTAATTTTCCTCGCATTTCAAGTCTCGTTTTATGTACAAGAAAGAAAAATAAGTGTATTTGTCACAGAAAATATTAACTCAAGTAACAGAACAATTAAATAAAACAATATATAATCACGAGTGTACAACAGGAATAGTCGGAAGCTGCTGGCACGTAATGTATGTGACAAGAAGGCTTCCACTCAGCATGATGCTATGCTATGGGGACTCACAGCACAGCGCTGAATTTCAGTGGTCATCCTAAAAAGACGTACGGAAACCAAGTCAGGTTTAATAAATCGTATAGTATAGGGTATAGGAATGTATCGGATAGAAATGTTCATATTTTTTTGGATGTCTCTTTTCTATGAATAATTACGACGCTGTTAGTTTTGTTGGCACGGAAACAAGTAAAATAACTGAAAAGCGAAGAAAATCCCACTTTCCATGCAAATTTAATTAACGGTACATTTAATTAAAAGACAACTGAACAGAAAGTTGTAGATCATTAACCTTTCCCATGGTTTGGAAACGATTCCGAGAATCGAACTGGAGCTTTTATTGGCGAAGTTTTTTTCATCGCTATCAAGTTACGGCGGCCGGGGCATGTTTTATAGTCGGTAGTTGCGAGTTCGTCGGAAGGTCCATATTTAGGGGATGCGTGCAAAAACGTGCAGGCCCGAGCAAGCCGCCAAATTGGGCGCTAGCTCGCGCGGAAGAACCGAGGGGGACGCCAATCCAGTTAGTCGCTCTCCCCCGTACCCAGACCCGATTCCCGGTCCCGGTCTACTCAGACACTGAATCGTAACACCGGTTTAACTCCAACTTACGCTGTCTCATCTTTTAATACGAATTGAAGCTAAAGCTAACGATGAATTTACATTCCTAGTGCGGAGACAAAGTATTGTACTGCGTAATCCAAACTAAACAAATGTAAATTAATGCAAGAGAGCTTTCAATTTGTAAACGTGATGCTGTTTGTTAATGTAATTTTGATAAAACGTGAAGTTTTATTAATGATGAGAGATGAGTGCTTCAGATTTGTAACAATTAAATATTCTTAACGCATGTTTAGGGCTGGGTTAAGTGTTTAGTATGGACCAAGTCTCGTTTATAAATATGTACTTATATATTGAGTTTCGCAGTATCACACGACAGGATATGAAAAGCAAAGAACTTTGAACACATGCACGTGCGGTGTAATTTTCCTAATCGAACAAGTCCTTTTAGGGCGATGAAGGCAATCAGTTTTGATAAAATATGAAACAAAAAATAGTAACCATCATAATCCAAGCCGGCCTAAACACTAGTCCGGTTAAAAGATCCATATCGACATTAATTAAATTTGTAAAGAATGAAAAAAGTTCGGATGTTTTTTTAAGCGATAGACGCTATTAATCTCTTTAATAGAGTCATTAAAAGCGGAGTGGCGGCCGCAAGCGCCGACTGCCACAAAAAAAGCCATGCCACTTGAGCCTGACATGCGTTACGAGTCTTTGTAATAAAGCACTCATAATAAAATTAAAAGATAATCCTGATAAGGGCTCATCACGCGCATGCCGATCTAATAAGGCACTGTGCCTCTAATGATCATCCTTATCAATACTATACACATCTTAATGGTAATTTCAAAATTGTATTATTGTTATTTACGATCGGCATTACAATTCGGTTTAAAGTTACGACTACATAATTGGATTTCATAAAATTTTACTATAATATTTACAGGATTGAAAAGAGCGTTTTGAAGTTTAATGATGGCATTATTTTTGATGCGTCGTTCGAGTGGTTTAAATGCTCGCTCTCAGCTTGCCTTTGTGAATATTTAAACACTGCTCACAGAGGTGCAGGAGACGTGATGATATTACTAAGTACAAGATTGTGTGGATCATTAAAAAAGTCGGAGTATTGGTGTTCGCATTCCGTAAGTGCTGTAATTAATACGTTATGAGCATGCAAAATGCGACGCAATCTGCAACATCGGAGCGGAGACAAATAGCTGCAATTAAAACTAGATTGTCGTTATTTAGCTCCACGTTATGTCGCTCGAGCCGCGCCGGACGTGTACGGGTGTGCGCACATCTATCTCCGCTCGGTTCTATAAATTTAATTTAAACTTTTGTACTTCGTCAAACGCTGAGTTTAAGACACCCTCTCGCGCTGACAGTTTATATTTTTTTAATTTAATCTCGTACTCTTTTTAATAATTGAGCAGCGCGATGGCTCCCTCGCAGCCGACTCTGTCCATAGAACATTCTTGTTTAACTTCAAGTTTGTCTAATCATTATAGAGGTCGACGAGTGTCGGGGGAAATCTTCGGAGTTGAATTAAAATAATTATGTTGGTTTTCGACTTGGCTGAAAACCGCTAAAGTTACGAACTCTTTTAAAATATTTAATAGAAAACTTATAAATAGGTAACTTACAATAAACTGGCTGATTCAACTTTGCTAACAACGTATCCTAGACATCTTTTAGGTGTGTAACATTGGAAGCTAACTCAAAAACTACGCAAGCAAAGTAAATAAAATTTATATGGGACCAGCTCTGAAGCATGACCTACGAAATAAAAAAAAGATTCATCAAAATCGATTTATATTTGGCGGAGTAATCGCGGAAAATACACACAAAAAAAAACATAGATGAAGTGAGAACCTCCTCCTTATTGAAGAAGTCGGTTAAAAAATAGAATGATGTCATCAAATTCACATAAACTTAAGAGTGAATTATTTTATTTTGATTTTCACTTCACATGCTGGTGTGAATGAGAATTATTACCAGTAAGTCACATTTCCATTTTTTCCTCCTAACTTAATTCGAAATCAATTCAAGTCAATTAATCAGAAGCGCCTACTCTCCAGAATTCTGATAATTGTTTGTAGGAACATTCAATTTCCTTCAAGCAATCAGAATCGGCGTGACCTTGTTATATCCATTCCAATTTCAGTGGAAGGAAGGCGTAAATATTACCAGCAGTGGCGCGAAATGTAAATAGCTTAGTATCGCCGAAACGAAAGTGAAATATCCCTTCGTCCGTGCACCAAATTGGAGCAGCCACGTTATCGGATCGTTTGCTTTATTTACAGTTTGTGGTGGAATTGGGAAAAGTTGCGAAGGGGAGAGGCGAGGCAGAGGGGGCGAGGGGGGAGCTGAGGCACTTCCTCCATTTTATGAATTGTCGGCAAGCGGTCACCTACTTGCGAGTTGGCGACACCAATGCCGAGTCCCGATGTTTCGAGCTCGTAAATATTGAACTCGGAAAAAATTGCAGTCCGCACTGCGGTGCGCGATATTTACTGTTATTACTTGTTTGTTCTGCGACACTGATTAAAACTCTCATTTGTATTTATTTGAAACAAGATTGTAATCGGAAAAGTTCAAGAAATACTTAAAGTTTTCCTGGCTTTTGGAATTGGGATCGTAAAACAAATAAGTTTAAATTCATAAAGTGGCATTTCTGTAGAAACTGCTATCAACACTGATACAGAAACACGAACATGGACCAGTAAATGTAGTCGACAAAGGCACACGTAGTATATGAGGACCGACCACAGTCACAGATTAGTATGCGAAGAGCTGAACCGAAAGCAATTAGACGTTTCGATTCCATCTGAATTTCAAATGGGTTTCGATTGGGACAAATAGTTTGGACCCTTCAAATTGGAGTCGAGGTGACGCGTGATGTTCTAATGTAATCACTCCCAGCCGCGGGCTAGTTCCAATTTGCGGCCTTACGACCAAACTTCGATCAGTGTGATTTTGCGAATTGTAATTGTGAAGTATTAGGACCGCTGTTAGTTATACCAGCCTCGGGTCCTGGATATGAAACTTCTTATTGGATGTGTGTGGATGTTGGTCACGTTTGTGTCTCGTAAGTGGTGATTAGACTTTCGACTGGTGTCCCACCTCACACAGCCGCACTGACCTCAATACTACTACAATGTGGACTAAAGTCAACAGTTACGCATCGTAGATGTTTTTCAAACATTCTTAAACCGATTCTGAAAACTTACACTTAACATAAAGTTGGAATTTATCAAGAAAACTTGATATTTATGGCAGCGATATGGAAGGGGATTGCTATCTGAGCAGTTCATAATTTTAAAATGGTACAATAGTTTGTAAACAGTGAAGATTAGAACAATAAAGATATAACGCGCTGGGGGCCAGCCGCAGACGAACGCCGAGCTATAAATCACAACGAGCAGCACGACGCAATGTTGAAGTTGCAAGCTATATGGTTTCTGAATGTAGGACAAATATTTCGTCAAAAATAAGATAGCACAAATTAGAGTCAACTTTGTTTATAGGGCACATAAATAATGTTTATGTAGGTATAAAATATTGGTAGGTGTAGGTAAGTACCTGGAAATGTAAACTGGTAAAGCTCGTTCAGCAAATGTAAACAACATTTGCTGAACGAGCTTTATAAATTATGGTCTTTAATTGTGTTGCCATTCCCATCCCTACTTTGTTTGTTAATTGCGGAAAAGGACCTACTTTACATAAAGTTAAAGTTGTCCGGCACATACTGAAAACTATACGTGTTTATTCACAACAGATTACGAACTACACACGAAATAAGCGGCAAACAACAAGTAACGCAATAAAATTATTTAGCGAAGAGGAGGTTGAACGGGTGAAACATAAAGAGTAACTTCGTTCTCGGGGCGATTGCGGCATTTCCCACCGAAATAGTGCGGCGAGCATAGTTCCCGCAGTTGTCGGGATCGTGACCGCGGACGGCACGGCGGGACTGATACACAGCCGTCCAAGTGTTTATTACTGCTCTTACTGACGCTGGTGACGCGCCAATGAGCTCGCTTTCTAATGCCTTCTCGTGATGGGGAACAACACATTGTTTCACCTTAATGATCACTCTATAAATGGCTTCCTTGATTGCCTGTTCTCTTAGTTGCATGTTTTCTTTATCCAAATCTCGATCTGCGTTTGACTAAAATAGAGCAACGTGTTTGGTCTGTTAAGGAGTTAAAAAAATGAGGATTTTCCTTTTAGGAATGATATGTTGCAAGAGAGTTAGGAAGAGCTCGTGGCTAAGTAATAATAGCCGCTCGGGTCGATACATCAGGTTAAGCTACGCTTGCCGGGGTTGGTCCGTGGATGGGTGACCATTTTCACATATCGAGACTCCTCCGTGCCTCGGAAAGCACGTTAAGCCGTTGGTCCCGGCTGTCATTTGTGGATCTTTGACAGTCGTTTCGAGTCGTCAGAAGCACGAAAGTCTGACAACCAGTCTTACCAAGGGGTATCGTATTACCCAGTTACTGGGTTGTGGAGGTCAGATAGGCAGTCGCTCCATGTAAAATACTGGTACTCAGCTGCATCCGGTTAGACTGGAAGCCGACCCCAACATAGTTGGGAAAAGGCTAGGCAGATGATGATGTTGCAAGAGAGTTAAAGCGTGGGTTGTTAATTCAAAGTTATGTATCAAATAAAGTCATTGGTTTCGGCTTTATAATTGCTTAAGTAAGCAGAACGGTTTCACAATAGAAATCGAACAAACAATAACCCTGTGGTGACATCCCTCGGCTCGTCAACACTAAACTTGGGGCGGGCTTGATATAAACTGATAAAGAAACTATGCAAGCGGAAACTTTAACACCGCCGAAGTTTGGACAAATTATCTGTCCGCAAAAGGGTGTGTGTGTTTAGGACCGGCGTATGGCACCGACTGGGCTGTTAAGAAAATTTACCCCGACCAGTCTAATGAGACCCTCGACCGTTCATTAAGCTCCTCCGCTAATAGCTCACGCGGGTGACGTGTGGAGATGTGTGAGAGTGCAGGTCACGCTGGCCACGTCAACACTTGCATGCGACATTTGCGGCCTGGCCTTTAATTTTCCTGAGTCGCTTGTTGTCGTTTGTGGAATTTATACACGCATATATTTTGATGATTTTGCGTTTTAGGATTGCGTCAGGTTTATTTTGGTAACAGATTTCAAAAAGGTCTATCTGTCTGCCTCGTAATGTTTGGTGGTACTTTGCACATAAATGACGGTTGAGTTTGAAAGGCTCAAAGGGCTTTTGAAAAGTCCCGTATAAGCATCCCCCTCCATTTTATTTATTTTGTCAGACCAGAATTCATAATTTTAAAATTCATTACCAAGCACGTACCGCCATTATCAAATATTATCCACATATTTCATTTCATTCCAAGAATGAGAAGCTCTTATACCATATTCTATACATCCTGAACTTTACTGGTCATTATTGATCTTATCCTTCCGAATATTTATGTCCAGTTATAAATCAATAATATCATCAGGATCAAGCAATATCATCAGAAGTCGGAATTTATATTTAACGTGAATTATTTTATCAATTTATCAATCTCGATTCAAGTTTGATTGAAGCGAAGTCCTGAAATTCCTTGAGTTTATTGAAGCCCACGCTTCGTTGACTCATTTAGTTAAATTTATCATCAAGTCGAGTTATTACTGATTTGTGTAGCCGCCACGATCGTAAACTGTCTCCTTTATTATAGTCGTGATATTATTTTGAGTTAATCTTATTTACTTTCATTGCCTTGAGGATTTATTACGTTTAGATATAACGATTAGTATTTAGTTTTATAAACAATATCTCTGGTACTATAAGATGAGAGATAATTTTACTGTGATAAATTATATTAATAGGTGGTTTCAAGTAAGCATTTTAATGGTTATCCATGTAACATCTTTAAGGCTCTCGCAGAAAGGCACGCGCAACGCGACCCTAAGCTTTTATAGAATTTTTTGTACTTTAGTTGCCTCGCGCCTGTCTGGCATTAGAGGGTTCTAGAAAATGTTGAGTCCCTCGAGAGATAATTGTAATATATTGGTTATTTTAATTTGATATTGTCTAAAATATAACAGGCTGAAAAATTATTTTAAACAATATAGGGTGCTTTCCAAGTAAACTTTAACAAAAAACCAATAAAAAAGACGAAATACTCGTATCTAGCAGTTATTATTGATAATAATATTTTTTACTGATATGATCGTAATAACCATAATTTACATAGTTTCTAATTAACAGTGCTTCAGAGGATATCTCGTAAAACAGTGATGTCACATACCCAGCGTAGACGTCACAAAGTCACAACAATGGTAAACACCAGTGCACAGCAGAGCAATAAATATTAGCACAGAAAATGTATCGAGATAAGGAAGCAAAGGGGACTGCCGGGCGGTCCGGTGCCGGCGCGCGGCGGTCGCGGCTGTCCGGCGGGCGGGCACGCCGTATCGCCGACTTTGTTCGCACTCATTGAGCTGTGTAAAAAGATACAGCTCCCCCTATTTCATTTATACCAGCCTGTGTATCTAGCCTTTATAAATTGCTTTCATTTGGCCAGTAATCTTCTTTTTCGCTTTGATCTTAGCTTGTTTAATAAAAAAGCGCTTTAAAAAAATTCAATTTGTTTCAACGAACCGCTCCACTCTCTAAAGGTTTTTACATACTGGGGCGATTCGTCGCGTGACGCGACGCCGCCGCATTGTTCGGCGTGTAGTTTTCTCAGAAATTGTTTTGTTAAAATTCGCGTCGCGCAGCGAATCGCCCCAGTATGTACGAGCCTTAACACTTGCACTCGTAAAAAGCGTTTGATTTTACAATCAATAAAATGAAAAGTTGAATAAAATTGTTTCCTCGTTTCTGGTAAATTACGAGTACATTTATGAATGAAGGCGGTAATAAAATTACTCGGTTAGTTATCTCTACTGCGGCCATCTTGATATTATAATGGTGATTGTAAAACAGTAATGAACAGCCATTTAGATGGTTGTTGACGAATAGGAATACACGTAAAGCGATATCTTCAGGTTGATTTAAAGACGTACAAAAGTTTCGTAATCGTTAGTAAGAAATTGTTGCATTCCCACAATTTTACAAAATGGAACCAAGTAAAATGAAGAGTTAAGTTCATATTGTACTCAAAGGCAAGAACACATGACTTTCGTGTCAAGTAACATAAAATATGAAACGTAATTCACAAAGCTCTGAAAGAAATGGGGAAAAAAGAAACTGTAAGAAAAATTGACGAAACACAGAAACCGTACACCGTGACAATGACAAATAAAGTAGCGAAGGTAGCGAAGTAACAAATGTCATAGAAGAGCGACGAATCCGCGCCCGCACCGATCCGATTTACCGAACGATTCCTTGCTCCCCGCCATCGCACCATTCGCCTCCGACAACATTTATTTTCCACCGTTTGATTTCTACAGGTATTTTCCTTTATCAGGCAGACTCATTCATGATAGCGACGGCTACGGAACCATTCTTTAACCAACTGATGTCGGATTAGCAATCGATACTTATAATAAAACTTTACGGGACCTTTTGTCCGTGATTTCTTACGGTTACAATTCCAAATTAATAGTTCGTGTAACTTAGATTTAGTTCCAACTAAAATCATTGTTTCCCAACATAAAATTAAAGATGTTCACGCAATATTCGGGAAGATTAATGCTTCCGAAAGCACATGGTCGACAAACTTCCCCAACATTATTCTATCAACGCTTCATGGGATGCCCTAAATTATAGCCATCAACGGGTCTATGACAAATTACGCGGGACAAACTAATAAACATGAGAACATCTAAATAGCATCTGGTGTTAAAACAGGACGTCTCAATAATTCAGCAGAGTCGGTCCTGGAGGCAGCGAGTAATGTTTGGGCAAATGTTTGCGTATGACCCATCCCGGCCCCTAATACGGAGGAAATTGTATGCGAATTACGAGTAGTGTTCACATTGCTCGATTTCAAGCGGGCCACAGACTAAAATATTACAAAAGAAAATTCAAATAAAATATGCAGTGTGATTGAAGCGAGTTTACAAAGTAGTTAGTCTATGCAAAAACATTTGCCGGTACCCAAATAAAGGTTGGACACGGGGATTATAAGCGACAAATATAACGCTGGACTTAACTTCTTTCAGCACGCAGCGCACTCGGTATTGGCA
Organism: Lithophane semibrunnea; assembly: GCA_947363905.1. Lineage (NCBI taxonomy): Eukaryota > Metazoa > Arthropoda > Insecta > Lepidoptera > Noctuidae > Lithophane > Lithophane semibrunnea. The sequence continues at coordinate 511,349 of OX376196.1, forward strand.
TTGCACGCTCGGGTGGCACTAAATTGTAGGCTCAGCGTTCTCAGTGCCTGTAATTTGTTGAATGTGCGTTCAGAATTGATGATATGACATTAAAGTTTAAACGTGTACGGCTTTGCGTTATTTGTTGGCTTTATGATAAACCAAAATTTAGTAACGGAATAACGAAGCAGCAATAAAGAAGGCATTGTTGCAGAAGAATTGTTTAATAAGTAATTTATTTTATTTCTCTAGAACTCTGAATTTTACTGCATTTTACTCTAGGTTAGTCTTAAAGACTTGAAGATAAGCAATCTTTGCAAATAATTATTTAGAAAAAAAACTCAAATTAAATGGTACCTATCAAACTCTCACACGATCCCGAAACGAAAACACCAACAAACCAAGCATGTTACTTGTGTCGAACTTGAATTTTAAAACGAACTGTCCAAAGATACAGATTAGAATCCTGCTCGCGCCGTGACCGAAATATTATGAGCCTTGCAAGATCATAAATAATGTCTATTTTGGAGATAAAGGACTAGCAAATAGAGGAGAAAAACCAGATCATTTACAAAATTATGACAGTTGTTCTATTTTACAAATTTATAAGCACATATCTTGATGGTTGCCTTTTGTCTCTTTAATTCAACCCATCTAAGACGTCTTGTTTTATTTTTCTAATATTGCAATGTTATTTGACTCGTTAGAACTTTTTGCAATCTAATACTGCGAGTAATGGCGCGCCATGAATTTATTTATATCAGAGTGACAAAATATACAGGGCGAAGCTTATAAATATCAATAGAGGACATGGTAGACTTCACTATGATAATTATGTATGTGGACAAAGCATGACATGCAAGTTGGAATGGTCACATATCACGCATAAAGAGCTACTTAGTCAGAAAACTACAAAAACTTTTGTCACAGTTGCGAAATGATAAAACGTTATTCTAGTATTTGTTAGGTTATTTAAATAATTGACCGAGCGAGCGTCTCTTCTTCAAGCCTGGAAAAAAATTCTTGTCAGTTTGTACACACGGCTACACATCAAGCTATACATTTCCAGTTTTTGCTGATCTTGCATTGTATAGGATTTCCGCACAATGCGAGGTCAGGTTATACTGGAAATGTATAGCTTGATGTGTAGCCGTGTGTACGTACTCTTATCTACAACGGTCGTATTTTACAACCAATCAGGATATTTAGTGTACAGGTTTTAGGATTTTTTTAAATTTTTTGTCGTCCACAATTTTTGATAGGGCCTCGCACTTCGTCAAAAATTGATTATATTTCATATCTTTACAGGTTGGATAACCTGAGAGCCAGAATTACAAACTTGACAGCAGAGTGACTACCCAAAGTCAACCAATTGCAGGTCTAGCAACAGTTACCTAGCAACGATTGTTTATCGAAGTTCGAAAGTAACGTCTCTGACATCGACTGTTACTGTCTTCAGTTAAGTTTTCAGAATTATCGATGATTCAAAGGAGGTCGGTATCAAATAGATTGGATAAACTTAATGCAACATTGTATTTATTTTTCTCATTGAGAACTTATTAGTCAACCTCTATGGATAAGACTATTTCCGATTAAAAGTAATTTATTTGTCATCTTGTTTACGAGCGTGCGATTTGAGTTCGTGTTTAATCGTGTAATCTCGTGAATGTATGAAACTGCAAAATTGAAAAGTTTGAAGGTGGCTCATCAATTAAAGTCCGTGACTGTACATCACAACACAATGTACACTACTGATTTACTCAGTACATTGACAACGCTTTGATACGTTGCTACAAGAGTTAGCACTGGATATAGTGGAGTGGAGGTTGATACTCCGACATCTGACCCGCATTTAAGTTTTGGACGATCGTACACGAACGGATATTTCAAACTAAACCAAAATTAATAGTCGCCTTCAAAACAATAGTAGGTAGCAAACAAAAACTTTCAAGTTCCCTTCGATTACCCAAACTGTACATTAGATAACCGATGGCTTCTCCCACATCCCTCGTCAAACAAGTGGAAACAATGGCGCCGAGCAAACAGTGGGAAATAGACACGTTTGTCTTGGAATCGACATTACAACAAACATACACCCCTACTTAATAGCGAGGTAGTGGCAGCGTTGTGGAACTATCCCTTTATCCAATATCGGGATTTGCTTAGGGTTGGCCGATAATAAAGTGGTGATTGCGTAAATTGAATAAAAGACACTGTGATGTAAGCGTACGTAAGTGATGTTTATTTTTAACTAGCTTCTGCCCGCGATTTCGTCTGCGTAAAATTTTTTGTCTTGTACAAACTCACAAATTTTACCTACCTACCTATTTTTAATAAATAAAATATATTATAATTATTAATTTTATGTTTTGCAAATCTCGGAACAGTGGGGTCTTTTGGAGGCGTACGAGGGGCCGAAGCCAAGCGCACCTTACACAATTTTAAAAGGAATTTATCATTATTATCCTTTATTTCATCTTCAATACTTATTGTTTACATTCTTAAATATTTATATAAAAAACATAAAACAACATTTAAAATATAAAAAGTAATATCCCATCGGCAGGTTGATGCCCGATCTCCCTAAGCCCCAAGTTTCCTAAAGTCTTTATTATTGTTCAGGGTCCAAGCTGCCGGTGGTCAGGGTTCCTTATTATTAGTTCCGGTTTTTTGAAAGGCGAACGAGGGACCGAAGCCAACTGGCGGAGGCCCCTTAGACAATGTTAAATGGAATAAGGCACCAACAGACGTTTATTCCTATACACAATGCAAGTGCACCCAAGGACAAGCCCCGGTTGGTGCGGGACTATTGCAGAATATGAAAACAAAACATATAACTATGGGTTTGGGTGGCAATCGGGGATTTGCTACCTTGAAGTATGGGATAAATATATGTCCCCTGCCTGACCAATCTTTTAAACTATACAAGGATAAAATGGCATGGATGCACTTGCACACTCAATGATGGGCCTCCGGTAACTGAGGCTAGCACTTGGTGACGTAGCGACAAAGGGACAACATATCCTGAAGTGTTTTAAAGGTGGAGAGGTACGGCTATCAGAACAATCCTAGAGCCTGGAAGATGGTTAAGATCCCTACCAGCTCTGACTGGAATACTTCCTTCCTCCGAGCACGTTTCCTCTTGCGAATCTCCACTCAAGCCGGCCTATGAAGGCAAGAATGAAGTGGAAACACTTTTCCTCGTCAGTGTTCTCTCCAGCCGCTCATTAAAGGCAAGTCAGAGATGAGGAACAAAACTTCTCCCGGGAGGTAGGGTCCGTGGGGTCGCTAGTACTCAACAGTTCGCCCTGCGGGTTTCTGTATCTCTCTCGGTCTGACTCCTCATCCAAGACCTGTTTCGGTAAAGTAAACTCCACCGGCACAGACCCAGAGTTCAGAGCCCCACCACGATGTCACTGTAGAGATACGGCGGTGGGTATTATAGATTCCTAGTGGAAAGTTCACTAGTTCAAAACTGAAATAAAACCTTTTCCGCAAACTGTAATAAAAGTCACACGTTATTGGAAAAGAACTCTTGTAGATATACTGTGAAAGGTTACCTACATTACAACTAATTGCTGAAAGCCAGCTACAAGTCTTTCAAGGGATCTTCTGTTAGTATCCGAGTTACTACATTGCCAGCCAAGTTGAGAATATGACTACCATAGATGACGCTCTGTACCGTAGATGTACTTACACTCCACAAATGTTAAACCAATTAACGTTTACTGAAAACAATATGTAGTTGTTTAGCCGAGTGTCCTGCCGAATGTCCTGAGGGACTGTTATACTAAAGCAACAAGTCGTCACGGGGGTCCACTTTTCGTTTGCACACAATAACATATTATGTTATTTTTGCACGGAAGGTAACTTACCTTTGGTATCATTATTTTTGTCCTGGAAAACGGGATACACTACTAGCACCAGCACTTACTGTTTTAGATGAGTATTATTTGGACAGAGGTTTTACTATTTGGTCTCGTTACTTAACGGCTAATCTTCTTCTATCGCAACCAATTATATCAGTATTTTTTTAGATACGGTCAGTACTTAGGTAGTACGAACGACAGTCTAAAACGTTGGCATGCAAAATATATTGCGGTTTCGGCACATCAACTGAAGCGTTAACACTCACTCATCGTTAGCTGGTACTTTATATATTAACTTCACAATTTATCACCATCGGACAAAGCTCGGGGCGATCACAATTGATTAATGTCACCATTTCTGCATATTTTGTCTCCAAACACAATTGTTAAACGGGAAGCGTGCTCTAAAACAGAACAGCTCGTGTTTTGCAAGTGGCAAATTTATTGCTGGTCGGATCTTATCTGCAATCGTTTATCTATTCAATCTCGAATCATAAATCTGTATTGTATTGTAAATCTATTGGACCCTTGTCTGTATTATAATGTTTTACATATTAATACACAAAAATCACGAACTGGTCTTGCAAATTGGAACATGACAACGAACTATGAAGATAATGGAATGAAGGCGATAGATAATCTTATATAAAAACATTTTCAAGACACTCAAGTCAAAAGCTATTCGAATAACAGAGAGCAGACTTCCAAGTTTTAAAGGAAAACATCGTGAGGGAAACTGTACATTTCAAATAACACAATACTGAGAGTAGAAGAGATAGCATCGTTTTATATCATTGGACATAAATTACGAAGGAACAAACCTTAGCGGCACGGGAGGCGATGTATCCGAACGATACCAAATTCGTTTTAATAAGAGCAATATTTGAACAAAGCTCATATCAAAAGTTAATAACAATCCAACGTAGTCAAATATGTACCGTAGTTGGTAATGAATTGTACCGAACGGAGCAATCTAATGGCGGGATCAGACGAGCGATGGTCGGCGACGATACGGCACGCATTGCGACTGTTCCCGCGCTGTTGACGCACCCGCCTCGATCGCAGATAAACGAACCTCCTTGTTCCGTTCCGATTGTTAAAATTGTTATATAATTGTGTCTTGAGAGATGTCTGGTTAGAGACTGTTTATTAAGATTTATTTGAAGGTGAATCATTGACAGTTGACGACTCTTTGTGTTGGTTTGCCTTTTTTTGTTCTGCAGCTGACGAAAGGCTGTTAGATTTGTATCCACAAGTTGAAAAATTATTATAGATTAATAGATTCGAAATTAAATTAATCCGGTTGTGCAGTAACGTGAGCGTAGGTTTATATTCACTGAAATATTTGACTTGTATAACATTATGTTCGGCTAGGCAGCGATCTCCTGAATAAACATTAAATTAAATTAATATCTATAAATATTTATATCATTCAGTTCTTTTAGTAACACATATTTCTGGAATTGCGACAGCAAATATCATTAAAATATCAAAAATTACTTATTCATAAATTGTGTTGGTAAAATGTTTGAGTAAGTTATTAAACATACACAGTAGAAATATCGTATGACAATGTCTTATCTAATGTAATGTAAACTCTGAGTGAAATTCCCAGTGAAAACAGCTTTGCAAAAAGGTAAGTATGGGCAAGACGGTGGAAAGCGACCGGCTCCCGAAATAATACACGGCAATGCATTCTGTTGAAGATTGGATCTAACAAAGACAGGTGAACAATATAGGGACACGTTTAAACTGTAAATATGTATAGGTTGAACACTGTTTGCAAAGCTGATACGTAAGTACCTAAGTTACTAACGCTTTTGCAAATAGGACTACTATAAAGAGATTAGTCAACGCTTTGGTAAGATGAGAGTTTTTCCCACTGAAATACGCATACCTACTGAAATCTTGATTAATCATTATTACGTCATAATTTACAATAATATGTATAATACCTCAGTGAAACTGATATACATGAGCACCCACATTGGACATTATGCCCGCAATTATCTCCCGCTGCGCCACACGTACACATGAAGCCCAATCAATCGAAAACCACGCGATTGTCAATCAATTAACTGTGTGGTGTGGGCTACTAAAAAGAGCTAATAAACCAGCTGCGAGATGAAAAGATTAATGAGATTCCGATATCAATTGTAATCGAGCGGTTACGATCAGCAACGAATTGGGAACTAAAGATACGTAGAGCAATGTAAACAGTGAGTCAGCTCGCTGACATTTTTGAACATAGCCTTCTGAAGTACATAATTCTATGATGTCAAGAAATTATAGATGGCATTAACATAAATATTGTGCACATCAACTTTAAATTGAAGAAATCTCACAAAGTATGGGACGTGTTCTCGTGTCGGTGCTTTGTTCCTATTACATTTGTCAACTCAACTCAGTAAAGCTGGAATCATCTACTTAGCATAAGTGAGTCGCTTATGCTCGTAAACTACGCGGCACTGAACAGACTACTCAAACTTTGTAATACAACAAACTTTGCGGATTATTTTGAGGACTGTTGTTCGTGTGACAGCAATGATTTCAACCGCTAAAAAGAACATGAAATGAAAAAGTGAAGGCTTTAGCTAAGTAATAATATTGCTCTTGTTTTGCTAGCATACCTGATTGTGTAGACGACAAAATACTATAGTAGACTTTTCTAAGGCAATAATGAATTGATTCACTGTCTTTCACGTCACTATAGGCCGATTATTCGGTATCGGAACAGCCGTAAATAAATTCATGTAGATAAGTCCCGTAACACCCGCATACAATCGAGATGTCACACGATCGCGATCGTTATCAATCGATTGTTGAGTAGATTATAAATTCGAATACAATAGAATCGATGTTTGTGTTGCAACAAATCGAATGGTTCGTTCTCGGAATAGGTAATTGGTAGTAGGCGATTGACTGAATAGAAATTATGGTCAATTATTTTTTTATGCATTTTTCGGGATTGTTTATAAAAAGTTGATTTGTAGCCGTTTGTCTTAGGGGTAATTGAAGTTTAGGGGTGAATTTCTTCGACGTATTATTTAATAAATTAAGTAGATTATAGTGTATGAATACATCGTTAAGTTAATAACGGTAACAATTTTGGTCACTTTGTTACGTGAGCTTTTGTAGTGTGAACAATATTCAGAGCAATTTATTTAGGGCCCGGTTGGTTCACGTCTCTTTTTCAGTGAATCATAAATGTGTTATTTTGTAAAAGAGCACGTTTTGAATAATCCTTTTTTTGTGCGCATACTGTTTAAAACGAATGCTTGAATATATTTCTGTTCAAACTGGATTTTTTGTTCGATCTCCGTAATTACCTAGGAGCTGTTTTGTTATTTTATCTATTCCATTACACTGTACACGCCTTTTTACCCAAATTGTAGGTACGTCTAACAATTAATTAACGGTGCGTATGGCGTGGCAGCCCTTACCTTTGTGGGATTCCAATTCGGTATTCAATAATCTTGACCAACTGAAGATCTATACAGTCTCCTAGTTTGTCATTTGCACATGTCATGCTTTACACCTTTCACAAACACTTCTCAACCTCAGACCATTTTGTTGGTCTGAGTTCTCAACAAAAACTATTAGAAATTCATCCATGTATTTTACTTATTAAAATCATAACACTGACGACAAATTCAAGTTTTTCTTTTCAAAAAGCCTTTTCTCTGTGACAGATGTTTGCACAGATAATTTATAACTTTTAACGCCTCTGCGCGTGCGATGATGCAACGGAATGTTGTGTTTTTAAATATAATATTGTGGAATTATTGTATAATTTTCTCTTAGATATTTTATTTTAAATTAGGTTTTTATATGTTGACACAAGCAATAAGCTGAGCGATGACCTTTGCACCATGTGACACATAATTATTTTCACCATGTTTCTTTTTTTCTTTTTGTGTTTTATTTTTAGGGTTCCGTACCCAAAGGGTAAATCGGGACCCTATTACTAAGGATCCGCTATCTGCCTGTCCGTCTGTCTGTCTCTCTGTCTGTCTGTCCGTCTGTCTCCAGGCTGTATCTCATGAACCGTAATAGTTAGACAGTTGAAATTAATAAATATTTAAGGGTTTTTATAGATAATGGTACAGAACCCTTCGTGCGCGAGTCCGACTGGCACTTGACCGGTTTTTTATTTTATTACTCATAAATATAACTATCATAAAGTCTTTTAAAATCGAAAATATTTCCTTACTGACAGACTATCCTGTGAAATTAAAAAGTAAAAATAAAACAATTTTTTACTCAACCAAATACTGCTTATTATTTTTTATTTTATTCAAGTTCAGTTTTCAATCATTTAACTGGGTTTTGGGGTTATATAGGCCGTCGCTTCATGTAAAATACTTATATTCAGCTGTATCCGGTTAGACTGCCCAAACATAGTTGGGAAAAGGCTAGACAGATGATGATCCGGTTAGACTGCAAGCCGCACCTCAACATAGTCGGGAAAAGGCTAGGGAGGTTGGGAAAAGCCTAGACAGTTTTTAGTTTTTAATAATTTTATTTTTATCTACGGTGGAGGCTACTGGAGTGCGTACTACGTCCCCGCGTTGGAATGTTGGTGCGGGCGCTATATTTACGATATTATTTAGTGTGTTTTTAATTAAATTGCATAAGTGATTATAAAATAGTGACACACGAAATTGCACGTAACTACGTATTAATTAAACACTCTAATTATACACTTAAACCTTTCTCACGGATCACTCCGTCTATTGGTGAAAACTGTATGAAAATCCGTCCGTTCAGACAGACAGACGCGGCACGGGGACTTTGTTTTATAATAATGTATGTACATAGAGTTTGTTTTATAATATTTAGTGAAAGTGATTGAGTGCCTACTTTTAAAACCGTATCGGTTATAATCGCACTTGCGAACACGAGACCAACGGGGCAGTCACTTGTGTACTTGTGCACTATAATATCTCCCGCGCCGATGGCTAGTCTCCGTTGAGATTGGCCGCCATGGCCGAAATACGGTCTGGAGGACTATTATTATTATCGGTTATAAACACACACTCGTGATTTATCATCTCTCTATTATGTAACAGTTTCATAAATTAGTTTATTTATCTTTTGGTGAATTACAACATACTTGCTATTACTAGGCATAGGCAGCAGGTATAAGACTGGCAATGACATAACCTCTAACTAAGAGACTACCAGGCGCTCTATAAGCTCCGAAGTGATGCCAAATTCGCATGATTATTGCGTCCCCATAAACAACGGCTCGTTAATGGTGTGTTATCCGCGGTATAGCACGGCGGCAGTTTGGCACGCGGCCGGCACATGGAACATCGTATATGTACTATAAGCCTGGTTAGGCTGCGTTCATGGGACGACTAATGGTAGGCGACAAAGGTTAGGAACACACTTGGTGACTACTACTTCGTAGATAATGCCGTTTCCAAGAGTTACTTGTGAATTTTCTATTGTGTTTAAAAGGGCAAAGGTTGGAAAATTAGGTGTGTGGTGGGGGCCTTTGCAGCAACTCCTTACGGCCAGTTGAATAAACTGCAAACAGGATTTGTTATTTCATGGAATAAAGTTGAATAAACATTTACAGTAAAATCCTAACTAATATTATAAATGCAGAAGTGAGATTGTTTGTTTGTTACGCTTTCACGCTAAAACGGCTGAATGGATTTTGATAAAATTTGGCAAAAGGGTAGACCATGACCTGGACAAGGGCATAGAATACCTTTTATCAGCAGCAGCAGGGCGCAGCTAGTCACTAATATTTTTTACAAATTACCTGAGTACATAGGTATGTATATTTGTGTTAAATACTATTTGGAGAGGGGTTGTGGCTAAATGATAACAGCTGCATAGGTTGGTTCGTGTCTGGGTGACCATCTATTACATATTGAGACCCTCCATGCCTCGGAAAGCAAGTTAAGCCTCAGGTCCCGGTTGTCGTTCGTAGATCTTTGACAGTCGTTAGGGTTCGCCCAAAAGTCTGATAACCAGTCTTACGAAAGGGTATCGTGTTACCCAGTAGCTGGGTTGCGAAGGTCAGTTAAGCAGTCGCTCCATGCATTTCCTCTGCATCCGGTCAGAGTGGAAGCCGACTCCAATATAGTTGGGAAACGGCTAGGCAGATTTAGAGACACTCTACGTCAATTTGCCATTTTGTAACCACTTCATTTCATACAACTGTCACATAATGACAGTTGTGATTTGAATATGCGGACAATTTATGTTAGTAGTCATTTTTTTTTTTTTTTTGTTAATTTGTTGTTAATTAATTTCTCTGAATAAACTACAACACAAAAGAAAAGTTCCTCAGGACAACAGCAACGTGTCCAGTCTCAGACAATATTTTGTTCACCGCTCATGTGTCCGCTGCCTATCTGGTATCTGAAGCCTGGCTTCGCGTTTATTTACGCAGTAAATGTATGCTGGTTTATTGTCCACTAACGTTGTGGCCTGACTTTTTATCTTCGATGGTAGACCTGCCAGCGTTTATAGACGGCGGAAAAGTTGTAGCTTCTAGCCAAAATGTTGGTTTATTGCCATTTAGTAGCTTTGAGGAGCTGGCAGTGTTAATGACTGGTCGTTTAGAAAATAAAAATCTCCGGATGTTAGAAAATATGAAAGGATCGATAGACAAAATAAACAATTTGCTGTCAATATCTGAGTGCGCCCTAGAAACCTTTAACTAAACCATTCGCATCAAAGCCTTCAGCCGAACAATTTGTTGAAAAACGGCCTATTTTATCTAAACCCTCAATCTCATTTCCTCGGTTCCGTGTACCGCTTTTGTTGAAAATGGCGTCTATTCCAAACAACCGATACTACTACAAAGCCTGCTATTAACGTAATGCTCATATAAATAGTGTGATTTCCTACAAACCGTGTATCGTACGAGCGTTCCTTAAACTGAATCCTTCGGTGATGGGATCAATTTGTATAGCTTCCCTCGAAACCTCCGAACAACTCGAAAACGAACAAATTACGACCTTAATGGGACTATTTAGAGCTAAGTTTCGCTCATAAAGTATGATGGTGGTGTGCAGTCACAATAAACCGGCGGATGGGTTTGCGAGCGACCATTACAGTTTGATCCTTGATTCGTCTGCGAGAGTCCCGCGCGGTTATTTAAGGTGATGTGAATTTGGGAAAAATACGTTTCTGTAAATGGCAGTCGATTTCGTAGATAATTGTGCTTTTTAGGGTACCGTAGTCCTTCTGTGTGTCTGCCTGTCCGCGTCTGTAGCTCAGAGACTGTTACTATTAGAAAGCTGTAATTTGGTATGGGTATACATATAAAACTATCACAGCTAAGTAGGCTCTACAAGTTATCCAGTAATGATCGACCAACTTACATTTAAACTCAAACTTATATAACATACTTCTTCTCAACTCCTAGTCAACTGATAGTATAAAATGAGTGTTTAAAAACAAATTGATAATTTTTATTCAACCAAACTGCAACGCTACTTCCGTCATATTTCCATCATTTAGACTCTATCGGGTGGCCGTTATTTGAGCTCGTATAATTTGTGCGCATGAGTGGCGCTCGCAAGGGCTCGTTAGCATCGATATGTGGGGCATGTAAATGGAGCAGCTGGCCGTTTAATATGCCCCCTAATAAAGTAACGCAGGTTGTATAACAGCGTGTGAAGGACAGTGTTAGGCTTTGATAACACGCTCTTGTGTTAGATTTTAGAGATATCCCGTGTAGGTAACTAGGTACTGAAATTCTTGTGAGTGTAAATATGAAAATGGGTCTCGCTCGAATAATAATTAATTTCCAGATTAATTTATTCATTCAGTTCTTAGTTTATGAACTTACAAAGTAGTTCAACGTGTGAAAATGCAGTTGTGAGCAAGAAAGTTCATACATAAAGTAAGTAGGTGGGTTTATAAACATTTAAATATTGTCTTTAATTTTAGTGACATTAGGATAACGCGTCGTTTTCTATTTAAATGACATACAAAATGTAAAACGGTTTAAAACCAAAAGGTTAATCGCTCCATTTTTCATAATTTTATGAAGTTGACCTGAACATATTTCGCTGTTACCGATGACATGTTGAATAAATGTTGATCACCCACGTAAGCTAACCTGTGCAGGTCAACACCATGTGTTATAAATTCCTCATAAATTCCCCAAGTGGTCGGTAATTATATTTATTGCACCTTGATTTCTTCAGATAATATTGCTGCTATCAGATCACAGGTTACTGAGATGCTTTGCTATTCACTAATAGCTTTTTAATTAAATAATGAAGAGGTAATTGATAAACTTTATTTTTTCAATCTACTTTTCAGAATCTACGAACAGTTTTTATTTTTCGGGATCTCAAAATAAACATAATTATAAAATAACCTGTCCCACTGCAGCGCAAGGGCCTCTTCTCATACAGAAAAGGTATTCATTGATTGACAACGCTTGCTCAAGACGGGTTGGTTAAAACTAAATATACGTTAACCAAAATACGTTCATTAGTCCAAATATACTATCGTATCTTAAGTTCAAATATTCTAATTCCCAACCAAACCATTAATTCACTTTAGTTCTATTAGCGAATCGACTTTATCTTTCGCGTGACTTTAACAAATTAAGCTCATTTAGCGAGCGGGCCCGCTTATCAACTCCCTCTGCATTCAACAACTAATTCTTAGTCCTCTCCGCTTCACAATAAAAACTTTTCATAAAGGAAAATAATTGAAAAGAAAGGAAAAGATTATGGCAAGTTCGCGGCCGACCTCTTTGCTACTGACACTACTTTATACTTGATTATATACGACTTCTTACAATGGAAGAATTATAAAAAATAAGTATTTTGAGGATTTGACCATGAAGTGTTTCTGAAAAGGTAAAATGAGAATATATTAATAATAAATTAATATAGGTACAGTTTTTCGTTTTAGAGTAAGAGTAATGTATGATTGCGATATCTTCAACTATAAAGTTTATTGTTTCAGCTGTTTTGCTCTGAAATTACGTTATCATAGAGGTCTTTCCCATTTAGAGAAACAGTAATTGATCACCCGTGTAGTTTCAGAACAGTCCGGGTTTTCTCGTTTTCCTATTCGTACTTTAGAGACTAAAATGTGATGTCAAACTGTTCCTATAGAGATAGTTTGCATAAAGTGTTACCCCTTTTGCGCCATTGCGGATAAAGAAGTTGTACAATTTTAAGTCCTTCACGAAGAGCGGAGAAAATTTAAAGAAAATGAGCTCAAATATGTGTACGAACTTGGAACTGTGTAAAATTATAGTTGTTACAAATGTAGGAACATTTTTACGTGGTCTGAATTATGTAGAATGGGCATAATGTTCAACATTATTTTTACTAAAGAGTTTTATTGGTTCCAGATAGAATGTTTTTCCATAAGCCATTATAGTATCTTCGTGAGCACCGTGTGTTTATAACGATTAGGTGAGACGAACGCAAAACGCCTGGAAGTGCTTCTGGTCCATGAAGGAACTATTCAAGGGTAAGTTGCCTATCATGGCACTGCAACTCAGATGACCCTGCGTTTCGACATGTGTATTCTCCCCATCTTAACCTATGGTGCACAGACTTGGTCTTTGACTAACATCCAGACTTCCAAACTCAAGATAGCTGACGTGGCTCAAAAGGCTACGCTCAACTTAAATTGGACTGGGCGGGACATATCTGCCGCATAACAGACAAACTGTGGGATAAATATCACAGTACTGGTGCACTTAGACAGTGAAGCGGGGTCGCGGCAGCCACGTAGGAGGTGGCGGGACGAGCTGGATCCGTCAATATTGGAAAGAGGACGCGCGGGCTCGCGAAAGTTGGAAGGAGTGGAGAATTACTTTGCCCAGGAGTGAAACAGCACAGGCTAGTAAAAAAAAAAGTGAGGAACATGCATTTTTATATTGATCGCGTTTTTTTTTTATACACTGCCCTGATACGTTCTTTACCCTCTTTACCAAATAGTTTTCATCCTGGATACACATGGCAAAGGATGCAGGTGCAGCAGGACTATTATTTGTTGGATACCTACGGCAAGGCATATGGTAGATCAATTTCAATTGTTTGATTTCCTTTTTTATTTTTACTTGTTTTTTACTTGTTGTGTTGAGGGTGGTCCACAACTACCACCACAGCAAGCCACACGAGAAATAATTTCGAGTGCTCAATATGCGTACACATCCCTCTTCCTTTACACCATATCTATATAGGTACTTAATTCTATTGTGATTTATTCACAATTTCAAACATTTCGTCACGATCAGCAGCCATTCGGTCAGGTCATAAACGACGGTTTACAATCAACGCTTTCCAAAACTATCGACCATAGAGTTTTTATGTCTCTACTGTGATTACCATAAATGGTTTAACATTCATAGATGATGGCACTTTTATTATGTTTTACTACGCTAGCTAAATTACCTGGATTTACTTGGGTAAATTATTAAAGTATCGGTTAATTTTACTTAGAAATAGTTTACTAGGAAAAGGCTGTCTGAATTAACTATTCATAAGAGTTTTCAAGGTATTAGTTAATCTCGTCGATAGAATCCGGCAGCTGGGACTCGAGGTGGCCTTGCACAAGTCCGAGGTCATGTGTTTTCATGGCCCTCGGAACGCGCCACCGTCGGGTTCCCAAATTACGGTAGGAGGGGTTCACATCGGCGTCGAGTCGACGATGAAGTACCTAGGACTCCTCCTCGACAGCCGGTGGAACTTCGTTGAGCATTTCCGACGTTTGGCTCCCAGGCTGGACCGGGCTGGAGCTGCCTTGGGGCGTCTCCTGCCCAATCTGGGGGGTCCAAACGCCTCCTGCCGGAGGCTCTACGCGGGGGTCGTGCGGTCCATGGCCCTTTACGGGGCACCGGTGTGGGCGCGTTCCCTTAGGCTGCGGCCAGCCCGCCGGTTGAACGCGTCCCAAAGGGTCATGGCCATTCGGCTGGCCCGGGGATACCGCACGGTCTCCCGCGAGGCGGCGAGCCTCCTGGCCGGATTACCGCCATGGGATCTGGAGGCGAAGGTCCTCGCGCACATCTGGGAGTGGCGCGAGGAGATGAAGCGCCGGGGCGTAACTCCGCTGCCGCGAGAAATCGCGGCTCAGCGGACAGAGCTCCGGCAGGATCTCATAGCGGCATGGAGAGTGCGATTGTCGCAACCCAGTGCTGGGCACGCCACAATTGCGGCGATAAGTCCCCTCTTTGAGGAGTGGCTAGAGAGGCGCCACGGCGTCCTCACCTTCCGCCTGACGCAGGTCCTCACCGGACACGGTTGCTTCGGGAGGTTCCTGTTTCGTATTAGGCGGGAGGAAACGCCCGGGTGTCACCACTGTGTGGATCGCCCGGAGGACACGGTGGAGCATACGGTGGAGGTCTGCTCCGCTTGGGCGGAGCCCCGCCGTGTCCTCTTGGAGGCGATTGGCGGCGGTGACCTCTCGCGTCCGGCTCTGGTCCAGGCCATGGTACGGAGCGAGAGGGCATGGGAAGCAGTCACCTCCTTCTGCGAAGCAGTAATGCTCGCGAAGGAGGAGGCGGAACGCGTGAGGGAGAGGCAAAATTTGCGCCCTCACGCCCCTAACCGCCGCCGCCGCTGGAGACGCCCTGGGCGTCGGGAATCCCAGGCGGATTCCCGGCCACCATAGGCGCGGGCTTGCGGACGGCGAGCAATGGGTAGCTTGCCGTCCGATCAGGACCAGGCCCGGGTCGATGGCGCGTCGTGTTCCACGCGCGCCTCAAAGAGATGTCAGCACAATTGGCGGGGTCCGCTAGGACCGATGCCTGCCAGGGTTGCGGGTTAGTCCGAAAGGGATACCGGGACCTTGGCAACAGGCAACTGAAGGAACACGGGTGGGTTTTAGTCAGTAAAAGTCTGACACGCCCTTCCGCTCCACCCAGAGCGGGAGAAGTCATTGGATGATTTCCCACCCTCAAAAGTGTTAGTTAATCTGATTTTCTTCTCTTGAAGCATTATTAATGAGCATCTCAAAGTACGATGCACCGTATCAAAGTTTATTATAAACTTAGTTCGTTTAAGTATCTAATATTAGATCTTTATTACAGGAACAGAGAGTTACGTAAAGTAGGTATAACTGTAGCAAATTATACTTTGCAAAGAGGTTCGATTCTAAGTAATATCTACATAGATAACTGATAGACCGACATCATCCGATTAAACAACATACCAGACATATGGAAGCACAATTGACTAAAACATACAGACAAACACATTATTTAAATATTAATGTAAAATATATATTAAAAAAAACGAACGCATAATATTTTATACTATCTCATTACAAGCTTTACCGCTTCATTATATTTTATCTAACTGTAAAACACAGTTGTAACCCCCTTTTAATTCCAAGCTCGACCGATAACTGGCTATCATTGCTCTGCGGCGGAGTCGCGCCGTCAACTGACGTTTATGACGTCTTCGGCGCCCGCGCAGCCGTATAATACTTATTTAATAAGAAAGCTTATTTATCGACCAATTATGAATTTCTTAAACGGAATATTAACGTCGGGGCTGTGATATTGTATAAGTGTTATTGGGGTCACATTATTTAATGTGACGTCCATATACTGTGAAGGAATTCAACTATGTTTCTCGGGATGTTTGTCGGGAAATTAGACGCTTTCTAGTCGGTGTTTGTGATTTAATAAGCGTGGAATTATCTTCAATATTCATAAATCACCTAACAATGTAGTGGTAAAGAGTATAATTTTAATCAGATAGATCTAAAAGCACCGTAATTGCGTGAAATACTCGCAGTCGTAGACGCTAGCAACAAAACGAAAGCTAATGTGAGTGGTTCCCATAAAGTTTTCTGAAATGATAATCTGATCGAACTACAAATTATATTGAAATAACCAGCCAGTTCGATACACCTAAGCTGATAAAGACGTGGGTGAGGAAAAATAAAGTAGGGATTCCAATAATCGTAAATCTAATTGAAACTATAACATTTCAATCATTGGAACCTATAATTCATTCACAAGTACTAAATCAAGTTCTTACAGTAATCCAGCCGAAGCCCGCCTCAGCTTACTAATTGATAAATTTCCACAATATAACATTAACATAATAAAGACATAATCCTCTGATTTATGACCTCCTAGTACCTAGCGTTTGAACGTTTTCACTTGCCTCACTAATTAATATTACGATAATTGTAATTTATTTACAAAATATTTATGCTTCGGTTTATTTGAAATGGTTAGTATGAAAGTGTTTTGAACATAATCCTGGGTTTGTACGTTGTGAGAGCTCGTAAGCAATAGATTTTATTCGTAAAGGTGCCATTTGACATAATTAAGATTGATGGAACCGCCCCAAATGACATAGATATACTGGACTATTATATCTGGAGGTTGGGTTCATCCTATTCAAACATGCTTTACAATGAGAATTCTGTGGAATGTTAATAGTGGGTATCCATTACGTTGGCGGATCGGGAACTATTCCAGTTGAGACGATTTCCGAATGTAGGTCATGAATGTACTATTTAGTAGGTACTTGTGGTTTTCATAAAGTGACCAACATTTAAAAAGTATCGAGATAACACCATAAAGGCAACGAATCACAGAACTTATTATTTGCTTTTTTATTTCATCAGCCACAGCTCAGCTGTCCGTCCTGAGGACGTTTGCATAATAGTTCTAGTTACAACAAGGAACGTTGTAGGTCTTGTAGAAACATAGTTATTTCAATTTGTTCACCATTTCCTATGGTACTTGTTGACAGGCCCATACATTGATAGGATTCATATACCTAGTAACACTGTAACTAGAAAACATTACAAAAACCACTTTTATTTTTAATTAAAAGAGTAATCGGGGAGTTTCTTGCCACCTCTTCTCCATACAAAGGACCGTGGAACCGTGCTCCTAGCTTCTGACGTGCTTAAGTGACCATGTAAGTTTATGTGAAATAAAATATTTTGAATTTGAACTACGATGGCAAAAACTATGCTGTACTTTCAGTTATAAAAATGTTAAAACCATTTTCCTACAGCTTTACAAGAAAAATGATAGCCTCGAGAATCTCTTTTCACCGTTCCTTCCTTTCATCCCAACTTCAGCATTCGAAGCCTTAAGCAAGAAGTAGTCATAATAATAGACACGCGGGTGTAAAGCCATCCATTGTGAGGACCCTTGGCTTCATGGGTGTTGGCAGAAGTGCATTAATCATCGCGGAGGCGGATACAACGCTGAGTTTTTATTACCACTCCATGGCTCTGGGGATCAATGAGGCGACGTTGTGCAGGGAACATGTAGAAGGTTCAGGAAGTTACTGCTTCTGATGATGACTGTAGTAAACAAACATGTCATCCCATACCAGTCCGTTTGAATAGGGTACGGATTAAGGCGGAATAATGATGATTATGCCAATTTAAAACTTCGAGGAGCTCGTGGCTAAGTAATAACAGCCGCACGGGTCGATCCATCAGGTTAAGCTACGCTTGCCGAGGTTGGTCAGTGGATAGGTGACCATCTTTACATACTGAGACTCCTCCGTGCCTCGAAAAGCACGTTAAGCCGCTGTCATTCGAGGATCTTTGACAGTCGTTACGGGTCGTCAGAATCCCGAAAGTCTGACAACTAGTATTGCCAAGAGGGGTGTTTTAGCCAGTTACTGGGTTGTGGAGGTCAGATAGGCAGTCGCTCCATGTAAAATACTAGTATTCAGCTGCATCCGGTATAACTGGAAGCCGACCCCAGCAAAGTTAGGAAAAGGCAGGCAGATTGATCTCAATTTAAAAGTACTGTACAAATGGGCCAGGTAAGAATCGCTACCTATATGTAAAAAAAACCATAGACGATAAGCATAATAATTGTTCATGTGTAGGTACAAACAAATATGAAAAAAATCAGGATCGTTATGCTTCTCGTCTTGTGAGAAACCAGATAAATTAAGAGTTTTCCTAAATTATACAATTTTCTCAAAGCTATAGATTCTACATATTTGAGTCCGAACTGTTTTTTTTACAAACGATAAACGTGCCGTGGCTTTGGAAAAGTGCTACGACCGCGCATTGGATTACACATCTGAGTCCACACGTAAAAACTTCATAATTTACGGTACGCACCCACCAGCCTCACACATTATGTCCGACTCCATTCGTAATTTAGTGCTTACTAGTAGTAGCAGGTAATACTTACTGAGATTTGCATGTTTGCATAATGTCAGCGCAATTATTGTAGGTGCCGCCGCGATAGGTTGATTTACGTACCTGGAACAATAGTAATGACTCATTTTATTTTAGAGATATTTTACAAATACGCAGCATTTTTAATTAAAAGATTGTATTATCTCCGAATGGAAAGGTTATGCCCGTTACGGCTAACTACATGCATTATAAAAAAAAAATGCTTAAAGGATCTTAACATCCTCTATTTGCATTACAAAACACTTTTTAAAAACACTACAAACTGAAAAATAACTTAAACGGAAGTCTGTGGCAAACACCAAAATCAAAATCAAAGACACCGACTTCCGAAATAATATTTTTCAGTTTGTCGTGTTTTTTTGCAAGTCGGTTGTTTTGTTTTGTAAAGTTGTAAAGTTTTTATTTCTCGCTTTTCAATGGGTCAGTTTGTAATTTATATAAGTTACAAAATCATAATGTCAACTGCTCATCACCTTTTACAAAACATTGCTTTTCCCGATGCAGGGACGTTATTCGTTGAGGAGTTGTTGTGGTACTTCACCATCAGCTCCACTTCACCGTAATGCAATCCGACGAGAATAAATTGCTTGGCAACCAAGTTAAAGTAATCGAATTGCAACTCGTGAAATACTTATTATCGAGTAGTTCCGGTGGCCATCTGTGGTCTTTATCATCAGTTCCACTTCACCTAATGGTGCTTTCCGAGAGCAATTGCAGGAGTTACTTTAAAAAATATCGAAATCACCATAGGTGTGACTATAATATTTGAAGAGTTCCCTCAATTTCTCCAGGATCCCATCATCATATCCAGACGAAAATGGACCATTTCGGAAGTATACCCTTTTATACAAAAAAATAATTTTGCAAATGCGGCTACATTATGACAGAGTTAAGCCCGAACAAAATAAAATAAAAAATATGTATAAACATCCGAACTGATGACCTCCTCCTTTTAGAAGTCGGTTAAAAGTGATTTTATACAATTACTATACAACTATTCACACTTGGTACTAAATTAAATGACTAACCTACTAAATATACAAATAAATACAAAAACAAAAGGACACTTAGGCGTCGTACTCCTCCTCGCTATCATCCGGAAACATGCCCAGGAGACTGTCTGCCACGTTGAATGGTAATGCTAATTCTTTGGCCAAAGAACGGGCAAAGTGTTATTGGATTTTTCCATCTGGAATTTCTTAGTGGCAGCCCGGAGTCAGGATTTGTGTCCGGTGGATGGCAATAGGCTCGCAATACATGGGACTAAAACATAACTGGCGAAATGTGGGTGTATTACAGGTACACCTCTGCCCAACCCTTCCCCATACAGGCGTGGTGTTATGTTATGTCATTGCTATGTTATGTTATTTAATATTTCACATTTTGTAAACTAGAGACTATATAAACACGCCAAGCAGGCAGCTAAGTTTCACAAACTCAAAATCCAACTGGTAATTCTGTCCTTCCTCCTCGTAACGTAAGGTCTAAGGGGGTGTTATTCGGTCGAGTGAAGATAGCCGACGGCGCGGGATGATTTACTGACGATCACGACGTGTGATGAAACGCTCGGAGATCATCGGGTGCAGAAACGGTAAAAAATGGCCGCGATAACGCGTATGAAAGGAAGCGGCGTTCAATGAATGTAGTGTAGTGATTGATAGTTGTGGAAAGTTTAATTGAAATTGTATGGAAATTGTGGTTATTTAA
The DNA here is from genome assembly GCA_947363905.1 of Lithophane semibrunnea. Taxonomy (NCBI): domain Eukaryota; kingdom Metazoa; phylum Arthropoda; class Insecta; order Lepidoptera; family Noctuidae; genus Lithophane; species Lithophane semibrunnea. The sequence goes on from OX376196.1 coordinate 532,048, forward strand.
GTTGATTCATTGATTATATAGTTTTGTTGTGAAGTAGCCAGTTTTGGATCTATTTACCTATTTTAACGACTTGTCTTGCCGCTCATACGCATCACTCGTGTCGTTTGACAAACTCAATGTGTAAAATTGAAGGGTATTGACTATGTATGTTACGCGTACCTATTTTCTGTCTCTGTCAACCAATACAAGGTTCCACAGCCACAAGTCTAATATTGTCGCCAGAATTCCCTCAAACGAATGATCTTCACCCAAAACGTGGGTAATATTGCCATACAAACCACATCGCCTTATTACGTATGTATTAGTGGAGACGCCGAAAACCACTGAGTCTTAATTAATAACACCAGTATGAACAGTATGATGCGACACGCCGTGTGGCTTAACTTAACCCTCTGTTCAAAGGGTTTAAAACTATTGGATTTGTGGGTGCGTTTCTGTCGAACGTCTTCACTGATAATTGTTACAATGGTCCTAATTATTTTTTATGTTTAGCTCTGACTTAATTGTATCAAGAAAAATTGCAATATTTTGATAGACAGGAGAAGTTCAGATTATTTCGACAAGTCTTTTTTGTTTTAAAGACGCAAAGTTACATAATTATGCTCCAAATCACGCTCGAATAAAATAGTAATCAGAGAGAATATACTCAACCATCTTCAAATATTTCTATGTAATACAAATAAAACCAAAATTAAAATAAAGACTTTGTCCGAGGTTATGTCGCTATTATGACTACCTAATTAATACCAATACGGAACTTAATACCCCTCTATAATAACCCTTGAACGAGCCCACCCGTCGTAATACAGATAATCTAAATGAAACATATAAACCAGATTTTCCGTTACACTACCCGGTCATATATCAGGCGGTATGACTTGAGTCGATAAGAGAATCCTCAAGGGATGAGAGGGATATAAATCGTCCTCTCTTGCCCTCCCTCCCTTCGGTACTGTTGACCGCAAAGCAGTTTTTGCGGGAAATCAGCGAAAAAGCCTAATGTACATTTTTAGTCCAATAGTCGGCAAGAAATACGGATAATTAGCGGTTAACTTGGGAGTTGGTACCGACTGAGGGTAATTTGTGATATTGCTTGTAAGGAAAATCTGAAAATGGTACATACATAAATGCTATTTTAGGACCTTGTTTGTGATTTTTTGCTTGTGTACCTATATGAAAGCGCTACGTACCTGAAATAAGAGAATTAAACTAACGTCTAGATCTGTTGATATCCCTGATTGGTAAGAAAAAAATATAGTCGATCTTGTCAAAATTAATGCCTTTTATCAAACGAATAAGGCAAATAGTCTTTCGCTACCTCCGGGACGTGAGATTTGTAATAGTTAATAGAAAACAAATTCTACAAGCCATTATAAGGATTGGTCAGAAACTACAAGCTAATTATATTTCTAATTTCAAGGTAAATTCTGATCCACGATTCTTTATTCATAACTCTATCTTAAGTTAATCTTAGTAAAAAGTGCGAAGTTCGTTACACTGCACATTAGACAAAGCATGTCGAGACTAGCGAACAAGACGAACTTAAATGAAAGCTACGGTAACGAGATAACACCAGCTATTATAGACACTCGCCGACGTGCTCTTGGCTACTTGCGGGCAAACTTGCACAATGTGTCGGGTGTTGTACTGTATTTACTGTATCAGAGTTTGTAGGTGGATTTAGTTATATGTAGTTTGTGGTGTTTTGTTTAGTTGTAGGTATTATAGCAAAGGAATAGGAATAGCCTTCCTCCACCCGAGGTTAAAAGTGAATCGGGTATTATTTCAGCGTCTTTTTGTTTGTTATTTATATCAAACCAAAATTTTCTTTTGGACTACCAATCCACAGAACAGATAAAAGAGGTGCCAATCTACGGGTAGTTTCAGATCTTCAGGCTAAATGTACCAATAGCGGAGTTCTGTTTGTGCCTATCAAAATAAATTCTATCTTTTCGTAACTATGTTCAGACATAATAACATGTTTCTAAGAATAGTTTACTTACCTTACCAATTCGTTGCTAAGGAGGCAAGATTTCTTTCTTATCTAATCAGCTGTCCAACTACTCAGGCTAAAATAATTAAGGTCCGTCGATGAAACAGCAGTATTCATAAATATGCTCTGTTTTTCCACGGGACTGCCTTCGCAAACGATGTGCTAAGAGTTTTCGCTTAAGCCAAATTGCGCGGCCTACGACATGCCTCCATTTGCAAATTAGACATTTGCAGAGTTCCTAAATTCACGCAAGCGAAATTAAACCTTGAGAACTTCACAATAGGGTGCCTAATAGTGGTTTTTATGAACGAAAAGTTTTTGGCGTGCTCGCAAATGATATTAACGGACACTTAAGTTTTTTATTTGAAGGCTAAAAGAGTTATGAGTTTAAGTAATTAAATTATTGGAACGAAGATCTCTTTGGAGTTGAATGTCTGCTAGAGATGGCCTGATAGATAATTCAATATATGACAAAGAAAGTTAAAATCGATTTATTCAGTAAGGGCTCTATGTATTTATAAGAAAAGTACTTTTATAATATCTACTGAACACGATTTGGTTAGGTTAATAAGTTGCAGGGTATTTTTGAATTGGAAATCAAAAAATGTGCTGGTTCCAGATTACCTAGATAATTTGTTACTTACTGTAAACTTTTCTAAGCGTACTTGCTATTGGTAACACTGCCTGATAAACAATAGCCCGCCCAAATAATTTATAATTGAAAGCTTTCACAAAAGCAACAGTGTTTGTGGAAGAAAGTCAGTGAAGACGTCTCAGTTTAAACTGAGGGCAAATATTTATTTAGCCAATGCAAATGCTGGGACGTTGCAGCCGGCACTACGAGGCAATAAATTCTAAAGACAAGATTAAACTTGTCATGGGACCCCATTTACTTAACGCAAATTTATGCAAATACCCACTCGTCTCGTTGAGACCTCTGCAAATCGCTGAGATGTTTTTGTTTCGGTGCGATAAGGGTCCCTGAATAGTTCAGTAAATAGTTGATATATTGTGCCATCGATCACAGCAGTGGCTCGCGCTTTGTCAATGCGCTTGTCGCTTCACTAATATATCGCCGTGTTTGTTCGTCGCGCACATAAGAACGCCTCGTAACGTACATTGTACTGATACATTGGGCTTTGATATCAAAGGAAATACGGTTAAGGCTCAGTAAATAAAGCCTTCATGTATGGAGGCGTTTGTTTATATTATTCGTAACGAGTTCTTGATGGTGTGTATTCAAATGAAGAAATAAATTATACTGGTTTCAGTAGGTATTGCATAGTCTCGTGTTACACTCATTCTGTGATCACAGAATAATTGTAATCAGACCATCCGTGCTCAGGTTTAAACTAAGCTATTTATTTGGTTAAGTTGAATTAATATTATCAACATCACGTAGCAGTAGTTCTGCATGTTGCTAAGCACATTCGAAAGCTTTAACAGTTATCTCGGCAAAAACCTCCCAGACATGCAGCAAGAACACTTCAAACGGAATTTAAACTGAAATAAGAAACTAATTTCCGCGCAACGTCTGGGTATCGCCGTTTACGTAAAAACATAAAATGTCCGCCTCTGGATTATTAGCAGGAAACATTTGTTTGTAATGAGCATTACTTCTTATAACCTCGGAAAGAAGCTTTATTTCGCATTTGTCTTATCACTGTTCCCGCGTTAGATTCTTGTTTTTCCTGCATTGGCTCACATAAAATTTATGGTTCTCCGCAAAGATTAAAACGATCCTCCTCCTGTCTTCGTTAGAAAGACTTTTTTAAGAGAGTGCCGCTATTATTTGTACTAATACATCAATGTAACGATTAAACACCTCCCCGTGTACATTGAGATCTGTTTCATTAATCACGTCAATGTTGGTACTTTGCGCGTGTTCTTATATCAAAGTAAATGTATCCTTAATTCTTTCGACTCAGGGTTCATTATCACTCGTTCATGTGTGGCCATGTACTACAGAACGCGTTGTTTAGCGGGATCAAGTTGATTGATTGGCACTGGTCAGGTCAGAGATCATTGCGCCTCCACTAATTCGTTTGTGTCGATTATTATGATGGATCGTTATGTTCACTACTTTTGTTACCATTAGACTCTTATGGTTCTTTGTGACTTGTAATACTAAAAAGAGTTTAATAATGTTTGCCGACGGTAATCGTTCGAAGGCATTTGCATAACTGAAAGTCGTCATCTTCTCAACGTCGAGAGGAATCTATTCAAAGAACAAGCCGATATAGTGTTTACTTAAACAAAACAAACGATAAGTGAAGTTTAAATTACCCAAAACTTATAGCAAACTCTGAGGTTTAATGGAATTTACTGTAAGTAGGAAGTCTTTAAAATCCACTGACCGCTAAGTTAAGAAAACTGAACAGGGCCAAGTTACAGGCGACGTGGTGTGCTTTCTATTGTTAAAGATATAGATAATTAATGTATTTGAGAGAATGATTAAATTAATTAATGAAGCAGTGGCTGTCCTTCAGTACTACGAAAACAGAAAGAAGAGACTGTGAAATTAATAAAAGTAAACTTTTCAGTAGATAATTAGAATTAATGATTTATTCCGATAGTCCTATTGCAATTGTGCTTTCTCAAAGAGATTCAAAAACAGAAACTGTACTTGACTGACATAGAATTAATAAGTGCTTTCCAAAGAAGCATTCAGACTGAGATGGTCTAAATAAAACTCAATCCCGAACCTCATGGGTTGCGCCAGTGACGTCCGTACAGTCTCAATTGTATCCTAGCTTAACCCATGATCTCTAAACTGAAAACTAACAATGTCGAGCTCCGGCGAACTTCGCGAGCTGCCGTATCTTTGAAAATGTGAAAACTTCACTAAACTAGCGATTTATTTTCGACTGACTATTGTTTTAGCGTTTCTTGAGAGGAAATGCTAAAGCACATTTTGATACTATGCTCAATATTTCAAAACAAAAGTTTTAGATTTGTGTTCTGCTGGTAAATTTTTTTAAATATCGAGTTTTCTACCATGTGTTATAAAATAATTTTTGGTAGATTTCTAAGATGTTTATTTGCGTAACGAAGCGAAATTCTAAGCTACCAAAAAAATTTACCAGAATTTACAGAAAATCAATGGTGAAAATTTTACCCCTCTTGGTCCTTGGTCAGGACGTAGCCATGTGTGTGTGTGAGTGGTGCGCTCTCCCAGGTCAATCAGCTGCTAAGTGGCTAACGAAATAAACTGTCACTTCCACATTCGTTCACGTGCGGCATGATAGGGCTGCTGCTGTTTCAACAGCTATCGTTACGCTGATGATCAATTTGTGGCTCCATTGACCTAGTAGGTAACATAGCAGTGCCTATGTACTTACAGTGTGTTCTATGTCCCGCTACTTTACTTGTAAAAATGGAAGAGTTTTCTTCGCAAAAGTTCTCGTATACATGAATCATGATGGTTCCCCATTTAAATAATGAGATGGTCATTAAATCCTACCCTATGCTATATTGTTTACATAATCTTCATTCAAAATCGGAACGCCAAGTAACCCCTGATGTTGAAGCGAATCCTGCCGAGGAAATCCAAACATTGCATTTCATTATGACTGCAAACACTGAAGTTACAGTTTACCGAGTCAAAAATATGAACGTCTGTAGTAATAGGAACCCTCGTCTACTTTTTGCATAAAACCACGAGTCTTAGATTAGTCTAAGATATTCGAATGGGTTCGTCGACCTACGTCTGTCTAAGTCGGATCCCTCAGAATGGATCTTAATCCCTCGCGTCTAAGTGTAATGAGCGTTTACTAAAAATCCCACTTCTCCCTATCTGATTAAAATAGCGAATGCAAAGTGTAACTGAAGAAGTTCACTTCTTTTAACAGCTTTGCATCTTTGTAAATTGAACACGTTACCTTAAGATTTTCGATCTTTCATTAGTTTATTGGCTACCTGAACAATGATTTTAGATATCGCAAATGTCATTCTCGCGGTCCATACTTGGATAGTTTTGTCTGGAGAGATTAATTAATAAAATTAAACGATGCGTTAATAAGGAAAGATGCCTTATACAAAGATTAGTTGGTTTTCTAGTTATACATAAAGGATTAGATGCTAATAAGCAACTATCTTATTCATACTGTATTAATTTCCTTTCGCAACCTGTGCGGAATCACAAGCGTTTGATTATATCTCCATGGTTTTCCTTATGTCTTTAGATTAATTTGTGAAAATTGCTCAATTTCCTCAGACACTATGGCAAGCAAGGCAATGCTAGACATAACAATAAATATCTATTCTAAAAATATCCTTCTCTTCCCTATTAGTAATACTTCTGAAATGGCACAAGACATAAATTGCTTTACGCTATACCTCAATACTATAATATATTGCTAGGGTTAGTGCAGACGTGTCTCGATAAGATCGTCGCGTCACCAGCCGGCGGCACACCGGTACAACATGAAGACGAGACGAGGCGGCCACAGAGGGATGCGGCCTCCACGCCTTACAAACGAATTAATATTATTTTAATGCCACTTCCTCTCTCATAATTTATTCTTATCTCCAGTTTTTAGCGATTTCATTCTTTAAAGAAACTGGAAGCAGTTTGAATGAATTTTTAACCGTGTTCTGTCGGAAAATTATGTACGTATGAATAATGTACACTGTATACGATTTATTGGGGAATAAATTCTCGTTATGGCCCCCAAAAGGTTTTATTAAGAGAGAAAATAAATCTTCGGCGTATTGTTAATAAGATTCCAAAAATATTATCTTCTGATGTAATATTCCTTATCTAACGTACTTATCTTTTCACGCTTTATTTTCGTGTACAAAAATGTGAAAATAAGTAGACATTTTCGCCTAACGGCAACACAGAAGCCAATTTTCCTTATAACATGTGTTAGAAGATATTCTTTTGATAAATGCCTTATTCTTGTGTGCCATGTGGCACATAGCTATTAAGGCCTAGCCTGTTTTGCTCCTTAGTGACCGTGGAATTAGGGAACTTTTGGTATCAATTATAATAATTTTTCACTCCTAAACGTTTGCATGGAAATAACATACAAATGCTGAAATTAGACAGCCCTAGCAAATATTCAAGAGATCCAATGCCGAAACATTTTCACCACATTTTCAACAATTGGAAAAACTTGTCAAGAAAATAAAAGATAGGCTTCATGGCCTTACAGGCGTCAAAAGGCAGAACTAAAACAAAATGTTTAATCATTATTAAAGGTTTTGATGATGAATTAGTGTGTAAAGCTGTGTGATTGTGTATATAACTTGGACAAATTGTATGCCATCTCAAGCCATGCGTATGCGGCATGTTTTCGCAAGGCGTTGAGAGACCCGGCTCATTAGGGAACGCTTTGATCACGGCCCGCGGCGCGGTAATGCACTACTTGTGTTTTCTTAAAAACCACTTACACACACATTTATACGGGTGTTATAGTCGACTATTTTCATTTGGTCAAAGAGGTAAAATAAACTTTGGATTAATATAATTTTGCTTAATGTTATTTTAGGTCGGATTTCAGTAGGGTAGTAGTAACGAAAATAGTTTAATGCCATAATTGTTTAAGTGCACTCTACATTTACGTAGTAGAACCTAATTTTGGATGATAATAAAATCCAGAAGCTATCAAAGATATGTATGTAGACTAAAATTAATGTTATTGTAGCTTCATCCATGGCAGGTAAAACTTCTAAAGGAAAAATGGCCACGCCATCACTGCAGCACACTTGGACATCTTCAAGGCACATTATGTATGTATGTATGTGTATGTACGTGTGTGCAGTAAGTCGTGAGTTAAGGATGTGAATTCAATTAAGTAATGAAATAGCTTTTATCTTTCTGCTGTAGAATTTTATCTTAAGTATAAAGTTAAGTAGTAGTGCTGCTTCTATCCAATTGTCTGGCAAAGATTCAGGGTATCTGTGTAAGTACTAAGTTAACTTAAAAGAGAGAAAAAGAGTATTAACTTAGAAATAAAACGTTTCTAGCTAGTTAGTAGTAGAAGTAACTAGATTTTCATTGGCTTGGATTGTTCTGTCTAGCCGCAGAAAAAAGTCTGTTTGGCTGAAGTCAGAATACTACGGCAGTGATTTTCATTAATTTTAACGTACATAATATTTTATTTTGTCGATCTAATTAATTGTAATGTGTTTATTTTATTTTAATAATGTAACGAATTGTATGTATTTGTGATTTGTATATTGAGACTTGGTGCCTAGTAAATAAATAAATAAATTGACGGGACGCCAGACACGGCAATGTCACGGCAAATATTTGCGTAACCCGACAGCCGTGCAGGGTGCACTGTACGCTAAGTGAATCACGTCTGCGCACGTTTTATGTACTTGGCTGGTTTTTGTGTTAAATATGTACCAAAAACAAACATGTTTTGTTCCTAAATAAAGTTCTTATTTTAGAAATTAGCACTCAAATTCTTGGCATAGATACAAGTTTGTTGTAGGTAAGTAACAATACATGTAGTACCTACTTGTTCTGTGCTTTGTAACAAAAAAGGATTCTAAGAAACATTATATCTGAGAACCAATAAAATTCTCCGAAAACAAGCCAACATTTTCAAATCAATTTCTTTGCAAATTCAGTCAACTCCAACCCTTTCAATTAGCTTCACGTGTGACTAAATCCAAACACGACTCAACCTCCACAGGTATGGCAAAGTTCTCTCTCTCCTCCCGTTTGTGAACACGTCTATCTGTCATGTCAATTGAACGAGTGCAAACACATTGCCACAGAATAGAAAGGTACAGAAGCTAGGCACCATACAGCAAGCGAAAACGCACGCACACATATACACGTGACTACGTACAGTGAGTGCAAGCGTACTCGTCAAGTCGCCACTGGTATTCGTTTGATTGATATCGTTAATTTACGTATGCGTCTGTGTGCGTGCGCCTGTGTCTCTATCTCCTTGTATTGAGCTGCTCTTCTGTAGCTATCTATTTAGTGAGATCACGATCCAGACGCGTACATTCCGCAAACTCACGAGCCTTCATCAACTGCATCAACCCCCTAATTAACCCTCTTCCCCACCATTCCCCTCACAACCCCCATAGATCATTAACGATCTGTATATTTACACAATGTGGATGCTACACTTTTACACCTATCATCATAGAGTGATGCTGCAATGTCGTATGTCTCGATAATTATGTTCTATAATTTGATCTCTCCAGGTGCATTATTTACATTGAATGGTGAACGTGTAATCTGTTGATAAAATTTTGCTTATAATTATAATATTATCATATATGTTTGTTCTAAGAGTGTATGAATTTGCAATTATCTTTAACATGCTTTCGATTTACTTGCGAATTAATATCCTACTCAAATTCTCTCTCAAGTTCATAGATGAATTGCTTTCGAAGTATAGTTATTTTCTTTTTCCTCTTCATTGTAATTGTAATTACTTATGACATTTTTGTCGATATCAAAGGAACAGTATTGGCCTATTACCCATGATGAATGACAGGTTACAAATAACATTTAAGTACCTCACAGTCACCGCTGTCTTGATAAAATTGCACGACACGATTTCATCACGATTTCACAATTTCATCTTGACTATTGTTGTCTCTTAGTCATCATTGGCTCTTAAATTAAAGTCTTTTGTTTGAAAGTTTAGTTCATCTTAGTCTAAGACGAGGCTAAGTATAATCTTAAATAATTCAAATTAAATGGCGCTGATCCTCGCCCTCTCTGGAACACTTGAAAGCCCTCTATTTCGGTCCCTCCCCGACCTGTCGTTATTTACACGCCCAGATTAACTAGATTGATGGAATAGTTAAAAGAAACGTTTAATCTTTGACTTTTTTTACTAAATTCCGAGGGTTTTTACGGATTTACTTTGATTTGGTTTCAAAGGGACGTTAGTTAGAGCATTTCGGAAATAGTAATCTGCTGCTGTAGTGTTGAAAGTCTCTCTAACGATGGTTTACAAAGGAGTTATGCTTTTGATTTTTTTGTAAATATGTCTTTGGAATTTTGTTTATGGTGTCCGTGAGTATTTTTGTTAATATATTATTTAAACTTGTTAATTTTTTACCTAATAATTGAGACTGAAGATAATTTTAGGTAGATCTCTCAACTATACAGTGGTCTACTGTTTGATATCCTTACGTATTTCTATATCACAAGTGCGGAGAGAAAGTGAGAGCATATTGTTTATTTATCAAAACATTTCTAAGAACACCAGGAGCGTAATTTCCTGTGCTGTTAATGGAAAAGCCTAAAATAAAATTCGGTTTAATTCGTTTGGGAGCGACGCATACTATCGTCACAACATACAGAAGTTCAGGTCAGTTCTCTCCAACATGGGTTTTTTATTTTCCTGTGGTTAGTGACTAGAGTTTTTATCCCGCCTCTGACTTGGCTTTACATACCGTTGATAAATATCTCTCAGGCATTTTCCTCACGTTATTGAAGCCAGTGATAATTATACAATACGCACATAAATCCGAAAAGTCAGAGGAGCGTGTCTTGGGTTCAAACTCAAGACCTATAACTTGGCAGTTCGACGGTCACACCACTGGGAAATAATGTTCACGTTATTAGATTATGTCTGAGAAACGGCGCTCGATAGATAAGCGTGTATGAGGGAAAGCCCGAAGTCCGAACTCATTACGATGAATGTTGGTAGGCAAGGGCTAATGCAAGAGAAAAAGAAGTATAATGTATGTATTCAAGTGCATGTTAAATTCTGTCACTCTATTAACATTAGAAAAGTTGGAGTTTATTTATTTAGGAACTCCAACAAAATATAGACATTAATAACGGGCAACATTAGGTAGTAAGCAGGTGTAATCCTTCATTTATAGGAGACCACAGCATTGAGGGGTCAGATATTGTTAAAGCAATGGTTCTTCTGAACCTCTCTGCGACGTATTTCTATCGCAGTGCGGACGCAACGACAATGAGTGTAGGTTGCACGGCTCCAATAATTCGGGTGCGACCGTTCTAACGGTCTACTACCGGCCTGACTCCCGGACATCCGAGCGGACGACCGGTGGGCCATCCTCGTGCACTGTCTACATTGATGTACGGAACCTGGATGATACCATTAAATATAATTTTAAGTTTATTATAGTGCCCCAATCATACATACGCACAACTAAAATGCTTAGAATGTAAGTAGCTAGTAGGTAGGTACTGTAGAGATACCTATTACCTATGTCTATAATTATGATTACATATTTAGTTGTAATATGCAATCTTTTCTAGTACTAAGATAATGACATAGACGCTGATATAAATTAAGAAGGAAGAAAGGAATAGATTAGGACTGACATGGAGAAGCCAGGAAAAAGAAAATTGTAAAAAAAAAAAAACACAGTATGTAATTACGATATAAATAGTCTTTCATTGATTAATGTCCCTGGCACTTTAAGTATAATAACGACAAGTTATTTTATGTACTCAAATATATTAAAGTTCAAAGTGTTTTACAGTTCTAGTCATTGAGGTACTATGTGTCATCGCACCTCAATGTTTCTACTATTGAAATTCAATCAACATGGACGTATTCTCAATTAACTTTCACTCCATAAAACAATGCAAATGTCTATGCGAACTGGTAATCACGAATCATTTTGAATGTTATCTTTTAGTTCTCCATTAATCAATTAGTTGGTGGTATTGGTTCCTGGCTAAACGTAGTTCATTGACCAACTTGTCCGTCTATTCGTTGCCAAGAATTTAGCAGTTTAGTAATAAATAATAAAATAGTAACTTAGAATTTTTGTCCGTTTATCCGGATGTATGTTCCGGATTGGCGCAAAAACGGCAGAATGAATTTGGATGTTTGGCACACAGATAGTTTTTAACGTGGGTTAACACATAGGTACTACTATTTAGTCCCGACAGAACGTTCCCGTGGAATATTTCCCGACATCCACGCGGGCGAAGCCGCGGGTAAAAGCTAGTTTAGCAATAGATTTTCAAGGAAAGGGATTATAAGGCAGCAGAAACGATCGCCAATACGGACGCGAATCTTGATTACTATTAGCAAGGAGCACAACACACCAGTTTTGAAGATGAATATTATAATTATCCTTGGTTTCCACTGTCACATCTATTCATCCAATCTCTGGGACATCCTGTGCTGTGCGAGAATATCTGACAAAAGGGCCCGAATTACCAACGGATTAAATTATCGTGAAAGGGTGTTGAGTTATGACCGGCTCCACGGAAACTCGTTTAGGGGGTGAATGGGATGTACTTGTAAATACACTGCCATATATTATGTACTGTTATTACTTGTGCAAGAAGGTTTTATATTATGAGAGGAAGCTGGGGGTAGTCTTCAAGAAATTGTTTGGGGATTGAGAGGTAATTAAACTGATTCTGTTGTCTTTTCCAAGACATCTCAAATGTAGATAGAACATTATGTTTCACATTACATTACTTTGTATGTTGCAGATATGGTGCAAGAGCGGTGGACTCGTATTCGGTATTTTAAACCATTCAGTCCAGTCATTTCATTATTTCTTGTCACTTCAATATCAATCCTCATAAAATTGCACGTTATATAATACAGCTGCCGGCTGCGAGATCACTTTCTAAGCCATCGCCAGTTTAAATCGTAGATATAACAATTCTTGCAGACATAATTTCCCACAACTGTCAGCGCCGCGCAGGCATACCTTCGATTATGATATCGGTATCGATACGATACGAAACGGCATACGGCACGACTGTCACTGTGGCTCACTCCATAAATTTTGTATCCGCACGCTTCCTGTTCACGAGCCGCCTAGTTCCGTGTTGGTTACATATTGAAGCTGTCGGTCTGAGGCTAATTTGACGACATTTTCTACAAATCAAAACAGTCATCTGAGTTTTACTTCTTGTTTTGTTTGAATTGAAGACATAAATGACAAAAGTCATAAAGTTTTAGTATTTCATAACTACATTTTAATAGGTCCACTCAGCTATTAGTTGTATGTTAGATAACTATGAGGATCTAACGTTATCGGACTTCGGCGAAGATTCACATCGACTTGTTAATTATAGCCAACGGATTTGTTAGAAGAAATACTGCATACATTTCTAATGTTAAACTTAGACGAGAATATTTTCTAAAGCTCACTGAAGACTGTTGACCCTAAAATGAAAAGATCATTACGCAAATACTAGGCAACAGGAGTATAACTGCGGAAGTCCTCACGTCTAAACAGAATATTTACCTACACCCACATAATCATAACCAATCTTTCCATATCAGACAAATTTCATCACCAGAATCAAGCAGTTAAACCCAATTGTGTCGGTCATTAAGCTAGTATGCCAGACGCACACAATCGCTACAATAGTGGACTTCCTCCAATGCTGGTTCCCGGAAACCCGTCGACAGTTTACTCCACTATTTTTGTAATGGACTCTGTCCATTAGCAATAAATCGTTGGGACGCATGTGTGGGTGCGTCTAGACATCTCATCCTTTGTTTGCGAGATGTCTTAGAACGTACTAAGGATAAATGAATGAGCAGAGTAAATATTGCGTTGATGCAAATGTATGGTCGTGCTGAGTTGTTTATAGAACTGTTGTCGTCAGTTTTTGCTGTGACTGAATGGATTGCCAAATGCGAGTAATTTATATTCTGGTTGAGGTTTTTAACCGACTTGCAAAAAGGAGGATTATGTATGTTCATCGATATTTTCGTTAATAGACCGATTTTGAAGAGGAGTTATTTGGTAGAGGAAGTTTGCGCGGTGGTCGCATATAAATTGTATTAACTTTGCTGAGGCAGTTTTTCAGTTAGCTTCAATAATACGTATTTTGCCCACTTGGTCTATATTAAGGATGATATTTTAAGTTCATGTTACTTGTCAAGTTGTGGTATCAGAATTCGTGTGGGGAAGGTACCACAGCTAAAAAGTTAAAACAAAAACTTTTTATAAAAACAAACCAACCGACTTCCGAAAAAAAACAATACAAAGTGAAAAATAACTTTCATTTCGGAAGTCGGTGGCAAAAAACGAAAATTCAATACAAAAGACACCGACTTTCGAAATTATGTAATGTAATTTTTCACTTTGTAGTGTTTTTTACAAATTAATTAAAAAATTAAAACGTAAATATGAATCTGATCTACTAAAAACTAATATTAAAAACTCTAAAGCACTATGGAAATCAATCAAACAAATAGCCCAAATTAACACATCTAAAATTGGAAGCTGTGAATTGCTTAACACTCAAAGTTCTCCTATAGAGTCGGTAAATTGTGTAAATGGTTTTTTCGCCAGTGTCGGTAAACGACTCGCAGAAAGTATCCTCAGTGGATCCTCGCAGTCATCTGGCCTAATTTCAACTCCTAAAACACACCTTTCTTCTTTCGTACTTCTGGAGACTGACCCATGGGAAGTCGACAGCAGTGGCGAAGGGTGATTTCTCGGGGGTGGGAACCCGGAGCAAAAAAATGAACAAAAAAAAAAAAAAAAAAAAAATATATATATATATATACTGACGAATTGAGAACCTCCTCCTTTTTGAAAAACCCAGTTAATAATACTTGTTATGATGTCACTTCGGACCTTATGGCCGCGAAAATCTACTTCTTGTTTGTTTACCTAACAAAAGAACGGTGTCATTAGACCGTTTAATTAAATTCCTATTTCGATCTACTTTTCTCAAACTTATTTATAAACTCACATTTAAAAAGCCCGCTTTCAAACCACGCACGCTCAAACATTTTACTAAGCTCCTACGCTCTAGCGCAACGCCATCTAACGAAAATATCAGAAATGCAATGCATTTTGGCAGTACAAGAACGAGATATCTCCATTAAAAAAATTCACAAAATAATTAAACAGAGGGCGCGTTTAACGAGAAATTTTTAGGGAGTGGCATTTTACAGTTCAGAGTTTTCGCTCACGGCCACTAGAGGGAATTGGCCTCGCGGGTGTAGAGCTTCGAACGAATTAGCGAAAAATCGTCAGATTATGAATGTAAAAACCCCTTTATTACATGAACTACTAGAATCTGAGAAAAGTAAACAAGGGAAACAATACATTTTATTTTATTTACAACTGCCAGTCAGCCATTCATATTTATCGTAAAGGGAAACATTAGAATGTTTGAAAAAACCATCACGTGGTTTGTAATTTATACTTACATCTGAGCAAGCACGGCCTAACGAAACGAAAACGAAAGCATGTTTCCTCACAAAGAAAATAATCCTAAACAACAATTTATAGTCTACCACTAAGCTACCAGACGGCCCGCACGCGGGGCAAAAGACATTGTAGTTAATTAGAGAAAATCCTTGACGAATTATTGCCGCCATCCTAATCCTACTGATCGTACTAATAACTTTTCAAATCTATTAAGAAATTTCAACTTATTAACTATCTACTTACCCCAAATACATAATTACAACGTACACTTTCACTAAAGTCAAAACACTTTATTCACTGTTTTATACCAACAAACTAATACTACTACTACGATTCTCGTACTGATAAACTAATGATTTCAATGAATAATACCAACAAAATGTGAATTAACTGCAAGTGTAAACAAAATAAAATGATGAATAATGCGATTACGTCAAACACAACCATGCAATCACACAATGTCTAGCGTCTAATAGTGTCCTGTCTCCTGTCCGAACTACGAGCCGAACGCATTACGAAAATCAACGAAAACTACCGAACCGATATCTCTCCATCTCGTTCACGCGCAAGCAATTTTCGATCACTGTTTGTAGGTATAACTCGCTGTCGGCCGGGTTACTGGAGCCGTATGAAACCAGGGTGTCACGTGACCGAAGTGACGTCATGACGCCTTGATTTTTGAATCAACGACAAGCCGCCCGCACCGCCGAGTTATTTTAGAGAAATTTTTTTTGCGGTCGGGAGATAACAATGACAAAACATTGAATGTGGGCGTTTTGTATAGTTTTAGTTTTATGGTGTATTAAATACCTGTATTGTGATTATACTAACACAGTCAGTAGTGTTTAAAATGCCTGTTCACATTTTAAACACTACTGACTGTGTTAGTTTTCAATGAGGATAGAGTGGTTTTGTTCCGAAGTTCAGAAGGGAAGCCGATAGGAATCGGGTTGTAGGGTAGCTGCGGCCCTGGTCGACAGTGTTATATCAAACTTGAAAACTGACAGTGCTTCTGGTTGGGACGGTATCCAGACTAAATTCATAAAAATGGTTAAACCCCTCGTTGTTCCCATTATCAGCCATCTTGCCAACCTCTGCTTCAGAAAAGGTATATTCCCTATCTTGCTTAAAAAATCTATTGTTACACCTGTCTACAAGGGTGGTGATAAAAAAGATATCAATAACTATCGACCTATTTCAGTCTTGTCAATTATCTCTAAAGTTATTGAAAGGCTAATCAACTCACGCCTAATCACTTATCTCGAAAAATTTAATATTCTGTCCAGTTCACAATTCGGATTCAGAAAAGCTAAATCTACAGAAGACGCCATCTCAGGATTGTCCTCCTTGGTAACTAAGTGTTTGGACCATGGAGAAAAGTGTCTGACAGTATTCTTAGATCTAAAAAAAGCCTTCGACACTGTTTCTGTCCCGACTCTTGTGAAAAAGATGGAGTATATAGGCATTAGGGGAACACCACTAAAACTCTTAACTAATTACCTACAAGACCGTACACAAAGCGTAAAAATTGACAGCTTTACTAGTGCTGACACTAAAATCGAGTACGGTGTGCCCCAGGGAAGCGTCTTAGGCCCCACATTATTCTTGATATACCTTAACGATTTAACTAATCTCAAGATTGAGAGAGGTCAAGTATTCTCATATGCGGATGATACTGCCATTGTATTTAATGGTACTTCCTGGAGTTCAGTTTTTGAAGCTGCTGAGCATGGTCTCCATAATGTTGCAAACTGGCTTAAGTCTGCACTTCTTACCCTAAATATCGCCATAACAAATTATATTTGTTTTGCTATAAATAAACGTACACTTCCCCCCCCAAACTTAATATTAAGAATTCATACTTGTGACTTCACTAACACTACACAATGTGGGTGCGAAGAGATTGGATGTGTTAAATCCACTAAATACCTTGGAGTAATCCTGGACCACCGACTTTCCTGGCACCCTCAAATTGATGCTATAAATGATAGGATCCGTAAACTTATATGGGTATTCAAAAAGTTAAGACATGTCACCTCGCAAGACCTCTTAAAGCGTACTTATATTGCATTGGCACAATCAGTTATGTGTTATTGTATTTCCATCTGGGGTGGTGCCACTAAAATTAAATTCCTTGAAGCAGAAAGAGCCCAGAGATGCTTGTTAAAGACAATGTTCTTTAAGCCATTTAGATTTCCTACTGACGAACTATATCTAAATCATAAAATATTATCACTTAGAAAACTTTATATTATGAACTCAGTACTTAAATTACATAAAAACTTACCTTACGTATATAAAACTCACACAGGTAGAAGAAAATGTAAAGTAGCCACTACTCCTCCCTGTAGAACACTTTTTGCCAGGCGTCAATTTCTGGCCCACTCTGCCTACCTTTATAATAGGTTTCATGACAAATATACAATATATAACCTTCAATTCCATGAATGTAAAAAAACAATTGTCCAAGAACTCGAGCCTCTTGGATATTGCGATACAGAGAACTTATTATTTAAATACGAATTCTAGGCAATACTTATGATTTCTAGTGGTACTTCCCGATCCCAAGATATTACATCGTAGGGCTAGAAATCTCCCAATAGGAGCACACTCAAAAACACACACACACACACACTCACAGACACACACACACACACACACACACATACACACACACAAATAATCTTACCAGTATCTTTATCTTTCTTTATCTTTACCTTTTCATAAATTTTGTAATGTTTTTTGTAAAATTTACTTAAAATAGTTTAGTAATCTAGTTTCCTAAAAACTTTGTAAATTGATCCTAGGGAGGAGCGGAACCACCTAATACAAGCATTACTACATGCTTCCTGGGTGGTTCTAGCCACTGAATAATATTGTAAAAACGTTAAAGAAATAAACTATTTTATTTTATTTTTTATTTATTTTTTATTTACGGAAGTCGTTAGTTTTGTTTTAGTAAAAAAAAAAAAGTTTCTAGAATTTTCCTTTTTTCGTGAAAAGTGATTAATTTACCCCACAACATTGCCATTTATTATAGAGAGTAGAACGATATAACCTAATTGTTATTTCCTAAATAAGATCAATCTTAATAGTTAAGTTACCTTTGTCTTCAGTATCTTGCATACCTAGAGAAAATCCACTTTCATTCATAGATACAATCATTGACAAATGTTTCTCATTATCTTTCATAAAGGCCTCATCTGTTACATTAGCCGTACTATTAGGCACTTGCCTCACGCCTATTATCTAAAAGGTGATGATTGACAGCGCTTTTATTATATCTTTACGCCTTGGCATAGTCCTAATTTGACACTTCATCTATCGTTAGACCGATGATGATTTTGAATTACACTTGTTTGTGTAACATATTTGTTGCTGATTTCTATACGTTTTCCTACCACAGACATCTTATTGTGTAAACGGGTAGCTGATATGATCTGCAAGAGTGTTGTGTACCATAACAATGACATCAACGAAAATATAAATAATCTATTTACTTCTAATCCCAAAATGTTAATTTTGAATCAACGATAACATTTTGAATGTTGTTGATGTCCTTGTCCTAAAATTCTACTTTAGTTATCAACCCTATCTTTAGAACCATTAAATATGAATATCGAATCGTATCTCTGTATATTACGAATACATATTCCTAGCTCTAGCAAATAAATTCTATTCTATCTTAATGCTAAGAGTACAGTAACATTAAATGCCAAGTTATACTCATTGTTGCTGAAACAACTACAATAGCTTACATTTCATTAAATGTCTCCGCCATTCTACAGTATACAATAACATCCCTTGCTATGAAGAAATAATGGAATCTGATACTCCTACGCTATAACCTTTGAAATGTCAATACGCAACAAAACTGTAAAGGCACAAAATATGTGAATATAGAAGGCTAGCCATACAAAGAGCGAAGTAATCGCCATATGTGCTTGCGATTGTTTTCGCTCGTTGTGTGTTCAGTCAACCTTATGATCGTAGTAACAATTTTATTGACATTGGCAACACCTATAATATGTCGTAGCAGTAAGGACAAGTTTAGTTGTTCAAGTGAGTGTTCAACCACTGATGTGTTAACTGTACGTAATGGGTGAAATAAACCAAGGGATCTCAAACTATGTCAAACGACGAATGTCAGTCGCGAACTGGCGAGTGTACTCGCACTCGCTGTTCGTAGACGCGTGTCTGTGTGTGTGAGCCTTTTGCTCTTTGTATGGATTCGACCTTCTGTTATACCAACCTATTTTGTGGCAAAGGTCCGCGCACCCACATTTGAAGAATGCAGTAGTAATGAGGGGTTTTTAGCCCAGCTCACTTATTCGGCTATCATCGGTTCTTGTCGTGACTTACTCGGCTTTCGAACGCGTTTCCGTCACGAGTTGGAAATTGTCAGTGTCTTGTGCGAATTTGTGAGGTTGATTGTCTGTCATTAAAATGGCAAAGGCAAGAGTTTTGTATTTTGATGCATACCTACTTAATGATACGGTGGTCGATTTTATTAAAGGTTGAATCTCCAAAATGATTACCATTAATTTGTTGTAGGCTTGTAGTTTTCCTAGAGTTTCCGCATGGTCCTTGTATCAATTTAAGAATTTTAGTTTCCTCACAAGAGTTCAGGGCACTTATACGTCATACGCCAATAACAAATAACTATGAATTGGCAACAGTGAGTGGCAACCCCGACAATTGGCCCCGATATGATCAGCACTGAATACCTCTACCGACAATGAGTGCTGAACAAAGAGATACACGGCGACACGTGTAGCTTGCACACTTGTGCCACGGATTAGACGGGAACAGAAGGGACAGTGCACAGTTAAACACTAATACGGTTTATAAAACGCCTCACACTGAGGTAGGTACGGAAGCCAATACGGATTTTATTATTGTTTCCATAAACAATACCCACTGTTATTGTTTATGAAAACAATAATAAAAATTAAGGAAGGGTACTGACAACGTTTAATCCAAAATTATGTACTCCACTAAAATGGTTATCGATGCATCAATTGCTGGTGAGACCAGTAGTGGAGTGCCTTACGGCAGGTATGACTGCCATTAATTAATTGCGTTAACTAATCTTTGCTTTACCGCGTTCCTATCGCCGGCCTAACCTTTCACCGAATCGAATCACTACAGTCGCAAATTGTGTTCGATTTAGCAGGTTGTTGTTTGAAGTCTACCTTCTATGTCCTAGTACCTCTGTGCCAGTATTTGTGCGATACGTGCTACTTTGATTGGCTGACTGCTGTTGTGTAATCTCGTTGAGTGACAATATAAATAGAGCTGGAAGGTCGACGGTATTGTGCGTAGTTTTGCAAGAGCGAAGCACAAAGGCATTTTGTAAATATATTTTGAGGTGATGATGGGCAAAATCTAGGTCAGAACTAAGATGAAAATCGACTGAGATATTGAATACAGTAATACGGGGTTTTTTGTTGCATCTGGTGTTTGAAGTCGTACCTGGTTAATTATGTGTTCGTAAACCTTCGCAAATTATTTTCTGTCGATAAATCAGAAGAGCAGACAAACTGGTAAAATTAGTCAACAGTTGCAAATGGCAAATCTTTGGAGTAGGACTTTGTTCAGCAGTACCTAAACTTATTGAACACAAATGAGTATTGGACTGAATTGTGATGGCTCACATTTTAATTCCTGTAGTTCCTATTGATGCGAACAGGCACAACCGTTATTTAGTACCTTTTGTGTATAATTCAACAGCTTAACAGGCTTAGTGTAACTCTCACTGAGTAATAAACTCAATATATTACTGTTACTTTCAATTGCGACAATAATACGATGCAATTTCCGTCGCATTCGCGCTATAAATGATAAATAATAGCGCCATGACATTTAAAAGCAAGATAAGCAATGTTCAACAATAGATTGACGATTCCAAACAAACTAACGCTTTCTAACTGATTCTAAATACAAACTCAACGTCAGGAATTTTATTGACCTATGTGAATTACAAAATGCGAAGCTTAGCATTTTTGCATCGTATCGCATTTGCTGCCCAAGAAGGCCGTTATTCCTAATTAATATGCACTGAATTTTAATTTCAATATTTTCCATCTTAAACATAAAATTAATTACCAGTTTGATTTCCTATAATTTTATCAGTTGCTTGAGACCAGTTTCTGACACTAGTGTCAGTGTCCATTCAACAACACGTAATGACTGCTGATACTCCGTTGATAGTGTGACACCGGCTTTATTATTCCATGGTACAAGGGGAAGTAAATTGTATTAGTGGAGTTTTGTTTTACCCTTTCGCGTGTTATTGCGGAGGGGAATGTGTTATCAACACTATACAAACATTGGTTGATGTTATAAGCGAAGAAAATGTAAAATTGTTGGTGATGATATTGTGTCCTAGTTTACTGTTTGTTTTGTATGTTATGTTTGTTAGGTATCGGCAGTGTTATATTTTGGTACACCTACGCAACGCCTATGACAGGATGAAGTGGCTTGAATAATAATAATGACATAAATTCATGCGCCCGTTAAGTATTCCTAAACGAGAGGTTGCTGGAGACAGACTCATTCGTCTTATTTTCGAGTCAATGTAAGTGTGTTAATGTAAAATGAGTGAGTCCCCGTCGGCGGCCAAACCAATGGCGGCATCAGTAGCGTATTTTTATGCCCTCTAAAAAAAACCCCCCTTTACTCAAGAAAATCTGAATTTGAAAAGGTAAACCTCTAAAAACGTCACCGAGCTGTTACTTTAACTTGCCAAAGCATTTAACACTTTTTTAATATTAAAATAGTTGTACTATGGCCCATAAACGTGCTTTTATTACAACTTTCTTTACCCTATTAAATAGGTTCATTTATTAAAAGCATTGCTTTACCCGCTCTCCGCTTCTAACCTAATTCATTATGTAATAGAAGTCGGAACTAAGTTATCAAATATCGGAGTACATTAAGTTTTATTGAAGTGTTGCTAAGTAGGTCGGTTCTCATTAGTGCGTAGTATCAGAGATTTTGTTGACAGTGTTGTTCGAGTAGTGTAGCACTTGTCACCGTGATTATAGTGTTAATAGCTTGGTATTTACTATGTCATTTAATTGTGAAATGTACTTTAGTTGGGATTACAAGTCTTTGATTAAATTGATTGCATGTTTTACAAGTAGCAACAATTTATACCCAGTGTAGTTGAATGCTAGACTTTTAAGACAAGAAAATACCTTATCTTTTGGTCAAGCAAAATATTCGTATACAAAAAAAGGACGTTGATAATCGCTCAACGTTCGTCCGCTCGCATCTTACAGGTTAATCAAATCCTTTCCGATGATATCCTTTCTATTTTCCAACATGGAACTCGCTTATCGTTTCACTAATTTTCTCTATTTCATATTATCAGATTTTGCCAGTCCAGATTGACTTTTCAAAAGCCTAGAAATAAAGATAGGAAAACCCCGTTACTAACAATTTTATTCACAATAGTGTTATTATAGCTGTGGCGCGGAGGAAGTGGCTCGTATAAAACAATCAGTTTGACAGCGCCGCATAATGCCGCGCTTATTGGTGTGTGGGGGCGCATCGCGACTGCCGCATAACGCACTACTTTAACTGCACTCCATTTTATTTAAAATTATATAAGACTGCGGTTGTTGTTTCTCATCTCCAGAAATAACACTTAATTTGCTAAGACAACAATGACAAGGGGGAGCCCGACCCATATTACTGATACTTAGGCATCTACTGTCTGACAAGAATCGAAAGCGAAAAGTTTGATATTTCCTAACCCTACCAAGGAAAGATCACAGCCTAAATAGGCCTATAAAACAATGCGTATGCAGGGTCTAAATAAAACAATTAGGGCTTATTGTATACTTATTGTATAAATTAATGTCGCTTTTCGTGTCTGTCTGTGTGACCGCCTTTTAAACTACGCAACGGATTTTTATGCGGTTTTCACCTTCATTTACAGAATTTCTTCCGGAAGGTTTATGTGTATATTATATATTTATGTTATATTTATATATAGTGAAGAAATCTCGATGTTTTGGCAGGTCGTAAAAACCGTGCGAAGCAGGGAAGGGTCGCTAGTAGTTTAATAAATTAAAAGCTTCACCAATTTATTGTGTTCCTAACTTCTAAACGGTTAAGTTAACGTCTAGCCAAAGGTAATTGAACCACAAAAATCAAAGTAACAGCAGAAGCGACAAACCGTGTTAAATTATTCAAAGAAAAAAACCAAGAACCTAACATTTGCATACGAACACTTCATAAACTCATTCGTTCTGGGTCCCGCCCACGCGGCACACTCATAAGGATCATTATGGCTATATAAACAAAGCACATAATCCTTTGACAGCCTTTAAGAGTAAACTTGCACAAGAGGAACTCAAAACACCATATTAATTGGTACCATTTTTGAAAATGTCGCAACAGGAATTTAAATTCTATTCCGTTGTGATAAGGGCGAGTTGTAAGTGAATTTTGGAAATATAAAGGTAGTATTAGACTGGTGGTTGTATATGAGTGAAATAGTTAGTGTTGCCGCGTGAGTGCAGTGTAAATTTGCCGATCTCGTTGTGTGGCAAGCCGTTTATTTCGTCCCTACAGAGGGCTTTGTGATTTGTTTTATTGATATTGCCTTATGTTTGATGGCTGTGCGAGGAAAACTGGAGTATTCTCGTGTTGTGTGTTTTATCTGGAGAGGACGTGGAAGACAGGGCTAGCACATCAAATGCGTAAAATATTGTCATGGTTTACAAGAACGTGTATTTTATTAAAAAAGGATAAAAAAATGTTACGTGAGAAGTTTACACCGCATGAGGTTTGGTTTGCGGATTAGGCAAAGTTTAATTAGTAGCGATAAAATATAAATACGTAATATAGCCCGGAATTGGGAATCCTTATCCTTAACCTTATAAACCGTCGCCGCGTTTCCGCCTTCGCTTCCACCTTGGCCGCGCGCGCGCATCGTGGACAGACAGACAGATATACAGTATCTGTCTGTCTGTCTGTACGCGATGAACTCAAAAACTACCGTTAGCAAGCACACGCCAATATACAAACAATTACAATGAAAACTATGCAAGCTTTTTGCTTGCAAAAAAAAGGTAACCAAAACTAAATAAGTACCTAAATAAAAGCCTCCGACGGCGTGCCCACTTAATAAACCGCTGGCTTATGTTCATATACTTGTAACACAAATGATACACTAGGACCATCAAAGTAAAATAAATAAACAGTAAATTACTAATCTTAGATATTTTACAAAGGTAGCGCATCAGTATCACGAACAGCGTTCAAGTCCAATAGTGAGGAACCTCCTCACTATACGTGTCCTTTCAAGGAGTAGGTACTGCTTTCTGAACCAAGCCCTTGACCCAGCCGCGCAATGAGAGCCCCCTAAGGTGTTGGTCGAGGCTCTCCGCTATTAGCCGAATAAACGATTATCGGTACAATGATTGCAGAGTCCACGTTCTACATGTCGACCACGTCGTGTGCTATATATGCCTACTTGTTTTTTTATTATTATTGTTCTTTATATAAATATATACCTATATTAATTCGTCTACCTAGGTACACATGACACGGCTACACATCAAGCTATACATTTCCAGTTTATGCTGATCTCGCATTGTATAGAATTTCCGTACAACGCGAGGTCAGCTTATATTGGAAATGTGTAGCTTGATGTGTAGCCGTGTGTACTTTATATGCTGCACTGGTTAACGTCCTCAAGTTAACGCCTGCTACTGAAAACCAGTTTGTCGCCAGTGGTGGCGTCACCAGTGGCGACAACTGGGAATACCCCTGTTTTGCACATGAGTCGCAGCATTATGCTGAATGATGGCCGTTTTGTTCGGATGTGAGTTGTGAATTCCCCATGATTGTTTTATTTTTACTGTTAGGCGTCATATATTAGGCCCAAATAAAATTTTTTTCTCTATTACAAATCCATAATTATGTGGACAACCTTTTATCGAAAACAAAACATAGTTCACAAAATAATTAATTTTGTTAACACCACTATCGACTTTCCTAAGACAACAGGCAAAGTAATTCAGAAAGTAATCGTTCCCCACCTTGAAACACAACTTACCTATTACTACACACAACTTGTAAATAAACTTTACCTCCGTAACTTCGAAATGAAAATGTTACAAAACAAATGTTAGTTCCAAGCCTCGCCTACAAAGTGGAGTTACCAAATAATGAAATGAGTGCCTGTTGGGGACTTGGAACTTACGTGTTAGGTATTACTGACAAGTTTTAGTTTGTTCTTTACACAAAGAAAAATTATGAATTGAAAAAAGTTATCAAACTTTTGCGGCAAAGGGAATTTTTACAATTTAAATGTATGAAAGGAACGACTGTATGTATATAATATGTATGTATGTAATATGAATTATAGATCAAATATATAAATTTTATGAAATTTTACATAAGATACCACAATGAGCCTTCTTATTGCTAAAAGCGATCTTTTGAAGACAATCTTTGGATGGATTAAAGGGAGAGGGAGAGACAATACCGCAGGTAGTCTGGGTTGCACTATTTTCATATTATACAATATATACATACATATATAACACAAAAACTTATCTGTAGCAGCAGCGGTGAGGTTTGGTGAAAACTTAAGGTTTTTATAGACTGTGTTGAGGATTTTCAATAAAACGATGCGTTAGCTTTTACGAACAAAAATTATGTCTATTAGCCATCTTGGTTTTACAACATTCGAGGAGAGGGGTGTGGGAACAATATTTTAAAATTAACACCAATCACTGTTGCGCGATAGGTATGACGTAGCGTATGGTAGGTACCGCTTGTTGCCTCGAGATGTCGCTATCAGTCCCTGATGTGTGTCGATGGAGTAGGAGATCACAACATGCCCCCGGCCTTGGAAGCAGTGGCTTTCAATGGTCTTCAGTTACTGCATCAGTGTCGATCTCGTCCTGCACTAGTGGACAAATTTTCGTAAATGCGCGCCTCACCACGCCCGACGACGTCTGTATATCAGCCACCCGGGATATACCATCCTTTCCTGGGATAGTGCGAATGACACGTCCCAAATGCCACCTCAAAGGTGGGAGGTTATTGTCCTTAATAACAACTAAGGAGTTTGGTTTGAGCGCGTCCTTATTCGCCGTCCATTTTGTCCGCACCTGCAGCTCGGAGATGTATTCCTTCGCCCATCGGTTCCAGAAGTGTTGGCGTAGTTGTTCTACCCTCTGGTATCGCTGGAGACGACTAGCAGGAACATCGCTTAGGTTATCGCCAGCTGGCGCAGTTACTGATCGGCCAATAAGGAAGTGTCCAGGAGTAAGCGGGGAAAAGTCATGAGGATCGGGGGAAAGAGGAGACAGAGGTCGGGAATTTAGTACGGCTTCTATTTGCGCCAATACTGTGCTGTACTCTTCGAACGTGAGATGCGCGTTACCTATCACACGACGAAGATGGTATTTACTCGATTTTACTCCTGCCTCCCACAGACCACCAAAATGCGGAGAATAAGGGGGAATAAAATGAAATTTAATACTTTGACTAGATGCGAATTCTAAAATATCAGTACTACAATTAGCTAGAAATTTAGAAAAATCGTTCATTACACCTACAAAATTACGACCATTATCAGAATAAATATCTGCAGGCTTACCACGGCGTGAAATAAATCTTTTTAAAGTAAGTAAATACGCTTCACTGGAGAGGTCACTGACTAACTCGAGGTGTATAGCACGTGTCACGAAACAAACGAACAGACAAATATACCCTTTGATAAGCCTAGCACCCTTACCTTTGCGGTTCAGAATGAGCACTGGGCCAGCGTAATCCACCCCACACCGAACGAATGGAAGACTAGGTGTAACTCGCTCCCTAGGTAAATTACCCATCATAGGACGAAGCGTCCTACCTCTAATGCGAGTACAGGTAACGCAACTATGCACTACCTGGCGAGCTAAATTTCTGCCTCCGACAGGCCACCATGATTCGCGTAAATGAAAAAGTAATGCCTGCGGAGCAGCGTGGAGAAGCTGTAAGTGCTCATGACGAAATAATAAAGTGGTAAAATAATGCTTACTATGTATTACAATTGGATGTTTTTTACCGTAAATGAATTCCTCAGAGTTAACTAAACGACCACCTACACGCATTAATTTGTGATCATCTAAAAACAAGTTTAATTTAGACAAACAACCTTTACTTTTCATATCCTCATTATTAGATAATTTCTTGTATTCAACTGGATAAGATTCCATTTGACAAAGTCGGGCTAATGTTTTATCTGCAAGGTCTAACTCGTCTACACTAAGGCTGCCTGTACGCTTATTATTTTTGCATCGACTATTATTTATAAACCGTAACATAAAGGCAACCGCACGCCTCATACGTTTAAATTGAGAGAACCGATGAAAGGGAAACAAAGACAATTCACAACAATCCTGAGCTACAACAGCAGTGACGCATGACTTGACCTCGGGTAACTCGCGATGTTTGAATGAGTCCGAACTTTTGTGATCGTCTATAGAAAAACTAGTGTCACGAAGAAATTCAGGACCCTCCCACCACAAGGTAGACGAAGAAAGTTCTTCCAATCGAGCACCGCGTGACGCTAGATCGGCGGGATTATCACCACTCCTTATGTGACGCCACGGGACATCTAGTGTAAGGTCATGAATTTCTGCGATCCTATTTTGAACGAATGTCTTAAGTTGGTTCGGCCTCATGTGCAGCCAGCCTAAGACAATCGTGGAATCAGTCCAAAATACAACGCTATTAAATTTACACCGTAATGAGTTGCGTACTTTGTCATACAGACGAGCTCCTAATAAAGCCCCACAAAGTTCGAGACGTGGGATGCTAATAGGTTTTAAAGGCGCGACCTTTGTTTTTGAAAACAATAATCTAACCGATACTGTTAAATCATTGCAAACCGTGCGAACATAAACACATGCGCCGTACGCCGTCTGAGATGCGTCGCTAAAAATGTGTAAGTCAATATACATAGGCTGTGCACCTATAGCGTGGCGAGGTATACGAAAAGTGTTTAGCGCTTGCAATGAATCAACAAACCGGTTCCACACGCGCGCCGTGCCATCAGGAACGTTATCATCCCAATCTATTTTCAATAGCCATAATTGTTGTAAAAGAACTTTCACAACAATTATGACAGGACTCAACAAGCCGAGAGGGTCAAAAATTTGCGAAACGTTCGATAAAATAGACCTCTTTGTAATAGGCTTGGTATTTCCAATATTAATGTGAGAATTAAAATAAAAGTTGTCGCTTGCGTTATGCCAGCCTATTCCTAAGGTTTTAGAACTAGAATTTTCATCTAAACTTAAAGGTTTAAACTGACTAGACGCCTGACGGTCATCATCGTGTTTAAAATTAAATATCCACTTCCTAAGTGGAAAACAGCCCGACTGCAGCGTCTTCTGAGTTTTGTCGCATAGGTCTAATAATTTTATATTATCATCTAAGCCCGTTATGAAATCGTCGACATAAAAATCCTCTTTTATAGCTCGAGCGACATCAGGATCAGGAGATTCAGAGGCTAATTGTTTTAGGCACCTAACACTTAGAAAAGGCGCGGAGGCGGTCCCATACGTCACGGTGTTTAATTTAAATATACCTAATGGCTTTGAGGGATGGTCACGCCACAGAACCATTTGCAAACAGCGCTGACTCTCATCTACCTGGCACTGCCGGTACATCTTCTCCACGTCGGCACACACGACGTACTTGTGCTGCCGAAACCGGAGAAGAATGGCAATGAGATCACCCTGTATAGGAGGGCCAACTAGTTGCAAATCATTCAGTGACTTACCAGAGCTTGATCGTGCGCTTGCGTCAAACACCACGCGCAACTTGGTGGTGGTGCTGAGCTCTCGGAACACGCCATGATGCGGCATGAAATAACACGGGGATTCATAGGAATCTACCTGTGTCATGTGGCCTAAAGTAAGATACTCCTGCAAAAAATCGGAATAAAGAGCTTTATATTCAGGCGAACGCTGCAGACGTTTTTCTAGCGCAAGAAATCGACGTTCTGCTTGTATATAAGAATCCCCCAAGGTATCAGGTGACTGATGGAGTGGAATGTGCACGCAGAATCTACCCTCGCTATTGCGAGTAGTAGTGCGAACAAAGTGATCTTCGCATGCACGTTCTTCCTCAGTCTGTGCGTCTCTGACCTTGGATGGTTCCTCAATCTCCCAGAACAATCGAAGTTGCGTATCTAAAGAATTAATAATATTGCAATGAATTGGCGCATTTTTTCGCGTATTATTAAGTATAGGTCCGGAAATAATCCAGCCTAGTTTGGTATTCTGTAGAAACGGACCACTAGCCAAACGAATTTTACCGTCTTCTAACAGATCCCAAAACCTATCTGCGCCAATCAAAATGTCAATATTTTTATAATCTAGAAACTCCGGATCGGCTAACCGTATGTTGTCTGGAATACAGACTTGCGCGGTTAATTTACATACGGCAGGCATCGAAGCCGTGATCCTAGACAGCACATAACAATTAATGCGCGTAGTAAATGAGGTATCGACGCAGGATTTGATAACGATATTACAAGCTTGCGAACAATGTACTATCGAATCACCTACGCCTCGAACTTCGTTTGTGGACTGTATTAATGGAGCGTTTAAGAGTTGACATAATGATTTAGAAACGAAACAGCGCTGGCTTCCATTATCAAGGAGTGCCCGCGCCTTATGATATCTACCGTGTACATCTGCTACATCAACAATAGCTGTTGACAATAACACGGACTGCACACCTATAGACTTAATCGATTGCGGTTGCATGTGTGCCTTGTTTACTTGAATAGGGACTGCGGATTCCAAGGCGGCTGGTGCGGCCGCGGGGAAGTGCGCAGGCGCTTCACTCGCATTAGCACGCGACGCCGACGCCTCAGTGGTCGTTGTGGAATGCAAAATAACAGAACTATTAGCGTCACTGTGAAGTAATGAGTTATGTTTTTGATTACAGTGTCTACATGGCCCAAACCTACAAGTATTTACCGAGTGCTTCGAATTTAAACAATTCTCACATAAGTTGTGCTCGCGTACAAGTTTAAGCTTTGTGTCTAAGTCGCATTCGATAAACTCTTTACACGTATACAGTGGATGATTCGCGTTGCATTTTGCGCATATTGACTTACCGCGTTGTTTATTTGATTTACTCGGCCCGCTAGAAACATTGCAGTGTGACGTATTATGACATTTTGAGTGTTGTTTTTTGCTGTCAGTCCTTGGAGCTTCTTTGCCATGTGAACGTTGCAATGCTTCCAGCATGTCTGCTTTGTTGCGCAAAAAGTTAATTAAAACATCCACTGTTAGACGTTTGGAACTATTCTCATTTGGGTTCGGGAACAATGTACACTTATGAGACCCCCATTCTCTTTCAGTAATTTTATCTAACTTGGACACCATGATATTAATAATTAAACTATCCCAGTAGTTTGTAGGCTCACCTAGAACCTTAAGAGCGCGTAAATTTTTCAAAATAGTGTCTATTAATGTTCTTAACGAAGAGGGCGACTCTTTAGTTATTGCAGTTATATTTAACAAAGCTTTGATATGGTGATCAATTAAAAGTCCGCAATTATTATATCTGTTGAGCAACAAGTCCCATGCAACCTGATAATTATCAGCAGAAAATTCTATGGAATGTATAACTAGTTCTGCACTGTCTTTTAGAGACGATTTGAGATAGTGAAACTTTTGGATATTGGAAATATCTTTAGAATTATGAACTAGTGAGGTAAATGTGTCCCTGAATTCCAGCCAGTGCTCATAGGAACCGTCAAATGTAGGCATGGAGATAGTGGGTAACTTCACAGAATGTATTTGACTATTATTATGACTATGAAATGACCTGGAACAGTCAGCGACCTCATCAGCGTTCAGCATAAATTCAGCAAGTGATATTAAATTGTAGTAACTATCTTCAAAATGTTCTCTTTGATTTAATTGTTCGCCTAATTCACTATCAGAAACTCTTTCTTCTATTTTAGTTTGAATGTCGTTAAATTCAGAAAATAGAGTAGTACAACCTTGAATCCTCAACTTTAAATCAATGCGTTTTTGATTTGGAAAATCATGTTCACAATCCTTTAAAGACTCTAAATAATTATTAAATTTGGTAAGCCTGCCCTTAATTATACCACGCTTCCTAACTAAATCGCGAACTAACTCACTACTCTCTACACTTAGCAAATTAGGAGATTTGTCACGGGATTTTGCAGAGTCAATAGGCATTTTGGTGGTCAGTGAAAAGAGGAGTACTCACGGTTTTATAATCGTCAGCTCAATCCTATACGGCACTGATGCTAGCAACGTCACCAGGTTAGGAATTGACTGGAAATCCGATATTCCGAGAATACAATACGGCAATCTCACTGAAATAAGAGCACAGACACACTATAGCACCAAATAAAATTCAGGAGATGATAGGAAGAAGTATAGATTGGCCCCACCGATTGCGTATTATTTCGATGAAACCTTTTGCGTTTTCTTCTCAATCCGCCATATGCAAGGGTTTTACAATGGTCGCTCAGCGATCTTGTAGGAATCAATATTCCACTATCCGGCTCGAAGGACCAAAATGTAGCAGCAGCGGTGAGGTTTGGTGAAAACTTAAGGTTTTTATAGACTGTGTTGAGGATTTTCAATAAAACGATGCGTTAGCTTTTACGAACAAAAATTATGTCTATTAGCCATCTTGGTTTTACAACATTCGAGGAGAGGGGTGTGGGAACAATATTTTAAAATTAACACCAATCACTGTTGCGCGATA
The DNA here is from genome assembly GCA_947363905.1 of Lithophane semibrunnea. Lineage (NCBI taxonomy): Eukaryota > Metazoa > Arthropoda > Insecta > Lepidoptera > Noctuidae > Lithophane > Lithophane semibrunnea. The sequence goes on from OX376196.1 coordinate 563,939, forward strand.
GGTATGACGTAGCGTATGGTAGGTACCGCTTGTTGCCTCGAGATGTCGCTATCAGTCCCTGATGTGTGTCGATGGAGTAGGAGATCACAACATATCTATATAAATAAAACAACAGAAACAACAACATAGACTTATCTACATTCAGATCAACAAAGGAAATGTGAAAGTATCAGCACGTTTCTACTGAAAAGTTACATTATATTAATTTTCTTTCAACTACATAGTAATGTTATCATTAATCACTACAAAACCGATCCACAAGGACGTATTTTTTGCTTTTGTTTCATTATTGATTGGTAAAACAAAGGTCAATGAAGTCACGAAGCTAATCAAAGCACGCGCGCGGTCTGTCAATCAACTAACGTGTATTTGCACGCCAAGTTCACACCACACCGGCATCGGCACCGCCGTGTACATTTGAAAAGTTTGCAAGGGTTAGAAACTCGGTAAAAAGGATTCTATTTTCTTGATTAGGTACCTATGTGAAATAAAGGGATTTTGTTATAATTTTTCAATTACGAGTTATGAAAAATGGGCTACCATATCGTGCACTTTCTTTTTTAAAGTTTGAAACTCAGAGAATCCAGTTATTCCTATTTTAGGTATATAAAACAAAGGCATTTTGTCAAAATTAATTAATTACGAGCTATGGAATTATTAGGTCTTACTTGAAAACCTAAAATAAAATTAATGATAATAGAATAGAAGTAAAATAAAAAAAAAAAACAAGTAATAAAAACTAAAACCCAATTACGACTTAAAAGGTATAAACAAGACACCACAGACAGACAAATTAAAAATCCGGAGTCACACGTGTAAGGGCATAAATCGAACAGATTACGTGTGACTCCGGATTTTTAATTTGTCTGTCTGTGGTGTCTTGTTTATACCTTTTAAGTCGTAGTTGGGTTTTAGTTTTTATTACTTATTTTTTTTTTTTTAATTCTTTTGGGGTTATAATATATATATTTTTGAAATGTGCTCATTAAGCCCTATCATTTGATACCCAACATGTGACGATTAAACCATATTTTTTTTTAAGTTCCTCACTTTATGTCCTCTAGAGGGCGCCATTTTTAATTTAATTTGACTTCACATAGTCTATAACCAGCGGACAATCACGACGCTTCTAACGATACCTCATTTGTCAAATTGTGATAAGTGGTTTGGAAGATAGGAGGGAACAGATGAACATACATACATACATACATACATACCGGTCAAAATCATAACCCTCCTTTTTCTTCGCCGTAGTCGGGTAAAAATAAAAACATATCTCAGCCAAAGGTCTTCGCTTTGAATAATTTCCTTTGTCCGACATTAAGACATTACGCCCCGCATTTATAGGATTTATTCTTCGTATTGTGATTTGAATATTCATTGCAAATATTACCATAGAAATGAACAATCGATGGATATTCTCAATACACAAACAATTACTAAATCGAAAACACAAGTGATGTTCTAAGGTCAGGCAGTCGACGGGGCGGCGACACACTTGACACGCGCCTACGCAGCCGCCGCAAACAATCGCACGTACATAAATCTCTTTACGAAACAAATGCACCGCGCGCGCACGTGCCCCGTTTGCGGGATAAGGCGTTTTATTTGGAGCGATTGCGATGCTTATAAATGTGATGTCATTGTCATGATATGGTTTTTGATTTTATGGTAATTTTTGAAATAGGTAGTAATCGGTAGGTAGGTAATTATTTTCAACAGAATTTACATTAGCTTTTCAGTATATTATGCACATCTTATTTCTAACTTTTCCATCATCATTATCGCTGATAGAATATAACTTTGTCTAGGCTCTCTTATCGGTTTTTTCGACTGTACCTAAGAAACTCGGAGACACTGTCTTATTTAGAGTCATAAAAAGAACTACGTGACTTGTTCCTTTTGAGGAAAGAACCATAACAGCTGCAAATTGTCCTGTCCTAACCGCCAGCTCGCATGCATCTGTCATCGAGTAGCTCAACCATATATCACACAGCTCAACGTCCGACAAACGATAGTGCCAGTTCTTCTGCCTTTTCTGGTTAGTGAGAAGGTGATCTCCATTTCAGTGGGTCATTATTAAGAGTCAACGGGGCGGCGACGTAGTTAACATGCGCCCACGCATCGCGGACAATGAGCACGCGCTCGTATTTCAACGTATGCACTGCTTTTGTTAGGATTACGGGGAGAATGAATTTTGGTGTTAACAGGATAAGAAATTACTATGCTTGTTGATATTCATTTGAGGAAATATTCTGAAAGTATACATGAAAATTGACATACTGTACTGCATAATCATCTAAGTCACTGTAAGCTATTCTTAAATCTTAATACCGCTGACTTAAAGTGGGACTGAAACTGATTGAAGAAACCCCACAATTGCCTGGGTATGCAACACACAATATTCTTTTCTCCAAAGCATTTGTACTGCATGCAGTGCAGAATACCGAAGGTTGTTATGTTAATAATATGCTCTTTTGATTGTATTTTTTTAAATATGTATTACTCTTATTATATCTACTTGGTATAGATACTATCTATGTATGTATAGCAGGCATACAACACCTATACATATTTTGTATCTTATACCAACACATACACACAACATACATACATTCTATTTCAATGTACATTCTATTACATATCGCTCGATTCACAATTGCACAAATCCCCCATGACATCAATCATCGCGGTCCCCTTTCAATACTTACTCAATTTACTCTGAGCTGAGTCTAACTTGATTTAACTTTCTAGACAGTTATCCTAAGTGTTTCTCCGTGTTCGTAATATCAATGTTTACTTTAAAAGTTTCAATCCAAGGAAATATATTTATAGATACTTATGAATATGTGATAGGGTTATTATGATACTATGCTACGAAATGTTAGGTTAGGTTAATTTATTACCTCTTTGAGAAAATGAGAGCAATCTTTAGGTACTTATAGAAAGAATAAAGTGTTTGTTTTACGTATACTTTTCCACTGCTGGACGAATGCATCCCCCATACTTTTCCATTCAAATTTATTCGCTGCTTTTATCGGTAACTATAATAAATAAATCCAACATAATTATTATGATTTCAGGGGCCAAATAGGAATAAAATCTGAGGTAAACAAGGAAATGTTGTGTGGGGGGAAACATCTGAGGTAAATGTGTTTTTACACCTTGTCAATTGGTCCAGACTCTATCATATAATTATTATAAACCTATAGGTGTAGTACTCAATCCCGATCACCCCTAACATGATGGTCCTCCCAGCGATACATCAACGCCTGCGCATCCCCGCCGCACTAATTACTGAAACACCGCCGACAACGGATAACGCTAAATAATCAACTGTTATGTTCCTATAAATACCTTCAGACAGAAATGGGCCTTCTCTGAATCAGAGCTTGTTAGAACTTAGTACTATATATTTGCTACATTCACGCAGTAGGGACTCGAAGTTATGATGTAAGTGCATTGCATTAGAAAAAAAAGACTGTTCTTATCTTTCGTACCATTTATAATGTATGCATACCCTATAGGTGTAGGATAGCTGATGCTGTGATAAAATATAGTCGGCTAGTGGCAGTGGCGATGATTCACTTATCAATTTGTAAAGGTGATAATATTAGTATTTTAATTTCTACATACTTAAAGAACAGGCTATAGTTAAAGTATGCTCTTACAGTCAGGTCTAGACTAGTTATGTTTCAAGCTACATTAAACTATAATAATATTCTACTTATAAGATACTTCATACCACTTGTACGCGTATATTAAGGAACCGTGTTTCCTAACTTCATCGTTATTATATTCTGCGAGAAAATAAGCAGAGGTTCTTTAATTTTCGCGACATCCGGGAACAAGACGTTGTTTATAATAATAATATGGTAAAGAAGATGTTTTCTAAATGAGATGAGGTCGTATTATTAAACTGTTGGATAAGTGGACACAATACTGTGGAGATATGGCGCTATTGCGTTTCAGAACCGGTCAGTCAATCGGCCCAGCCTTTTCCTTTGACTGGGGTCGGCTTCTAGTCTAGCGGGATGCAGCTGCGAATACCATTATTTTACTTAGACCTGCTGCCTCTGGGTTGAGGGGATCAGATCTCTCAGTCCAGTTACTTTGTAAGACTGGTTGTAAGACTTTTGGGCTTCTGACTACCCCTAACGAATGGCAGCCGGGACCAACGGCTTAACGTTTTGGAGGCACGGAGGGGTCTCGATATGTAATGGATGGTCACCCATCCATGAACGGATCGCGGCAAGCCTTCGATCAACCAGTGCGGCTATTATCATTTAGCCACGAGCCCCACTTTTTCAGAACTGGTCAGTGTAATTTATTATGTTTAATTTTTCAACCAGCCCTGAGTCTGGATTTGTGTTTAAAAAACACAGTTTCAAAAGGATAATATGTAACAAAAATTTGGAATCTTTGGCACACCCTGAGCAGAGCGGTCAGCCCTTACACCTACGCATAAACTACTTAGTTAGTATTTTCACCATGGCTTATGATTTAGCACACTTACTGCAAAACGGGGAAAAAATTGAAAACATATAAAAAAACATCAATTAAAAAAAAAATTAAAAAAAATATTATCTTCTCCAAATTGAAACAATCCTATAAAAATATTATTGGCTCCTTCTGTATTTTCCTAGCCATAAAAATAATAACTTCAAAGCTATCACAACCCTAGTAAGTCATGTGGTGCGGGAGGTAGTCCCGACTATTAGTTGACGAGTAGGTACTTCACTATAGCCGCGGTAACGAGCCGTCTTGAGAATCACTTGGGAGGTGGCCAGGGGACAAGCGACTTTACGACATTATTGGTATTTAGTGGTTACACTATTAGTATAGTAATAATCTAGTGGTGGCTTTAAATTTTGAAGATGATGAGAGATCCGTCGTCTGTCGCTGCCGTCTTGAGATCTCTAGCAACCAAAAAGTCAAAACTGACACAAACCATTCTACGAACCGGCAATCTACTGAAGAAATGTTATTTGTTTTTGGTTCTCGTGAGAATCCGAACATGATTCACTTGATTCATAAAATTCTAACTAGAACAAAAGCATATGCCTTGAAGAAATGTAAGATTATTTAAGTGTAGGGCTAGGAAAGTTAATATACCTACTAGCTAGACTTATAGACCATAACAAAATATCAAAGTTATTAATACCTATTAGCTAGACTGCTAGACCATCGGAGAATGTCAAAGATATGTCCTATAATAGAAAATTAGAAATATTTTGGAATAATCAAGAAAAAAAACATCTTCATGCAAACAAGCCCACGTCGTCATATTTCCACGTCGGTATTCTAATACCCAATCAGAAGAAATCCGTTGGTATTAAGTCAGCTTCCGAGAAATCCTTCAGATTAAGATTATATTTTTTATTAAAAAAACTTCAGAAAACAGGCGGCACACAAATTACTTTTCCTGAAATATGTATTTTACTAAAACGTTCCAAGAAATTTATTTAGAGAGACAATAATTAACCCGTAGGCACTGAGGAAACTGGAATTGGTTTTTAAACATTTTAATTTGAATAAGAAAATTAGAAATTAGTCATTGCGAGGGTGACTTTCTTTGTCAAAGATTGCAAATAATGCCTTGCGGTGCTTTAGGATTAGGTTATGGGTCTTAAATGGGATGTATTTGTAGATACCAAACGGTGACGAAAAATGTTGTGAGTTTCTAAGACCTTACTTCGGCGCCAAACTCGCTGACGCAATGAGGTAGCGTGACAATCAATCCTCGTGTCTTCTCTGTACAGCAGTCCTTTGATCCGCATTGCGATAATTCACTATTGTGCGATAATTGCAATAAAAAAGCCAAACAAGGGACGTTAAGTTTTATTCAGGTGCAACCTGGGTTGGTGGTGTTACCAACCTGCTGGCTGGCAATCCATGGAATAGAAGAAGATATTCAATAGTATCAAAAGCCAAAACTGTCTGTGTAAGCAAAACCAACAAGAAAATACCGCTCGAAGTGCCGGAAAAGAGCACTTACATCAGCAAGCACTCCCTATTTACAAGAGGGGTGTTCCTCTTAACCCTTCCGCGAGTTTCGTGGCTCCACACTACGGGGAGGTTTCTCCGTAAGTCAATATTTGAAGTTACACACGACGATTGGAAATAAACTGTGTCTATACGAGGGTAGAAGAGGTGCTATCGATCACTGCAGAGATGATAGTTTGCGTTACGTACCCATGTTGGTTTAGAATCGTGAGTGACAAGTGCGGCTTAAGGGATGCTGGGAAGGGTTTCTGGGTACTTCAAGATGGGTACTATTTAGACAAGCTGTGCTATTCCCTACGGCATGCGTATGGTTCGTACAAAAATCAGTATGAATGTATCTATAAGTATGATGAATGTATATATATATATAGATGGTTTACATGGCTTGTGGATGGTAGAGAGCCTATTTCAACTAACTGAAAAAAAAGTTAAATCACCAAGTTCCTATTAGAAACACACTTACAGAAAAAGTAAGTTTAAAAAACACAAAAATTCAATCTTGGATTTCAACAGCCCCGCTTGCGGACACTATGTGTAATACCCATGAGTCAGTTAGATATCATTCTAATTATTTCGAAATAATCCCATATTATCTGTTATCAGATGGAGGTAGACAGTCATTAATAGTTATAAATAGGCAATCACGCTGCGCAGCTAGGTAAGCTACCAAAACTGACACGAAGTACGTTATCCACTGCTGATCTGCTTACTGTCATATTTCTCACGCTGTTTAGATAATTTTAAGGTGCATAGAGTCAAGATAACGTTGAAGTTTTGCAACATGCGAATCAGACTCAAAAATAATTATATTAAGAGTTATTAGCTTAACATTTTAGCAGACAATGATGTGTGATAGATATAATATGTTGTTCCACCCGTCGTAAGTAATGTATTGAAACTGAAATACATAGCTTTCTATCGTTTAAACACATAACTTATCGCCTAAGCATCAACTAACAGTAAAGACCTATTGATGGATAGCTTTATACCGATTTCCCGATGACGTCCCTTAAAATAAATAAACCGTTAACACTTGCGCTTTCAATAAATAACTTCAAACAAACGGGAACGAACTGTTGTATCAATCAGATTGTCAGTCACTCAGCAGGTGATATTTTCTCTAGTTTAGTCACAATGCAGATTAAACAAAAGGTTTATTGACTCTGCTAAGTAGGGCCTTACACTAGTAATTTCTCCCGTATGCACTTTCCCGTGTACACATAAAAACAAATGTTTTAAGTGGTTGGTTTGCAGGAAGAGAGGTGTCAAGTCACTTCGTTAAATAAGGAGGACCATTCAGCCAGACAATCAGCTTGGTAAAGCGCCTTCAGAATAAAAAATAACTGAGATACTTTGTGAATTACAGTTCGATTCGTGATTATGGGTTAAATGGACAAACCATTGTTGATTATAGCCATTTTTTTAACCTATGAAGACACCTAGGTTTTCAGTGCATTTTTTTTGTTCTGACAACCAAACTCTTTTATTGAAAGTGTATCACTGCAATTATTATAGCTAAATCGTTGAAAATGCAATTTTGTCTCTCGTCTCTTCTTACCACGATTTGTTACTTGCGGTCCTTCTGCCTGTTTCATTTATTTGTTTAGCTGTTGACTCAGAATGATTATCTAGTAGTGATTGACAAGAGTTTAAGATAAATAGTGGGTGTCGCAGCAGCTGGGATATGTGTGGCTATGTGCTTAAACACTACTTGGTGACAGCTGTCCCGGTAGAAGAGATTTCAAAGATTTAGTGCTGATTGATACCAACTAAATATGCTTCAAATTATTTGATTGTTCTGCTGTTTTGTGAGTCGGCGTTTTGGTAATTTTAAATGTTTGTAAAGAAAATGTCTCACTCAAGTGAAGTGAAGATAATAACGAACTTATTACTTACTAGTTACCTATTTGTTATTTCAGGGATTCAATTGCTTTACAATTACAATAAACTTACCCGGCTATAAATTAACTTTAGCTAAACTGCCGATAAAATGCTGATGTTTATGATTTGAATAATAATAATATATTAATACCTAAGCATAAATTACTTTTGCCTTGAATAGCGCTACAAGCCCGTTTCCTAATAAATATAATAACAGTTCCATTACGTTTCACCAGCGCACCATGTACCGAAACGTCCATAAAGCACAAAAATCATTCAAAGTAATTTACGCAGATATAAATATCATTGTCTTGTCACCATACGCTAAAGTTAATTTAACTTGAACAATACCCACGCAGCAAACCATGAGAATTGAAATTACCAAACAGTGCTTGCAATATGTTATGTAGTCATTTTGCTATACATTGATGGCTATTGTGTGGGGAATACGTAGGCATACAGTGCGCAGTGCGCAATGTATTAGTCAACATGCAAGTAATTGGTTCGCGATTTGTACACGTGTGTTGTTAGAATTTGTTTTGATGTGGGGCGAGTGGCGAGCTCGAGCGGCGAGTCTGCTAGCTAATAAGTCAAATGTAATTATGTCTTTCTTATTTTACAATTTTCCTCTAAATAGTTTATAACACATAAGCTTTAAAAGCTAAACGTGCATATGAAATGACAGGCACATGAAACATTTTAATATTATCACTAGGTTTAGCACCGTGTTCGCTGTGTTGTTTAATCTTGGGGCAGTACATAATAATTTTCCACCAATTGGAACCCCAAACTGTTGCTTATATAAAATTATTACAATTCTTTTTTCTACGAACTTACCTAGAATCTATTCATTTTTTTTGTAAACGTTATTGTTGCTTTTTATGTGCCTATTTAAAATGAATTATTTGACTCTGGGAGAGTTTCGGTTTGACCAACTGAGATTGGCCAATAAGACCTATGTATCATGAGAGCTGTTCCGCTTATCCCGTGGCCCACACCCAGCTCCTGATAAATGTGGGCACAACAGGCAATTAGGCGGAACACGAAAATAATAAAGGACACTCGCTATGGACAGTGTCTACACGATTTATAAATGTGGTCACAGACTGCACAGTTATATTCGAAGCTAATTGTCTACCGGATTTAGTAACGATGATTAAGTAGACTTTTAAGAGTTTTCGGGAGAGAGAGAGAGAGAAAGAGTTTTAAGTAAAGCAGTGCAGAAATATTGTGACAGTTTGTTGTGATCATTTTATCGTTTGGAGTTTGCAATATACTCGGTGAAACTGTTTTTGTATAGTCTTAAAAAATACTCTGTATTACCTATACGGATCAGGACTTTTATTTTGGGATTCAGACTTTTTTCTTGTTGTAAAAAACAACCTTTGCGTGTTTTTTACAACAAGAAAAAAGTCTGAATCCCAAAATAAAAGTCCTAATCTGCCTTCGTCTATAGTATGAAATTCTACCTCACATTATTATATCACATTCCACTAAATATAAACACATTCAGAATATCTCCATAGTACAGAGCCCCATAAAATAGGCTCATACAATAAATTCAAAGAAATTGAGACTTAACGCACCGCGGTGGCGTATTTACAAACACCATTCTTCATGGACGCACAGTCGACTGGGTTTGCGTCGGGACGTATACTTGTATAGCCGTACACTGTACAATTTATTCATTGCGCAGTCGAACGCCGGTAGATTTATGAGCACGATATCGCTTCCGCGCCGCGTATGAAACATCGATTTCTGGAGACACGATTTGACGGTCATACATGTACTGACTTGGTTAACGAAGCAGTAAAACCTCGGCTATCCTCTAAGGGCTTTCATTACAAAATGTCGGACTTTTCCTCTAAACTCTCTTGTTGAAATCTTGGTTTAATTTATGATATCGTTTCGAAAAAGTCTCAACTGTCCAGATATTTTTAGAGTTTTAAAAGTTAAAAGCCTTCCCAACAAACATCAGATTTTACGAGACATTCTGTTATCTTGAGAACTCCTTTAAGGAAAATGTTCTTTGGCCTGCCAGTATATTCAGCTGCTTGAAAATTACCTTTCCAGTAATAGTCTAATATCCTAACAGCGAGCTATCCAAGTGTCAGGAGGGCGTGGAACACCTAAATTCACAGAGTAGATAGGAAATGGATGAATACGGCGGGGTACCTCTTGACATTCATCCCAAGTTTAGGAACAGCACCTGGTTTCTCCTCGCACTTGACATTTTATAAGCCCTTCATTTACTCATATCTCCGTGTCTGAACATGAACGCGTTCGGAGGCGTGCCATAACCGATTTATGTGGGGGTCTTGAGAGCCCCCGGGGGCGCCACTAGTTACCACAGAAGCTTTGTTCCACTGCCACCCACTGCCTAACTTATTGTCTGCTGATTTTTGAGATATTGCTCACTATATCAAATATATACGAGCAGATTCAGAAATGTGATTTGTCGCTTGTTTTCTGCGGCGAGAAATTCTACGCAATACAAAATAAATATAATTTATGACAACCTATTTTACCTGTTGTGTAAAAAATGGCATATTATTTTAAATAATAATGTGTATGTAAACAGCAGCAACATTGTTATGGACCCTTTAATGATTACGGACACTAACTTAACTCAGAAGTACAATTATTTAGGTATTACGTAAGTTTGAACAGGAAAGAGGAATGTTATAATAAAATAATAAAAACACAAGCTGTTAGGAATTAAATACTTTACATCAAAATAGCCTCCCAATACAACCATGTCCATGTATTAAATAAATCATGTACAGATCCTTCTAAAATTGTTGGCAAAAAATTTCAAGCAGAATTTCCGTTGGGAGCGAAAGAAGAGCAACATAACATAGCAGCCGATACATTTGTGCTAATGCAGTTGCCTAACAGCGTGCATATTTGATGGAGCCCACTCCGCTCATGTTTGAGGATAAACGAGAGGCGCTTAGAGCATAAAAATGTAGTGCATGTGATGCTCATATTACTTGCAATATCGGGGGAGATGGTATGAAAGTATTTTAGAATATTAAGAATATGAAAGAACGAAAATATTGAGAAGCGAAATGGAAAAGGAACCACTAGATGGGAGAAATGATTCGAGTTTTAGGTGATTCGTTCAGTAATGAAAACTTTAATCATTTACCTGAAAATTTGAAAAATACAAAACACTTTGAGAAGACAAGTAATACACACAGTTACAGCAACATTGCTGCTGCAAGAACCGAAATAAATAAAGAAGATAGAACGCAAATTAATGAATCATCAAAGCCATAACTACCCGTTCATTCGTAACCAGTATACATAACTGCAAACAAAATTAATCAATTTAACATAATTACCTACTCAAACACTTAAATGTTTAAATTGGTCGATCAATTTGATCAACACAAAAGTGCCAATACTTCTAAACATCTTCTCACCCCAAAGTAATTAATAGTCATGCTAAGCCAATAAACTCAGTAAAGTATCAGCCGTTCCAATCGACGCTAACTCGAAATTGATTACTTGTGAAACTTTGTAATCAACAGAAGCTGGCGAAGAGGCTTTTATTAAAACAGTCTCGACACCCGGTGGTAGGTACTAGGTGCCTACTGCCCTTTGGTTATCGGATCGTGTCATTTCATTAATTTGGTTAGACCTTTGATCGCCTGTAAAAGTGTTAGCTATGAGATTTTTTGGTTTGAAAGTTTCATTCTGGTGGATAAAAAATTGTGATTTAAAGCTCTTTAAGTTAAATTATTGCAGATGTGTGTGATTAAATCATAAATAAAAGAGTATTGAGAATTATCTAACATAACTTAACTAACTAACTGGTTTATTAACTAATATTTATTGGTATAGCTAGTTATTCCTTTAATTTAGTTTTTTAGTTAATTTAGTTTAAGAAGTATATCCAATTATGTTATTAAATAAAAGTTTCTAGTACCCATTAAACTCTTTCCACTAACTGGCAAAATGTGGGTGTACTACACCTCTGCCTAACCCTTCCGGGAATACAGGCGTGGCGTTATGTGTTTTATTAAGATTATATATTTATATTTTTTTTCGCAACAAAAGCAGGAGTATAGTAAAAAGTTCGTCGTTGTGCAGGTCAAACAAAACGGTATCAAACGGAACGATAATCGATTTCCTCTGAACTTCTCAGAACTCTATATTATTCTGAAGCAAAGTTTATGAACACACATTATGTTCCAAAAGCAAGCAAATCTATATTCCAAAGCACGTCTACAAACTATACCGCAGAATTACGAACTTTTCAAAGAAAATATTCTCCCATTCATTCATTTTGCAAAACTTATCGACGTCAATACTGTTAACCTTCGGTTATTCAAGCAAATGTATCCCATAGCCGCATGAAACGAGTCAGTAAATCAAACGGCGCATTCATTGCCGCTTGTGAATGGAGCCGGGAGGGAGACACAATAGCGGCCGCGCAATGGACCTAGCAACATGATTTATGATCGCAGACATGCTTTGATACAGGCTTTATCCTCTAATGGACTGAAACTGCGGGCATTCCTTTAACTACGATATTGGACGGGTATTTGGATATTGCCATAGGTAAAATATTTGGAAAATGTATTGCAGTTTTATTTTGCAAGAATATTGTATGTGCAACCAATTCCATTTTGAGTTTGTCCTGGTTTGAAAATATAATCAATTCCATGGAGAGACAAAACCAATATTTAAACAAAAAACTGTATTGAAGTTGGAAATGCATTGGTATTTGGAACAGAGGACATTAAATTGAACAAATTCAAAAGTTGCATAGTTGCCATGCAAAGCAACAATATTTTGCACTGTGCAGCAGATGTTACCACATATATTTAAATTACACGAAATTTAAATTATCTAAATTACTCAAAGTTATGAAAATTCCTAAATAACAAAAAACTTATATGTATGAATAAAAAAATATTGGAAAGTATGTTCAATTATAACGAAAAATAAACAGCGAATATAAATATTGACTAAACTCAGCAGCAATAAAAAATCTCGAAAGATATTTGAAGCAATATAGCCAACGTTCAAATATAGAGGATCAACATAACTCCGCGTAAACCGTGTCTGACTAAATTGAACGGCCACACAAGCAAGATACGGCTACAGCGGGCTATAGTGGGCTATAGTCATGCAAAACAACAATATGAATGAGTGAATAATAATATTAAAATATACCACCCGCCCTGGCCCGAACGATGTCAGCGGCATCAGAAAGGTAATAAGTTCAATTTTCTTTACATCTGGTGTAAAGAAAATTGAACTTATTATAATCATTTTATTTTTTTTAATAGCTTTAAAAATATATGATGATTATAATAAAACACATTGGTTGTTGTGCCGTCATTCTAACAGCTATGTGAAAGTATGAATACCAACAAATAGTAGGCAGGAATATTATGTAGAAGCTTTTTATAATATCAGGATAGTTATGGTAGTAAATAAGCCCTTAACTGTTATTGTTGATATTCCGCGGGTATATTGCCGACTTTATGCCTCTGTATGATATAGAAACATACTGAAGAAGGTTCACTCCGATCCGACACAATGGATAATCGAAAGTAAGTCGCGTTTCTCACAACAGAATCTGCTAAACCAAAGGACCGTAGTCCATAACGCATGTTTGTTAGGCATCATGCGGTTCTACTTGTAATGAAACCTTTTATAGGTTGGACCTTCTGTTTCTCTTCGTACTACAACAATGTAACGTTTTTCTTTCTTTGCAAATAAGTATGGATGATATTGAATACTTGTGTGGGTACAACCATTCGCAATCCGATTTGACCTTTTAATAAAAAGGGTTTATTCCAACAGTTTTGTGTCGCGTTGCTTTTAAGGAAACTATTATTTTATGCATTGAGCTGTTGACATTTTATGTTACTAGCTTTTCCCTGTAGTGTATGAGCAGTTTAGTAAATGGGACTGGTTAAGTTATAAATGGTTTTGTCGGTGTGAAGTCATGAATGGAAATGATGTAGAAGATTATGTTTATTGCTTTATTTTCGAGGTCTGGTCAAGTGATGATCACATTTTAGGACGCCTTATTGTTTTTATTTACATAATAAAAATGTTTCTTTGCGTGGGTAAACTTTAAAATAGTTGCTGGATACTGGCCCAATAGAGAAACGATAAATGAAAAAAAGAAATAAGTTTATTATATAAAGGGTATCTTTTTACACACGAAATCTCTTAAGGGGTCATTACACTCATCATTATGAACAACTTTTACTATGGAAACAACTCGGAAATCGCGAAAAAAAATCAGCTGTTCCCTACATTTTGACGAGATAAGCGAACGTAAATGTAGGGCACAGCAGATTTTATTTTTCGCAATTTCAGGTTTGGTCCCATAGTGGTCCCATAGTTGGTCCCATTGTTCATAATGATGAGTAAAGTCACGTGTTTAACTATCGGTCACTTATTCACCAGTCTATAGGTATATACAAATTGGTTAGAAATAACACTTTTACTCGTCTATTTTTTTAAATTGATTAAGAACACAATTTAAAGACCATTGCAATCAGTAATTAACATTTTGTAAAAAATGGCTAATGGATAGATATAGCTAGTGTTGATTGACGTAAGATATTATGAACAAGCACTCAAATACCTAAATCCTGTTGATTAACTTAGAAGCGATAATATCAAGGACAATCTTCAAATAATAACAATATATTTCTCAAATCTACAACAAACGTCACGCCGTCACCGCGTCACCAGGTAGTGACTGCAACCCACCATGTTTACAAAACACAAATTGTTGAACATCTCAATGTATACAGTTTACCCCGTGCCGTACTATGAGTGTTATCCGAGACAACATTGGCTGCCAAAGCGCCGGATATTGGTAAGTTGGAGCCGCGCGCCGCCCAGGGACCGGTCAAATTAAAAATCGTATTAAAATTGTGTCAAAAGTATTTTGAAAGGGATTTTGAAAACCTTTTTTGGGGTATAAGATGAAAATGTGATTGAATTTGTTTTTGGAAGTAAGCAATAAAGTTGTAAATAATTGTTTAAAGAACTTGAGCGAGTTAACTAGATCAAAATAATAATGTGGAAAAATATAAATGTATGGCAGATAGATAAACATAACATATTTAAGGATTATTGTTTTGATTTTTGCTTTACATAATCCATACCTATTTAAACCATCGCTTATTAAAAACACAAAATTAAACAGAGAATTATCTAAGCCTACCTTTTACCCAATATTAACTTTCTGGGGGCACGTAGGAAAAATGCTCCTGTAGGCGCCGATCGTACCAAACTGAATATAAGCAAAACAAAATATCCTCTACAAACAAAATACTTAAACATTATAAGAAAAATATTTACACAGTTTAATGGAAAACCTTGTGAATCCACTCACGTAGTCATATAAGGCAAATAAAAAGAAATATATGTATTTAATAACCTCCCTGTAAGTTTGTAGCTGGTCTGATGCGTAACACCCTGAACAAAGCGTAGTAGAGACCACCTGCTGCTAGGTTATGAACTTACTTACTTACTCCGGTACTGAATTCTTAAAATGATCACCATAATCATAAACCCCATAGTATCATTAAGAGATTGTCACAAGAGGGTAGGCAGCAGCAGTATGCTAAACCCATGTTGCTCACATGCTGTCTGGTGTCTGAAAGTCAAACTAAAACCCAATGTTCCCTTGAAGAGCCCTTTATTTTCCTCTGTAGCCCTTCTTCTGTCCCTTTCCGTATTTGACATACATAATTATAATCTATTCCAAAAGTATCTGAAAATCATAGTTCAACATTCATCTGATTTCAACTTTATATTTTACCACTTTTTCCATTAATTATTGTTTGTATTATGGCTTACAAAAATAAAACGAGGAAATATTATTTAAAATTAGAATTTCGAGTTGAATTATTCAAATAATCAAATCAAAGCACTCAATTTGTAAGTGGCACTATAAATTGGCTACCACAAAGGTACGTTTTCTGATAAGATTTGTTAATATTTTCTTCAGATAGGTACTTTTGGAACAGACCATTATACTAACTTATTATTATTACTTGATTGTTTCTGTGTGGAAGATACGGGATGACGGGAAGTCTATATTATGTACTAGCTGTGCCCCGCGGTTTCACCCGCGTAGGTCTCGATCCCGTGGGAATATAGGGATAAAACGTATCCTATGTCCTATTCCAGGTCATGGTCTACCCGTGTGGCCATCCTCTCCTCTCTAGAGTAGGGAACGTCGCGGCGCCAGCGTCGAACGGTTCGCGTATTGTAATTTTATACTCGTGATAACTTCGAAATTAAATGTCCGATTCGAATGAATTAAAAAGTATTTTACTGTTAAATAAATACCCTTAATGATAAAACTATTTATTTGAATAATAATTAATATTATGTTGATAAAACTCCTTCGCAAATAATGCATTAATTTCGAACAAATTTGATTACCATAAAAAAGGTTATAGTAAGTCAATCTTAAAAGATAGACATATGCTGTCACGGACTTTTAGAACCTTTAAAGAGGAACAATTCCATGATACATAATATTTACGTAACATAAACCGTTTACGCAGCGCACGCAACGAAAGCTCTCAAAAAGGAATAATTTTTCCCGTTTTTGCAACATATTTCATTTATGCTCCGCTCCTACTGGTCGTAGCATATATATTATATAGCTTATAGCCTTCCTCGATAAATGGACTATCCAACAAGAACAAGATTTTTCAATTCCAACCAGTAGTTCCTGAGATTAGCACGTTCAAACAAACAAACAAACAAACAAACTCTTCAGCTTTATAAGTATAGATAGATAGATAGATAGAAGAAGTATAGATTAGTATAGATTAAGAACTACTGATTTTGTAAACGAGCAATGACATAATCATGAAAATCTGATGAAGTTGTTTTATAAATATACCAACAATCTGAGCCGAAATGTAATAAAATAATTCGAAAAGACCGAGGATTTTTTATTTAAAACATTTTAAAAATATTATATTTACGACGAGTTACTTCAAGGTTAAATTGGTCATATTTTATTTAAATTACTTTCTAATTTCGTTTCAAGTTTTTTCTACGTTGTCAATTTTGATTAGGTACAGTCTTCAGCGTAACAACTTTTTTTAATCACTTTTTTGTTCATCTGGAAATGACAGACGAGTTATCCGAACATCTTCGCAGGTATATAAATAACTTGATATACATAAGCATTATCAATAGACTACCATATTGTAGTTTAAGATCTAAATAACGCAAATAATTAGATGGCTCCTAAAATGCTTAGTTTCTCGGTGGTGGAATCCGATTCACTTCCACAACAAAAATCCATGGAGCTTACAAATATTATTCAAATTCCCTTGTAATTCGTAAGCATGGGTGCTTACGAATTACAAGAAATTCTAATGTCAGTGAGGCTGTAAGAAGTATTTATACTTAGTCAAGTATGTGTCGCTCGTCGGAATATTAATATTGTTCTAGTGTGAGTGACGCACAGCAGCCATTTATCATATCCCTCTTATTATTCTGTTACAAAAAAGCCGTCCCGTAAAGAGTGTCAGTCTAAACAAATAACCCTTTAGGCAGAAAAAACGATGAAAGAAAAAACAGCTACTTATAGCAGGGTGTGTGGCTTGTTTTGTGTTCTTAATTGTATTTTTAAATAAATAATGGTAAGTGCTGTTCTTGAATTGGTTATATCCTAAAATTTCAAGAACTGTTATAGTTAAAAAATAAGTTTTTAGCTGACGTTCTCGGTACAAAACTGAAAGAAAATGTATGATTGATACCTATTTGATATCAATGAATTAAAGCTTTGGTCAAACTGAGATGAAACACGCGCGTGGCACGTGATCTTAAATTGGCGCGAATAGTCGCATGACGTCCTAATAGTCGCATGACATACTAATAGTCGCATGACATCCTAATCAAGTGACAGTTCTTTACAAGCACTCCTTCGTACTTTAGCATCGATAACTTCTAAAACCGTATCGTTTACTATTACCTCACTAAGATTAAACGAACGAACTAAGACTTCAAGTAAGTCTTCCTGAGCCATATATTTACATAGCTGTCCTTGGAGCACAGTTTATCACCACAAATGCGATAAACGGCACGTTATGCGTATAAATCTACCTGCCAACAGTTACCGGCGTGAGGTGAGACTTTGATCAATGCTCATTCACTTACATGATGCATTCATAGAAGATTAATACCACGTGAGACCCCGTATGTTTCGTCTTCTCCGTGTTATTAGTTTAACAGTAAGAGGCTCACTGATCATGTGTGGCTGTCGTAATGAAATAGGTAACTCCTGAAGCTCTTTAATTTTAGAATAAAATAAAAAGAAAAAAAGCAAATGTCACTTAACAACTTTTCTTTAAAGGCCATACTATAATATTTAACCAGCACCGATTGGTTCATACATCCATTTGTATGAACCAATCGGTGGTAGTTATATCTTAGAGGTACAAGAAATGTGGTACCATGACCACATTTCTTGTACCTCTAAGATATAACTCCAGGGGGTGGAGGGAGGAGTTGGCTCTGTTTTTATGTTTAGTCTCGCGTCACTGACCCGCTACAAACGGAGATGAGACGTTCTTAGGAACCTTACACATGAAGCATAACTGAAGTAAGGATAGGGGAGAGTTAAAATTGGCGAATTTTAAAGAAAAAGACAAAAAACTAACTAATACGAGCCGCAACATCCTTGCAATAGGAAGAAATACCGAACACGACGAGTGTTCGGTATTTCTTGCTATTGCAAGGATGTTGCAATCAATTTGATGAAATGAAGATCACCACTTAATGATTTTCATATTAACCCATAATGATACTTGGGAATGATCGTACGATTATACAGTAATAATAATACGTAGCTAAAATATCGATAAGACATTGAAAGGCTCAGATTTAACCCCGAATCTTCACGTTTTGGTAAAACACGCATTACATTAATTTATAAACTCATCCTTGTGTACAATATCTTAAAGGACCCTTACAGCGCTGCCTATCCCTCCCACTACACAAAACGATACACACATGTAGATAATGGTATTTTACATTTGGCCGAACATTGTTCACAATTACTCCACAGGGATTTGAACGCTGTGAAAATAATTTAGCAATGAACACGAATATTTTATTTTAATGAACCGTTCAAACTCAGATGGGAGTGAGAGTTAGGTTCGTACATAAATATAATTTGTCTGCTGTATATTCGGTTAAACTCAATTTGAATTGGCTCAATTTTGTTACGTTTAAATTAATATAAAACAGAGTGTTTGTATTTGTTATCTGCACAATCTAATTTCTTATTTTAACGGCTCTTCCATAAAGAGCTCTCAACTAAGTATATTAAAAACTTTCAACACAATATACTCACGCCACGGGTAGGCAGAAACTATAGAACGCCACCTGTTACGATCCTTACAATCTCCTTTTGCCTCGTTTACGTTCATACGTCTGATAACACACGCACGCCGGTTGCGAGTACTACGCGCCTGACCTTTCTGAAGGACATCACCAATTGAATAAGGTCACTAAAAACTTTCAATACAAGTGTAATTTACAGCCTATGTTATAGGTAGCACCTCTACACTATTGTTTGATATTGGTAACACTGCAATATTGTTCCGAAACATTCCACGGTTCCTGTCATTCTGTGTACCGAATGAAGTACTAATGTTTATTAAGTGTCCCTACAACATTATTCCAGTATTATCTAAACAAGCTTTTCTGAGTAGCGACAGTTAATTCAACAAAAAAAATCTGCGTAGCTTTTTCCATTTATTGTACTCAACTCATAACAACATTAATTCACACACAAGTCTTGCATTGTGGATGTACGCCTTCACTTTTTTGAATTGTTTCCAAAAGTGACACAATTAACTTACTTGTTATGGCAACAGGTCTATAAACTTCCTAAAACAAGAAAAATATAAACACAAAACCCCGCAGAATAGGTTCACGAACAATTTGAGTGGCTTTAGATACGAGTCAGTGCGCGGTTGGCGACGCGGTAAATAACGTCAATATTATGGTCCGAATAATATCAATATTGTGTTTCCAATACTGCCACTAAGTTAAATTACTTGCAAGAGACGAAGCTACGGTTCTATGGAACTTTATAGTTGAATGTGTTTCAAAGAGTGGCTCTGATGCTTGAACATAGTTTGTACAGGCTAAATATACCTAGCTATTTCCTGTGATAAATTATATAATATTTATTTCTGTAAGTAGGAAAATACAGAAAACTTAGGTACATTTATGTCAATAAAGGAGGTTCCGACTGTCATGACCATAAGCTAGAGCCTATTGGTTCTCGAAGAATCTAAACAATTGTAAGACTTGTGAAAATGTTGATGGAAATTAAGTGGGTCTGTATCACAAATTGTCTGGAAACCAGCAATTAATTCTACGAGTTATTTAATTTTCAAACAGAAAATTCGTCAACAAACAAAATGCGTATACAAGCGAAATATCAAAACAAGAAATAAACAAAATAAAATATATATTTGGCATTCCAGAATTTATTATTTCACTGGCCGTTAAGCAATAAAAAATACATTGCAACACTTTCCGCGTTTCAAATGTAACAGCAGAATCAAAAATATCTGCATTTAAGTTGAAAATCCCGAATGGCTACAGTTATTCATTGGAGGCGAGAACCAAACGAGTGTCGAACAATATGGCAATTCATTTGTAAACTGACGCTTTGTTTAAAGCCATGTGCTAATGTGTGGACCACAATGGGCGACAATGGACAGATTTTACTGGATATTTGAATATCTGATAGTGATAATGGTTGGAAATAAGCACGGATTTTGGAAAACGTAGTAACAATAGGGGAACAGATTAATTTTTGCTTTGTTTGCCATTCGTATAGAAGATACGTTATTGATAGCAAATGCAGTGGAATGTTCTCCGATTGAGCAATTTGCAGTGTTGAATGTCATTGCATCCAATGCAAGGTTAGCGTTGTTCGTTATATTTTTGATATATGTCATATAACAAGCTCTTACCTCATCTGCTGTGTATGTTGTGCCTGAAAATTTGAACATACCTGAAAACAAAAGAAAGAAAGAGTCAATAAGATTTTTCAAGATTCAAGATTATGTATTTGTACAAAACATAAGTTTACACAAAAAATGTGGCAATGCCTGTAATTTCTCATAGGTAGCCATAGCAAATAGCCGTTTGGAGAATCTAATTTATATACGGAAAATACCGCCGAAAAACTTATTTTCTACAAAATATATACCACAACAACACGTCATAACCGGCACGAAAATATGCCATACAAAAGTGTATGAATGGTCCCGTCCAATCTCCTCCCCCCTTACACCCTCCCCTCGAACCGAAGCATTTACGTGCACACGAGCGTAAACCACAAGCACGACGGATATTAATATAAATACATGACATCTGGAAGGATGGGTATTATCTGATCAAATATGAATCAATATAAGAATATCGTACGTTGGCAGATGATCCGTGATCAATTTACCATAATTTCTGGCAAGGAAAAGGTCACACAAACTGTGGATGGTATGGAAATTACGAATTATAAATATAAAATATTTTATTGGTAGTTGTATGACCGGCAACAGACTGCGACAGCAGAATATTATAGTAGGTATAGAAAATGTATATATTTGCATAGATTGTAGGGGTACTGTAGGTGAGTTGTTTCAAGATAAAGTTTGGTTCCAGGTACATTCTACCATTTGATAAGCACAAATTATAACCATTAAAATATCTAATTAGTGACTCTAATTTACAGTTTTCGGCAGTAGTCACCATTTCTTATTAGGTGACATATGTAATACAATGTTCAGCAGTTTACTTTAAGGGTACACTTCTTGATGATCATTGTGCTGATGAACGAATGCCCGCAGGTCATACAATGTACGTAGTTGGAATAAGGATCTTATTTTGTAGAACAACTAAAATACAATGTACTCATGTCTCAAGAATATAGTTGGTACTACTAATATTTAAGCTTTCCCGTATCTCGTGTCTCCTTAACATTATTTATTTCTTAAGAACCCAGTTATTTACACAGTTTAAAATGTACGTCGCAAGAATACAAAATGAGCGGTGCATGCTCTTTTAGGTTATCAAAAACGGGACGATGTATTATTTCTGAGGGAGCTTCCGAAATATTATGCACCAAAGTGGGGCATTATAACAATGAACAAGTTTTACGGACGTAACTATGTGATCTTATTCTTTGTGTTTATATTCTGGGACATTTTCCGGAGGGTATTCTTGAATAGAGTTACTAGAGTAGATTTCGAACCAGTTTTCTAGAAAATTCCTTTTGAAAATACAAGACTTATGTTTTTCTTTTGTTCTCTCTATCGCTGGTAAGCTTTATTTTAAATAATTCTTGTCATTCTATAAAAGTTAATACGGTTTAACCATCTCCAATAGATATGAAATAAATTGCCCCACGAGCAAGTCCCGCGATGATAAATGAATCCAAGTTCTCAAACCGTTCAAAGAGAAAGAAAGTTGCCACTAATGATACAGTACTATTTTAAACTCGATAAATCATGGCTGCATCCTATTCAAACGAACCAGAGTCTAATTGAGTGGGTATCGATCCAATACACTTTGAACGGAATCTTCATACAGTTTTAAGCGAATGCAAAATAAATAGCTGGAAGACGGATGGCCCACGATCAGGTTACGACTAATGCATTGTGGACTCAAGTGGGAACGGTATTGTCATCAATTGAGGATGCATCGATCATGACGTCATCGTCTGGCAAACTGCCGTTGTAGTTGCGTTTGGAAATATTGTCTCGAATCTTTTGTAGATCGACAAAATTATGGACATATAATAATTTTGTCGATCTACAAAAGATTCGAGACAATATTTTTTTTTGTTTTGATATTTTCGTAAAAAATAATTGTAGTTGACGCAATAATTTTAGAAAACACAAAAACCACCATAGACGCATTAGACACATCAGTGTCTAATGCGTCTATGGGATTTTTTCCAAAATAAATATGCAAAGTTATAAAAGATACTATTCCAATTATACCTTCATTCTAATTCAAATATCCCTTCGATGCGTGTTACTATTCCAGTCCCCCAATCTCGCCAGCTGATCGCCAGTTCGCCACAACTGTTGGACCATTGCCACTGTATGATTGGCTTATTTCTTGCTTGCTTTGCTTTTCAATATCTTCCTTAGCGATCTTAAGTTCATCTCGAAGATTCTCGGGGTTTTTGCTCAACCAAAATATGCCAAGATGTTCATTTAGAGATCCAGACTAAGGTTTGATATAATCTGAACTTATGTTAGGGTTCCAGAGTAAAAAGAAGAATGTTTTTTGGTTTAAAATATCCGTCCGTCTGTTTGAAACTTTTAATTATAAAGGAACTATTTTGATTGTGAATGAGGACTAGATATGCTGCTCAGTATTAAGTGAATTAAAAAGTACAAAATCTTCAAAGCTATATCGTTCCAAAATGTAACTGAAAAACTGCACAATTATCGTAGTTTTATAGCTTCTGGAATTCTCAGGTGAATTCGAAAAAAAAATACGACAAAACCCGACTCTATGTGTGGTCCAGTACGCACTTCGAAGGTTTTTTCACTGCGACTTTGGACCCTTATTAAAGGGCATTAATTCTTCCCATTTCGGTAATACGATCGCGATTGTGGCTCGTACGGGCCCAAATTGGCTGTAAGCGGCTTAGTGCAACTAATTCTGACGCGAACCGGGCGCCCAATTATTGGTAATGAGATTATCAGTTTAATGTCACTCGAGTCAGATGCGCCAGGTCGTATTCAATGGAGCTGACGCTGACATTGAAATATGAAGATGCAAATCTTCTGTTCAATGATTGTTGACTTATGGATAGGATAGGATAGGATCGAGCGGAATATTTTTTTTTTCAGGATTTATAATTATTTTTAGCTACCTTTTTTTTTTTGAGGGTGGGATATCATCCAATGACTTCTCCCGCTCTGAGTGGAGCGAACGGGCGTGTCAGACTTTTACTGAATAAAACCCACCCGTTTTCCTTCATTTGCCTGTTGGCAAGGTCCCGGTATCCCTTTCGGACGACCCGCAACCCTGGCAGAATTTTTTGCTACCTGAGGAGGGTTTCCTACCATACCAAAACCAACAACAAATTAATCAGAAACCAATAAAATAAACAAAAACATTACATACTTAACATACGAATCTTTTATGTTCACGTGGAAATTAAATATTGAACACGGAGCTTGGCTGAAAGAAGTCGTGAAATAATATTTTGTAGATCCAACCCAACAAAAGAATACCTATAAAATGAGATGAGATGCTTTTTTTTGTACAAAAAGCGCGTCTTGTAATCCAAGATAGTATAGCAGCTGTCCGCAGGTGTACGACTCCTATCAACTGGTATCATCAGTTGTCCGCAGGTGTACGACTCCTATCAACTGGTATCATCAGTTGTCCGCAGGTGTACGACTCCTATCAACTGGTATCATCAGTTGTCCGCAGGTGTACGACTCCTATCAACTGGTATCATCAGTTGTCCGCAGGTGTACGACTCCTATCAACTGGTATCATCAGTTGTCCGCAGGTGTACGACTCCTATCAACTGGTATCATCAGTTGTCCGCAGGTGTACGACTCCTATCAACTGGTATCATCAGTTGTCCGCAGGTGTACGACTCCTATCAACTGGTATCATCAGTTGTCCGCAGGTGTACGACTCCTATCAACTGGTATCATCAGTTGTCCGCAGGTGTACGACTCCTATCAACTAGTATCATCTAGCAAGCGAAACATCTTTCCTTTGCTGTCTCTTACAGCTTCTTTATACATTACATTTTCGTAGTTCTCTATAAATAAGCTAGTGAACCCAAGTTACTTTATAAAAATAATGTCGGGGTTATTGTCTGTGTTATGAAAGAAAACATGTTTACACAAGATATTGGATTTCATATTTCAGTTCATAAAATAATAACAATGTTTCTTGACATCCTAAAAACACATCTTGGAAAATGTTTTTCCTTTGAGATTTTGTTCGGAAGGTTTTCTTTGGTCAATGATTGCACTTTATTCTCTGGCCTTGTTCACCAAATAAATAGTCGATCGAAACAATTTATTGCACGAATGTTTTTTTTAAATCACATCATATGAGTTCACTGCTTAGCTTCCTTCAGAATCTGACTTAAGCTGTCCGTTAAATACTTCACACGTCGGATTCTTTAATAAAACACAAATATATGCGAGTTTCTCATCTGAGAGTAATATACGACAAATATTTAGCATATAAACGCAGAATATATTCACTTTTGGTGTGAGGAGCGGCCGTAACGAAGTAATCCTCTGACAAAGGTACAGATACCCGGACATTTCTTAGAGTTGTTTACTCTTTGTGTGAGAGCTATGTGTGTTTGTCATTTATACAACCGAAGATGTTTGAAGAAGGTCTACTTTCATTCAAAGTATGATGCTTAGGAGTATTAAAATTTTCAGCAGTGGATGTCAAACATTACATTATCAAGACTAACCTATATATCGTCATGGTACAAGCCACCCGTCGAGATTATTCTGCCATTTGTTTACTAAATATTCTTCTACATTAGAAACTCTGTTTTTTAGATCAAGCAAATACTAGGTAGGTAATAAAGAACTTAGTACCTACCTAATCCTAAGTTCCTAACTAATATTATAAAATACAATAGACGTAGATATACTTAGTAACCTATTCCGCTTAACTATTCTTCAAGAGTCATAATAACCCTGTAAGAAATCGACACGTGTTCCACCTACCACCGAGGCATCCTCAGGATGACGATTGACCAACTGCAAACCAGAACACGACGTGTTGCCTCACCGAGCGCTGGACGCCGAGTCAATTAACTATCTAATATTATAAACATGCGAAAGTAGGTTTTTTGTTTGTTTGTTACGCTTTCACGATAAAACGGCTGAACAGATTTCATTGAAATTTTTATCCCGATATTGGCATGGGATCAAGACTTATACGGGTGAAACTGCGGGGCGCAGCTAGTTAGAAATAGATATTAGAAGGTGTATTTTTAATATGGTAGGTAACATTGTATGCTATGGTTTGTTTTGTTTTAAATAAACCTTCTGAATCTATTTGATTGTATTTCATTTCACAGGCCGGGCATATTCACGTTTCACGGCCGACATTTTTCTTTGAGGTTTGTTGTCCGGGTAACTTATGGATGTCTTTTTTTACTGTTCCTACTAAAGTGTATAACGTTTATCACTAGGTACACAGTATAAAGTGAAGTGTCGCGGCTTCGTTTATTTGATTCAGGTTTTCACCGATAACACTTCACTTGGAGTAGGTTTGTGTGTATATTACTTGAGAATTAAGGCTTTATATTATTATCTGAGCCAATGCCATGTGAAGCCGGGATGAGTTGGCCATTGTTATCAAATTATTCGTCTGGATTTTCCACATTGCTTTGAAAAACATAGCTACAATATTCGGTTTGGTCGGTTTTGACATTTAAATTCTTCACCACCAAAAAATAAGGCAAAAAAAACAATTCACTTCAATGAGTCCATCGTCTCTACTTTAAAAAAGCTTCAACATTTCTAAAGTCTGTTCATTTATAACATCCTCCCCAACAACAAGCCAAGCATTTTCTTTGAAATGACAACGAAAGAATTGCAATAGTGCACAAAAAGACTATTGTTGGTCCCGGAACGTCACCCGTAGCCAAGTAAACTGTTTACTCAGTCGCCGTCGACTTTTTCTATTTGCTCAAGTAACTGATATGCTTTAGTTTTTCTTTCTTCTACTGAAATGAAAAAGTCCGGCACAACATTTGAAATTTGAATGAAGTAAGAATTTCATGGTAAGTAATGATTTAAAAAGGTCAGATTTAAGTTCATCTGGCATGGTGAATGATATTGCATAGGAAGGATAATAAATGAACCCTAAAAAAATATGTAAATGCGTGACACGATTGTTGTAAACAAACGCCTATCCAGCACTCTTGACAGAACTGGGGACGTTCCGTCGTTCAAGTAATGTCGGGACCGCGGCGCGTCCCTTTTTCGTCGCGACGCGGTCGCTATGTTGTCCACTTCTTTTCAAAGACAAAATACCCCCAGCATCCTCGCAACAATGCGTGTTACTGGTCCTCCGTTACCATTCCCTTCCTCACAAGAACATCTTCTGTAAATTTAATAAAAATCCTAGGGACCTAACCGAGCAAGAAATTTTTCGCTGAATCGCAGCCCTTTAAGACGAAATCGAGGTATTTGTCGGATCGGCGGGTCTAAGCCGGCGAGGGCGCGGGGTGCGGGGCGGGATATTCGTCGCGAAACGAATTCAATTTGGATCATTCTTCTATACTATTATCCCGATTGAAGGTCTTTCCTCGCTGTCCCCCGCTCGAAATTGGATCGTCTTTTGCATAAAATGAAAATCGAATCGGAACTAACGAAATATCCTCGGAAAGGTTCCGTCACCCTGCGATTTGATGAACGGGACCTTTTATGGAATTATGAGCGGGGAGGGGGTCCGAAGTAGTGGGAGACGTGAGACGGAAAATTTATATTGTTATATGCGAGCCCGGGGATTTGGACGCGTGACAAGTTTGTCCGTCGTAATGATGTGAGTTACCGGACACGGATCATTTTTGGGACAGTTAAGTTGATTATTTGGCACAGGTATATTGTTTCAGTGCCCAGTGGTATATTGTCTGAAAATTGAGTCCAGATGTAGGGGTTTATTTTTTTAATTCTTACTCGAAAACAGCTGGAGTAATAAATACCAAAAAGGTAATCACTGCATGTTTTTCACCAATCAATTCTAAATCGTATGCTCAACTACCTACTACTAGTCAAACCATCTAAGTTTATACAATATGCGATATTAATGAAACATATACTATTCCAAACCACTGCCCCGACAGCGGCTCTCTCGCTCAATAAACTAATTCGTTCATGGAGCGTTCGTTCCGATTCAAAACACGACACATGAATTCTTATCCATTCAGTTTGGAGCTCGTAAAATGTAAAAACGTTTTGATAGAACGATACTCGTGTGTAGAAGCAACAGTTCGGGAGTAGAACGGCTTCCAATGAGGTGGGAACTCGATAACATGCGCCGTTTGTTTCACGAACATGAGACGAGAGCATTATGTTACGTGAAATGTTTGTGGCTGTAACAAAACGGTTGATACAAGACTGCTTTTTGTATGAAAGGAATTTGCAAACGGTTTCTAAAATATGTAGAAGCATTAGTAAAAAAAACGAGTTAGGAAAAACGTGTTGCTTCAATATCTGTAGAAGAATTTAATCGAAGGATAAGTTTTATTTAAGACTTAGCCATAGAAAAAGTATTAGTATTTTACTAGTTGTTTTACGAGGAAAAGCTAAAGAAAGTCAAACAGAATTTCCCAAATCCATATTCGGAAAATTCTGTTACGTTAGCATTTTATTTTTACGAGTTTTTTGTTCTCAAAGCTAGCTTATTCTGGTTCAACGTATTATATAGCTTTTGAGCCCGCTATTATACCTATTATTCGAAGCTACCCATACCTAGTCCTCAAGGATACTTATACAGAACAGTTAATTTTATTACTCCGCATTTCCGCAAACGAGATCCTCTGCCCATTTTTACGTACCAACATAAAACAGCAAAAGCAATTTAAGGAAAATAAAAATATTTATTGCAATGTTTAATATACGATACTTTATACCGAAAGTCAGTTACGTTTCTTTTTAATTTGTCTGTTGCTTTTTGCTCCCGGGAAAACGGAACCGCTTTAGCTGTGGGCGTAACTGAACGGACAGTGATTGTAATGTAAAAATATTAGTAACGAATCAGTGGCATTGGCTGGCAAATATCAAGTTTTTGTGTCAAAGTTTTTTGTTGTCAATCAACCTTTTCACAAAATAAGTGCTATTCCGAATTTATTTTATACAAGCATTTTGGATGAAAAAATATATTATGCTGAAAATTCTTTTAGAGCTACCTTTTTTTGCGTAAAAATAAAATAGTTGCTGACGATGTACATTTAGTTAAATATATTATGTACATTTATGGGAATTTCGTTTGCATCATTCAAATCAGCACCTCTTTGACGCATTAAAAATACCACTTGCAATGGCCTGTTTGGTATACGTAGGTATGTGGCAGTTCCAACAATCCCGTTTTCGGGACCATCTCAAACGTTCGTGGGAACAAAAAGCGTAATTACGTGGTGTTATGTGTTTTCCTCGTTGGCAGGCTGCACATCCCTACTCCCCGCGGTTCATCGGCACATCCCTACTCCCCGCAGTTCGTCGGCACATCCCTACTCCCCGCGGTTTTCATTCAATCAGAAAACATTCGCTCGTCATGTTCAATGTTAGAATGGAATTCTTTTTACGATCTTTTGGGCTATTCGTCTGAATTTTTCGCCTACACGCAGAAAATGAATTACGAATACACTGAAACTGTGTTGGAGTAAGAATTTGGCGGCATTTGTGAGGGATCCGGGTCAAATAATCGTCATTTTGAAGATGAAAGAAGTAGGTATAGGGAATGACACTCTGAACATTATGGGTGCTACTAAATACCTACAGGAAAAAAACAACCATTCGTTGTCCAACAAGTTCGTTGGCACATCAACATTTAAGAAAGTCAGTTTTATCATACAGGTTTTACTAAATACGTATTAATATACGTGAAATATTTTAGCTGTTTATTATCATTTAAATTTTAATGGTGCCAGTATATTTTATCTGGCCCATTTTTCACATAATTGCTTTGCATTACAAAATAAGCAAATAAATCATGCACACGATAGCACAGTGATCATTACAGTGGCTCGTATTAATGGGGCTCGGGGGATCAATCCAAAGGATCCGGTGTACACTGCCTATTTATACTTCAGTAATGTGCCCTTGTTCTTATGGAGTAAAACTTAATGTGATACCTATGGCTAAAGAAAATGATGATATTAGAAGTATTGAAATGAAGTAGGTATCTGGTATAGTCGACTTGCTAATTGCTTTACAGTTGAAAACCAGCATCAGGCACTAGTTGTCTGGCCTTTATGCTGATTTTTTTGTTTTTATGTGAATATTGTGTGCCTGGATCAAATTTTATTTCTTTCTTTACTGCCCTGGGTGAACGTCACTTGCACGTCATAAAACGACAAGCTCTATGTGACAGTTTACCTTACCGTGCGTTTGCACTGGCGAAACATTGACGACAAAACATGTTGAAATCTCTAGTTCCTGTCAAAAATTCCATGGAACATTGACAGAAAAAAGAGATTTCAACATGTTTTGCCGTAAATGTTTCGCCAGTGCAAACACACGGTTAGTGAAGTGAAAACATTTACTGATAATTGTTTCAGGTTGACTATTATAATTCTGTTTATGCTTATACTATGATATTATGCTTGGTTTTACTTGTCCGTACTCATTACTCATTGGTCAGCAATTTATGAAAATCTGTTGCACTTGAATTACCCAGTGTTCAAATTAGAATATTGTAATTTTGTGTGTGTGATTATTTTTTTCCGCCTTATGTTTTCAGATTAATCTTGGATTGAGTGACATAAATTGATAGAAATTCATTTATTCTACTCGTATATTTTTATCCTCCAGCCTCAAAAACTTCTATAAACATGTTAAACCATCCTCCATTTTCCTAACTTTCAATACATTGATAAATCAGCAAGTGCGTCGTACCGAATTAATGTCCTGTGCGAACTGCTTGATACCTCGAGCTCTGCTGAGTGACACGCGCCTAATGAGGCGTGAAGCTCGCGATACAAGCATGTAGGTATTCAACATTTTGTTGCCGTGTCTTCGAGGTAAAAAAAGTTATAGATAAAAATATTTTAAGTTGCTGCCATCGGCACAAACATTGTTTTTCGTGAAATAAAATAACTTTCTGTTCAAATATTAAGAGATATTTTTTTATCGAAGCTTTATTTCAGGAAGAGTTAACATTTAATTATTGTGATCTTACTGGCAGACGCTGTTCATTATTTTTCGATCGAAACTCGAAAAATTATCAATTAGAGAAAAACTTAAATAAATAGGATATCCTATCGGCACACCTAATTTGATAATTTTTCAGGTACTCGTAATTTCTCAAATTTTTCTTTTCCTAAAAACTTTATTTGCACTACTTACAAAGGACACAAAAAAAACAAATCGGTCCAGTCTATCTCAAGTGTTATATTTGTAGATTCCTAACCAAAAATAATATGTACACACGGCTACACATCAAGCTATACATTTCCAGTTTCTGCTGATCTCGCATTATATAGGATTTCCGTACAATGCGAGGTCAGCTTATACTGGAAATGTATAGCTTGATGCGTAGCCGTGTGTACCTACATTATATACCAGATTTTTATGAGTTTTATTTATTTATTCATGCATATCGTGTAAATTAAGATAAGTAGGTACATGCTGAAACATCTCTGAACACCCTAACTTAAAACAAAGATAATCTCCTAACAAAAGCGATCTCATAAACTTTAGGACAATAAAATACACCTGATAAAGTCCAGAGCTCCCTAATTCGATACAAAGCAGACTTCATGATACAGCTCGAATGACCCATCCTTGCATAGGTTACTAACGACCCTATCTTACAAAAAGACCATCTTAAAAAGACACCAGAGCCAAGCCATTTCCACCCTTATCTTCGTTGTAATAATTTTGAAATTAAATGTAAAAGATAACGTTGCGGAATGCACAGCTTATCTGCTTTAGGGTTCAAGCGTTCTCGCTAATTATCGAGTAGAAACACTAGGGAAGACAATGATGGTCGGTGGTTGCAGAAGGGAAAGTAGGTCGTGCACATATTATTCAGTTCTACAAGCCAAGCCAAGCCAGCAAAACTGAAAAAAAAAGAAAATGATATCTAAATAACAAGCTTTTATAAGCATACAGAAAGAAAGATTTTTTGTTTTATTATTTAATTGGTCATACTATGTCTGGGAAATACCTGTCATCACTGAACCATAACTGCGTAAGACTAGATAGTTTTAATGAAATTATAATCGTACACACAATTAGTTATGCAAGTTTCTAAGTGGGTAAGAAGCTTTTCAGAGAACTGGGCTTTTAGAAATATTTGAAATTCTGTATCTAAATGACTTCAGCTAACTTGGAAGTGGTTTGGATTATGCAATTAGCGTTGTTTGAGCGCCGTCTCTTATTTGATAAGGAGGTACACTTTGTATCAATTGAGTTGAGTATTAGTATATTTTTCTCTTTATTTCATTTTAAATACACAATCTTTACATTTTTAAATAATTTTATAAAAAACAAAAAAATAACAAAACTATAAAAACTCATCAGCATCAGGTTCAGGATCCAAGCTGCCGGTGGTCAGGGCTCTAGGGAGAGGAACCTCCTCACTATGCGTGCCGTGTCCAGAAGTACTGCTTTCTGAATCAAGCCCTTGACCCAGCCACGCAATGGGAGCCTCCTGAGATGTTGGTCGAGGCTCTTCGCTATTAGGCCATTGACCGTAACGACTATCGCTCTGCGACTATCGATTGCAGAGTTAGTATATTTTTTATTACTATCGCGTAACTTGTTTGTGATTCGGTGCTTCGTGTACGGACCGTAATTGAAATACTAGTGCTACACATAACAGCTTCTAGACATTCTGACTACTCATTGGTGATTTGAGTTTTTCACTGGTTATTTTGAAGTAGCGCCGCGGTCGACGCGTCTTGTTTTTGGGAACGCAACTGTAACTATCATCTTTGTGATTACTTTATCTTCGTCGAGTCGATGTTACCAATATTCAAGTTTAAATGAACTGCGATTACTATTCCTTTAAATAGTTGTGTCCACTCTGTTC
This sequence comes from Lithophane semibrunnea, assembly GCA_947363905.1. NCBI lineage: Eukaryota > Metazoa > Arthropoda > Insecta > Lepidoptera > Noctuidae > Lithophane > Lithophane semibrunnea. The sequence continues at coordinate 596,642 of OX376196.1, forward strand.
CCCACTTTATCTATTCTTTGTTCTCTGTAATGCAATCTTTGTCGTTATCCGTGCTAACGAAGCGACGCGGGTGTCCGCGGGGGTGAAGTGACTACCTCCGGGGTGGAAGGGGGTACGAGAGACGGAGGGGGAGTCGTGAACAGAGGTAATTAAAGGCGTTTATCTGCTTCAGGTGGCGTTAATCCGCAAATATGATACTGAATGTAAAAACAATTCCTTTTTTGCAGGAAATTTTGTGAGAATTTTAAATAAGACAGGAGAGTTGAAAATAATCTCGTTTTTGCTTAACTTAATTGTTTTTTTATCTTGTGTGAACAGAAAGATAGTAAACATGATTTTTGTAATGTACTGTCTGAACTTAAGTAGCTAGTCGGCAGGTAGATAGTGCGGCTGAATGCCCAGGGCACGTCAGGCAAACGCTTATACCATCTGTTGGCATTTTTATTGCATCTAAGTAATTTTATAATTACTACCATTCACTGCGTATTGCTCAGGGTGAATAATTTACTTCCGCTAACAACTAACCCCTCTGTCAACTTGCAGCAATTTAAAAGCACACAAGACGCAAAGCCGCTCGCACCCTATCATTCTCTTTAGCGCTCAGAAAATAATTAAATCAGGAAAAAAATATCTTTAAAATTCCCGTCCGTACACGGCACTTAGCCCTGGTACTAGCTAACAAATGTAATTAACGGCGTTTATCTGCTGGGAGGAGGCGGAAGAAAAACGGACAGAACGCCCACTTTCAACAACATTGTGATGATGGAAACCACAGTCAAATAGTTTTTAAACAGCTGAAGTTTTCTCAACTAGAGTGAGCTCGATCCCTACAAGAATAGTTCAATAATAAAAGAAAATCTGGCATATTGGTTGGCAACCAAGTAGGTGGTCCTCCTGATAGTGAGTAGCTACCGCCGTTTATAGAAACCTGCAACACCAAACACATCGCTGGCGCGAGTTGTCCAAGAAACAAAGCTAATGAGTCTGTTATTACACCATCATCAATATACAATCAAATTGAAAGACAGCAGCCATGCTGTAACAGCTGTAAACGGTGTAAGGGACAACGACGTGAAAACTGTTACCATAAATTCAGCACAATCCTAGATTAAAATTGTTATTGTTTAATTTTTAAATAACCATGAAAATGTTCTAAGCTAGGGGGTCAGCCACTAACAAAGGTAGAGTCTGACTTTCTGACTTGTCCATTTGGTATCAAGCAGGTGTTGAACTAATTCTTGCGATGGCAACGTTCCAGCAAAAATATTGTTGAGCTTAAATTAAAACTACATATTTTATAAGGACTATTTCTCATTTTACTAGCTCGAGATGAATGATGATGCTAATTTTAAAATTACATTTAAATCTAGCCTGAGTTGTGACGAAAATGAAATTAAAGCTATATAATTTCCTACGAGTCAATGTTAAATAGAACGTTGTATAGAATCAAGTATTGATGAATTGGGAAAATTTCTTAAGAAAATCCCTGAAGATACTCCGTTATCAAATACACATGAAAAATAAAACAAAGAAGACAGACGAAAAGACATAGAATATTAAATTAAGAGAATATTTCCAAGTATTGAATCATACATATAAAATCTTTTCATGTAACTATAAGTTTTAAATAAACTATGATGCTGTAACGAGGTCGCCTATCAATAAATAATTTGCTTATCTTTTACTTGTCTGGCAAAGATAGAATTCTCCATAGTTAAACGAATTGTATATTTTAGGTAGGTATTTATTTTTATGTACCAAATTGAATATTTAATCCGACTTGTATTATATGCGAACCTATTTTATTTGCTTCGTACCTTCTATTTATGTCTTTGACGTCACACTGATTGAAACATAGTAATTTTATTCAGAATTCTGAAGAAATCGATCGATGTTATATTTTCACACATAAATTCTTGAATTGACTCGTTTTAAAAGCCAAAATCTTTTCACAGTTCCAACGCCGAAACAGTGATTAATAACACCAGTAGAACACCAATAAAGGTGGAACGCGGGGAACAGAGATTATAGCTGCTTTGAGGACATGAAACCGATCCTTTCAAGCACCGGAACCTTCCCTGAATACTAAGGAGCCCGGGAGCCAGAGCCAACATCATCTGTATTCAAATAATAACATATTCGTTTCTTCATGCCGCACACGACATCCCAATATTGCTTTTTGATGACAGTAATTACCATAAAATTAGGTTTATGTGCCATATAAGATGAAAATGATATTTTTCTCTAAAATTTTCCTAGAGATAAGGCGTAATGGTGAATGGGGCAAATGTGCGTACTTATATATCAATGATCTCTTTTATATTGCTTGATTTTGTTATCATTTTGGTTGGTAACTTCAGAATGATTGGCGTCGGGTGGGTGTAATATGCGTTGTTTAATTTGAAGGTTTTGTTTTCAAAAAAGGATATTGAAGCAGTAAAATAAATCTTTGTATGTTAGATAGGCTATATTGAAATTAAAACTCTTGCTCACATTGTAACAGAAAGTGAACTGTAAACTACGCTGATCTCAGTCATAAATCCCAGTAGATTTACATACATTCTTCCACTCTTTTAAATCTTGCGTACTTTTAACTTCAACATTTATAGCTAAGAATGGCCTGAAACTATTTCCCACATGTCCACTGCACACATAGCTCCAGTGAGGTCAGGTGCCCTAGATCTAACTCAGGCTACACGGACGCCCGACTTTTACCTTGTCCGCTTTTATAAGGCTTTTTGCGTAAAAGGCTCGTGAGCTTTTTGGGGTATCGTTAGGTAAAGGCACGCTGTTCTCTGTTGAATTTTTAAACTGTTGAAACTAGAGATATTTCTGGGAGATAGAGTTTTAAAATGAATTCAAGGTTTAAACAAAAAACACATAATTTTAAAGAACACAGATAATAATATCCACATAGTTATTAACGTCCGAAAAAATTAAGCGTTTTTTGTTTAAGTATTTTGTTACCGGGAACACGGGGAATAAATATTGCTATGCGTCGTTTCAATGTAACAAAATTAATAGGCACTGTAACTAGTTATATGTTCGGTGATAATTATATTGGAAAACCCTTTGATATTGCAGGTATCTATGATGGAAACGGGCGTAACGATTTTTAATCAAGTATTCCGTCGGCCTGTTTGCAAAGATATATTTATCAAAAAAGATAGTACCTACTAAATCAACATTCAATGACGTCCGACTCTGATTATTTTCCCTTATCGAACTTACCTTTTAATTCCCAATCCACTTACAATCATTCAGTATTCACTTACATGCCAACTTATAACCAAAACCAAATACGATGAAGATCAAAGATTACATCGTTATAACATGTCCCATCTCATACTTAATTCATAGTTCAATGATTGCTTCTCCCAAATGAAGTGCAGTCAAACAAAGAGATTGGTATACAGGCAAAAATATTCATCTTCCTACTACACTGGGCGCCGATTCTCTTGTTCACACACTAAACTAAAAGTTGAAGAATTTAAATCTAGAGTGCACGCGAGATACGTCAGCGCGCGACTGGTGGCGCTGGCATGCTTAATTCTATACTGTAATATTGCAAATATTAAATCTATATTAATAATTAATCTGAATATTATTAATCTTGTATAATTAAATTATTCTATACTTAATTTGACCTTACGTAGACGACAAGACGGCGGCATACATAGTAGTTCCGACTTCAGCCGCGCGAAGACTTATCTTGCGAGCACTCTATAAACTATGCGATCTAGGATGAAAAGTAGCTTATGTCCTATTTCAGGTCATGGTCTACCCATGTACCATGTACCAAATTTTATCTAAATTCGTTCAGCAGTTTTCGCGTGAAAGCGTAACAAACAAACTCACTTCAACGGCACAACAGAATTGGAACATATACCAAATACCCAATCTCTTGGTTTGGCTGTACACTCATTTGCACGCTTTAATATTCCAGTAGGCGGTGTGTCACAGGAGATTTGCGGCATGGTTCCAATGGATTTATTGAATTTAGGGAATTCTTGTTAATTATAGGGAGCATTTATAATTAATAGGTTTGGTAAATAGATTTTGGATTTCATGGCTCTTGGGGATTGGGGGAATTAATAGTTTCAAGTTAGTAGTTTTGGCTGGAAAATTGTTTTTCTTACGGGTTCAGACGTTGTTCGTTAAAACTAATATTTCACCTCTATATACTTTTCGTCTTTCAGAAACCAATTTTCTATGAAAAAAAGTATAAAGTACATACAACTAAACTAAACTGTAAAATCCTAAGTTCCAAGTATTCATTAACCCGCAAACACCGACGCGTTATTAATCAGCATCAGACAGACAGATCTCGCAGATATCGCTAAACCCTGATTTATTACCACCAGATACATAATTATGTTTAACAGATAAGATACGAGCCAATCGAGCGATCGTAGAAAATACATAGATATGGTAAGCGATTGTAACTCACCTTAGCTTTAGTTTCTATATGCAAGTGACGGTAACCCGCAGCTACCGAAAGCCTGATCAGGTCGCTGATTGGCTAATCTGTTGTTTAATCTCATGTTTGATTGGCTGAAATGACAGCAATCGTTTAAGCCGACATAAGATTTGACAGTTGATTAAATTGATAAAGTAGAACTGGGGACTTCGGGAATAAGTAAAACTGTCTAATAATGTTAGTATTTACGTGAGGATTTACCTTTGTGGTTTCTTCAGAGGAACAGCTCTTCTTACCAAAGGAACTGTCCTAGAAGACGACTTAATAACGGTATTAAGAATAAGGACCAATTTTGGCTTATCAGCTAATATTTTCAACATTCGTCTTAGACCACTAAGACGAATGTTGAAAATATTAGTTTAGCCTAGTAGCAATATCCTTTTCGATTACTCATAGAAGCGGTCTATAAGAGGCCCATTTTCAGTAACTAACATTTACTAGCTGATAAGAAGAAAATATCGTGTATACTGTGAAGTGCTGTCAAAATCTGTCACAAAACGTTTAAAACATGATGAACGGCTTCTAAATCCTAATAAGTACAAGGGATTTGCGTCACAAGCTATTTAACAGTGGCAACACAACTCTAGAAGTGACATGCTATCTACCTCGTTTCTACGGTCTTAGGTGTTGCCACTACTATGTGTTATTGTTGGTACTTGCTACTGCTCAGTGACTTATAGTGAACGTATTAAACGGTATTAGAAGTTATTTATTACGTAATAAAATAAGGTTGTCAAAGAGATCTATGAGGTGGTGGTATTCTATAATGTTGTTATTTGTGGTGTAGTGATGGGTCATTAAAGGTACTATTAAGTGCGTAATAGTGCCTGTTAGTTATACAAGAAGTAAGATAGTCAAATGAAATGATAATTAGTTCAAACAAGATTAATTTGCCTATTTCTTTATTTGCAAGATGAAAAGAGTAACGACAAACACTTCGGTTGAAGAGGCAGCACAGTTAGAACTCATTTGCCTTATTGGCCTACTTGGAAAAAAAAGGAAATTAGATACATGATTTAAAAAGAAAACAATTTTTAGCTGCACTCCTACACCCAAAGATTCAAATCATCACATTCGCCCTACCGTGTCAAAAGATGGGTACGTTTCTGTTTCGTTTTTGACTCATAGATGACTTAAAAATGGCGTTATAAACGTCATATAAAAAATAAAAGAAAAAAGCTTCCCTGGTATGGTTATAATATACATACATGAGATAGCAATTTTTTCACAGTATTTACACATGAAAAGTCTCTCTTTCAGCTTTCACTTGCTGAAGGCACGATAGGACATTTTAACTGCTGTTTGTGTTGAATTTACCAAAAATAATGAAGTATCTATAGTGTGTCGTGCACTGCTTTCTATGACCGAATGATTCGGGATGTGTTAGCTCACTCAATTCAGTGTTACATTTCCCATGCGACATTAGCACGGTGATATCGAATATCGAATGATTTAAATCTTTGCCTACACCCTACTCTCCTACGGCTTTGACGTAGGTATGCTATTTATAAACACAGGGAATCTTGATGTCTTTTAATAAGAAATTATGTGAAAATATCCATAAAACGAATTCTTAATTAGTACAAAATGATCATGTATTTTTTTGTATTTGATTTCAAATGTACATATTTTAACGTTAGGCTACCTTGATGTATTTGTTATGAATCTTGTAAGCTGTCGAAAATCGCCTTCCAAAGAACGCTTTAATGGCGATGAGGCAAGCAGGATCGAGAAGAAAAACTAGTTAAAAGAAAGTTGTTGGCATTATTGCATGCAGTCTGTTTATGAAACAACACGAATACGAGTCTTTACTAATAGTTGAGATAAACAGTATTCTCTAACAATGATAATCATAGTAGGAGCAGTTCGTGTTTCACACACCCACCAGCCATTACCGGCGTCTCGGAGTGCCGTGAAATATTATATTAATACAAATCGAGGCCCAGACATTTGGAACAGCCTCGTGCATATCTAACGAGGATATATTTGTCAATTCGTTATCTTACCAGATTTCTCAATCACATAAAATGATTTATTTTCACTTGAAATTACTATGGGGCCTAGTTTATAGACTTAGGCTGTAATTTATGAGGGTAATGTGTTTTAGATCCAGTTATGGTATGTGACTCTGCCTGATTTTCCGATTTCCACTGTATAAGACTTTTTACTGAAGTTTCAAACTTATGGTCACATTTTCTTTGTGTTTCTTGGATAACTACAACAGTAGCCCAAACTTAAAATATATAAGTAATATATATTATTTACTGATCCTTCAAAACATAATAATTCTTTAAAAAACCCATTAAGAATTGCAACCATGCACTGAAATATACTAAGATCATAATCATTATGATCTTTACTTTATCCACGTTCATGGTACTGTATACTTCATGCCTGTTCACATAAAAAATAGTGTCACAATTTAACCATAAACCACAATGTACAGACAGAACAATCCAAACAGATTTACAGTTTGTGTGTTTGATAGATTAATTATTATTTATAACAGCAATACATTTCGGATTTAACAGGAAATCACTTTGATTGCAAACTTAGATAACAAGGACTTTATAGCCGCTGGCGTAAATAATATATTTTGTGATTTTCATGTTTGGATTAAATACATAAATGTCAGGCGTCTGTATTATCGAACTGTCGTAAAAGTCAAATAAAACCGTGTATGGATATAGTGGTCATAGTGAATAGGATTACTGTAAGTCTAATACCATTTTATGTGGATAGAAAGCCCAACGTAAAGGGCCCGCCGCGCGCCTCGGATGTTGCAAAGCTTGTTTAACCGCGTTTACAGCTGAATATTGCCTTCAGAACCATTTAGGTATAAGTTAGTTTTAATTTAACGTCTAGGACGTGAATCGATCCGTTTTTTGAGTATAGGAACTAGTAGGAATATGACGTAGCTTTCCCTGTCAGAGGAAAAAGGTAGGTGTTCTCTAATTATTTTACTCCAAGACATTTTCACTTTCAGTAGAATTACTTTGTAACTTCACTAACCAACCGTACTTTGTTAATTCCGCACATAAATTAGAGCCCGAATTAGTGTATCCCACGCAAATAATTATTTCTAACAAAACCAGCGCCGCTTTATTTCATGTTAAATGGAATAATCCTTGATTACTACGTCTGCCAGACCTTGGGAACTAAGGGAGTACATGTTGTGAAACTATCTGAAACATGGATCGTTGAAAAACTTCTAACTATATTTGGAAAAGCTAGAAAAGTATATCAATTTCACCTAATCTATTTCTAGGATCAATGTAAAGATCCCAATTGGTTGTGTAGCTAATGTAGTCCTGATTATTGTACCGCAACACGGTTCTGGTTAATCCATCCTTTCTTTTCTTCGACTAGCTTGTCTTGTCTTGTATCCACAACATTAGACTGATGGCTTGTTCTGACAGGAGAGAGGAATCACCTGTATCAGATAAGGGCGAATTTCACCAAACTTTTATACCGAGTATAAGTCTTATCCTGCGAATAAATTTTTATTTTTGGCAGTTTTTCCATACACTAACTGTCAGACGACAATTTTATTCCACGGATAAAAGATATCTGAATTTGATCAAATCAGCCCTAAGAGGTTTAAACAATGCAATAGTTCTAGGATTTTCGGAATACTCCCTTTCTCTTGATAACTCTGCGACATATTATACAAAGTGTAGATTAACTGAGCTTACGTAGACAAGTTGAGCTGTTTCATAATCCTCAACATTTGAAAGCCAGCTATTATCGTTGTTGTGCTAACAGAGCTCAATGTCCGTGAAAACGTATGAAACCCTTAGGACGAGGCTTAGGGGAGTGGTCGGTTGCGAGTCGCAGCGGGTACTTATCATGAGGTCGTATCAGCAGCCTCTAACTGTCCCATTACTAAAGGTATCGTCTCACAGACGGAATATGCAAATCTATATCACCACGCTTGCTCACAGCACATTGGTGATTTTAGGATATTGTATCAAATATTCTTCATGTATTGTGGATTTCCGCATGATATTTTTAATACCGAAAACAAGTCCCCATAGTGTAAAGTGTTTATTTCACACACACACACAACTGTAAATATTTGGCAATACTTGCTGTGATACTCGGAAAACCGAAGGTTGAGAATAATGACATTTCATCTTCTTTCTCCTCCAAGAACATAAAACTCAACCAAACAATACTCCAAGATGACCCACTCATCATTCAGCGCATCCTGTACCAGAAGAACGTAAACGTCCACACGCTATCACTTCCACTCCACGGCACTTGGCTCCGGAATCACGGCGGTCATTAGGGCCAATCAAATAAAGTGGTCACCGTCCCGAGGGGCGAGGGGCGAGTCGCAGGGGGGGGGCAGGGAAGTGTATCGTTGCTTACTAGTCGAGTAAAGTATCTGGAAAAGTGGACGTATCGAGGGAATAATATTACATCGTAATAATTTATGTTTTTTTTTTCAGCATAATTATACTATATTGTATATTCATCAAGTGTATCCAGGTAAAGCAATTTTCAAATTATGGTAAAAACCGACCAACGTTGTCAAGAAATTGGCAGCAGTTTCCTTTTTAGGGTTCGGTAGTCAACAAGAAACCCTTATAGTTTCGCCATGTTCGTCTGTCTGTCTATCCGCGGCTCAGCTCAGTGACTCTTAGTACTAGAAAGCTGTAATTTGGCATGGATATACAATTATGAAAAAATATAAATAAATTAAAATTTTAGGGTACGTCTCTACTACACGTAAAGCCCGTAAAGGCTAAATGGTTTTTGGATATTTCCAAAAAATCAAGGCAGTAGTATATAATATATAACGAAATTAAAAGGAAATCTATCACAGCTAAGTAGTGTCTACAAGTTAACAAGTAATAATCGACTAACTTAGAATAATTTTGTCAACTACAATGTTAAGTTTGATCTGTCGAACGGAACCCGGACCCTTCATTCCGCGTTGTCGAACGTGCACTTGGTCGGTTTTTTATATTTCATTGACCAGCATGCGCCAAGAACCGACTGGCTCAGCTAATTATTATAGCTGCTGGTGTCTTACCGAATAATATTAATATTAATCGTCCTATTTACCTCTGCAGCATCCAATTTGTCTGTCTATTACTTTCCAAACAAAACTGTGCCAAGTGAAATTCATTACAATCTGTCCCCAATAACCGGGTCGTATTACCACAACGTCGTCAGGAGCGAGCGTATCTCGTGCCGCGTCAGTTCTCGTAAAAATATCGCGTGCGGCTTAAATAAATCCTTCAAGCTGATCGTAAGGGGAAACCCAATTTGCGACATTATATTAACTCGAGATCTTCCCACGGGACATTTGCAATCTTCATTTTCATAAACTTATTTTTTATTTTTAGTGCATGATGAAAATGTGGAGCGTTTTCTTATACAAAATAAGATGTTTAAAGAAAAAACGCAAAGCTATCTATGTTTTTATTCAGGGAAATGGATGTTTAGGTAACTGACTAAGTCATCATCATAAATTAGCTGCCTGCCTTTTCCCCACTATGTTGGGTTGGCTTCCAGTCTAACCGGATGCAGCTGAATACCAATATACTGCATATGTAGTGTGTCAATCAGATAAATGATATTTCGCTGACCGTAAAGCGTTTTAAGCTGCACATTCCTTGGTTTGCTCATTTTGTTTACTTTGTCAATCATCTAAGTAAACCACTTCTTGCAACCTGTTATGGTATCACTAAATCACTATAATTTAATCTAAAGATCGTGAGAACCGGATAAATAATAGTTAAATTAAGTTATAAATCAGATTTATTTTATTATGGCATTTAGGTGCCCACATCACAAATATTTCAATTTAGGTGCAGCTTTACTATGTATATCCGCTTGAACTGGATGACATAATAAGGGTTAGTAAACGTGGCCACTATCTAGCATTAAAAATTAACAATGCAAAAAGAAGAAAAAGAAACGCTCGAATTTTAAAACAGTTGTAGAAAAGGTAGGCTAGGTAGATATACTGGTATAGTTCACCACCACCGATTAATCTTACTTAATTTCAATAGTCAGATTAAAATTTACTCAACTAAGAAATAGGTTCTTTTCCTCATGTTGATAACTTTGCATATATCGTATAGAATCAAGTTCTACTAACTGAACAGACAGCTGTGCTGCTGGAAAAGTGACGCAATAATCTCCATTATTGCGTCACTTTTTCTTCCCAGCTATGCATGGAAGGGCGGGCTTTTTGGGGGACTATCTTATATAATTTTTATCTTCAAAAAGTGCTGATTCTCAGCCTAGTTTGAATAAATGATTTTTGATTTTGAGAATTTGTATAGTAGAATTTCAAAATTAAAATGTTAACAAAAAAAAAACAGTCTAAAAATAAAATGATCACATAAAAACTTGGAAACAAAAAAGAAGTCAAAACGAAACAGAAATAACAAGCTCAAAGCTCCCTCAACATTTTGAACAAACAAAGGATTACCGTAACATGGCTGTATTATAATTAACGTAAAATAAAAAAATATGATTTGATTAGCGTAAAGCATAACGTAGTAAGGTAATTCTGTTACGAAGCGATACGCTGCGGTCCCTGGCGTATTGAGATACTGTAAAAGTTATCATAGAAAATTCACTTTAAGTAGATTTTGGCAAAGGTGAAGTGGCTTCATCTTTGTCATAATGTTATGATTAAAATTATTTTAAGAGTCCATCGCTGAAAAACATTTGAAATACTGTTATTTTAGTGCGAATTGCGATTTTGGAATACTAGCGTCACTCAAAGTTACTATGTTAATGGTGTTTTAGGTTAATAATTATTATCATCTTATGGTTGAAACAATTTTCCTATATATTGTTTTGCGTTTGCTTAAAAAATATTATTTAAACCTTTTGTATCTACATCGAATATTATTTAATGCGTACCGCTACGTATTGTGTGCATGCAACGATTCGGTGAATTCGATCGCAACGTTTTTAGCGTGACACGCCACTGCGCGGCCTCGGGGGCGTTTATTTAAACGCTGCTCGGATTGACATCGCTTTGTTCGCTCGAACTCGGTAACTGAATAATTTGCGGGTAGTATTCATAATTTATACCGTGTGACCTCTTCCTTGTCGCATTTTTTCAGCTTAATGTCAAGTTCGGTTTTACTGAGAGAACGTCTTGTCAGTTTATTATTTCTATTCGGGGTGTTTGCGCATGTATGTTACAAGATTTATGTCTGTAAACAAAAACAACACGGAAGACATTTCATTTGGGCAATGTTTTTTTAATTATCTAATATTCGCAAAAACGGATTCGCCTTGAATTATTCCAATAAAACCACCTCTGGGTAATGAGGTTCAATTTTCCAGTCTTCGATATACTTTTCCCACAAACCCCAAATTAGGACAATAATTATAACACCAAAAACAGCCACATACTGTATCCTTCCCCACAACAGCAGCGTACACCGTCGTTTTATAAATCAGCGTGTTTCGCAAATTTCGCCCAACACGTGCTGTTATTTATCGCGACAAATATTGTTCGTTAATGCGCTATTAATTGCTCCCCACTCGCACAAATATCACCGGAATGTTTCACGCGGGACCAGAGTTATATTTTTTGTAATTAATCATTATTATATTGTGTTTGCTGGTTCTTGTTTCATTTTATTTTCGCAATTGCGTTTAAAGCTTTTTTGTTATTTTATTGCGAAATCTATAATATGGTGATGCGATTTTATTGGTGTAAGGGGAAAATAGGTGATGTTTTAGGATGGTTGATATATCATGATTTTATATTACGTCAAGGGGGCAAGGATGACGAAATTTACCGATTTCGAGTTTGTTGGTTTCCGTTCAGTAACAGCACAGTAATATAACCAACGAGGTTGACCCGAAGAAAGAGGTGCGGAAAGATGGGATTTAATAAGAAAGAATATGTTAATCTTCTAAAATATATAGATAGTTGTACAGACGGAAGAATTTTTCTTATTGTGGTTACAACGATGTAATTTTCTATCATTTTTCTTTCTCGATTTGCAATATTTTGCAAATCGTTTTATAATATTTCATGTCTTGATATAGATGCATAACATCATACAGTTTATCTACACTACCTCCTGATCCCAAAACTACTACAGCTAAATTAGAATCTTTTAAATAGGCCCTAAAACTCAGGTAAGACGCTTCCAAGCCAAGGCCAGAGCCCTAAGCCACATAATCTGGAGCTGTCTTACTGAAACAATATAGATAGGCGTATTAATTGCAGCAGAGCCTAGAGCTTCGTCTAAGCATCGCCACTGAAACTGCCTTTTAGTCTCACTTAAGCCATTTTTAACGTCTCTGTTATGTGCTTTGAGGTGGGAGTACACGGGTGTTTATTTGGAGCGGGTCTACTATCGAGGTATAATGTGATGTCTATAGTAAAATGACGAATGCATATACGACCTTTACAAAGCGGTAATTTGATGAATTTTCTGTTAGCTCTCCGCGCCGGCTACCCGAGCTTCAGGCTTTACGAGTCGAAAACTACAAGATAAAACTTAGTTAGTTGGTAGATGGTTTATTGAGTTGAATAATTTAATTTATGGGCGAAAGAAAATTCAATGCATTAAAAGTTAATTAGTACATGAGGTCTTATTGTAGATCAAAAACAAAATCGACTTTATGACTAATTGTTTATTTGACAGGACAGTTATTCAGTCCAGCACTTACTTGCAACTGGGCTCGTGTATGAATCTAGTTTCAACCCAGTCCGGTGCTGACTTTGCGCCCTCAAGTCAGTCCGGTTGACTTACCTAACTGTCCATTTTTGGGCCCAGTAGCTTACCCTGCCTGACTTACTGACTTACTGCCGATCTCGTCTCCATGAACCCTCTGACTGGGTCCGAAATTCCGAGTCACTAGGTCCAGTCACTGCCATGATATAAACCAGGCATAATTCTACCTCAAAAAATGCACACCGTACCGGTGCTTACTAATCTTCCCGTACGTTTTCACTACCATTCCCACACTAATACTAATTGAGTGTACGACTCTCGCCGAGGATTATGCAATAAAAGCGATAAGAAACGCCAATTGTCTGTGTTTAGCCGAAGCAGCTAACTTTTATGTTTATAGAGCCATAAACCGCGCCCTTACTGATTGCGGGGATGTCATTAAATTAAAATTCATTTTATTGCTTAGCAATTGTGATGGAGCTGTGTGAGCAATTGTGATCTACTGCTTTATTATTATCGCAATTAAGCCTGTTACTTGAAAGCTCGAAAGCTTACCTGGTATTGATTCCCGGAAAAGAAGGTCAAAAGGTATTACGAATATACATTCAAGAAAAATCTGGTACAGTACCATTGTAGATACATAATACATGCCTCGTTACCTCCTTTATATGTGTCGCGAAAATAGACGAAAACGATTACGTCACTTTTTGCGCGCTAATCATATCCACAGATATTATAATAGTCATATCTGAGTGCTTAGAGCCAAAGATGCTATTTAAACTATGCTTTTAAGATAAGCTGATATTTAAACTTTTAAAGTAGGTAACAATCTATAGCACACGGTAGCAGATATTTTTTATACTAGCTTTAGCTCGCAGCTGCGGAAATTATTCCTCGGGATCGTACTACCGGTAAGGTCGAGGTCTATCCGTGTGCTCATCCAAATCAATTGAGCCGAAGGCGTATGTCGTGAAAAAGTTACAGACATACAGATAGAAAGACAGAGTTACTTTCGCATTTATAATTTAGTAGGTATGGATTTTAAGATACAGAAACACTTTTTGAAACTCGACCTTTGAGTTTAATCTTGTGCCTCTACAAAGGTAGTGACAGTTCTGTCAGTTCTTAATTCGAGGCTCTCAAAAAAATATATAAACAAATCTCTTTATAAAAACTCCGTCTGCAAGGGTTAGCCGATTCTTTTAATCTTGTTAAAACATCGCCTTTTCCTTTACAAGTAAAACAAAATTGGATTTACAAAATATCCCAGAACAGGAAACGTCTTAGACATTTTGACGAGAAATAAAATACAAGAGGCTGTTTTAAGTCCCAATCGTATTGCTACGCTGTTGGACTTTTATGATGACAAGAAACGGATATGCTATAAAAAACGGATTTGTTATTATTGCAAGTTATTGTACTGCCGATAGTTGTAAACCTTTTTCACCAAAAAAGTAGGTACACCCGAACTTGAAACATGGGCAATGTTTCAAGGTCGGTAGATATTTGATATTTAGGGAAAAACTGTAACAGAGTGTATCAACAAGAAATCTTGTATTCTTATAGAATATTTATGTTTCGATACCAACCCCCGACAGACGATTCAGTTATCATCTTATTTTCACGTACTGCTTCAAACGGCTCCATCAAATCATACAGACGCGGTAAATCCTATGAATATCTCTACTACTGAGTTTTTCCTTCTCTCTACAATCGCAAGATTTGTCCGAATCAATGATTCGGCCGACAGACTCCATAGCGGCCGATATCGCCAGAGGCACACCACAGCTCGTATAATCCGCACTATTTACTTGCGAATGGAGAAAAGGCGGACCTGAAACAAATTTCCGCGGGGTCCTAACGACCCCGACCGTCATTTAATCAGGCTCAAGTGTTGATGCGATAGCCGCCACCAACGTTTTTCGACGTATCGAAATCTATCATGAAATAACCATTAGCTGTCCCTCTCCCACACTCGAATGTGCGGGCGCAGAGCGCGATAGAACGATACGGTCGGCCATCTTAATCTAAAGACAGGAAATAACCAGTTCCGAGCGGCTCGGGCCGGACGTATCAGGATTTTTCCGGATTTCAGCCGTTTTGTGAGCTCTGCTACCACAAAGAGAGGTACAGAAGGCCTTTTAACTACGTCGTAATTTATTCATTGATCAATGCCAAGGGATAGAAAACAAAATGTTGTACACCACTGTTAGTCAGTTGTCAGTTTCAATGAAAGGGTTACTTTTGGATCAGTTTTACCTCGACGGGATATTAATCAATTGACTTGCAAGTTTATGTTTATTATCTCAAGCTGTAAATATTATCACCAACTTGTGTGTGGCATCAGTGGCATGTAACTCTGTTGGCTTTCTACAACATCCGTGCTTTAGCACGTTAAGCCGTTGGCCCTGCGCCTGATCTCTCTTCGGTCGTGTCGGATTGCCGTCCCATCGCACTATGAGAGTAAGTGCACCTGTTTCCGCGCACACACTTGTGCATTTGTGTCCCACACTGATAGCTGGTTTCCGCTGCGATTGGTCGCCATGGCTGAAATGTTGGTCTGGATCACTATTATTACAACACCCTAAATAAGTACCTACAATATTTTCTCATGATTAAAATGTCCCTTCTGAACATTTCTGTTTAGTGTTTCAGTTAATGAAAAAGTGGGGCAGAGGCTCCGATGTTTAGTTGCGAGATGCTGCGACTTGAGTTAGACTTATGTAGTGGAAGTCGGTAATTGTGATTGTCCAGCCTTTTTGGTGTAACTCCGCGTGTGAGGCGCCGTCACGTTGTCTGTGGAAGTTTGAGGATGTGACTGTAACTTTATGTGTTGAAGGAATGTAGGATGAAAATCATGCTTGGAAGTTAATATGTGGTGGCTTTTTTTTATTATAATCTTTGTGATTGGCTATTCAGTTACTTTTATTAATTAGGTAAAGAATTAGTTGCTAATTTAGCTGATAATACCTATAAATATCGAAAGAATAATTTATTAAGAGTCGTTTTTTAACGAAGGGCAAGCCTATGAGGTTTTTAATTTACCTGATTGAAAACTGGAAAAACCTTATTTCAAGAAAAAACTGAAAAGTTATTATGTTTATCAATGATTCTTATTTTGTTAGAATTGGAAGGCAATTCAATAAATTAGATGTCATAAAACAAATCCTATTTGAATCAAAACGTTCACATTTAAGTCTACGAATTCTGCCCATAACTATTTAACTACCATGGTCGCATAAATTCAGTTATAAGTTGCATAAACCATCGCCATCATTCTGCTCGTCTATAGTGGCGCTGCGTGGTCACACGTGGTTCACGGCTCTCATTCACTCACTCATTCATGTACCACTAACAATCAAATATTTAAATTAACGAATGAGTATTAATTAGACTATGTGGTACAGAGGTATAGCGGTGAAATTTGTAACTAGAAGGACATAATTTAGTTCATTATTTGATTTGCAGTTTGTGTGAACGTGTTTTGGTCTGGATCCGGGTCCTATTGTGAACCGGAACATAATAATAGTGATTATTGTGTTCCGGTTTTAACAATTATAATAATCGGGTAAATGGGACAATTCAGCATTATTTATCAGCTAGGTCCGCAACCAATTGGCAAGTCTCTTTATTGTAACAGAGATATATTTAGCTACTTATACGGTTTGACGGTAGTTTAACTGAAGAAGATTTGGTAGTTGCCTCTTTTCCCCCCTCGGACCGCTTCCATAAGTTACCCAAGTATTACTCTAAAACTGCACTACTCTACTATAAAAACCAGCAAATATTTCCCCCAATCCGCCACAACGCTGTCACCTTCAAACATGTCAAATGCTCCTCGTCACAAAATACTAATAGGTAAATAGAAAGCCTTACCTAACAACAGCGAAAACAGGCGTACGCATGGTATAATGACATTGCCGCGCAAACTGTTACCATAAAGTCAGCACATAATTCTAGAGCCAGCTTAGAATGTTTTTAGTTGGTTATTAAAAAAACCGGCTAATTGCGTGTCGGACCGCGCACAATAAAGTTGAAAAAAAAAATCCAATACATCGACATACGTGACGATCAATTGCAAATGTAAGATGGTTATCGCAAATAAATATATAATAAATCTACCAATTAACGAATTTCCGACTTGTTGTGAGACAAGTAAAGGAAAAAGTCAGAAAATTTCCCATAAATGGCCGTATTTTTTGTTCGATGACTTAAAAGCTTGATTTTGAGCTCCACGGGACCGCAGATCTATCTTAATACCTCCACGGGTTCCTGAGAAAAAGGGTCTTGGCTACTCTTGACAGACGGACGGGCAGACGGACAACGAAGTGATCCTATAAACAGCTGATTTTATGTCGGCGTATGTACGGACGATGATCTCAAACTATGCCATACAAATGCCAGTCGCGAGTGCGCTTGCAATTGCTGCACGCAGATTCATGTGTATGTGTGCGTCTGATGTCACTCGTTGTATTGAGCCTTCTGTACCTATCTATTCCGTGTCCTCGTTACCGAGTGCAGCGGTCACCCGATTAATTACACCACTCACTGTTTTTGCCGCAAGACACCCGGCGGATATATTTGGCACATTGTTAGCGAGTGTGAAACATTATTTTGTCTATTCTACGCTTCATCGCCAGATGTGAGCCGAATTAGTTGGTTTTTAGGGAGATATTGTGTTGGAAACACAGGCTGTGTTTTGTTTGAGTTGAGGAAACTGGATAGAATGGGAAATATCAGTGATATAAGTAATATAATACAATAACTGTGTTGGAATAATGCTTAACATAACGTTAAGATGCATAAAAAGAGCCTCCACAAAACGCAGGTCGGGTACACTGTGGGTTGTCACCCTCGCTACCAAACTTGCTGACTTGCTAGTCTATTTACTACCAGTATGAAGAGACGATCCTTGAATAATTAGTGCTATCATGAGAAATGGAGAAAAGAGCTCTAATGAAGTTTTAAAAGACAAAGGGTGATGCAAAACGTTTTAATAGATTCCAAATCTACAGTGAAAACGTTGATTAAAGTTTCAAAATATCACATTTTATGCAAAACGACACAACATTCATCCAATCTAAAAATAAGTTAATTTCTTTCACGTTATTTTGTGGAATTAAGTTTGAAAGATATGTATATTTTAAAAGGTTTATATTTGAGAGCTGTTAAATGGGATTATACCCACCTGTCAGTTTATTCAGCCCCGGAAACAAGCGGATATCAGTGACTCAGACGAGAATCAAAAATAGGCTGAAGTATTTATAATACTGCTAATAGAGCTCCTCCATAAGCTCCTCCAAGAATAAGTCTCGTCACTTCCGGATGTCCTAAAGGTAACTGAGGGAGTCAGAATCAGAAATAGTGTTGAGGTGTTTGGCAACAAACGATATTATATTATTATACCGAAAATTGGTATTCTGATGGTTTCACTCCCAAGCACGGTAATTATTGGTACCACTTTAACGAAATCGTTCAAATAACTTTAAAAATAGTTTAAGTTGATTAATTCCATCTATGCTAAGCATTTTAAAACTGAACTAGTTGATGTTTTACTGTTTTTTTATTTTATTAATATTAAATTCATTTTATTCAGGTAAATAACATCATTTGCCATTGCATAAATTCATAAAAATCATTAAACAAATAAGGTCAAATCAAATCAAATAAAATAGACTAAACAAAACCAAACTAAATCAACTTAAATAGAAACAAAATAAATTAAATTAAATCAAAATTAAATACACTGGTACAGCAACATGTCTGCTGGAAAAATGTCAGATGAAGGGACAGTCCAGCTTTCCCGCAATCATCACCAGTACGTGGTTGCTGCTAACCCGTACCCGTATCGTAGAGTTTTAGCAGAACTGGATGCAATTGTGGTAAGTATTATAAATTCACCACCTTAACTAGACATTGGATGTAGTTCCTCTGCCCAGCAGTGAGTGTACGCAGTGACCGCTTATTTTAAGGACCGACTCTATCAGGTCAGTGTATTGAAAAATATCTGCTTTTACTAAATAAAATTCAAGTTAATCCTTGTTGCGATACGGCGGGCGACGGTCCGTAATAAAATGAATTAATTCCTATTATGAAGCTAACAGTCTGTCTGTCTGTAAGTCAACCCTTTATCCTTTGATCAAAGGCTGGTTTTCAAAGTTAATCCAGATTGCCAGCCAAAGTGATGACAGGTTGAGATCGGTTGGATTCCAGGCCCAAAATACAATTGTATAACTAATCTCCATTAGAAAACAACCTTGGGGTAGTCAAAGCACTGCTACGCAGATGCCTCATATCTTGTCAATTACGCAATCAAAATACCTAAGTATTGCTGAGTGCAAGCAAGTTACGTAAAGTAATTAATAATTAACACGCCAAAAGCTATCTGACCTACTGAAAACCAGCAATAAGCCTTCAAAATCATCATTCATACTTAAACCCGTTGATAGGAAAATCCAACAGTGAAATATGAGCGGTTACTTCACAATCGCGTTGTAAAGTGTCGATCGATCACCCGACAGATCTGCTCTCCGCTTTATGTGTTCAACAAGATAAATGATATCTCCGGACCTTCTAACCCTGTGTGTTGGTGTAATAGTGCATGCATACGAAATCTTAATCTAGTAGGTATGAGACCTATCACGCTTTTGGTTCTCAGGCAATGTAGGCATTTTGTTGTAGATTGGGAAATAGGCTAGTCGGCCACTCATATAGAAAGTCACCTGCAAACACCGTGTGCTCATGTTTTCCGGGGTTGGCCGATCCACAGGCAACCAGGGAGAAGAAGTTGGATTGGTTCTTGTGCCAGCAAGTTCTGTGGCGTTTATACCTTTTGAATCTATAGCTAGAACTAATATTCTAGTACTAGACCGAAATAGGTGCAAGGATATGTTTCGCTGGACAAATCCTTAATAAAAAACTTCATTTCTTTCACATTTTGTTAGTCTGGCAGTTTGCATACCTAGTCTATGTCATAATGACACTAAAACTTTGCACAATATGGAGCAAGAATTGAGCTTACCTGTACTGTATAATCCAATGAATCTAAAGCGACTCCCACGTAGTCGGCTCGCTTTAATTAAAAATGTAAATTTCGATGTTAAACAGTGGAGTTAATGCGTAATAACCGCAGTAAAGAAGACCTAGAAGGATAATTACCAACAACACGTGAGAAAAAACAAGACTAAAAGCCTGCACTAATGCCGATACTGAATGCACGTCTTGCGCATTCTACCACTCTCCTAAGGCTGTCTGAAAAAACAGCGGATTGGATTGTGGTGATCACCTTCACCATCTTCGGACCTACACTAAGTAGTTGACTTGTCTATAAAGAACAAAAATCAAAACAAGATGTTTTTTCGCCACTATTTGAATCAATGCAAAGTATTCCTTGTAAAAGTCAATAAAATATCTTGACACTCGGATTTCTGGAACTATCCTGTACATTGAAATAAATGCGTATTCCGGTAGCTGTATCGATACATCTTGATTAAACTTATTTGTGTTAAGCACTGAATACATAAGCGGTTCTGTTGGCACGTGCATGTAAACTGAAAGTACCTCACCCTTATCTTATACATACGAGACGACGAACTAGAGAAACGTGGAATATTGATCAGGTTATTAGAAAGGATAACGAAGAACAATGATCGACTTCGTAATTATATAATTATATGTGAAGACGATGCACCTACAATAAGATTACTGTACCACAAAAGGTAACTTGCTATCTTAACTTTCGTTACATAAACGAACTCCTGCTTCTAAAAACCTAATTGGTTCTTTTTTATCACGTCGATCACAAAGCACTCATAAGTAACTACATATTATGTAGTTCTGCCTTGGAAACTGGAGTAAAGAGCTTACGAAAGCCAGGAAATGATCAAATATTAATTACGAAACAAATTGGTTTTAACATTCAATTCCTTTAACAAAAACCGATCCAATAATTCTCTCAACAGCCGCTTGAAACTAATCGAGTGTTTACGTTCCATTCCCGCGTCAGTAAGGGGTGACATTAAGCGTGGCGACCAAAATAATCATTGGTTGATGCCTACGGGCATTCGATCGTAATAGCGTGCTGACAAACAGATTGGGGAGCTGTTTACACGTCATAATTGAGTCGACTTTCGATATGAGTGAACTGAATGGGATGTATTGTGTTATGGTATTGGATTGTGAGTAAAACGTTCAGAGTGAAAATGTCAGTATTTATATGCATGGTGAAGTTTGTGGAGGTGAAGGTGACACAATAAACCAGCATGCTTGTTAATACCATACCCTCCGGGTACGAACCTAGTATAACGTTCTATGAAGATTTTCCGATCCCTATCTACTTGGATCGAAAAATCTTCGGCGGTTTCTCAATCGCAAGTTTAAATCAGTTTTCACACTTGTTTATAACAGTTAGGAATCAGAACTACTTGCAGACAATATTTGGTGTATAATCTACATACTTCATAAAAATAAATTGCGTTAACGTTCTGGCGTTTCTGGGAACTGTCTAGGAAATGCCAGAAGCCTCTGTTCCCCCTCGAGGGAAACGAAATATTTAATAACTGAAAGGTAACCCAGAACAGCATCGTTTTGTGAAATCCACAAAATTGTTTCGAAAAAGAGAATAAAAAATCTGGAAACATCATACATTTGACGCCTTTAGCCCATTTGACGTTGTGAAACAACAAAAGCACGCAGGTAACTCGATACGTGTCATTGTTAACACGAATGTGAACACATAACCTCGCTCGCGTCAGTCGGGATCGAGTTACCTTACGTTCTATGGTCTTTCATGTTAATGGCATTGACATTTTACCTTTTTACGTTAATACAATTAATGTTATGGAGGCCACAAAATGGGTTGACCGCTCGAATAACAAATGTGTGAAATGAAATTCCAACTTTTCGGTCAAGTGGTACCTAAACGCGAAAATGAAAATGAAAGTGTACTACCCTGTTCTAGTGTAATAAGTATACCTACTAGTGTGTAACCTATTTGCTGAATATACCTAAATACCAACGATTTGCTGGATTCAGTCGTCAGACGTAAAAACAACTTTGAATTGCGTAAAACAAACCAGCTAATCCTAATGGCGCGACGTCGAAATTGGATTTAAGGGTTACATTGCAATGACTGACATTTGTGCGTGATGCTATTGGAATACCTAAAACCGTAAGTGGATTCCAAAGACGTCACGTCTCTGGAATCAGCTAGTTGATTTTACGTCATTCAAATGTGATAGAGATAGTGAATATCCTACTTCAATTCGGCAAACGTGCACCATCGTGGACCACATAAGTTAGTAGCCATCCATCTTTGCTATAAATACAAAAATACCCACTTTGATAAACAAACATCAACAAGAAAATCAAAACGTAAGCACACTCCCAGTCATTCACCAATATAATTATTCACAAAAAAAAAAAACAGTTCAGAAATCCATCAAAGTGTCATCAACAAGGTTGTACGCGACACGCGTACAGAACATATTCGAAAAAAACTTTTAAATAGGTGTCGGCAAAGTTTGCATGAAGTTTGTATGAATTTGTATGGAGTTTGCATGAAGAAAGTTTGGATTGTTTGCCGGCGGCGTCGCAAATAGAATCAATAAATCGATTACTAATTTTATTACGAAACTTGATTCATGTCTGGGCAAGATGGAGACGAAAGGGGTAAATGTATCAGGCTGCGTTCTAACCAATGTCATAGAACGTTTAGGCAATCGAGGCGTTCATAATTATGTCACTTTTTGTTTAGTGAACCCGAACGTGTGGTCGCCCGGACAGAGGGCGCCATCCAGTTTTCCGAACAAAAAGTGACATATGAACGCGACGATCGCCTATTCGCGCAAACGATCATTTTGAATAAGATGCGGGTTAATGCGGTGCCATGTCGCATTAAATAGTCTGTAGGTAGATCAAAACAAAAAGAATACATTTCTGAACGCATCGCACATACCTACATATGATACTTGTGATCGGAATGTTTCAACGCTGTGCAGCAGGGTGCATGTCAACGCGTGAATGAATAAGCGGTGACATTTTTCTTCCAACTTTCGCCTAACCTTACTTATTTCTTCACTTTTAAATATACGTAAGTAGTAAATATACGGTGTCTGGCTCCAATTGAAAATTAAGCCAAGAATAAATTAAATTAAATACAACATAGATAGAGATGTGACTTTAGTTTTCTTATGTGTAAAGTGCCTGGATGCTTAGTTTAAAGTAGATTACTTTCGTAATAAAATAATTATTTTTAAGTCTCAACCCGGTTGCATAATTATTATTAGGTACTCATATTATTTTGTATTTGTATCCAGTCAAACACCGCATGAACTCCTCTCATTATCTCTGCAAGTTAGTGAAGTCACATATTCCACAAAAATTAAAAAAGCCACGTCCTTCCGCTTAACTTTGCAAGTTTACCCCCTTCCCTCCCGCTCCCAGTTCCAAGTTCCCAGATATTCATGAAGGGGCGTGCATTGGAGGGAAAAAATGTCAGTCTCGTCGCCACCATAAAGTGCACGTGTGACGGCACATCGGCGAGTTCGCGCCAACTTTCATATAACACAAGTTTTTCCCCCAAATGTTGGTGGAGGATTGGTGATTGCGGTACCGTTGGGGGCTTTGGTACTATAATTTAGGTAATGGCAGTTTAACAAAACTATTGGCAAGGTAATTCGGTATGGAATGGCGAGGATTACCTAGGACCTAGGTAATAACCTGCATAGTGGTTGGTAGTCGTGTTAAAAATACCCAATGATGTGGCTGGAAAAGTGGAAACCCATTTTAACCATTTATTTTTCTATGCCTTCTGTAGCATAGAAAAATAAATGGTTAAAATGGGTTTCCACTTTTCCAGCCACATCATTGGGTATTTTTGTCATTCGAAATAGACCTATTTCCATGGGTTCATTATCTTTTCAAATCGTAAACTAAAACTCTATCAGTAATACACTAAGTTTTCTAAGATAAATAAATTTTAAAAAAAGTGAAGAAATCCTGATTTTCCGCACGAGAGCCACGCAATTTTACATCTTTTATACCTATTATAAATCAAAATCTTTTTTCGTGTTTGTCTGTATGTCCGCGTTGTTCTTCTAAACCACGCAACTTTTTTTTAAATGAGTTTTTACCATCGTTTAGAGAATTTATAATACGTTACTATTATAATTACATATAACTAAAAAATCTCGATGTTTTATCAAGTCCGAAAAACCGTGTGAAGCAGGAGCGGGTCGCTAGTGAAAAAATAAAACGAAATAATATTTTCCATTTGCAACAAATTCACAATAAAATACTACTCTTTTATGAAACCCACAATCCCCCAGACCAATTTAAAAAAACAGATTTTATCAGCATCCAATTCAAACATTCGTACCGCGAGTACCAGGATCGCATAACTCCTAACATGTGTTGTGACAATTTGTCTCTGCAACAATATTGCGGCCATTAGCCAGCGCGCTGATTTCCCGCTGAAGAGAGGAAAGAAAAGCATTATAACAACTATTCATCTTGGGCAAGTCGTAATGTAGGCCGCTGAAAAAGATCATTTGCAGCCTAGGTCGTCAAAAGAAAAAGTAGTTTTCTGTTGGTGTCGTAAAGGCTACAAAAGAAATCTGGAGAATCCTAGCAATATTTCATGCTCCAGCTGCGATTAATAACGCGTCGACTAAATGCGGCAACCGAGTTGGTTCTGTGTCAAAAGATTGACTTACGTGACACCGACGACGTGACGCGAAAACGAACAAGAAATAATAATCCAAATAAATGACACACAAAACTCAATCAGATTGTATTTAAATAAGTAGGTATGTAACTTGTAGAATGACTTCTAGGTTACTAAAATTCCGGAAAATAAAATTTGACCCTATAACCACGAATATAACCCGGGTGGAGCAATAAAGAATCGAATTTAAAGCACACTTCACACAAACTAAAAAATCGAGAAAAACCAAGGAAAACATCGTGAGCGAATCCGAGGCATACATGAGCCAGAGCATACATGAGTCTATCAATGCGGCAAAGCCTTGTATTAGTACTTTTCTCAAATAATGCGCGGAAATTCAAACTGAATAAATTAATTATAAATGCCAGAATCAATGACGGACAGCGATAATTTTTCACGAGCCATTATATGCATTTGTTCCTTCTTCTACAAACAGCTCTATTTGCTAGCCAAATTGAAAGGAGCGTGGGCAAAAAACACCCAGCGCCGCCACAGTTCAAACCACTGTAGTTTTGTTGAAGACATCACTTCTCCCTCCCTCCCTCCCCATACATTTTTGCCCACGATCCTTTAAATAAAATCTTTTTTAGGTAACCTCCTCAGTTGCCATGTGTTAAAGTAAAAAGTTCGTTACATTTTTGAATAATACAGCAGATATGAGTTTTCATAGTAATTTATTTCACCGCTAAACACGACAGATATAGATTGTCATAGTAACATTGCCGGCCGCATCGTCACTTGTTTTTGACCAGTAGGTACAGCAATTTGGTGTATCTCGAAGAAGGTTGTCAAAATAATGCTCGAATTTCCAAGCATGTTTTAGAAAATTACCTTTTACTAATTATGACAAATGATTCATTCTCATTCTCATCATAAAATAATTCATTTTTTAGTAACTGCTAATGAACTAGGTCATCTTTCGGTTCAATTAATGTCCGTAACTTCATTTGCAGTTAGAATTATAGGCGTTGGAGCTGTGCCCAAATATCGGCGTAGGCTTTGTGACCCGCGCCATATTGGAAACTGGTGTCAATTGGAAATTGTGGTTAGTTACCCTCGTGTATAATTTTGAAGTTATTTTTGATTAGGAGAAGGTACACTTTATAAACTGGGTGTGAGCTAAGTTTCTCACCTAACTTCAGCTGATAGTTCAAATTTCGCGTAAGATCCTAGATGTGGACCTGTTTTTTGTTACGTACCTATCTCAAAAACAAATGACTCTGGACGATGCCAAGCAATCAGTAAGTTAACGAACAAAATATTTTATTTTTTTTGCGTTAAAACCATAACTGATCAAGTTTCATGCAGTAAGCAAGTAACATTCCGAGTACTATTACACATAAACTAATTCTCTCAATAATTTAGGCCTTGTATTATTATTTTATGTCACCATTTTTCAGACTTAAGCAAAAATCTATACTAACACCAGCTTATGACAGTACTTACGTGGCACTGAAAGCCAATAAAGTACTTCATTTTATTACTTAGGTATATGGAAAAATGGAGTTGCTTTTCGTATTTTATTCTTTGCTTTTAGTGCTAACAAATTTTCTCGGAATTCGTTCGTCAACCTCGACGAATTGAGCGAAATATTATGGAAAATAGACTTTCGATTAATAACTATATGTGAGTTTTGAGAAAGATAAACCTTTTTACACTGAATAATGTGAATATTTTAAAGGAAAGGCTTTAAAAGCATAAGTTATTAAAGAAAACGCCACAAGATTCGTACATCCTAAATACATCCACTTATTTAACCGCTCTGTATTTATCTTTCACATTCAGGTACCTAAGCCTGAAAAAACTTTTGACTTAAAAAAAAACAGATACCGTTGAATAAACACAACCGTTTCCACGAGAACTTATAAAAACTCCACAATGTTTTAAAACACAAACCTAAATATTCATATTCCCAAAGTAGGCCTTCTAAAAACTCCTAAAAGCAACGTAAAATTTATGAAAAAATAACAAGAGGCTTACACCAGTTTAAATAAGCACCGGACGGCTCCAACAATCCTTTAAATACAGTAACCCTTCGGTCGCGCCGTAAAAAAGATTCCGTACTAAAAAGTACAACGGGGTTCGTTGGACCTCTGCCATGCCGCCCGCTGTCTGTTTAGAATGGAAACAGTGAAATGGCGCAGATTCAACCCTTTTTGAAGCTAAAAAGATTGGATTGCATTCGCCTGATACTAACATTTATGTGGGTAAGACAATGCTCTTTGTGTACGACGCACAGACAAGTTATTGAGGTATTCATTTGAATTTGTGTGCGATGTAGAGCTGAATACAAATGGGCGTGTTTACTTATAAACACAATAGTAAACTTACTTGTTCCGAATCGTACAGACAACAATACGTTGCTTAATGCATGTAGTGCAACGCCTAGTCTATTAAAATATGAGTCAACAGACAAGAACACGAGTGTACACATTCATTCTAAGATCAAATCGAGTATAAAATCTCGGTATTAACAGTACATAATTTGGAGTAAAGCTGACAGCGTGTCTAATGTGTGACAGTATCGCGGAGATCCGAGCCGAAGTTACGCCCGAACCGTGTCGGGATGAACCGGGACCCCGGGAGGTCGAACCGGCCGCGGCGGGGGGTTACACAAATTAAATTACGAAAAACGGTCGAATCAATGTCTGGCGCTTACGTAGCGTACCGACAGACCGACAGACTGACAAATATACGGAATCAAATTGCTGTGAACGCGCGGTTTCGGGAAATTGCGTGTGTGTCGGTTTTATCGTGATTTGTTAAAGTTATAAAATAAAACAATGGACCCGACGATACGTGTTGCGAGATTCGATTTGTAAACCATCCGCGTTTGTAAATATCATCAAAATTCTGCTCTATTGAAATGTATCAATACTACATTGCAGAAAATCTACACAGAATATACTATAATAATTAATTTTATTTGAAGAATACTGGGCTTTTGGCTACTTTGTTTTAATGTGTGTATTTTATATTTATTTTTGAATGTGCGTTTTATTAGGGTTCCGTGGTCAACAAAGAACCCTTATATTTTCGCCATGTCTGTCTGTCTGTCTGTCCGTGGCTTAGCTCTTAGTACTAGAACGCTGTAATTTGGTATGGCACACCGACAAAGTGGTAAAAGAAAATCAAGAAAAAAATATTTTTTCCTTGTACTCTTCCCCTGCTCGTAAAGTGGTGATATTTTCTCGTCAATCCCATGTTGTGGGGTGTAATCGGAAAGGTCGTTCAAAAATATTGTGAGTTTGTGAAAACCATTTTTGGATTCAGGGATCCGTTTCTAAAATATTAGAATTAGAAGCTTCAAAGTGCAAATTGTTAGTCATGAGTGTCACCCCAATTATGGTGCCAGCTAAATAGCTTTTTTTCGATAAGTATCTGAAAAAATTAAATAAATCGTATAATAACAAATTAAAAGGAAAACTATCATAGCTTTGTTGGCTTTACAGGTTAACGAGTGATAATCGACCAACTTACATTTGCAGTTAATATTAATGGGAGAACATGTTTTTTTTTTAACTACAATGTTAAGTTTGTTTTTGGGATAAATTCATTCCAACCACACAGAACCCTTCATTGTGAAGGTTCCGACATGCACTTGGCCGTTTTTTGCTGAAATATTTTGACAAGCGTACCTAAATATATGGGCTAATATTAGAAAATCCTATCAATATAAGTTTTCAACATTTAAAATAAATAAAGTGAATCTCACTAATCATACTGAATCATAATCATAAACACAATCACTACGTATGATTATATGATACCCTTGATGGGTAACTTATGCGAAATTTCCACTCGAGATACGAACGGATCCAATCTCTTACAAGCTTCCCATCGTTTGTGAAATATAGGGTGCAGGAGCCCTGGGGCTACGGTATAAAATAATATCGGATATGAAGGGAAAATGGCTGATAAAGGCGCCGCGATCGACGATGCTATCGGGAACTGACAGTAGGCCGGGAGCTGGGAACTGTTTCTTTTTGCTTAATTATATTTACTATTTTCACTAATATAATAATATTGAAACAAAAAATAATGAAGTTATAATATGAGAGATTCTCTGTGTTTTTAAAAGATAAAGGTGAAAAAAAAAGACAAAGCAAGCTTTCAATGGGGTGTTATGAAAATCTTGACAACAAACCTATTGTATATAAGAAGTTTTGAATTTAAAATAAATAAGTGCGTGATTTTGTTGTAAGCAAGATTTTCAATTGCGACTTCCCATATTTTCTCCAAATATTAAACATCAGTCTCTTCCTTTTATCTTTACAATGAATAACAAAAAGACTTTTTATAATGCAACATGAAAGTGCTTACTTCACACATAATATATGGTGCATGTGAAGTTAGCGGAAAATGGTTTGCGCCATATATCGTTAAAACTCACTATATTATAGCAATAATGTACCAGACTTGAAGGTAACTATAGAACACAAGTGCTAGCTTGTCGTCCAATTCTCAGCACTTGACTTTTACACCTAAAAACAAGCATCTGAAGAACTATACATTTCCAACTCTCAAGTGCCAATAAAAACGGTACGTGTTATATTTCTGGAATATCTTCAACATCAAGTTTTATCCAGGTGTCAAAAACTTAAAAAATTAATCTAAAAGTTTCCATATAAATCCAAGTTTGAGTTAAAACCTAGATAAGAAATCTTAAATAGGCAAAAATAATTTTAAGAAAGCAATTTTGGAAGAAATTTTAAAAGTGCTATTTGGCTCTCGGCCTAAAACCGTTCTCCGTATGAGTAAGTTTTGTTCAAAACAAGGGGTGAAGCCGGGCGGCGCGTTATATCGCCGGAACATTCACTACTTGCCCCATTTATTTCGTTAAGATACAATAATTTTGCTCATTTTTCGTATCTCCGGTCTAGTGTACCTATTGCTTCTGTCTGTACAAGTTTTCTTGGACAAAGAAATAACTTCGGTCCGCCATGTTATAGTTTGAACCTATCTTTACAATGTCGCGAAGAATTTAATTTTTTATTATGTAATGAAACTCGTAAATGTCAACAAGAGATAAGGTTTAATTTATGAACTATGTCTTTATTTACAATAAAAAAGTACCTAGCCTGAGTTTTCAAGGCTAACCAAATTGGATCTCGCCACAATTTATGACGGAGTCAACATTTTTCATTTTGTCGTCTAAAATGTTATGAGCGTAATAAATTAGTAGAAACATGAGCATCGAAGGTCTTTACCAAATTGCAGCGTTCTATATAAAAATAAGACCTTTTCAACGGACAACGGAGTTAAGTATATACGGAATAAATTACTTTTGATGAAAAAGGTAGGTATTATCTTTAACGTTTTTCATTTGAAGCAAATAATAATATTATTTGAACGAATTTCTTTTGCATGGAACTGAAAATAGAACATAAAATACTGTGGCTAAAAGGAATTTGTAATAACAGTCATAATCAGGAATACGGATAAAATCCAATTTAACGTTTCTAAATAAATGGCATAATGATTATTTTATTTTAGATTTATTTATTAAACTGTACCTTACAACTATCATTACGTAGGTTTATACCTAATGGGATAGCGTGGTCTTAAAATTAACTTACTTACAATTTAAAACCATGGAAAATGTAAAAAGCTAGTAGTAGTCTAAGATCGCTAAATTTAAAAAACACAATGTATCAATCGTACTCTAATCTACACATATTATGGGCGTACCCAGGGGGGGGCAGGGGGTAAATCTCGCAGAACGTGTACGAACTCGCCTAATTAATAATCAAAGTGTAACCCGTTTACACTTTGATTAGTAATTAGGCGAGTTCATACCTTAAGTTCTGATTTTTTTAAAGGAGAATGCCATATTTTGGTACCAACAAAGCAGCTAGAGTGTCACAACCAAATGTATTTCATAAAATTACTCCTATTTTTTAAATCAGATATACGATTTTGTTATGAAAACGATTCCCGGCTTTCGGACACCAAAAATAAAAGTCTTTTTTTACTTTTGTGGTACGTATTTTCCGCTTATGTCACTGACATTACACTTCATTTCCGAATGTTGTTACTACGTTAAAAATATAGGTACCTATCTGTCAACGAACATTAAAATGAAGAAGATAATTGTACCAATTTGCCATTTAATATTAGGATACAATATATTTTTATGTGTGTCAAAAAACATCTTTAGGTCACGCGTTACATCGTAATAATTTATTTTTATTTTTTTGGAATACATTTGCATTTAACGAAAAGAGGACCTATTCAAAAAAGTAAAATGTCATTTGTATTGTGACGTATTGCAATAATTATTCTGTGGCGCCGTCATGGATGACGTTACTTTCTTACTTTCAATATTGGTTTTATCTGAACTATTTGAATAATAATTTACTTATTAATAAACGAAAACGGGGGTTCAGGTGCTTTTTCATAACGTAGTCTTTGTGTGATAATCCTTAGCGATGCCCCCAACTAGAGGAAGACATCGGCCAGCAAGTCTGCGTAGCCGATGTATCCTAAACTGTTCACTAGTAATGTTAGAACAATTTAGAATATATTAAGTACATAGAAAATATATCCGTGGATATGATCGTGTTTTAACATCATAGATTGTACCGACGCGACGCCTGTAAGTATTACCTCACCTAGTAGAAGCATGTATATTATAGTTAGCTTCTAAAGTACCTACCCACTTCCGGGACTATTCATTCAATTCAAGGATTAAAAAACAGTTTTTATGCTTTCAGATCAATCCTGGTAGTTCCTATTCATAATGCTACAAATGTTTCGCATTGATACAAGAAAAACTCCCTGAGATTCCGAACTGATACCTGAACTAACACTTGGTCACAATGTGGAGTGATGTGTGCTTCGGATGTGGACAGTCCATGCTACGTGTTGCAACAGTTGCAAGGCGTTCCCGAGTGCCACTCAATTGTCCTACCTATTGTTTTATTTGTACATTTCTTTTGTCTGTCCTGGTAGCGGTCGAGGTCATACTCGTTATGTAAATATGAATATATCTTAACTACGTTTTTCATTTTTGATATAAGTGTCTTATTAGTTACTAACAACATTATCACATTATTATTATTTACTAAAATGTGAAGTTCGAGAAGTGGGTGTAGGTACTATATAGTAAATACAACTCTGCCTAACTCTTCTGGGAAAACAGGACTGCTGTTATGTTAAGATTTCAAGATATTAGGAATCAAACACAGTACTAATTGATTACTTATTCAGACCACCAGCTGCACCTACTGCGAGTACCTACATGATTATTGATAAGTATTAATTATCATTATATAAAATACTGACAACAATAATTATTATCGACTATGATAATTATTGTATTGTATTGTATAATCATCCATCAGGAAACTAGTGCCAAATCAGGAATAAATATAGCGACCGATACTACCACCTTATTTGGCACCAACTTCACCATTTCGAGTCTGTCACTTTCTCGAACTTAACCTCAAAATATGAAGTAGGTAAATGGTAAATAAATACGAAATGCGGAAATCCATGTAAAAAATAGTTAACAATATAGGAAGAGCATTGAATTCTCCTCCAAATACACTAGGTTTGGTTGTGACAGCGGACTTTTTGGCTTGGTACAGGGTGCCATACATTTCAGGTCATTCTCCTTTAATTATTTTGGAATATAAATACATCACAGTTTTTTTTCCCAAAGAAGTAAGCAAGACTTTAGCAGACTGCTTATGCCCAAACATTATTCAGTCCACCTACTAAGCATGAAAATAATGACGGAATTTAAACAAAATCGATCGCTAAATTTGAATTTCAAATCTAGTTATGCAGGTAATAAAAAATACAACTATTTTTATGAAGTCGTAAAGTGCAGTCAGAGCTCCCGCGCTACAATCCGTGATGTCATATTTCAAGGGAAATGAAATACTTTTTATTGCAGAATTTCGCAGTAAAATGCTGGCAACACTGTACTGGCGAAATGTTACGGATGATTCATTATTTCATATGATTTTAAACAGAGTTATTAATTTTTGTAGGTACCTAGCTACACGATAGAATAAGATTAATCGTAGGTAAATTAATCCGGTCGATGAGTTCGATGCTTGGGGGAGGCCTATGTCCAGCAGTGGACGTCTTTCGGCTGAAATGAAGATGAAATATTGAATCACATCTAATCCGTATTTTTTAATACTGTATTTTTTGTTTTGGCTGGAGCAACTTGAGGCAAACTACTTTCCTAAGTCAAATCACTCGAATTAACTTAACTGACCGCCCCGTCCCGACGAAACCCGTCCATCAACCGCTCAAGGACCTTAATATAAATATCCTAAACCGTTTCATAATACACACTATTAACGTGGTTTAGGGGAAAAATCTCAAGTTCTCCCCTTTTCGCAATTTACCGTGAAGTTGGCCGATCGTGGCGGGGAGACGTTTATAGCCCGAGCCCTGCTTTATTGGACTATATATCCTGGGACCCTCAGCAAGCCCCTCGATTTTTACACCATATATAAAAAACATGTGTGATATTGGTTTAGTAACGTTTATACGACACACGACGTCCTCGCAGACATTTTTTGATGATGAAGTTTTTAGGCTTCGAAATGGGAAATATATGGCCTGTTTATTGGCGCAAAATGAAAACCTTGGTACCTACAAGATAATATAGGTACAGCTTTAATTTTCTTCGTAAAATTAGAAAAACCAAATTAATAGCAAACTAGGCTGTCATGACACATTTGCACTATTTCAATACAAATGCTTACTGAAATATTGTGAAACTAAACATCGAATCGTTGCGCCGTTACCTTTTTGATCTACATATTTTGGCTTCCCACTATTCCTACTCTGACATAAGCAGAATTTCTACGTTAAGTTCTACAAAACTTGCCTGTAGGTACTTCTTAGTACAGACTAATCCGTCCTATTTTTTTTAATATTATAAATTAATGCGAAAGTAACTCTGTCTATCTGTTACCTTTTCCCGTCTAAATCACTGAACAGATTGTTATGAAAGACAGATAGGTAGCCTTGAACCTGGAGAAGGACATAGGCTACATTTCATCCTGGATATTCGAATTAAAATGATAAAATACAAAATACACACAGACTAGGTATTATAATTATGTGTACATAAAAGATCAGAAAATAAAATGATTTCTTTCTTTCTTCCAGGATGGGAAATCATCAAATGACTTCTCCGCTATGGGCGGAGCGGGAGGGCGTGTCAGACTTTTACTGACTAAAACCCACCCGTGTTCCTTTAGTTGCCTGTTGCCAAGGTCCCGGTATCCCTTTCGGACTTCCCGCAACACTGGCAGGATAATTGTACAGCTAAAGTCTGCTCAAACCAATACACTTGCCCATACAATGTAGACTGCAGACTTGTGCTCCATACAGACTATAGTCTGCGGTGTTAGGTTCGACGTTGAGAGCGGAGGAGGTTTCTTGTTCATTTTCCTGCTAATAAATAAGACAAGCTCATGGGATTCCATATTAGTTATGAACATTGTTAATTATTGCTACATACGTACTTCATGTATTTCAATACTGATATCTCAAAGGATAGATTAATTAATAGGGTTTGTTATTTTGGATAATATCAGTTTACAATTTTCATATTAGTATTGGTATTCAATAAATTTTATACAACTCAGAATATAATTTAAGTGCTCAAATATACATAAAAATCCTTTCAAAATGGCGTAAATCCAAAT
Organism: Lithophane semibrunnea; assembly: GCA_947363905.1. NCBI lineage: Eukaryota > Metazoa > Arthropoda > Insecta > Lepidoptera > Noctuidae > Lithophane > Lithophane semibrunnea. The sequence goes on from OX376196.1 coordinate 631,199, forward strand.
CGTATCAAAAACTCTATTAAATCCCTATTTCTATAGCTAGGTACTTACGAAAACTACTACCAAAAGTAATCTTCAAAATAAAATATTATCGAGCACATTCAGGAACCCTTCTCACATCGAAAAAATTGTTCCTCGGGCTAAACAAGCTTCAGAGAATAGGCTATTTTACAGAATAGATGTTTATAGCCAATCCGTGCTTGATTTATAGACTATTGGCTGTTGTTATTTGAGCAGTAAATGATGGTGCTACTTTACTACGTATGTAATATTCGTTGAAGTAATACTTGGAGAGTGCTGTGTTAAATGAGACTAGGGTTTCTTAGGAAATAACTCATTTATTGGTTAGTAGATGGAATTAGAGTTTAATGTGATTAGTTTGTTTTCTTAGAAAAGTGTTATCGTGGTGTTGTCTAGACTTATTACGGACCTACTGGTATGGTTTTGATTAAGTTATTGGGATCTTGTAATTTATCTACTGAGAAAAGACAAATTAACGGAATTAAAAAAAACGCAAACGATAATTCATCGTGGAGCATCATGGTTTATTGTGATTGGATACAGATTAAATAATTATCAAAGGTAAGATGCGTATTAAGGTGAATATCTGAAAAGCCTGTGTGGGTTGGATTGAGCAATCTCATGAAACTTATCATAGAGACGTCATGTAAAGCCTAAAAAAATGTTATATACCCTAGCAAAATTTAATAATTTCATAAATGCTCCTAAATCTTCCATCACAACACATTATGAAGTAAAAGCCACGTAAAACAAACAGCATGTGTGGGTACAACCGGGTACAAGTGTACAACGGCAAGGGTATAAACATTCCGGCAAGGTTCGGTTCGGTTGGGCCGCAGGACTGTTGGGCACCATCGACCCGCGACACGTGCCGACAGCGTGACGGAAATTTAAACTGCTATATTGACGAGCATGTGGGGGTGGTGCAGAAGTATCAGGGGTTGGTTTTGACTTGTATGTTTTCTGCATTAAATCTGAGAAGGTATAGGATGAGTTGAGGAGGTCAGTGGTGTTGCTAATTAAGTATCTCATAGGAGCTTTATAGAATGCCATGGTTGAATAAATGAACTTGCTATTTATTATTTAAGTCTTGAAAAATTATGACCTAACTCAAGTAGTAGTAGTAATCTAGGGTTATGTTCACCACGCGTATCTATGTGTGTTTGGGATTATTTGAGGTGACTGAATCATCTAAGTCGCGCAATGGTTGTGAGAAAATATAAAAAACCTGAGTGCAGATTACTTGAAAACTGATCTAGGTTTGAAAAAGTTTCGGTCGGGTTTTATTTCTATTTTTGCTATTAATCAATAACATTTGCCCAAAGTGAACCTACTGTTTAAAACCCCTCGTATGGCGTATGCGGCAGTCATAATCGTTAGTGGTCCCGCCACAGACCTGCAGCCCGCGATACGTCGAAGGGAAATCTTTTCCCTTTTAATATTTATCCCTGAAAACGTTTCTTGAATATTTAACCAGACTATGTGGCTTATAAGACTGGTAAAAAAAGTATTTCTTCCTGATACCATACATCGTGATTCATGGGAGTCTTACTTAGGCATTACCTATCTACCATCCTATTCCTGAGCATTTTGTCTTGTTGTTGTTAGGTAAAAACCATGAGCCGTAATGAAGAGGGACCGTTTACGAAAGGAATGATGATTCTCAATCTAATTTTAATAATTATTAATTGAAGTACTTAATTAATTTTTCATTTTCATTTTGTCCCATCTCAACCCACTGATGCCACTGTTTAGTGACGTAGACGACAGTCATAATCGTTAGTGGTCGTACCACCGCTGCAGCCCGCGATACGTAGGAAGGAAGTTTTTAATGACGTCATCCGTTTGTGCCGAATGCTGCTACATCTCCGTCTTCCGTAGCAGCAGATAACCGCCTGTACGATGCTACTCGGATTTTATTTTATTGCATTATTAGTCTAGTAGCAGAGCGAGGGAACTGTGTACCAGTGTTCTACGGAAATTGAAAATAAGAAAAAAATTGCTGCACAAGTCGATCTATGTAGAAATTTATGGTTAGGTGTTTTAAACCTAAACCAAACAAAGGCCAAGTTTCTGCAAAATTCCTACAATTCCTCACGCTCTGCATGATGTTAGGCAAGCTTTTTACAAAATTCGTGAAGATCAGAGAAATATCCGGAAAATAGCTACTTCAATCAATGATATTTCTTGCGATCCGTGTACAGATGCAGATTAAACCACGCGTACATATTCTGTCGACTGCCCCGAGTCCGATTCGCTAGTCGAGCATCTAAGGAAATATACGCGTGAATAAACTATACCTACGTAGGGAAAGGAAATAAATTGAAATATCGGTAAAAATAAGAGAGTTTTCCTCTATTTCATCGGTTGTTAAGTCTCTTGACGTTGTAAATGATGGTAAAAGCTCGTAGTAAAGAATTAAATCAAAGACTCGATTAGGGTTTCAGAAAATGCTATAATTATGTCGTTAACTCTTTTGAAATTAATATATAACTGCCCGGTAAAGCAAATGAACGGTCACGTTAAGTACAAATGGGAGAAACTAACAATGATAAAGACAAATGTTATAATATTCCAAATACACACTTAAAAGAGTAATTGTCATAAAATTAACATTAATTTGTTAAACTAAAAACCACGCGATAAACAAACACATAACTTGTGCTCTAATCTCTTAAGCCGCTGCGACAATTTTGATAAACTCACCGCCAACTCACCACCGACTCACCTGCTTCATTTGATATTCTAAACCGTTTAATGTACACCATAAACTTCTAGAGACAGGCCATATCAATAAGATATTCATTCCGGTATATCAGTTATTTATGAAAACGATAATAACCTAAAAGCAATATCGATTTCGTATCGGTTTTGAATATCGATTTAACTGTCATCATGTCACCTACGCAAGAGTTCTTGGAAACCCTTTGTTTATTGAATATCAAATTATCAATATAACGTGATCATTGTATTAAGTTTCGAAATTGTTGTGAAATACCTACTTACTGTAACTAATAGAACTCAATAAAATTCAAAACATTATTTTCACTCAAGTCATTTATGAATGAGATGAGAAGAGCTGGCAAGACACTCGACGCTAAAATTATTTTACAATCAATTATACAAATCTTTGTAGGTAATTCTTGCAAATGAGACTACCATCCAGCTTGTTCTGGGAACTAGCTAAGGCGACAGATCGAAGAGGGTGATAATCAGCTAAGCTCACGGGGAGTAATCGTAACGTGAATTATACGATTTTAAATGTATGAAACTAAATGAATATTACAGTATGAGTAAACTCACACTCTAATATTTATTTAGTATTGAATGAATGATTTTATTACGGTTGCGCATATAAAACCAAAAATGCTACTGGTTAGTTGCATTTTCGATTAAAAAGTCGTTGGAATTTGCGACTTCATGCCCTAGCACGACATAGCTAGCTAGTACAAACTGGCATAGTTATTTTGAACCTGAGGCCATTGCATCAGTTTAAAAAAAAAAAAACTCAAAGCTTTTATTTCAATTAAACCATTTACAGGCACTTTTGAATTGTCAAGGAGTCGGTCAGTCAGAAATATGAAGCTAGATGCCCATTCCAAAGCGTAGAAGGTGCCTATGGAGAAGAACGGGTAAGAAACTCCACGGACACTCTTTTAAATAAACGAATTGTTACAAAAATTTGGCTACATCATTCATGTTAAAATTTAACATTGTGAATGTAGAAAGCACGTTTAAAGCGTCCGCAATTATAAAATAAAAACAAATTAAAATAAGCCATGACAGCTAAAAGATGACCAGTCCCAACTGATGACTGCTGTTCACAAACATGGATGGACGCATGGATCAGCACCATTCAACCATTTTGAAGGGAGCTAAATGATCCAATACACGCGCCAGTCTCTCCATCAACGAGACATCTGAGTGAGCATGACATACTCTCAGCCGCCAGGGGCATATTCAACCAATGAAAGACATATTACCCGATAAATGGTAGCTCTATATTACATAGTACTCACACATGTGCCATGCACATGATATATAATGATACTTCAAGAAAACAAAGAAGAAAATGCCACTAAGTATGGGCACAGTTCTTGGAACTATTGAAAGATAGGCATAAAAGCGACATGTCAAGTGTCACTAAAGTTTATATCTTCTGCCCCAGTCTAATAAACACCACATTACAACTATATCAGTCGCAGCTCAGCCCTGCTTTAGTTGCGGCTGTAAACTTTACGAGCGCTAGTGCTGCCCAAATAATGTTATTAAATAACCGTTATTTACCGGTATTAACCGCTATTTAACGTTAATAACTCAAACATGACAGTCAACTTTTGATGGACGTTTCATTAGTGGTTGGGGTTAATTGTTTTCGCTTAACACCTTTATTATAATAATATTATTTTCAGCAAACGTTTTAAATAATTGCGGTTGAGCTTAATTTGATTTACTTATTAGGCAATTTTATTATGATTGGGATATAATTTTGCAAGTTTTGGTTTTGTCCCGTATTTGGCGACTACATTTTATATGAATTATGTTTTTCCCAATATTTTTTTTCGTTTGATTGAGGAAACTTCATCTCGTTACAGAAAACCTATTTCTTTTTAGCAACGCGAGATAGTGTACACCGTTTCAAAATCTTTGTAAGTTAAAACGTACTTACATATTCTTTCAAATAACTCCTTTATATTTAGGTGAAACTAAACATACCGATTCGTTTATTAATAAAGGGTACCGATAATTTACCGCATAGGGTTGGACACCTTATGACTTCCGACCAGAACACGTCAAATGGCTACATGCCAATACACGGCCATGTAGCAGCAGCGCATTGTATCGGAAGTCCATCTCTTCATCAATAACCATTTGGACACCACACTGGTCGGGCATATCCAGGGAATATTCTAGAAGACTTATGGTGAGGCTAGTTGGCAAGTATAAAATGGTCGTTGATGGTATAGGATGGTCATTGATTGAACTATTGGAAAAGTTGGAACCAAGATTTTGAAGTGAAGCCAAGAGAATTAGTTTTGATATAGTACGAGGTCCTTAGAGCTCAAATGTTTTTAGATGGGGGATATATACGTGTTTGTCTGTATTTTCAGCAAAAAAGCAGGGCTCTACTTTTTTAAATATGTTTTTTTCGTGTTTCATAATACTGATTTGAATTTCTTACGTTATAAAAGACCCGCTCCTATCCTCTGAGAATAGTCTTTAAGAGTTACCTCACTTTTTTTTCATGGAATTCTTAGCTCTGAGGGATATTAATAAGTTTCCATCTCTAGATTTAATGGGGTACCAAGAAAGAGTAAGTTGCCTCTAGGTACGTCATGCCGAGGTGAAAAATCTTCTTAGGGAAGATATCTATTCATATAGCTCAAGAGAAAAAGAAGTCTGGTGCGAAATAAATAATTAGTTAATCAACCTTCGCCTTAGTGACAAATTCTGCAATAAAATATATAATAATTCTATTCGAAGTATCGCTGAGTAAGTAGAGCTGTCACACAATTGAACAAAGGCGCTCGCCAACTAGTTGCGACAAGATAACACTAGTAGTAAGCCCGCGGTCGGCTATGTACACAATTTGTACATAACTACATCTGCACATACGAAGATCCTCCCGAGGGTGAGAGCGCTGCAACAATATAGGTAATACTTGGATTAAACGCGCTGTCCCATGTCGGCGTCTGGATGCGAAGCTTTCTGTACGCGTTTAGATAGTACTTATAGCTAAACTGTTTCAATGTAAAATAAAAAGTATATTTTGTAGTTTTTTTAACAAGTATTTCCCTTTGATAAAAAAACAGTAATTTATAATCGAGGACTTTCGTATAGATTCGGAAGTTCCTATGAAGACTGCGAAGTGTGAGGGAAGGTTTGGTTCTAACCAATCAAAGTGGTGTAAGATTCTTCTGATAAGAATTTATCCGTTCGTTGGATCGTAGAATAATGCTCAGTGAGTAGTAAAAGCTACATGAAAGGATCGGATCGATTTAATCGTTTTATCGGCATCAGCTTTTGAGTGTAACGTTACACTGTGCTGCGTTCAGAACAGGGGAGATGTGCTTAAAAAAGGTGCATCTAGAAAAAACATTAAAATTTATGGCAGAGTGTAATAATGTAATGAACTAACGGAATACTTGCTATTTCTCTGTTTCTCATGAACATCTACAACAGAGTAACTCATCTTCCATCAGTTATAGAAAAAAAAACTAAAATCTTCAAACCCGTAGCTTCCCATCGCACAGCATCCCCAGCCACCCTGCACAAATTAACTCACAAGTTAAAATAGCATAACTTTGTGGAATTAGTATGCATTGTGGAGCGTTTGCTTTATCTAGAGAACAATGCACTTGTAACACTGTTCATATTATTATTTTGGGAGCTAGCTGCTGCGCCTGGGTCTGCTCGCGTAGTTTTGGTAACTTTGTTTAGGAATAGAGTAGAAACGTCGGCATTGGTGCCGATTCTCTTGTCACAAATTCTCTAAACTAAACTAAAAATCACTAAAATTTAGTTTATTCCTGTCAAACGACGATTTCCCATTCTGAAAATAGACTAAAGTGACATAACTTAACTATAATTTAGTTTGACAGCACTGAGTTTTAATTTAGTGAAAATGCTATTCTGAATTTAACGTTTTAACCAAATTTTTTGTTCTATATCTAAAATCCTCTAACTAACTCAGACTATTTTTAATCACGATTAAAAATGTGTGGAATAAAATTAGATGTCATGAACTAAAATTCAAACCAACACCTCTAATTCAGTTGCAAAACGGTACTGTATCTTTTTTTTATTTTCTTTTGCTTATATCTCGAAAATGGTGCGTCCTATCGCAAAAATAATGAAAATTTTGACCCCCCATGCAACCCGCAAACCTGTAACACTCAACATGTTGGTAATTTTTTTTTTGGTTCTTCCAAAAAGTGAAAAATTCCATATAAAAATACGTCAAGAAGGCCACATTGCGCGCCATTCCGGCTCAAAAAAAATCACGCGGTAGGCAAACAAGTAGGTACCAAGTGGAGTCGCGATTGTCAAATTCGATTTTAGTTGTGTCAAAATAATTTTTAAATTTAGAGATTTTTTTTGGCAGAATAGCCCTAAGATTCTCATAGTAAAAAGTAAGGAATTTTAGTGATAGTTTAGTTAGTTTAGTTCGGTGCACAAGAGAATCGGCACCATTGGCAAACAATGTTAGTGTGTACGAATTTTGTTGAGAGCTGATACTGAACTTTTACCTTTTTAGTATACTGTTAAGAATATTCGTTACAGAAACATTCTGTGTATATGAACAAGTCTTCCACATTAATTTCAAAGGCATATTTTTTTTTTTTAATTTTCGCAAAATCATCGCAATAACATGTATAGAACTTTTGTTGTGATGTGATTACGGGTTCTATAGTGTAATTAAATTAAATGTTCATTGGTTAGTTCACAATGAGTTTAATAAATGTACTATAACTAAACACGGTACAATAAGTAAGATTATGATAATTATAATTTGACGCACAAGTGATGCGATTAGTGGTTAGTGAACGTGTCCTACTTTGCTGACGGTTAGTGACCGAATACTGAACCCTGAGTTCGAACTAAGGGACGTGTGAGTCGTGTGACGTCATAGGTACTTGAGTTCACAAGTTCGTCTGCATGTGTGGGTTACATACCACTACATGTCCTCCCCCCTTTGATAAAACAATAATAATGACTATCAAAATAACAATGAGTAAGGTTCAAAAATAATTGTAAAGACATTGCAAATACTTAATATAAACATGCGGTGTAAAAGTGTTTAACTATACTTAACTTTTAAATTATACAATAAGACCTTACGCTAACAAGAGGCATTTAAAATGTATATAAAAACAAAACCACACTTATGAATGCTTAAACTAAAGACACATTTGGGTAAAAAATTAAAATACATTGGTCATAAATTAGGTTACAAAAAGTTTTAAACTTATGAGTTAACTTAAACATTTCTACAAGTGGTATAAGTATGAATAAATACGTTATAAGTTGACATATTAGTGTGAGAACGTTCCATAATTGTTTGTTAAGTTGGTCTATTTTAAAACACACAACACTTCACTGCACTTTAAATTTCACATTGATTTATTTATTACCTTGGGTCTGGCGATAAAAAAATGTTTTAAATGTCAAATCTCAGTCTTTTTTACGACGCGACCCGATCTTGTTGTGACAAATGGCTCAGTTTTGTCAAGTGGGGTCGTTTGGGTCCCAACCGGTGTTATGGTTGTGGTTTCAGGCGAAACAAAAGTTGTAACATAAGCAGGTTTTAGACGATCGAGAGAAATAGTGACTTTTCGAGAACCTACTTGAACGACATAATGTTTATCGCTTCGTTTGACGATTTTATAGGGACCTTCATACGGCGGTGTTAACGAGCGTTTAACTTCGTTTTTAACGAAAACGTAGTCCGATCTTGTTAAATCTTTATGTACGAAAATGATTCTGTTATTAGCTTGATTCCTTGTGGTCGGTTGAAGGTTCGCTAATGTTTCCATGAGTTTGCAGGTATAATCGGTGTTGTTGATGTTTGCTTCGGTGGGAACAAAAAAATCTCCCGGTAGACGCATAGATTTACCGTAGGTCATTTGAGCGGGGCTGTATCCTGAGTCTTCTTTAATTGTATTGCGCATTCCTAATAACACGATAGGTAATTGTTGTGCCCATTGACTGTTACCATCGCAACGTGCCATGATGGAAGCTTTTAGCGTTCGGTGCATCCTTTCGACGTGTCCATTCGCTTTTGGATTGTACGCTGTTGTCCTAATCTTTTCTATTCCAAGTAGTTTGGTCAGCTGTGTGAAAAGGTGGGATTCGAATTGACGACCTTGATCCGAAGTTATTCTTCCAGGGCAACCAAAACGTGCTATCCAATGCTCGAGCAGAGCTTTCGCGACGGTTTCAGCGCTTATATCCTTTACAGGAACGACTTCGGGCCATTTTGTATGACGATCAATCATTGTGACACAGTATGTATATCCATCGGAAGGTGGTAATGGTCCAATAATATCTATATGAACATGCTCGAAACGGTCTGACCTTTCGAACTCTCCTAGAGGTGTAATTGTATGTCTTTGCACTTTACATTTCTGGCATTGTATGCAACTTCTTACAAAGTTTGCTACGTCAGTATTCATGTTAGGCCAAAAATAGCGCTTGGCGATAAGGCGACGCGTAGCGGCTACCCCAGGGTGGTTAAGTGCATGGACACTTGAAATCGCTTTTTCTCGAAATTCCGACGGTAAATAAAGTCGTGCTGTTGAAGTTGATGTTTCGAATGTAAGCTCATGATTTGAATATGGCATGCGGAACAATTTAAATTCCAGATTAGGTTTTTGTTTTAACATGGTTAATTGCGTATCTTCGATTTGGCTTTTATATAATTGTTCATAATCGAAAATATCATGTACATAAATCTCTTCTATTCTTGAAAGAGCATCTGCGGCGTTATTGAGCTCGCCTTGAACGTACTCAATTTTGTTGCAAAATTGAGAAATAAAATCCAATTGACGAAGACGTCTTGGTGGATCTGATTTAGATTCTTTCTTCGATAATGCGAATATTAACGGTTTGTGATCGGTTAACACCGTGAGATCACGCCCTTCAATCATATACCGAAAGTGTTTTATTGCCATGTAAATAGCCAATAATTCCCTGTCGTAGGTACTGTATTTTGTTTGGGCGCTACTTAGTTTTTTGGAATAAAATCCTAGTGGTTCTAACCGTTCGTTGACTAGTTGATGCAGTGCTGCGCCGACGCAGGTATTCGCTGCGTCGGTCATTAATATTAGTTTCGATGACGGGTCTGGATGCACGAGGGTGACGGCATCACTTACATGATGTTTGCACTGATTAAATGCGTTGATTGCTTCTTCGGTCCAAGCGATTTTTGTCTTGTCTTTTTTCTTAGCATTGTGCAAATATTTGTCTAAAATAGTTTGAGTGTTGGCTGCTTTAGGAATGCTCATTCGGTAAAAATTTATAAGACCGAGGAAGCGCCTCAGTTCTTCGATGGTTTCGGGTTGTGGATAGTTTATGATTGACTTGACCTTTTCATCGTCCGGCCGTATGCCATCACAGCTAACGCGGTAACCGAGAAATGTAAGTTCGGATTTTCCGAATTCGCATTTAGACGTATTGATTGTGACGCCAAATTCATTAAGTCGCTTGTACACCTCTTTGAGATCGTGAATGTGACACTCTTCTGATTCTGATGCGATAAGTATATCATCTAGGTAACAGAATGTATTGCGAGTATTTTTCAAAACTTCATTGATAAATCTTTGAAACGTTTGCGCAGCGTTTCTCAGATTGAAGCTCATTTTTGTAAACTCGAACAGACCAAATGGAGTTATTATTGCGGTTTTCGGTATGTCCTCAGGTGCAACACTTATGTTATGGTAAGCACGTCGAATATCAATTTTAGATAGTACCTTTTTATTTTTGAGGATGTATGTGAAATCCGTTAAACGAGGAATCGGGTAGCGATCGGGCTCGGTGATTGCGTTTAAACGACGATAATCTCCGCACGGGCGTAATTCACCGTTTTTCTTTTGAACGACGTGTAAAGCGTTTGCCCATGGGCTGGCTGACGGCCTGCATATTCCTAGCTCTACCATGCGTTGAAATTCATCCTTCGCCGCTTTGTATTTTGCAGCGTTAAGTGGACATGCTTTTTCGTAAACGGGTGGGCCACGGGTACAAATATGATGCATGGCATTGTGTTTGGGTGGATCCTTGTAACACTCGCTCATAGTGATGTCTGGAAACTCTTTTAAAATGCGGTGACATTTATTATCCGAGTCGATGACCTTAATAGTAGGAATATTTGAGGCATCTTCTACGTTGGCGTTCCTAGAGAGCAGAGTGACTTTGTCAATTAACTTTTTTGAGTGAAGATCCACAAGCAATTGATGTTTGGCTAGGAAATCTGCCCCTATAATGGACCGCTGTACATCGGCCAGGACAAATTCCCAGGTAAAAGCTCGACGTAAGCCAAGATCTAAAGTCATTTTCTGAGACCCATATGTTTTGATTGTTGTACCATTGGCAGCAAATAACGTAAAATCAGCTGGTTGACGATTCGCGTTTTTGTAGGCAATAACTGAAATATCAGCGCCGGTGTCTATGAGAAAATGTGTACCACTTTTCCAGTCGGTGACGCTCAAGCGATGAGTTCCTTCGACACCTACGCTCGCCACAGCAGGTGTCGGTTTTAGTTTAACGCTTTTTTGACGCATTGTTGGTCGCCGCATTTCTTGGCGTTATCTCCATAAATATAGTGGTAGAAACACTTGAAATCTTTGTCTCCCGGTTGCGCTGTTTGACGCCTGTATTTATTTTGATTATCAAAATACCGAGAGCGTGATCGTGACCGCGATCGCGTCTGATAATTGCCACGACTCCTATTATTACTTTGACGCGTGATTTGTAAATCATTAATTTTAGTGTTTAACGCGGCAATTTCTTGATGCAATTTAATAAATTGTTGGTCCTTTGGTTGTTTGGAGATAGCGACAGGATTTAGTGTACAGACTTCGGATGGCCGTGAAGTTTCCATTATTTTATCAGCTATTGCTGCGACATTGTCTAATGTAACATCGCAAACAGTGACTACTGCGCGGACTGTTTGAGGCAGGCGATCTAACCACAAAATTTTGATAGTGTCCTCGGGAATTTTGTTTCTTCCGAGCTCGCGCATTTTACGTAAGAGTTGAGTGGGTCGTTGATCCCCTAACTCGACTTTCGTAAGCAACGTGTGTAGCTGTTTGGACTCAGACTCTTCATATGCCGAAATTAACCTGACTTTTAAAGTTTCATATTTATTGTGCTCAGGCGGGTTCTCGAGAATGTCGCTAATTTGACCCAATTCGTCTCGACCTAACTTAGCTATAACTAATTGATATTTACTTAAGTCACCTGCTTTTTGTGCACCGATTATGGCCTCAAACTGGTGGAACCATAGTCGCGGGCGCGCTGACCAGAAGTCGGCGATGCGGGAGATGATGGTGATTGCCCCCGTCTCTGGCGGCTGGTGCTGTTCTACGATGTAACTCGGAGCAGCTTGCTGAGGTGCGTAGACGTTGTCAGGTGCGGCGCCAGCCGTGGCGGCAGCAGCAGTGTTAGGGTTGGTCATCTCGGAGTTTCGTAAAATACTTCACAGTAAACACTTAAGAGAGTCTAAGTCTGTATTTACGCAATTGCACTCGCGGGTTATAGTACAGTATGGAACCGTATTTTTTAAATCACGTCGAGTATCAAATCACGTCGGGTATCAAATCACGTCGGGGTCACCAATATAGAACTTTTGTTGTGATGTGATTACGGGTTCTATAGTGTAATTAAATTAAATGTTCATTGGTTAGTTCACAATGAGTTTAATAAATGTACTATAACTAAACACGGTACAATAAGTAAGATTATGATAATTATAATTTGACGCACAAGTGATGCGATTAGTGGTTAGTGAACGTGTCCTACTTTGCTGACGGTTAGTGACCGAATACTGAACCCTGAGTTCGAACTAAGGGACGTGTGAGTCGTGTGACGTCATAGGTACTTGAGTTCACAAGTTCGTCTGCATGTGTGGGTTACATACCACTACACATGCATTAAAAAAAAAATATCATCATAAACATGGGATTCTGTGAGTTTACAAAATTCAGCTGAAAAGATTTTTCTCGCTAATAAATCAATAGGTACTTAGTGAAACTGCAAAAATGACCTTGACAGATAATTTCTGTGGTGTTATGGTAAAAGGGGATAAGTCATAAATATTGAAAAATGAGTTATTTTCATAATTCGATACTAAACATTAATATCTTTTAAGGTAAAAAGGAGATGAGTCGATATTTAAATTACAATTTCGTAAAACTCAAATTGCAAAACAAGTCTAGTCAGAAACAACAAAATACTAAAAAATCAAAAAGAGTTAAGTTTACTCATCTCATCATTGTGTACGTAAGTTTTTTTTATTGTGATATGCATAATGAGATAAGTCGACTCGTTTATAAATGCGAGTCGTCGTATTTCGTCAGTTGCATTTCGCGCGTGAAGTTGACGTGATTTGATCTACGTAAAATAATCATATTATTGTGTTTATAGTGTTTATGAGTGTTGAAATTCTTAGAAATGAACAGAATTAATAAGATAATATCATTGGCTCTAAATGAAAGTCCTACTGAACGTAAATAAGATTGTTTTATTACAATTTTTACCCAATGGATACATAATGCATCAGGCGAACCTAAACTAAGTAGTACGGATCATATTTACAACTTAAAAGTAAATGGCACTATGATTGAAGTTTGTAATGACTGTTTTTCGAAAACATTTGGAGTTTTTAATAAATCTGTCGAGGTAGTAATAAAGAAAAAATCTAATAGAGTATCAGGAGTTTCAAGCCCTGTTATACGTGGTTCATATAATTATGCCTCCAAATAAAATAGGGGATGAAGCCATGCAGATTATAAAAAAAAACATATAAGTTCATATTCGTTATACGAATCGCATTATAGCCGAAGTCATAGGTACTAACAACAGAATCTCAATCTGAAGATCGACCCCCTCTATGGTTCCTCTGTACTCTAATCTAATACAGATAATGATTGTAATCTATTTCGCATAGGCGTACTTTATAATCTACAAAAGCAGTAAGAGTATTCTTAAATACTATATTTTTATTGACTCTGACTTTGTATTGAATGAATTCCTACAACTTCAGCATTCTCTGAGAGAGTCTAACCTATCCCAGATGGGGTGTTAAAATGTTTGAGCTCGATTCGCTCGCTCTTGTATCCTACATTCTATTAGTTGTCAAAATGTTCTGCATAAGTTGATAAACTTACTTCTATTTCTTTAAGAACGGTCAAAGCGAAAGAATACCTAATTTTTTCGAAGCGGGATGCTAAATATTTCAGCCTCGCTTCGCTCGCTCTTGCATCCTTTATTCTCTATAGTAGCCTCGTTATGGTAAAGGTTAAAGATGTCCCTGTTTTTGGCAATGGTTGCAAAGTATTGTGGGAAGAGAGAAACCGGTCTTTATTGAAATAGATAATAACTAATCTCTTCATCGATTTTAATTCTGACTTAGAATGTCTAAGATCGTAATTTTTCTTTTCATAAATGAGTTGCCGCAAAAACTACAAGAAGAAATGCTGTTTTAAAAAGTTGAAAAACTTAGTTGACAGTAGTTGCCATGACTTCTATAATAAATTAAAAACTAATACTAACACAAGTGACATAGATTCCGATATTGAAGAGTTCAACGATGTTTAAGTTCCTAGTAATTTTTCTGACGGCAAATATCCTATTTAACTGTCCTAATATTTATATATTAATTTATAATAAATAATATTTCCAAATTCTATTTAAAAAACTATGAATAATAAATAAAACAAGAAATTAAATTAATATTGCATAGAGATAAGTCAATAATATGAATATAATATTTTTGTTTCTGTTAAAGAAAAATGAGATATGTCAATTATTTTAATTAATAACAAATAAAAATATATTTTCAAATTACGATAAACAAGAGGTAATATTGTTAAAAGAAAATAATAACAAATTTGTAGTGTGTATCTTTTATATTCTTTATTAAATATCTTTATCTTTTGAAACCAAAGAGCATTTTTTTCAATCGCTCCTGGTGAAAAGTTGTGTTTATTGACTTATCCCCATTTACTTTAACACCACAGATTTTATCGTCATGTCAATACTATTCAATCTGTTTTCTCTCGTTTTAGAACCAAAAGTTTTTCACTTACTCACTAGAAGAAAAGTCACAGACTTCCCAGTATTTTTTGTGAGTTGAGCACAAAAAGATGGTCAACCTCACAAAATAAACCCAAGCACTGAAAAAAGTGCTAACAGAGGGCGCTTCAATAAAACTTTATACTGCTTTTTTTAGGGTTCCGTACCCAAAGGGTAAAACGGGACCCTATTACTAAGGCTCCGCTGTCTGTCTGTCTGTCCGTCCGTCCGTCTGTCACCAGGCTGTATCTCATGAACCGTGATAGCTAGACAGTTGAAATTTTCACAGATGATGTATATCAGTTGCCGCTATAATAACAAATACTAAAAACAAAAATAAAATAAATATTTAAGGGGGCTCCCATACAACAAACGTGATTTTTTTTGCACGTTTTTGCTCGATATTGAAAATGACAACAGATAGACGCTTGAAATATTCACAGAATATTTAGTTACATATTCACTTTAAAAATAAATAATTAAATTAAAATAAAACAAATATTTAAGGGGGGCTCCCATACAACAAACGTGATTTTTTTGCCGTTTTTATAGATAATGGTACGGAACCCTTCGTGCGTGAGTCCGACTCGCACTTGGCCGGTTTTATCTTTTTTTAGTCCTTGAAGAGACCTCTGAAGAGTGTTACTTGTGCTAGTAATCACCCTATCTGCGAGACTACTATAGTTTTATGATCGGCTATTGTTCCTAATGCCCTTTCATAAAATTGTATGACATGATGAATGGAGCGATCTGTCTGTGTGCAAATATTATCTTACTTCGTAGTTGTAAAGCTAAGTGTAGATGAATAGAAAATTTGTGAAAAAGGATTCCTAAAAGTTATGTGAATCGTGCAGAATTGTTGTTTACCAAAGAAACGTAGTTTTGGTATAGAATTAGCAAACATTTAGCTACTCGACACGGACATAACACAACAACAACCATCACAAAGTAGTAATATAGCAAGCGGAGATTAGATGTAAGGTTGTGCTTAGCTTCGCATAGTGCGTTTGAACATATGACTAATAACTTCAGAGCAACACAAAATAATGAACTCTCTCATTCTGTCTGCTTTATTACTCTCGGTGTCCTCATAACTCTTATGTCACAGTGTGATTTAAGCCCGACTTATTTCATCCGAACCCATGACTACACCAACTTTTACGACTCACTTCCCGCTGCACCGCGATATTCTGATTTTTACAATTCATGTATCACAAGCTTTACAACCGAAACTCAGAATAGCGCAAAACTAAGCAACCTCTTAGAAACATCACTGAACTAATTTTAAACCTAATTTACTTGAGTATAAGGTGGATATTTGTATATTTTCTTGAAATTTAATTTAAAACTGCGGTGTGCACTTATATCTCGAGGGATTTAGCGTCAAATTGGATTGCTTTTCTACAAGTTGTGCATTTGCATAAGGACAAAAGATGTTAACGCCATTGGTCGGGTGTATTTGTACGTTGCAGAACAGACATTGGATATATCTTGAATATTTGGATCATTATGAGTGTGCAGTTTTTAATTAAGTAGCCAAATAACAACACTCTGCAATATTCTTTGTAATAAAAGCTCCACAAAACAGCTGGATACATTTGTATCTCATGTGGTCAGTACAAAATGTTGAACAGTGGTTATTTTAAACATTTTTAAAACTAAAGCAAAAATTTCATTTTGTACTAGCACGTTCACAAAAACATTTGGAAAATGTTTCGCAAATTATCAAAGTGGAAAATCTGCATCTGCATTTTTATCGCGAAAATCCTCTTAAAAACGTTCAAAACATTCCGACATTTTAAAACGGTTTAAGAGCTAAGCTTTAAATAATATCAGTATGTACTCCTGCAATGAAAAATAAATTATAATTGCGTGAAATTAGAGCTCATTTTGGTTTGGAAATAAAAGTATTTACAAGGAAAGCAATGCATGTTGCGCTGAATGAAATATTGAAAATTCCGCGGGACGTGTGTGCAAAACCACTGAAATTCGTTTTACAGCTATTTTGGTCCTTACGATCCAGTAAATAAGGACCATTTTTGTGGTACTAAATGTATTATAAAATATGTTTTGTACGTGTTTCTGCGACTGGCTTTGACACTTGTCGCGATGTTATTCAGTCTTCGCTCTAAAGACCTTCCACATGCAATGTTTGTCCCGTCTCTATACAATCACAGAATGTTTATTACTTCTACCTAATCCATTAAATATATTAGATACCTATCTTAAACAAGATTTTAGTTTTACTTAAAGATCGAAAAACTTTTCTTCAAGTATTTTTATTTTTCGGAGTTCTAAAAAAAGTAGAAGTAACATAAATCTACAGAATGATTTCTAGGTACTCAAACATATCAGTCTTTTCCCTAATTGTATAATATCTGTGCTAATTGCAAATAAGACTAAAACTCACTGTAGGTTGTGCATCAATCTTATTACTGTTTCAAATTACTAACTTACGACAAACAAACGAGTGAAGTTTTCTTTCCTCCCTGCAGGAAATCCCTAAGGCAACTTATATTCACGCCTCATAACTTCTACTACAAACCGCAGCGACTTAAACGTATCATGTGGCAGAGTCTTTAGATTGAAAAATATTAGAGTACGCCATGACACCTACTGTCATATTAGTGGCACGTTGGTAAACGTTAACAAATTGCATGTTTAATGTGATTTGTAAGCGACAGAAGCGCAGTAACGCGCGTACATTGCTGCTTTTCGTTGATAAATGGTATTACATTGCGTTATTAATGTCGACGTGTAGCTGCAATTTGCGTATTTGTCGCGAGCGTTTGACTTAAATCTGCGATTATTTGGAATTCTTCTGTAATACCGTGTTTGGAATTTCTAGGATTTTAATTAATAACTTTGACATTTACGAAGGAGTGTAATTCCTCATTCCAAAATAACGAGGTTAGATTATTAAAATCACTCGCGTAGGAACTACAAAACTCCAAGTTGTACCTACTACATACCTATTAAAAATTTGCTCGTAAATATGTACATGACCAACCTGTACCTAATGAGCTGATTTCTCGCCGATGTTTTTAGAAAACTGAAAGACTGGTAAATCAATAAATATATTGTCACAAAATAAACAATGGAAGACACACTGCAAATCATGACCATTCTACTAGGAATACGTTTATGAGTTTTCTACTGACAGGAGAAAGCAACATGTAATGTTCAGTCAAACTCCGCTCCGCAAAATTACTTCTTCTTTCGAAAAATCTAATCAAATAACATTTCAGTCATGTAGCAATAAATCTAAACATTTTCCAGAAAACTTTGTTGCGGAAAAATATCAAGTGAACGTTTTCAAAGGCATCCCCCGCGAGGCGCGACTCTGTATACCGGAGTCAATTTATTTCTTAAATAAAACTTTCCACGCGCGAATATCGGGACACAAGTTTAGTTGCGTGGGTTTTATACATACTTTAGTTTATATAATATGTTAAGTTGGGTTTCACACTGGGTGGAAAAGTCGTAGCGTGTTTAGTTTTTATAGGAAGTTTCGACAAAACTTTTTCTTCATCTTAAATGTGGTGCTGATAAGACGGAAACGTTACGTAATTTACTGAAAACTATTCTATTTTTTCGGAACGAAAAGGAAATCGCTGCAGTGTTTCCCTGTCTTTTTGATTTTCCTGAAGTATATTCGACGTAATGGAAGTGTAGCTCATAGATTCAGTGTGGTAAGCTGATAACAAAAAAGACCATTATAAGGTCTTTGATGATGATGATGATTTATTTCTGTAAACAAGTATCTTTCGCGAGGAATTGAATAAGCTTTATGTCAATATTTAGAACAGTGTGTGCTTAGATAACGGTCGCGTTGGATACTCCCAGTGCGTAAACTACATACGGCTAGTCTCTTGCGAGTTTAAGCTAAGTGTATGGAGATTGTGTAACCGAAGCGGCCGCCGTCTACAACGTTCACGTACTACACAACTGGACCTAATACAGTACAGTGTTGTTTTGTTGTGTTTTAAGAATTAATCGTAATAACTACAAACTAAGAAACGATTTTGAATTAACTACCAATTCCAGTATTTTTAAGAACGTTCACAACATTCTGATATCAGTCTCAATCTGTCGTACCTGTAATGTCTCTAAATTGTTAACAAGTTTTTGTCATGTTTCTTCACTCACGTCGCTGAGAAGAGTTTTGAGACTAGAGTTTGAATGTTTTTAACTAAGGGAATTTTATTGGCCTTCTGATAGTGCCATATAAAATTTATTCAAAACTATCAAAGCAAGTCTCTCCGTAGTCTCTACGTAAATCAAGCTATATTATTAAGCTTAAGCATCGTTCTAGAATACGGGACCAATCTCTGAAGCAGTGTAGTAGTTTTGTAACACAATATCAAAATCGTGTATCACAAATATGAAGACACATTGATCGTGTACACGCATGATATACAACCGTTTTCATTAACCCTCACAAGGATAGAATAACATATTCATCTTGAAACATAATATACATCTTCAACTACAAATTTACAATCCCTTACTATTATAAATCATGAAAGGGAACATCTAACATAGCACTTTACACTAGCTACTGATGACTCATAATATTAAACATATTTATGTTCTACCCTTTTAGCGAAAAAGCATTATCTTTATAATTAATAATACATATTTTATAAATTAGTTGCTTGTCGTGTCTCTGTATGACTGCGTTGTAAAATTTTATTCCAGAAGGTTTCGACATAAGAGTTAATAAAACTTCTAAAAAAATGTGTATATTTATACAATATATTATATTAGAACCAGACCAGAACGACCAATGTATGAAAGTAAACGAGGCAAAAGGAGTATGCAAGGATCGTAGCAGGTGGCGTTCTGTATTTTCTGCCTACCCCCATGGGAAAAAGGCAAGTTTATGTATGTGTGTTTATATCAACATGAAACATACAAATAATAAAGAAATCTCCATGTTTTGCCAAGTCGTAAAAACCGTGCGAAGCAGGGACGGGTCGCTAGTATATTCATATAAAATTGAGTCGTAAAAAGCAGTTCTCAGATCGACAAATCATTGGGCCGCTGGCTCATTACTCTCAAGTTGACAGACGAATTTATAAGAGCGGCCATCTTGTGTACACATCTCATTTGTCAGAGCGTCTCGTAAATCCTTCCAGTGTATCGCAGCTCGAGCCGAAGCTGCTGTGCTGATGTTTTTGAAGTCTGTTTTGCTGTGTTAATGGATCATTAGGTTGATATTAAAATAGGGTGGATGACCGTGATGTTTCTTGAAAGTAACTGCATCATTCATGCTAAGAATAACTAGGTACTTTCACCAAATTATCTATAGTTATAGTATCGTGATACTTAGGCTAAAATTATGACACCTGTGAGGTTATATATTGGCTCTCTCCTATGCCATACCCGAAAAGCTTAACATAAGTTTTAACAAGATTCAATAAATTAAAGATGACCTATCACCTTCACCTAATAGAAATAATAATGTTTTTGACTTGAATATTTATTAGACTCATAAATTCAAGCATTAGGATAACTTGCTAATATTATGTTCATAACTTTGTTCGTAAACAAACATTTTCTGATTAAAATCAATTCACGAGCTTGTTAACGTATAATTCAAACATCAAACATACACACCCAAATATCAAACAAACAGTAATTAACATATTTTTACAAAATCAAACGTCGGGTTAAATAAATTATTCGCTCGTTTACTTTATAACTTGTCTGTACAAATAGCCCCGGGTAAACTCGAGCACACGGGTTGTACCCGGGTTGGGTTGCACCCGGTTAACCGTAACCGGACCCTAAACACGGTTCTTTGTTGGTATAAATTTATTGAGTACCTACCTACATAATTTTATGCGCACTGGTTTCCTAGGGTTAATTTTTCGGTTTTTATAAACCGGATATGAAATGGATTGAAATAAATTGAAACGTACCTATTGTGTTTTGCCGATAAAATACGTTTAACCATAATGCACACCAGTTTTTCAACGTAGGTAGGTAGGTAGTTGAATTTTGAAATAATATTCATTTTATAATTTAGAACCAGGAATACTGGATCATTTTATAATTTAGAATCGGAGAAAATGACGTTACCTAAGTAAATGAGAAATATCTACCTTAGTACAGTTCATAAAACTATAATCACTGGAGAAAAGACGTATTTTGTTCAATACTTTCAACATCAAACCTTTCGACAACAATAAAATAAATTACCCAGAACTTAATATCAATCAATAAAAACGCGAAAATATAATAGAAATAAATGTCCTCTCCAACGAGAATTGTTTAGACAAAACACTTAACTGATATTACGAAAGTAATGCAATAAAGAGACGTGCCTAGTATAACGCCCCATGTAACAATTATGGACGTCTCCCTCGCGTTGTAAGTATATTAGAAGGAATAACAGTTATGGAGAGAACTGGAAGTTTCGATGCAAGTATTCCATGGAGTGTACTGGGTAACAAGAGGACGCGGGTAGGTAGGCAATCTGTCTGTCAAAATAACAGGCCTCTGGTAAACTTAGATTTGTCGAGGAAATCTTAGAATCGCAAGAAAATTGGGATAAAAAATTAAAATGCGGGTTGGTACATGTCATGTCTTCGAATTTTTGGTTTTAGGACGGTTCCCTCACGATGTTTTCCTTCACCGTTTTGAAAAGAATTGCATCTGGAACTTTCGATTTCATTTTTCTAAGTCTTTTATAAGAAAGAACCACTATTAACACAAAAAAACTTAAAAACAATTAACGTTTCGTTCAATGCCCGAACACAAGAAGTACACAAGAACAAAATGACACTGACGTTTGAGGCGGGTGCGCGCGCGTGGCTTTTCTGTCAACCTTTTTAGGGATTTCGTTTTGTTTTTGTGATCCATACTAAGTATAATTATTTATATCTACCAGCACCACCAATAATTATTAAAAGTAGCCGCAAAAAACAAAACTAGTAAAACTACTAAAGCAATTTCGGTTTAAATTTTCGGTTTAAATAGTTTAAAGTAAATGAACATGATTGTAAAATTTATTTGGATTAACAAATACAGATAATATCTGTACAACCGGAATCATTTAGTTTGGTACCCATTCGTTTGCAATTTAATCGGTGTTGAAATAATTATCGTAACTTAAATTACTGTTGCGTTCCAAAACAGTTTAATGTTTGCAGTTGCCACCTGGTCTGGTAATAAACTAGCTATATTAAATTCTATCTGTATTAATTATCAATTAAATGGTTTTAACATTTCATAATTTTGCCAATAACATATCATTTGAACGACTTACTGAAATGTTTTATCTAGTTGAAGACATTTGTGTAAATAATTATTGGTATTTCAACACGAGAATTATTCAACTTATCTTAACAGTTGTGAGTTCGCTTCAGTGCGCTTTCTGAAGTCGAAGCCCTATTCCGTAGCTCGTCGGAACTCGCGAAGGCTTCTTTAATTCCGGTCCATGGCGCCTCAGATAAGAAGTAGATCGAAGTAACTTTCCGATGCGAGAACTTCAAACAATTAAGCCTTTATTTCGCGCTTCCAACAATGAGAAGTAATTAGCGGAGTGCTTGACGATTCCGGCATTTTTAACAAACGGAACTTTTCAAAATGCCCTCCTATTGTTCGTAAATTTCCATCAAACTCCACGCTGACCCCGGGGAATCTTATTAACGGAGCGACGCTTCAATGTTTTATTGAACCTATTGAATCTATTGCACGGAGGCTCAACGGAAACAACCAATATGCCGTAGATAACAAATCTTTGGAGCAATTTAAAGGGCCATTTTTAATATCCGCTCGAGGTCAACATCCTTCCCTTCGCACGGCCCTGCCAGTGCCCGCTGCTCTATGTATCATATTAAATTGAATAAAGGTTGATTTGTTGGCCTGAAAGAACGTTTTCAATACTCCTTATTGAACCATTATGTCTAATGGCTGTGACAATAGGACATTACAAATTTGTCTCGTCGAGCTCAAGCCGAGTGCCATAAGAGCACAAGAGGAGAGGATTTATGTCGGAAGACAATGTAGATCTTAGCGTTATCATATGAAGGTTGTTTTTCGGGTGGATGCGGGAGATGTCCCAATTGAGTTTATCACCGGATATTGTAAAATGGTCGTAGCTAGTCGGCACAATGTGTCGGTAGGCATTGACGGCCTGCGGCACGCTTGCGGCCCCGATTGTGTTTGGGACTATACTAAAATTAATTTGATGGGTACACTCCACAGCTTATGGTATTACGTTGGAAGCGATTGAGGCGTAATTAAACCTCAAAATGAAGCAACCAAGCGAGGAGTAAACCGGAACACAAAGTAACTAAAAACTGGAGTGCCTCTGTTGTATCAAATTTTAACGCTGGGTATTAAATTTTTAAGCAATTCCATTATGGTAACTTTTGTTGTATACAAAATGTAGCCGCTTACTGGTGATATTTATATGATAGGATATTTGAACTACTCAAAAAAAATTACGGATTTTGAAGCCACTAACCTGGTGGACAGATGCAGTCTCCTACATCTCGTTCCTTCCGTGACAGCTCCGGTCCTGCACTTAGAACCGGTTCCTCCACCCTCCCTGCGGCTCCTCTGCTAAGCTCTTCAAACTGCTTCTCCAACACTATCACACGTTGCTCCAGGGTATGCTGCCTATACAACCCGTAGCCACAAATGATAAAAAAGAATAAACAACAACACCACAACACTACAATGTTCAGGACATTTTTGTCACCGTCCTGTCTGAAATTTGGATTAGCCATTTTTGGGTGAATGATTAATGATGGCTAAGGATCATTGTCAAGACCGGTATGGCCGTGAGGTCAGACGTGTGTGGATCAATTGACTCGTGTGGTCTGTTGCTCGGTAGGCCGGTGGGTTGGCACTGGGGCCTCTGCGCGCTCCCGCGGGAAAGGAAGTGGCCCGTCCATCGTTAACTGCCCTTCTAGTTGTGCCGATTACCGCTCGAGTACCCTAACAGTACCAACTACCAAACTTTGATGGACGTGTTACATTGTGTGTTCCGGATGCTGAGGTTTGTGATAGTTGATCTGATCTGTTCAATTATTTATGTATGTATTGTTGGACAGATTATGCGCTGCATGTAGAGATTGCTATAGAACGACGTGTCTACGTCTAACATCTAAGATCACGGTATACTGTGTATTGATACTTAGGTATCAAGAGATACCTAAGTATCGATCACGGTGATGGTTGACATGATTATGATTTATCTACTTATTGCACAAGTTTAAAAAGTGGTCTTTTATCTCGGAAAGAAATATTGGCCAACATCAAAGAGTATTTTAAGTGTTTACCTACGTGTTTCGATAATGAAACGTTGACAATAATTCGAATCAAATTACGATACCTTTTTCCATGAATGTGAAAATAGCGGATCCATGCAATTACAGACGGTTAGGAACTATTATTATAAAAATGTCCAACATAATTTTGTTATAGTCATAAATCATGAAGCACAGAAACGTAAAACACCCTATGAACTTTAAAAAGAAATGCCCATCTGGCTGTAAAGATGCAAACAAAATAAATACAAATAATCCTTAGCAGTAACTCCGTACTCGAGTTCAAGGTTCGCGGCCGTCGTAATATCTTCAGAGTACTAAACAAACCGCACCCAGCCACCCTTTATGATCGCAGTAAACATTAATGTCATATAAAATCAGAAATCTTCGGCTCGATTACCATGACAATAAGCAGTAACTAAACGATTTGCATATATATTGCATATAAATTGTTCTTCAATCGCGTCACCAGCAATTAAGGGTATTTTCTGGGTCCTGTTTTACAAGGCGGCTAATGTAGTAATGTCCCGGGGTGACGCTGATAAAAATGTAAATGTCCAAGTTAACCTACGGGTCCTATTAGTCCTGCCAACTGGCCGGGGACTAGGAATGTTTCATCTCCCCCGCTGTGAATAAATCTTTCGAATCTAGAAGACGGTGTAAGGATCCCCCTTTCTGTCCTGATAGTGTTTGCAAGTGATAAATGGTACAGCGACAGGTGAATCTCTGTGCGTTTAGGATGGCCCAATCTTGGATTGTGGATTTGGGCGTGAAATATGGAAGTGCAGATGATAAAACGTTCTTGAGATGGCCGCGATATTTGGGGTATCGACTGATATTGATGGTATTTTTTGGGGCAGTGACTATGATAATATTATTATTAATAACATATCTTTGCTGTTGGTGAACACGAAATTTTGGTATACTTATGTTAATTTCAACGTTATCGTTAGCGAAATAATTCATAATGAAGCTTTTTTAATAAATCGTGACTTGATAAAAAGCGGTGCTTCTTTTTTGCGAACCAAAACATTTGAGCAATGTAATGTCATTAGATTTGTTTGCTAGAAAAAGCAAAGATTCCTCACATTCTCTCGTCAATCTGTTCAAAAGCGCATTCAAAAACAGGCGACATTTAAAACAAAATAAAGTTAAAGAATTCCTCGGATCCACTAACAACAGGCCGTCAGCGATCCAGACATTATTGTAGCACATTACACCAGTAGCAACGCGACACGCAGTGCAGGGTGTCTCCAAACATACCTCTAACAAGGGTAAATTAAAATTCCTTCCCCGTTTTATACGCAGTGGGGTCACCCTTGTTTTGAAGCAAATATCTCCGCAGAAAACTTTGGTGAAACGGTCTTTCCTCAAATGTCTATACCTAATGCTCGTTTTGTCCACGACAATACGTTGACTACAATGTTAAAGCAGCAACGTATGTGGAACTAACCGATGTAATAGACATTAAAAATCACCTCTGTTGACAAAGCGTGAGGTGTACATGTAATTTATGGGTTACCTGGGACGCTACGGGAAACAAGATTTTATTACACACTTGTTTAATTTCCTAAACATCTCCGAAGGTTTATGTTTATAATCAAGTAGGTATGGTGTTAATTAAGGGGCAGCACCTCGAACGGGGTGGTTGACCGGGGATTCCGCAAATCTTAAAGTTAAAGAGTTAAGTTTTACTGCGCACCTCTTGAAGTTCGTTTTAAGCAAAGGATGTAACTTCATTGACAATTAAACGGAAACCAGCTAAATGAGAATGAAGTTTTGCTTGTAAGTTTTATGAATTTGATGGCCACATAATGTTCTTCATATAGGTACTTACATAAAGGTACTTACTTACTTATTAGTATAAAGAATATGATAATTTCCTTCAGTTTTATTTTACTGCACATTCGGTGAATTGTTAATATTCTTTAGACGTTTTTATCGTGCAAAAGGTAAATTGTTGATAAATTGAATCGTTTAGATTTGTTTCATTTTGTGTAAACAGCACTTATGTTTTTCAAAAAGTTTGTGCATTATCTGCTCTCTTTCTTATAAAAGTTGAGAAAACTTGCTAAATTTGAATGCAGTGTTTTAAAATCTTTGAAGGCAATACAGTCGAGGCTGATCTTTAGAAACTCCAGCTCTCATTCGCAAGAAATTGCCACAGATTGAATTAAGTAGCGTTCTCTAGAATTGGACACAAAGGCTGGTCACTGATCCAACAGAGTTGGTATGTAAGCAACCTAGGTTAAGACGATGACTATATCTATCGAACCAATCAAATCAATATTCTTCTTTAGGAAGTTACCAAACTCAAGGACCCATTATGAACCGATGATTCAAGCCCAAGCATGCAATGCAGATGTAAAGATTAGAACATTAAATGCAACAGATTAAAATAAAAGTATCTTTAAAGGAATTTCCAAAATCACTCAAAAAACAACACGAACACGTAAAGGCCAAAAAGGCACAGAGTCTAACAAGCTTCATTCTAAAATTCAATTAAGCACTTTTAGGGGAGAGACAGGAGACACGGATAATGAGTTACAAACGCCAGAGAGCAAGCTCGAACCGATCCGATTTAAAACGAGAAAAAACGGAATCCGGTTAATCGGCATTAGATGGTCTGGTGAGCACGGTGGACACCTGTAGTACTGTATACATTTGTGATTGGTAGCTGTGCATGTGAGACTGAAATATGTGATTGTTCGTTTTGGTGAAATGTGTCTGTGATTCGGGTGATAGTGAAAAGTTTTCAGAATTTGCTGCGCATTGTAGAATTGGATTTTTATGGAACTTGATTGAATTATTAGGATATGAAATGGATTCCGTGTTTGCAATTGAAAATATTTTAATTGAATTTTCGTATACATTCAGCACCATGCGTTGTTTTTTCTTTGGAATTCAACTAATCTTACGATTACGATTGTAGAGAGCTCTTTGGAAATCATTCGTAGTTAAGAATTAGAAAAGCTGTCAAGCTGTTCACAACAATAATATCAAATTGGTTATTGTTCGTTACTAATTCGTTTTATATGAATACTAATAACCATATCAAGAAACCAACACAAAATAACGAGTCCAACCAATATTTACATCAGAATCTTATCCCAGTTCCACCACCCACGCGAATTTTGGTCGTTGCAAAACTACATGTAAATCAAAATGTACGTTGTTTTAATATGAATTTATGGCATGTTAATGGCGCTTGTAATTCCTGTAACGACAGCCAGAGTGCTAGCATTAATCTAGTCCAATTGTGAGTTATTGTGGGCCTGGACTAGCTGCTAATTGACTAGGTACCTCGATACCTAGGTGTAGGTGGTGCATTGTGTCTCTGTACTCGGGTTCTGTTATTGCATCTGTAGTGACGATTTCTTGTTAGTAAGGGTTTCTGACTTGGTTCGTAATCTTACAATATTTTTTTTTTAAACTGATACCGCGTTTTAATTAAAACACATAATAAAATAAAGAAAAGAATCTGACTAAAACTTACAAAATTTAATTTAGCTATCACATAACGCTAGAGTTTAAATCAGGAGTTCTTAAATGATTTCACATGTTCATTGTTTTTATTTTCAGATGAAGTCCAGTAATGAAACTACCCCTGTCGAGGATTACCCATTCTTAGCTACGACTGTGGAGCATCAATTTTGTCAGAGACATGGCGACTGGCAGCAGCCCACTGCAGTAGCCTCTTAGTGAAACTTTGTTTCAATTTTTGATGAATCTTAATTCAAATTCCTTTCAGCTATAAACTTACTTACTTAGTAATCTTTGTTGCTGTCTTTATCACTCTCAAGAACTAATGTGTTTTATCAATTCGGTAGCAGATTCAAACACCGGTAACAACATCACAATGCTTCAGTGTACCGATTTATTGTGACGTCAGAATATCCCAATGCTCTAAGTGCTTCCCGTACAATTAGGAGCAGTTATCTGGCGGAAACTAGTTGCCTCATAGCTTTTAGCCAATACTCTGTCAATATAATTGCGTTTAGAAGTAATGTCTCAATCATTTGAAGGATTTATTGGAATTGTATCAGATCAATCTATTCCCCCTAATGTTACCCCAGAGCGTATAATTAAATGTGATTTTAACTACAGATTTATTGGTAGTATTTATTCCAGTATTGCGAGCAAACTGGTCTTCGTAGGAGGAGATGGATTGGACAATAGCATCTGTCTGTGATACGACGAGACAGACATTCATCTTAATTACAATGCTGGAGAACAAGAGAGGTATGTATAACCCTGCTAACGCTGCAAATACCGCTGAAGAAGCCGTACCGCTTCAAGCAGTGAAGCTGGACTGACTATGTATATATTACAGTTACAGGGTTTAGACAAATGTTTATGTCAAAAATAGTATTGACTGGTACTGAGTGTTGACTACGGCACAACTACTACACATGGTTTTATTGCTCTTCTTGGGTCGTGGTTTGTCCCAATCCCTTCTGATGAAAAATAGACTTTGGAAGGGGTTTTCGTACATTTTGACGCAAAAAGTAGTACAATTATTGCAGTAGATTTGCACATCTAAAGTAATGCAGCATGATTATACATTTTCTAGAAATGCTGCTTCAAAAGGATAATGAATTCTCTTTAAGCACTAGTTTAATCTACAGCAACGTGCAGTGAAGTGAACCGTCAGATAATGAAAATAGTTGGAGAATATTCCGTTTTTCTGTTAATGCAGTAGGATTTGTTATTATAAGGTGGCCGATTTGAGTGTATACTTTTTTTGGTCACTTTTGATATCCTCTATAGTCTAGTGACTGCATCGTTGGTCAAGCGGTCGCAAGCCCTACTTCTGAGCAGGAGGTCCTGGGTTCGTGTCGGGCAAAGTGCTATTGGGTTTTCTCATCTGGAATTTCTCTGTAGCAGCCTGGAATCTGGATTTGAGCACGGTTGCTGGCAAAAGGCTCACCCCCCTATTACATGGGAGTTAAACATAACTGCCGAATTGGAGTGTACGTGCACCTACTATAAGTACACCTCTGCCTAACCCTACAGGGAACACATGCGTCAAGCTATGTTAGGATTTGTAAATGAACAACACTTTCACTATTTCGGAGAAGAGAAGAGACCGTTGTTGACCCAGACAGGACCCCAATTTTTTTTATTTCCGACTGTTTTTTTTTGTTTCACCATTCATCATTGAAGAGTCTACAGGCCTAACAGGACAGGTGCTGTTGTTACTGCAACTGGCAATTGCAAAAGTGTTATGTTATTTTTTTTTTTTCGTCAAGTTAATCAGTTAGACCTAGACAACATGTGGTTCCGATAAGATAGAGCCAGAAAGCATGCAGCACGAACATAATCGAAACTATGAACAACTAAACTACTACGTCCTTTACTTTTGCTGTAGAATTTTCTAAAGAGAGTTGTCATGGTCAATTGTAAACACTAAAAGCAGAATATTTGTGACGTTCATCATCATATCATCTTTCTAAAAATTTCGTTCATAGTGGAATATTTAGATATTCCACTATGAACGAAATTTTTAGAAAAACACATTTTAATCCAGTAAAAAGGTAATTGGCGTATGTTATTTTTCATACAAAATTGCCTGTTTTAAATTATTATGGGATAATATCTAGTGATTTTCGTTTGTAATCAAAAGCATTTTAATTTAACCGCTATACTGTGACTACTAAGATTACGGAATAGAAATATATGGAATGGATTTGCTTTTATCACATTTACGTGGAAAAGCATTGTATTAGGTAACCAAACTAAAAGCACCTCTTAGTACCTAACTAACTAAATGCTACTAAAACTAACCAAAGAGGAAATAACCATAATAGTTTTAACAGCCACCGAACGGATCTGAAGCATTTTGCATCCTCAGAGGTAGTTGTCAGAAGCAGGCCAGAGTCACCTCAGAGTAATCCGAAGCACTTTAGCAAATGGATCTCATTTAGAAGCTGCCGTTACCAGCTAATATCTGTCGCCTTAGTAATTAATTTACTAATTAGTCGATTGAGTGCGAACCAGCCGGCTCGGTAATGGCATCTCGGCATCAGATGACATTATCTTAACTTACTTAGACTGCTACTTCTGCTATATTAAGTCAATAAGTATATTAGGGAGTCTGTAGTGAAGGAAACTTGTGAGTAAGTGAGTTAAACTGTAACTTGAGATAATAGTTCAGTTTCGTTGTCGGCTCTTTGCGAATTTTTAATTAGTTTTTCTTTAAATAGTTATGTTCATCAAATTGAGTGGTTTTAAATTAGAATAAGTTTAGAACTTTTGGCTCCAACATATTTAAGAATTTAATATCATTCATAATAATGTCTCTTAAGAAACTGAACATGTGTTCTTTCGTGTTAAACAATTAGTTATGTATACTAAGACATACACGAATAATTTTAATAATTCTAAGAAAGTACCCGCCATCCTCTACTCAACAATCCCCAAAAAATATTTTCTTTCACAAATCCTTATAAATAATGTCACCGACTGCACAGAAGGTCATAAAAAAGTGAAGAACACACTTTATTTAGTGTATAAAATAAATCTGTTTAGAGTTAGATCGTTAAGAGCCGCGGAGGGTAGTCGCGCGTAATCCGAGGCACTCTCACAAATGTCACTTGAGGGAGAGCAGCAATAAAGTAACCAGTGAATACTCAACGATTATTGTTATAGTGCCTGAAAGGCTTTTGTTTTGGTACTTCTTCTTAACTTTTTCGCTTTCCCTTTAAATCTGCTTGGAATTGTCTTGAATTGTTTGTTTTTGTTTTGAATTTGAGGCCAACAGTTGCCTAAAACAAAGATTTAATCAACACGCTGTAGTTATAGTAACAACTTGTAAAACCAATATTAACCAATTTTTGTCTTAACTATCTACTAACATAAATTAGTATTGTGCTATAGACAGATTGCTGTATCCTAAGTCATCGTCATCGGTCAATCGTAGAACATCATTTTGAAGTAAATTCTAAGACAATTGAAGGTTAGCAATTGTCTTAGAATTTACTTCACAATGATGTTTACTGATGAATACTGGGCTATGATAATAAAACTAGTGAACTAAAAAAAAGAAATGAGAGTAAAATAAAAATTACAACAACCGTCCGGAAGTCCTAAATTATGCATTGCCCAATGTTTACGATGAGAAAAAAGTCCAAATAAGAAAAGTATTAGCGTTAAATTTAAATTTTATGAGTGAACTTAGCCGACCCTCTGAGAGAGGTCTCTCGACCCTCCTCTCTAAATAATAAACCTGGCTAATGATACAAAAAAATCTTAATGAAAAATCCCCATTGAATATTTATTAGGGAAATATTAAAGTTGGGTAGATGTAGAACACGAAGGTACAAGAGATTAAGGCTTTTAAGAAATAGAAATTCAAAATTATTCAAATTCAAATTCAAAATTATTTATTGTGGTACACAGGTAAAAATATGGTGTTACAGTTTGCATGATGGAGTACAGCTATGACCCGCCTTTTGGCATACAATAACTTGAGAAACAAAGACTGTTGCAGCATTACAGTACTGGTAGTCAATTGTTTAATAATTTTATAATATTTAGTATGGTAGTCAATAATATTTAATATAGTAAGTAGTCAATAATTCAATAGTATATAATAAAGTAGTCATTTAAATACCTAGATGCCAAATAAAGTAATATAAAAAAATAATGCAAAAATATAAATACAATGAATTTATCCAATTTAAATCACTTAAAATCTATCATCTAGGTAATCATTCACAGTGTAATATACTTTGTCATACAAAAGTTTTAGTAAAGCTTTTTTGAAATCAAGTATTTCGTTTAATTGTTTAATTTCTATAGGAATCTTATTATATATTCTAGGCGCCATACCAAGAAAGCTTTTTGAAAATAGTGCAGTTTTGTGTGAAATAGTACATATCTCTCTGTTGCGACGTTTAGATTTCAGTGTTCTAAACATATGAAAATTGGATTTAACAAATACTGCTGTTTCAAAAATGTAAATACTAGGAAAAGTTAAGAGTTTAAATTTTTTAAAATATGGAATACAGCTGTCGGTAGGTTTAAGTTTAAACACAGAACGCACACATCTTTTTTGGGCTTTAAACACAGTTAATCTATCTGTGGAATTTCCCCAAAATATAATTCCAAAACGTAATGTAGATGTCACGTATGCTTTGTACGACACGAGAACAATAGATTCGTTTACAATTTTTGCAAGATTATAGAGTGCGTATGAGTATTGGTTTAATTTTTTACAGATTATCTCTACATGACATTTCCACGTTAAGTGACTATCCAGTTGAAGGCCCAAAAATCTTGCATGGTTCGTTTCAGCTATTCTTTGACCTTCATAAGTTATATTTAAATTAGGGTTAACGGATTTTTGGTAAAATGTCATAAGCTTTGTTTTTTCAATGTTTATTTTTAATTCATTCATAACTAACCAATCTATTATGCAATGAATGGCGTCATTTATATCATTTTGGTAAGTTTCAATATGTTTGCATGGTATAATTAGTGTGCTATCATCCGCAAATAAAACTGTTTGAAATTGTGTGCATTTTGGCAAATCATTGATATAAATTAGAAACAACAAAGGCCCAAGTACACTTCCTTGCGGTACCCCACATAATGTATGTCTAGTTGATGACATGTAAGTTATCTCTGTTTTAGACTTAGAGCAAATTCTATTTAGAATAGTGACTTGCTTTCGACAACTGAGATAGGTTTTGAGTAGTTGTAAAATATTTCCTCTCACACCATACCGATCCAATTTACCCAATAATATTTGATGATTGACGTGGTCAAAGGCTTTAGACATATCCATTAGTACTGTTGCAATAGGATTTTTTTTGTCTACATTACTAATAATTTTAGTGAATAGTTCATATATTGCTTTGCTAATATTCCTATTTTTCCGAAAACCATATTGTTCTTTAGCAAAAATATTATTTGATTCAAAAAATGAGTATATTGATTTATAGATAACCTTTTCAAAAACTTTAGATATTACTGGAATAAGAGCAATTGGACGGTAGTTTGAAACTGTCGTTTTTTCACCTTTCTTGTGCAGAGGTTTGATCAACGTAGTTTTTAATGAATTTGGAAAATGCCCGTGTTCTATGCATAAATTTATTATAAAACTTAATACGGGTGCAATTATGTGTGATACAGATTTCAAAATGTTAGTAGTTATACCATCATAACCCGCACTATTCGTGTTCTTTAAAGAATTAATAATCTGAAATATTTCTAAAGGATCTGTAGGTGTCATAAATAGCGTTTTGTGATAGTAATTTACAGAAGATACAGCTCTAGTACAATTATTATTATTCGTATTAGTTTGAACAGAATCTACAAAATAATTATTAAATGTCGAGGCTAATTCTTGGGGATCACTTACTTGCTCATTTTGAACAATTATATTTTTTATGGGTTCAGGGGGGAAGTTAAATTTGCATCTGTTAATTAATCTCCAAGTTGCTTTGGTTTTATTTTCTGCATTTTTTATCAAGTAACTATTTTGTGATTTTTGTGTCAAGTGAATCACTTTTTTTAATCTTTGTGAATATAATTTGAGTAATTGTTTATTTATTTGATTGGGCGATCTCCTATACTGCCACAACATTTGTCTTTTCCGTTTACTACAGTTTCTAATACCCTTAGAAATCCATCGGGGGGATTTTGTAGAAGAAATCTTTTTTTTTATGATAGGGAAACACAGATCATAAAATAGTTTAAATAACTCGTTAAATGAGTCGAATGCTAACTCCGGATCGGTACTATTATAAACTTCATTAAAGCTGAGATTACTAATAGCTTCGATAAACTTAGATTTATTGTCAGAACCATAATCTCGCGGTAATACAAACCAGTGATCAATAGAACAGGACTTCTTTACAGGACACTTGAAGAGTTGTGCTGTGTGATCAGATAAAGCAAGGTCTAAGACTTCACCACTACCCCCTTTCACATTATGCATGATATTATCTATACAAGAGCCGCTAGATATACGTGTTGGTTGTTTGATACTAGGTTTCAAGTTATAGTTTAAAAGTAGATTTAGAAATTCAGTACTCAATTTTGTATTATTTAGAATGTTAATATTAAAGTCGCCACATAGCAAAATTTTTTTGCCCATGCTTCGTCCACAGTATTCCAGTATATAAAGAAGCTTTTCAAAGAAAAACGATGTGGCGCTGTTATTATATTTTGGGGGTCTATAAGTACAGACAATAATCAGATTGTGATAAACTAGTTCGACGGCACAGCATTCTATAATACCAGGAACATAAAATTCTTTAGTATCTATAACCCTGTATTCATGTCCATGTCTAATTAGTATACCTGTCCCTCCTTTTCTAGAGTTTCTAGATGAATAAGTTGCAAGTTTGTAGTTTGGTATATATAATTGTAAGCTATCTTCATCTATCATATTATGTTCCACAATACATACGGCATCCACAGTTTTACCTTCTTGTAGGAGGTCATTTAGATGAAGACTTAATAGATCTGACTTTCCTATCAATCCGTTAATGTTTTGATTTAAGACGTAAATATGCTTATAAACGAAAAAGATCATTTATACCATCACTAGAAGTGGAAATGGTTTGTACTGCCTGATCTATGTGTGGTTTAGTATTCGTTTTTGCGATACACTTTTGACAAACTATATTATGAGAAATGGTTAGTTGTTGACTTAAATCATCCATAAAATGCATTAAGTTTTGGAAAATTGTGGCAATTGCTTTATTGTTTACTCTTGCACAACTTTTCCAAAACATTTCGTTGGTATATTCTAAATGGTAGTTAGTATCAAAGAGATATGCATATTCACACAACTCAGCATCTATATACATTAGATGATTAAACATTTCAATACGCTTATTAAAAATAGAAAACATATTATTTAGTTTGAAATTCGGTGAACATATTATGACATTAGTATTATTTATAGTTTTAAGTTGAAGTTTAATATAATCAACAAGAAGTCCGTAATTATAGGAAGTTTCAAAGTCTCTTTCACCAATGTAGACAATACAATAATCTTCATAAGTAAAGTTTGCGAGTTTCTTGTCTAAATCCTTAAATAGTTGTTTTATACCTGCATTTGAAGTAAGATAATGACATAGTTTGTACCCTTTGAACATAGTTTCACTAATGGCTAATATTTTGTTAAACTTGTTACTAGTAATCATACATAGTTTTCTGGGTTTGAATCCGCTGGTTTCGGCTATTGCTAGAAAGAGGAAGCTTTGAATAAAAATGCAATTCTAAATGTTAGTTAGCTTTGATCATTAAAAAATAGGATGAGTTTAAGTAATTTTTAAACGCCAACACGATTTTTGTAGGTTGCTGCTATAAATAATTTTGTAGCAGATGTTCCTCTTATTGATTCAATCTTAACAATAAACTCTTATTAATTATTGTACTTTACTAACTGTGGCGATAAAGTAACTATAATATATAATATTATTATATATATAAAACATTAAAAAATAATAATAATGCAATAATTGCTGCATTGTCGCGTTATCGCGAACTAAACTTCGCGCGCTCTCTCTCGCACACCGCTCGACGACGTCTCGCTCAGCAACGCGACAATGAGGCCCCAGCATAACAAAGCCAAGACAAAGAAGCTGGAGTAAACCTAGACTACATATAAAAGATTTGTACGAATAACTACCTTAGTATCATAATAATGTAAAGAGTTATTTAAGGCCTCTCAATTGTGAACAATCCTGTAACAATCATGGCTAATCAAATTAACACTCGGACAGAACGTGGTCATCCATTTTACACTAAAATCGTGATTTTTGTCGTACATTGCATCACTCCAAACCATCGCTAGTTGTGCTCAGCTCGGGAGCGAAACAAAACGCAAAAAGCGGAGCGCAAACTACATTTTCCGGATCGCCGCGCTCGGGACACGCGGTTCTAGTTGCAGTCCTGTACTACATAACAATGTGTATGTTATATTGTGTCTAGTTAAATATTAACATCAGTAGCGTAAAACGCAAAAGGTTATTTTCTGAAGAAACCCGCATCGCTATACGGTACTAAACGCTATACTAAAGTACAAACATCTTTTATGGGGTACTGCGTTAAATGCTATAACAAAATACCTTGTGATATATTGCAATTAAATGAAAGAAAATTTAAAACTCATATAAAAAGTACACTTTGTAAACAAGCTTATTACAAATTAGAGGATTATATCCAAGATAAGAATGCTTGGAAACATGCTGGTCTTGCTCCATAGGACGATTTAGTGTCTGGACAAAATCAAACTGATAGCTAATTTAGTTTTTTTTATTTATTATTTGTATGTCATAGACTTTTACACTCTGTCATTACTTAAACTCACGCACTGACTTATTAGTACTACTTGTAACAATGTTAGGACTATTGTAATATCGTATACTTTTACAATCTTTGTAAATATGTGAGCACCATGTATCTGGTAATTAATTTATTCATTATTGCTCCATTTATAATTCTTTTTACCTTTCGTAGTACAGTAATCTTATTGTAGGTGCATCGTCTTCACATATAATTATATAATTAATGTATACAAAATATTGTAAAACATTTTTAAAAGAGTAACGATGGAGTTTCTTGCCCATACGAAAACTACCTTTTGGAAGGGGCAACTAGAATCAATTCTATTTCTTTGTTTGACGTTCAAAAGTGCCATATATGTGCCTATTTGAAATAAATTATTTGACTTTGACTTTGACTTTGACTTATCGATACTAGTTTATAAGGAGCTTCGTGTATTTGTTTAACGTTTTTCGATCAGTCTGCCTTCCAATATTGAAAGCATAATAATTATTAGAAAAAGAGTAGGTCACGAAAAATCGCTCATTTATAGATCGATTTTCTATGAATTTATTTCTTAGCATACCATAAACTGAGAACAGATAATACACATAACATACATAATCTGGCAAAACGAATCGTAATAAACACTACCTATATTTTTACCTAAACCGTTATCTACGGTACATTTCTGTCCCACAGCGATGAATTGTAAACGTAACATAATACCAGTCTGCCGTCTGA
The DNA here is from genome assembly GCA_947363905.1 of Lithophane semibrunnea. Classification (NCBI taxonomy): domain Eukaryota; kingdom Metazoa; phylum Arthropoda; class Insecta; order Lepidoptera; family Noctuidae; genus Lithophane; species Lithophane semibrunnea. The sequence continues at coordinate 668,326 of OX376196.1, forward strand.
TACGTAGTTAAGTTAAACTTATGTTCAACGCATATGATATGCTTCCTAAATGCCAACATTACGCTTGACAAATGGTAGGACTTGCTGAATGTAAGCTACGTGGTCTGCATACAGAATCACCATAATATCTAACATTCACGAGATTATGACGGACTATTGCTGGACTATTTATTGTCTTTTGTCTTTTTTCTATTCTTTGAATAAACTTGGATACGACCTCATAACACAAACACAATAAAAATAAAATAAATAACGTCTAATATGCTCAACTTGATCGTGATCGTATTTTAGAAGAATTTCATTTCGTGAGCAGACCCGGCCATAAAGCCGAGGTAAGCAAAAAAATCGATGTATGAATAGTTAGATAACTCAGAACTGTAACCTATTTCATGGAAACATCAGCATTTTACTAATAACAATTATATATCTCTAAACTTATATATATCTGAGAAGAAAATGAACTCTACAAAAAACATTTGAGTTGAGTTTTTCGTTTACATAAAAGCGGCAAGTAAACGTACGTCCTGCAAACGAGTATTGATTAAGTTGAGTAGTTCCACTAAGTAATACTAAGTATAAACGATTCATCAAGCTCATTAAAGTCGGTAAACCAAGTTGGCCGCAAAATAAAAAGAAGTAAATCTGAAGTTTTCACATCGGGAGAAGCAATAAGTTTGTTATAGCGGTGCAAGTTAAAGGGTAATAGCGATTTAATGTGTGACTAAGATTTGTCCTTACTTAGATACCAAACACCACGCCTGTATTCCGAAGGGTTAGGTGGAGCACCTATAGTACACTATCTTACTTTGTTACACAAAATCATACTTTAAATGAAAAACACTTCTTTAAATACTTGTATTTATCTCGCAGTTTTCACCAGTCTATTTAGAGTTGAGTATGCGCTTGTTGAAATGGTCAAATGGGTGTGTAGGTATTGTATTTTTCCTTTAGTTTTAACAATATTTTTTTAATGTATTATAAAACATAAAATTAGTACATATCACGTTAACATTTTCTTTTATTATAGGTTCCCGTTTCATCACTATCGATGATGTGGTTATCGATGGTGCACGCTTGCCTAGAAGTATTTTATTCACACGGTTATACTTACCTATCGGGACACACAAACTTCGACACAGGCGAGGCATTCCTTACCTATACGTCGTATGTATTTCCGAAACCAATAGTCTGTAACTTCCACCAGCCCTAGGTTCCCTAGAACAAAGTGTGGTTGGTCCAGTTGGAGTTTTATCAGCAGTTTATTGGGCGCGTTTCCAACGAAGCTCTAATGAATAAACCACTACGTATTGGAGACAAACATTTCTTCTTGGAATTACGCGGGACCAACACAATACAGTAACAAGTTGTATGGAGACCACAGAGAAGTAGAACAAGGAGTTTATTTTACCTATAATGTGTAGGTGAGTATGTGGCTTAGTGAAGATAGTTCGGTGTTTGGATACAGCAATTGTTTTGTTTTTATTTAAATCAAGTTTGAATCAGGTTAGGTTAAAAATAAAATACTGTTGCAAATGAATATTACCTCATACTTTAACTTTAATCTGTGGATAGACCTGAACAACACAACTTATTTTGATGTGGGAAGGTGGAAAAATGTCCGATTCACTTGTTATTCTGTCTTGTTTACGACGTTACTTGTATGAAATAGTTTTATTTAGTTTGTAGTTTTTTACGCCTAATTTATACGCCTTGCAAGGCAAAACATAGTGATACAACGCAAATTTTATCCCATGTACCATATTACCTATGTTCAACAAATACTTGGAGTTTATATTGTCAATATTAGGCAGTGAGTATGTAAGTAAGTATCGTAAAGGGCTATTTATTTTTGTAAGGGGCTATTTCTAGAGTTTAAGCAAAAAAAAGGCTTTGTAGAAGATCGTCCCTTTTAAAAAAAGTGGAAAATGACAGTCTCTTTTCTAAAGCTCTATTGCTTGTTCTCACTAATACTAGGCGTTATCTAAAAACTTAATAAAAGTGAACTGTTAGATTTTCAACCAAGTGAAAACAATCATAGAGTTTTGGCATTCATTTAAGAGTCGCATAGTGGTAGCAAAAATGGGGATACGTGACATAGCGCCCGGATAGGTACTTAAAATCATATATCATAATATCTAATGAAATACATAACAGCTTTCATTTATAAATAAAAGCCTTTCCAATGTAAGTTATGTCGTGAACAGTATCGCAGGCAACAGTGTGGGCTCGAATATGAAAGACATTCGCAGCTTTGTCCGTAGCGTGCGGACGGCCGGAAAATCTCCCTCTTTTCCGGTCAGTACGCTCAATAACTAGGAGCTGCTTTTGTGGTAAACTAGTTAAATATAAACCGATCAGCTTGTGGGGTTGACTTTTCCTTATATTATCAAATAGTATTATTATGTATGTTTATTAAATGTAAGTTTCAACAAGCATAAATTATTGTTTTAATTTGATTTAACTTCATATTTCACCATGACTTATCTACATATTATTTATCTAGAATAAAATTGATCAGAATCTTCCAACATTTTATGAATAACTTTAAAGCAAAAATATAAAACAAGAGCACTGTAAACCAAATTACATTGTTTGTAACAAGCCATTACCGGTACCTCGCATAAACTTGCAAACAAAGAATACTGAACCACGCCAAGCATATGAACTACATTTATATTAAAAGTGTACAGTGCCCGTTTATGAAGTAGCAAATCGAGCCATACGCTATTTTATTGGGTTGGAGGGATTCCAACACTTTTTGTGTACAGTCAGCCGCACGTGCATGGTTACAATTTGAGCCTATTTATTGTAGCGGTAAGGGTTTTTGTAGTTGAAGTGTTACGGCTGACGTGTGGCTGACTGCACCAGGGGTTAGGTATGTTCTCCAAGCATACCAATATTTGTAAGTCCTGAGTTATAGTAAGGACATGGGCATTGGACGCAACTGTGTCGGTGTAGCCTTTAAAATTAACTATTTTAGAGCAAGAAATATTCCCAATTCGCAAATTTAAAATTAAAATTTAGAAGACTATGTTAAAGAAAAAAGATAGTAGAACAAAGATAAGACCGCGAAATTTATTTGCGTGTAAAATTGCAAACCAATTTCAATGTATCCGATATGCTTCATGTAAAATCTAACGAAATGCAGTCACATTCTGCTAGATCCAATACCCAAATACGAACAACACTGGTTTCAAACATGTCCGAAGTATAACTTAGGTACATATTCGAAAATTGGTTTGTACAGATTCAACACCACTATGCAATATAGTTGGATATATCAATACATGTATATCAGATAGTATAGAAAGAAATAAGTCGTGTTTATGACAAGAAGAAATAAGATATAAACTACTATTTTCATTATCTATGGACTTACATTTTATATATAATTTTAAAGAAACTCAATTCGAGGCTTCCATGCGGAAAATACCTATGTATGTATGTATGTATGAATAAGAATGTATGAGAACTGATTGCGAAAAACGATCGGCGTGGGCTGATGAAGTCTTGTTCCGTTTTCCTCGTGAGGAGTTGATGTGGAAGATAAATAATGTAGCGTGATGAGATGTTTCTTTAGGTGAAATCGTTTTGAAAGAGTAAGTGTTTATGTGAGTAATGAAATAAAAATAGTGTTCCCAATTAGTACTAAAGCCAACATATAGAAAAGGCAAATAGAATTGCTAGCTCGTCGTAAAATTGACTAGCTCTCATTGTTATTTTACAATTTGTGTCGAATTGTACCTACATTTACATTACAAAGAAGACAATTCCAATTCAAGAATACGATAATAACAATAACCATTATAATAGCTTCAGTAGCGAATGAAAAATATGCCATAATTTAACTAAATTTTAATGTGCCTGGTATATAAACTTTACAAACAATCCAAAATTAACAAGATTTAAAGTCTCAGAAACAAAATCCGGGACGTTTAACGAGTAAAAGCATTATAAAAAGTGGTGCAAACTGGCTCCGGTACAAAGGCAACTTTTCACAACGCGCTATGAAGCTGTCACGCCTGTGGCTGTTGGAACAATTCCAAGCTTCAAGCCTTTCTTTAAGCAACCCCCAATCTAATTACAATCTTAAGATTTTGCACATAACGTTCATTGTTGTCTGGACGTTCCTTATGCAGTAGATGCGGAACCTCGTTTGCTTTTTTAAAATGTCCTTTTGCCAATTTTTTGTTATTCTTAAATGTGAAGGATTTTAAAGGCTTAACTGTTAGGTTAGTTAACTTTGGTTATTAAAAGTTGTAAAGCCTTTGAAGCTTAGCATAATCAGCCTATAATGTTCCCACTGCTGTGACAGAGGCCTCTCAAGAGGGAAAGAAGCTTAGCTTCTACCTTATTATACTTTGTCTAATCTAACCCAACCATGTTCTTCCAACACAAATTATAGGTGGTTGTGAAGAATATAAATAATAATTGGTTAAACAGCTTATTTTAGTTGCAAATAAAATGAACCCAAGGGCAATACCTTAATTATAACAGAGGTATAGATTTAGTAATTCCTGGATTTTGAAATAGGATTAAATGTTAACTTTACGAAAACATCCTAAACTAACTACGCGTAATTGTTATTGAAACCATACAAACATCAAAACTAATTTTAACAATAACAGAATTAACTATATTAATTCTAATAATAATATCAAAGAAAAACATGTAATATCTCTAATTCCATGAATCAGTATCAGAGAAGACTTTGTACAAACCAAAGGGTTTATTGTTATGAATGTTGTTAGAGGCAAGGTAACCGTACAAGTTATTGTAATTAGCCTTGATCCCGTACAAACTTGGCAAATAGAACCCATAGTTTGATAGAAAAACAGCGAGCAATGGGTCTACGGGTAAATGATTCAAACTATTATATCCATATGGCAACGGAATCCGGTAGGCAGTGGATGTTGGATTCTGAACTTTACGCTGAAGAGACAAGTCATAGTTTTGTAGTTTATCTTCACTGTTGATATTGTATTTGGACAGGATTTTGTACAATGTAGATGTTAGATTTTGGTTTTCGTCCGTTGGTGGGTTATATTGATAACCCACATTTTCTGTAGTATAATTATCTTCTATTGCTGTTGATATATCACTATCTTCAGTAACTTTGTATGCTTTTGATGTAGCCCCAGCTATTAAAACATTATCAATAGTATTTTCTTCATTTGCCACACTGGTTTTAGAATCAATTTCATGTAGGTGCAGAATATTATCGTCACTAATATCAATATCATGGTTCCACACTTTTTTAGCACCTCTTGTGTTTTCCTTACTCTTCACTATTGTTTGATATCTGTTGTCTGTTTTATTTGCGAATATGACAGTTTCAACAGACTTTTCATTTATGTCTTCAAAACTTACCTTGAAATCTCTAAATTCTTTTTTGTTGTTAGTTTTTTTTTTTTGTAAATTATTATTAGAAACCATGGGAGGCCTCATAGTCAGGTAAACAGGATATTCAGGTAATTTGATTGTATCGAGAGTGTTTCTTCTTATTTGATTGTAAATAACATTGTGCGAAATTGGTATCCAGCCATTGGTATTAATTATTTCTTCCGTTGTTACTTGATAGATGTAATTGAAGATCTGTAATTAAAATAAATTGATTAATTAGACATAATAATGATTGTTTATATTAAATCCCGCTGAAATACCTTAACCTTGAAATCAAATAGCATTTTGCTCCTGAACGACAGAAACATACTTGATAAAAACTAATGTAATGCCATTAAATAATACATTACTAACCAATTCATTATTCAGCATTCTTATCATTTTAAAAATAAAACATTTTCTTTATATCTTAATTTAGCACCATTACCATCAAACACGAGTAACCAACAAAGAAAACTGTTTCAAACAAAACTTGAGCTTTCCACCAAAGAAAACACTTTTGAAACAATAAAAAAGCGACTCACAGTAAGTAAGACGAGGCCCCGGTTCCTCAGCATGTCACCACTTAGGACGAGTGGTCGCAGCCAGCTCTCGTGAAGGTATGACATCTTTGTGCAGCATAGTGGATGCACGCATTTACGTAAAGCTGAGTTACACGCGAAAGTCAGGATTTTATGGGCCATTGTCGCGAGGTTTGGAATGTAAGGGATAGTTCCCATAGAGATTGAATAGAAAATACAAGGTCAGTCCTTGCATAGAGATATAATATAGAGTATATTATATCTCTATGCAAGGACTGGTAAATGTTTAATAGGTTTAATGAAGTTAATGTCCTTGGACCAAATGGATTATATTTATACGAAGACCAAGTGGATTATAATTTCAAGAATAAAATATCACTTAGGCGAATTTCACCAAACTTTTATTCCGAGTATAAGTCTTATCCTGCGAATAAATTTTGAATTTTTGACAGTTTTTCCATACAAAAACTGTCAGACGCCATTTTTATTCCACGGATAAAAGATATCTGACTTTGGTAAAATCAGCCCTAAGTCGGCTTGTATTATCAGTATTTGGCAACTTCGCTACTGCAAAATTTTTCGTTATTTTACAACAATCCTAAGGTAACAAACGTCGACAAATGGAATCCCACGTTATTGAACTCAAATGTTTCGAAACGTTTGCAGTTCAAAGTTGAAATGAATCAACAAATGCTTAAAATCTTCCTCCAACTTTTTTTAAAGAAAATATTTAAGCACATGCATTCTTTCCTAAGAACGCCATCATGGCCGCAGCTTAAGGTGAAGAGCATAGGGCGTGTACAAGCGTTTTCTCATCTTAATTGCTTCTTTGCGCCACTCAGTGGGACAAGGAATTGCTTTCAAGCGCGAGCCGCAATCGCACCTACTACGTTTACATTGTCTGTCTGTTTGTTTTACTTTATTAACTCTAAAGGGTTTTTTACTTTCATAATGATAAAATGGTTAGCGTTATTTTCGTTTAAGTACGTTGGTGGTGCAAATTTGGGATGGTTCAATTTTTTTTCCGTTTTGTTTTTTGAATGGGTCACTATATTAACTGTCGTTAAATATTCAATATCTTATAACTTCCCTCAGCTTTTATACGATGATGAAAAGCAGTAAACGTAACTTCATATTTCAGCAAGACCAATAAAAGCACGTAATGCTTTTATTGGTCTTGCTGAAATATAATAAATAAAATAATAATAATACCATTTATTTCAGGCGACACAGGCCCATAGAAAAATACCTTAACCTAGACATACATATTTTTATGAAAACTTGTGTTAATAGATAAGGCTTAAGACTATGTTAGTAGAAGTTCACTTTGCACTAGTTTAACTTTGTGCTGTCCTGTGGCACTTGTCCGCGGAAGCGACGGAACACCACGTCCTGCGGCCAAAAGTCTTCTTCCATGACGAGGGGCAGATAACAGTTTGGTACTCGCACCACGAACGCCTTGAAGTTGACGTTCCGGTGCGATTCCAGCAACTGCACCCTCGGCGTGTACCTGATCTTCTGGCTCACATACTCCACGATGTCCTCCGCCTTAGTGGTGTAGTGCAGGCGGGAGATATACAGCGGTGTGTTCGGCTTTGCGGCACGCAGGTTCACTGAGGGCTCCGTAGGCGCTTAATATGAAGTATTTCCCCCATTGTTATTGAATATCTAACCACAACTATTACAACAGCATTGATCACTAATATCGCTAAGATCATCTCATCATAATTGAATGCAAATCTATTTCCAGCTGATTTCTAGGAAACCAAAGTTTGATGATATAATTATCGAGATCAAGTCCTATGCATTTACAAGTCATGGGAAACAGATGCTGCGATGTCCCTTATAAGGTTTACTTCGCTTCACAACTCTTCGCAAACCACTGAAATACCGAAAACCGTCCAGACCAATTAACATGCAGATAAAATTCGGAACGCTCCGTAAATTTTTGTTAGCTGCGGTCGACGACAGAGGGCGTGCGAATACACAAATTTATCTAATTACCGACCGTTAAAACTCTCCTGCAGACTTCAATTATGCGTTCAACAGATCTAAGTGAAATCTCTTAATTTGAACAAGTTATTAGTACCTGTTTTAAGTGTGAAACTTGGAGAATTGGGCTTTTGAAGTTTCACGTCTTTTATGTGTATGGTTGGAGTAAAAGTAAGTAATGACTGTGTTGCGTTCTGGAACATGAATGAGGCATAATAAGTTCAGTTTAGATTGTTGCTTATTATGTACTACGATAAGAATATATACGAGTTAATAATAATACAAAATCGTTTAATATCAAAATAAAATAGGTATTCTTACATTTCCTTAAAAATAATACAAGTAAATTACTACTAATAATATTTTTTACAAAAGAATCAATTTTAATAGTAACTTGTGGACTCCACACTAGGTCGTGCCTGTCTCGTGGAGTCCTTGAGAGTTTCAGACAGTTCGCTTACGGGTCGATACTGAATTGTAAATTTCACGAACAGATTAGTTCATTCATTCATTATAGCCGTACCCCGACCCATGTTTCTTGCAAGATCTACGATGATAATAATATCTTCTCCAACACGACACCTGCCAGGTTCGTCTCATAAACACTCGTCATTCAGACCACCCCGTGCCGCGTCATTATCATTAATCACTTGACTAAGATTGATGACTCAAATATATTCACTTACCATATTTTTCTCGTTAACACGGTTAGATTTTGACTGTTTTGCGATTTAGGAATGAAAATGTTTTCCCTAAATGTCAGCATTTCTGAACTTTGTTATTTAACTTCGTACGTTATTTTCGTTCTAAGAAGTTAGATCCAATCGTTTTTTTTAATATATATTTATGGTCACGATCCCAGAGGTCTTTTCTCAGAAAATATTAATGGTATTTATTCTTGAAATTAGATACGAGTCGTCTAGAGTTCTTAGTTAGATATAACGACTCAGCACTTAAAAGAAATAGGTACCTACAGTATGGGTATATTTCATTACAATAATCCAAGATTATATTAACGAAGAATTATTTATTTTCTCGATTTTTCATGCGTATTATGTTAGGTAAAACTTGATGCCATAATTCAGTCTTTAGTTAAATCTATAACAACATTCTTATTTTTAGCATCCAATATTTCCAAACACTTGAACTTTCTGCGTGTTGGTACTTCTTCTGAAGGATCACCATCATGTAAAGGCAGCTGAATATTGTTGGCTGTAACTGGAGCCGACGTATTCATGACAGGATTAAAGGTTTTAACTCTGCAAAGCAAAACATAATCTTGTATTACTATTTCGTTCTTACCTACAGCAATACCGCAATAACTCTATCGTAATTTCTACCAGACTAATGATAACAAAGTTTGCGATGTTCAAACTAGAATTAATATTAATAAATAACAAATAGGTACTGGCGCCTTCACGGATAAGATCTCATCTTAAATCCAGAAGACAGTTGTTTTGTTAGGTACAAGTACTGGGTATATAGCCATAATCTCTATTATTTATTGTTTTTATTACCTTCTGAAACTATCATCTATTAATTTACCAAGTTCTTTCATGTCAGATCGCCGTATAGACATGATGATGTCCCAGAACCTGTCAGTTAACCTTATACAATTATTTGACCGGACGCATGATATGCTTTGGCAGTGAAGACAATGATAGCGCGATTCAGTAAACTACACTTACAGGACAGTGACATCTAGGCACAATGTAGTGAACTATGAGAAATGATTGAAATCAACGCCATCTATCGTGAGAACTGTGAACAAGTGAATCCGCCTCTCCGCTCTCTCTTCACTACACGCTGAGTAATCGTTTTAAAAAGTAATAACAGGTAGCGCTGTGTTCTGCCAAAAATAAACTGCGTTTGAGGTTGAATACTTGAATACACAGCCGACTAATCACCCAAATAATTAAAATAGTGGAAGATGGCTAACAATAATAACAACAACATCTAAATAACAACTATGGATGCTGATTGCTGATAGGCTACAGTCCTAAGTGGTGGGGATCGGCAGACAGACAAGGATATAAGACAACACAAATGCCATGTTGAATAATTATGACATTCCTGATAGGACTAAAAATGTTTAGGTACTAGCTGCTGGATAAGTTAACAAGATTAACAAAGCAAGTTGTATTTGTACCACCAACTCGTTTGAACTAATAACATTCCGTCTTTTTGACTGCAAGTAAAAAGACCGAAAACGACACCACAACACGTTTTTCACGTGTTGTGAAAAATTGAGTATTGAGTATTGATTGAGACCAACAGTCGAAAACTATCAAATCATTTAAAGTTGCTGTTTGTAATAATATATATTTTTTTTAATAACAAAGACTCATAATTTATGTAGAGTTATGCATAAAGCGAAAAGAGTCATTCAGTCTCTTTTTGCTTAGATAATTAATTATTGCTAATCTGACAATTAGACAGTTCTTAGTTTTGTGGTCATTTTTGAAACGGAATCGTCCAGTCACATAACTTCCTCTTTTAAAATAATCGTCGACTCATATGGATCCAAAACATCGAAATGAAAAGACTTAACATTTTAGAAATTCACATTTCCATATTGGAGAAGACCATAAGTTATAAGTATTCACTAACAATGTGAGAAAGTGATTTTATATGAATTGGTAATGGAGGAATTATAATAAATGGCGAGTTTGAATATTTGCCGGACGTTGGTGGACATGGTCATGGATGAAAGTGACGTTTGGAGGCGGTGGTTTAATCTTTTCATTCTGAATTCATTTTTCAAAGTCAAAGTAAATTATTTACCAAAAACACGTAATACGGTGTTCGTACATTTTAAAATCACATAGTGAGATTCATTTCAGAAGTGACTAAATAAACTGTTTTGAACATTAATAAGAACTGCACTTTTACCAGATTTTCTGTTTCGTCTTTATTTTCAGTTATGAAGTAAATCTTATCGAAACTAGTCTTGTACGTCTCAGACTAACTATTTCACCAACTGATGATCACTGATGATCACTTTGATCATCAGTAGAATTGTTATTTTTGTAAGCCAGAAGGTCTTTCGATCCTATAACCATTATTTATTATAGCATAATTCATATCTGTTTACAACTCGCACAGGATATTGCTTCAACTTCTTTTAGTTTCGAAGGTTAACCTTTCCTAACAAAATTGCCACATCCATTCTGAAAGCTACTCTAATCTCTTGGCCAGTGAAAGTAAAAACTGTGTGAGTGTACAACATGTGCAAATGAACTCGGAACCGGTCGCGGTCACTGTTATCTGACCACTTAGTAACGTTATATCTGATAATCTTTCTATATATCTGACATAATCTTTCTTTGGTAACATCTATGATCATTCATTCATATGTGCTATTAGTTTATTAATTGTCTCACTTGTGTCTTTGTTTATAAATTGTTTTGTTTTAATGGCGTTTAGTGTTGGGTATAAATTCCCTGCAGAAGTTACCAGGACCATTCACTGAAATTAAATCACTAAAACCACAATCATACTTAGGTACGGAATGATTACATTTTGTGCCAGCTTTTATGAAGACAAGACCTTGAAAAGAAGAAACCGTATAAAAAAAAGGCTATTCTAAGCAAAGCCTTCGATTGTGTTACCCAAGTTTTACTACCTACCAGATAAAACTCAGGTGACACACAAGTGTCATTGATACCGCCGTCATATCCGTGGCTACAAGTACTGATTATGTCATTAGAGTGTACCAATAAACTAAACTGTACAATTTCTAACAAATTGCTATTTACTTGCCGGACTTGTGGTGCTCCGGTACGCTTCCTCACCTTCAACCAGTTTAGGGTTCCGTAGATGAATGGTTCTGTCAATGATTTTAATGTGACCAGCTAAAAATCCTTAAGAAGTACATTTTAAATAAACAAAAGTAGATTGAAGAATGAGTCAAAAAGTCTTCATTATAAAATAGAAAACGCAGGGATTGTATATAAATTGTTACGTAGTTCTAATAAGACAAAAATATTCACATGGTGCTGATGCACAACACACAATTTAAAATAAGTAATTACTAGATACGGAACCCAACCCTTCGCACTTATATTGTCCAGCGCAACTTGTATCTCAGGAAGTGATCGTCGGTTTGCAAACGGTGGAAATGGATATGTCGGAACATCCAGGAAAACCGTCTGATAACACGCCCGTAACGACAAACTGACTCCCTTTGATAATATAGAATTACTTTGGGCTAGAGAACCAGTTGAAAGCAGATTTTAGGCGTCCGATTCACTAAGGGCGGATTTCACCGATGTAACTGGACGCGATCAGAGAAGAATGTACGTTCTATTTGACAAAATAATGTCGTCTTAGAAAAGTGTGAAATTGGGAATAAGCCCGACAGTAGGGAGGGGCAGTTATGAATGTCTTATTTGGCAAGATATAAGATATTACTGACAAATGCTTGCACTGACTGGACAGGTCCACTCAAATCTGTGTGGTTCTTTCCTCAAAATACCATTTTAGACGCTAATCTACATGGTCCTCATACGGCTTGACCAAGATTATGTCTGGACTTTAAAAGAGACTACGACCTCGTAGTTTGTTTCTGCCTATTTTCTCAGAGTAGTCAAATACAAAACGCCGACCTCATCTAGCATATTTTTACAATTTTTTAATATGACGTGTAAAAGTGATTCCAATATCCTATTTACTAATAAACAATTTCATTTCATTTCAACGGGTAAACTTCAACAGGTGTGGCTATAATGTCAGACGATTGCCTTTGTCAAAACTAGTTCGTTAATGTTTTTTGCAAATGTAACTTTACAAAGTAGTACTATCATCTATCATAGTAATAGGATCGAAAACATATAAATACTAAGCAAGCGGCGTCTACTCAATACAAGTTTTCAATTTAATAGACAGCATCAATCGTCACAAAATTTTGCCATATCATCAACATCATGCAAACAGATAGGTATACGCAGTATGTCATTAACACCAGCACACATCAAGATTCAGCAGCTGAATAACCGTCCCCTTAATAGATAGAATTCTCATCATAAAAAATACACAAATGCAATCCTTATGACCTTTGGGTCATAAGAATTGCATTTGTGTATTTGCTACCAAAGTAGCAGAGCCTACCTTATGCTAAAAACCAATCCGCGAAGAATGACATCAAAATTGTTAGAGACGATGATCTATGGGGTAATTATGATGATACCAAAAAATAACCAGTACCGCCCAGATTGGACAACGGTATTACAAATCATGCTATTGTTGCATAATTCGTAATATTCACGGCTTTAACACAATAATTGACGATACGGTGTATAATTACAATATTGCACCATGACGCTACTGCTCAATAGGTGCTCCTCGGGCGTGGAAATCGTATCATCTTTCGTATGACAAAGAGGGCTGTACATTTTTATTATTCATAACTGGATTTTTATTAATTTTATTGCTTTCTCAATGTGAGAAGAGACTTTTGCACTAGAATCTGTTGGAAAATAATAGACTGGTATTACTTTATTATAGCAATAAAAGTAATGAGAAACCTTGATAGGACATGCTTAAATGACACAAAAATTGATCGATTTGACTGACTCATAATTACTATTTGGGCAAAACGATTCGAGAGAGCCGTTAATTAAAATTGATAAAATACATTTAAGAGCTATATCTACGATTACTAGCTAGCTTTTTGGATATTAAGTTAAATTGCGTCTAGTTTAATCTGTAGGCTCGTAAAGTTTCATGGCGGCATGGAGAGTGCGATTGTCGCAACCCAGTGCTGGGCACGCCACAATTGCGGCGATAAGTCCCCTCTTTGAGGAGTGGCTAGAGAGGCGCCACGGCGTCCTCACCTTCCGCCTGACGCAGGTCCTCACCGGACACGGTTGCTTCGGGAGGTTCCTGTTTCGTATAAGGCGGGAGGAAACGCCCGGGTGTCACCACTGTGTGGATCGCCCGGAGGACACGGTGGAGCATACGGTGGAGGTCTGCCCCGCTTGGGCGGAGCCCCGCCGTGTCCTCTTGGAGGCGATTGGCGGCGGTGACCTCTCGCGTCCGGCTCTGGTCCAGGCCATGGTACGGAGCGAGAGGGCATGGGAAGCAGTCACCTCCTTCTGCGAAGCAGTAATGCTCGCGAAGGAGGAGGCGGAACGCGTGAGGGAGAGGCAAAATTTGCGCCCTCACGCCCCTAACCGCCGCCGCCGCTGGAGACGCCCTGGGCGTCGGGAATCCCAGGCGGATTCCCGGCCACCATAGGCGCGGGCTTGCGGACGGCGAGCAATGGGTAGCTTGCCGTCCGATCAGGACCAGGCCCGGGTCGATGGCGCGTCGTGTTCCACGCGCGCCTCAAAGAGATGTCAGCACAATTGGCGGGGTCCGCTAGGACCGATGCCTGCCAGGGTTGCGGGTTAATCCGAAAGGGATACCGGGACCTTGGCAACAGGCAACTGAAGGAACACGGGTGGGTTTTAGTCAGTAAAAGTCTGACACGCCCTTCCGCTCCACCCAGAGTGGGAGAAGTCATTGGATGATTTCCCACCCTCAAAAAAAAAAAAAAAAGGCTCGTAAAGTTCATATGACAAAGTTGCTACTAGAAAACATTTTGACACCTGTTGATTAACCAATTAACTTTAAAGACTACCGCTCCTTGAAATGAGAAAATGTCAAGTAGTCTTATCAAAAGTCTGGCTTGCCTGCCCTTCTCACGATTGTGAAAAACGTGATTGACTAATTGGACCCTAACACACTTTTCATAATTCAAATTAGGTGTTTTGTATGGACACCGTCTGCATCCTTTCACATTCCTGCATCGCTGACTGACCTTAGTCCTTTACTATGTGCAAGTTATCTGCATGTAGAATTAAGTAACTTTGATCATTCTACCCAAAGACCAAATCATTAGAGGTCGGTGTAGCACACACACAAGACTGTGTGCTACACCGACTGATAAAGATATCAGCCATCTCAATGTTTCCTTATTTCCTATTAATATTATCTTTCACACAATCTATCTAACTTTTCCTTTGTCATTATTATTTACTTTAAGTGTAAGTGGAAAATTAATATGATTTAAAAGATCATGAACATTAATCTAAACGCCACCGAAAGTGAAATTATTTTTACATATATGACTGAATGTCTAACAAAGAAAAAGGATAAATAATTCATAAGCTATAGAAAGCATTACTAAATATATTATGTATATGTCATTCACTTTAGCACCACTCTCGTGTTTAACATTTGAAAAGTCAGTAAGTCTCCGGAACCATCTGTCAAGTGAACAAGGGTCTCAATGATGTTCAGTTTTGTGATCAGTTCCGGGTTCCTAAGCTATTCCATGTAACAATAGTACTTTTGAAAGCATTACTAAATTGTTATATAACCCATTAATCACCGAGCCTGTTTACTAAAAAACAACTAACACTCAGAAAAAGAAACAAATGCAGTTGATTTGCATGTAATGAGAAACAACGCCTCGCCGTTTTGAAACTTGGAACAAAGTTTGAAAATCTTCGTTTTCTGCTTAGTATGTGTTAATGAAAAGCTGTCGTATTAGAATGCAAATATTTATTTGAACATAGAAGAGCACAACTCATCAGAATTGACTCATCAGAGTTGATTGCAATCAACCATCAATAGCTACCAAGCTTTTCCCAACTATGTTGAGGTCAGCTTCCAGTCTTACCACATGAAACTGCATGACAGTATTTTACATGGAGCGACTGCCTATCTGACCTCAACAACCCAGTTATTGAGTAACACGATACCCATTAGGAAGACTGGTTGTTAGAGTTTTTGGTACAATCAGAACCACCCACGGTCTTAAAACTTCTAAGTAGTAAACTCACAGCAGTAATACAAACATAGAAGGAAGGCATTCCTACGGTACATTTATGCTATGACCAATGGGTTAACATACTGGCCCATATCTTATTGCATCATAGTGATGTTCATGTCAAACGCAAACCAAATCTAATAAAGTTGCGGATTGCTTCTGAGTTCCGCACGCATCAGTCACGGTTGCGGGCAACACTGGGTGCCGTAGAAAGCATCACTAATAGTTGCGCAACCCACCACTGTACTATGGGACCTTAATATGCGTAAATAGTGAAGGGTGATGATCATCACCGAACATTGTTTGCTATATTTTGCAATTACGTGGGCTATTGGCTAATATCCTGGTATGGATTTTGGCCAAGAAAAGTAGGTA
This sequence comes from Lithophane semibrunnea, assembly GCA_947363905.1. Classification (NCBI taxonomy): domain Eukaryota; kingdom Metazoa; phylum Arthropoda; class Insecta; order Lepidoptera; family Noctuidae; genus Lithophane; species Lithophane semibrunnea. The sequence continues at coordinate 684,433 of OX376196.1, forward strand.
TATGTGGAGGCTTTTAGCTAAAACCGCGGCTTGAAGATCAGAAAATATATTATGTAGTTAACTTTGTGACTTCTTCTTGTACTTCAAAACATAATGTAAACTGGATGCTAATAATCAACTGTGTGCTAACAATCAATGCATTTATAATAATTAGTTAGGATTATTATTATACATAAAGTAACGTAAATTGAGAAGTTGCCAACTTTTAGAATCAATGCTCTTAAAGACAACAACAATTTCACGTAGGAACCTAACATTTCATCATAGCTTGCCTCTACAAATGAATGCAAATGAAGTTTGCCTTTAAAATGGTTATCTTAGCAAGCTTTTGTCATTTTATTATACAAAGGCGGACTTAATGCCTTAGGCATTCTCTGCCAGTCAACCAATGGTGGTGGAGAGATAACATGGCAGGTGCATCATTTGGGAGTGAAAAAGAAAAGAATATTAAAAAGGCACCTATCATAATTATTAAAAAAAATGGGTACACTTGTACACGTACATATTATAACGTTTATTATAATTAGCTGAAAGAAAATTCGTTAGTCCCGAAAACCGGGACTTTTCCCGTACTGAAGCGAACTCCATACTAGTCAACACTCAAACTTTAGGTTAAAAATTATGCACACTAATATCCGATCCCTAGTTATAATACTATATTTAATGTTATTACATTGTTTACTTAGATTTTACGACAAAACTACGACGTCAGTTCCTTTCAATCAAAGGCCGATGAACTGTAGAAGCCGATTGAACAAGTTTCATCAAATTACAACTTTCTTCAAGCGTCTCAGACATATTGAATAATTTTCGCATAAACTTTTGCATTAGAATGTATAAATAATACATTGAGCAGACGGATTTCCATCGTCTATCTAACGTCAGAGTCGATTGGTTTAGTTTTAGGCTTATGCAATGCAAAAGTTAATATTTTGGAACTAAGAATTAATTGAAAATGACAAATAAATAGAAGGTTTACTGCATTTTAAAGACAATGTGTGCGATCTAATTTCCTCTCAACTGTGCGTTTATTGGTAAAAGATGGGAGTATTGAAGGCTGTCTTTTGTAACTTTTGGCTTTCAGAAATTTTAGTTGGCAGCATAATTAGACAAAATTTATATTTAAACTAAATTAGGCATTATCCTAGAAAATATTAATAATAATATTAGTGTAGATAATAATATAATTTCAAATGTAAAATGGTCTAATTATTGCTTTTTATGGAATGGGCCTGCTGCTCTTGACCACGATTTTGTTTGATGGAAAGCAATGGACGAAGTCTACGAAGAATCGAGCGTGCCCAAATTACGCCATTACTCTTGTTTTTAAGTCGGTCTTCAAAAGCGTTCTAAATAAATGAACTCTTTGGGCACTGACGTCTTTCTTCCAAAGTAAAGACTGCATTCAGAACTTACTTTATAGTGGAAAATAACGCTAGACGTATTGAACCGGCACTACTTATTAACAAGTTGTTACAATTACCTGAAGGAAATGGGCTGTTACGGCTGTTAGCCAGCAACCTGTTGATAACTGACTGGTATCAGTTTTTGTATGAATATGTTTAGTAGTACCTAGCCCCTTGTTTGATATCGTCCGGGGAAGCACTGCAACTATACCGTATTCTGCTTGATTTGATGACTGATGTGTGCAGGTTTAAAAGCCTGGCTGATGCCAATAGCAGTTCGTCGCCGTGGAAGTGGTGAAGTTGTCGGCCAAGAAGATTTGATATAACGAAGAAGAAGAAGTTAACGTAAGGGTGGTATTGTCCCAGGGCTGCGGGACAGTCCGAAAGGGATACCGGGGCCCTTGGTAACATGCAACTGAAGGAACAAGGGGGGGTTTAGTCAGTAAAATTCTGACTCGCCCTCCCACTCCACTCAGAGCGGGAGAAGTCAATTGAAGATTTCCGACTCTCAAAAAAAAAACGGTGGTGTTGTAAGTATGGCTCCCGATAAAACTCCAGGCACACGTTTCAACTTTGTCTGCGAGGTTTTGCAAGTATCTTAAGAACCTTGCCTTAGCAATGGTTCAAATTCTGACTAAGCTTATATGTGATTTTGCGAATTGAATATCACAGGTATAATCTTGCCAGTAAGCGATAATTTTTTTGCGTTTTTCAATTCAGTAAGTTTTATAATATTTCCTCAGTTTTATATAACACATTGCAATCTGATCCGATTTATACATAAATATAAATATTTTGCACAATTTTCTAAAGAGGTTGTATCTGCTAAAATGCAGTCGTGACGAAACAAAATATACTTAAATATGTTGATATTACGTTATACTAGGCACTTAACCTGCTGATCTTTGTGATAGAAAGTGTTGCATAGTAGATATTATTGAATTTGTCAATTTCTGAACAACTAAGAATAATTATTGACTTTTTAGATATTGATTAAGTATTTACACCGCAAAATTTACATAAAATATTAATCCCCGATTGTAATTTCGTATTTAATGCTACGCTTGCCAATACGCGGTCTCCACTCCTGGACTCGTCTGCTCGCGTTGAACGATCTTGAATTTAGGGACCTACCCAACATTCAGTCTCCACATCGGCAGTCGGCACCGTGTGTCACCGGTCAGGACACACTGGTTCTTGTCTTCAAAAATTGTAGGATAGGCGACGAGAAGACTTGACGAGGTCTTTCAAAAGCAGCGTTTGAGCTCTACAATGAACATAATTAATAAAACAGCCATGCGGGCCGATGGACTATTAATTTTAATAAATCAACAAAAACTAGAATCACCCTATCACTCTGCAATAAACCTAATTAATAACATTGAAAATAATATTTCAGATAAAATCTTATCAATGTTCAATATCGCAAGCTCATCAATCTATTGCACTACATCGGGTGCGGTCACTTGATCAGCTACTGCTATAAAACACACTAATACATCAAATTCGACATTTATCGTTTAGCACGTATATATTAAACTGACAGCATGCAACATGTATTGTGCAATATCTTCGGAACAGTTGTTACAAAAGATGCGCTCCAGTTCGGTGAGGTGACCTCTCGCAATAGGCGATATTATTTGGTAAGAAATTCGGAATTGCATTAATTGCAGGGTTGTCTAACTATGAAACGATATCTCTTTAGGCCTCAAAAACGGCGAACGAAAGGAAATTTGGGGTACTGTAGTGCGTGGTCCTGTAAACTATGACCTTCTCCAAAGTGATACAATTAAATAGACAACATTCGTAGTTAAATCTAGACTAGGCTGGGGATTGTCCTGAAACTTCATTTGTTCACATTAATGGTTAGTTGATAATCAAGTTCAACTTTCAGTTAGCTGACTCCGGAAAACGCTTTTTTTAGCTTCTAACAATTCATAAATTGGCTCTATCATTAATAGCCCTGTAATCTACAAGTTCTTAGACACCTTAGTGATATCGTGAGTGTGAAGCAACTTTTCAATTAAAACTAAAAATCTCTCGCTATTGCTCCTAAACCACAAATCGCACTCATTATTTGTGGTATCGAAACATACAAAATACTTTATAAGTGTGTTTATAAGTGTCTAGGCTTCTCACGTTTGCTATTACATTTTATAGCTTATTTAGAAATAAATAATTACCTATCGAGATTTCTTTTACAAGGTCACATAGTGATTGCCTGTTAAGCAAATGATCTATTTGATTGACAATTATTTTGACTATCTCTTCAATCGAAAAAATACCAACGTAGTCAATATGTGATTTTTTAATGAAAATGAATTAATTGCAATTCGTAAAGGTTATGACGTGGATATATAATTTTTTAATGAAATTGAATATTACATGTTTACAATACCTACAGTTTATTGATCATTATTGTGTAATTTATGCAAGGACCTACAAAATGTCAGATATAACATGCCAATTATTTGACTTTTATTACGTTTACAAGTGAATCCGGGTGTTAAACACTGCAATTTCTCTCGGATAGAGCACAGCATCGGTACCGCTAATCCCTGCAGGTATAGCGGGCACGTAATACAATAATTTCACTCGACGTTGCTTGTGGTCGCGCGTCGCATCCCGCGGTTTATCTTACAAAACAACGGGGATTTACTGTTCGAACATTTTCGTTTTGTTTTCAGTGATTTTGTGGGGAAAACTATTATATTTGGTAAAGATTGAAATGTGTGGTGCCGAGTTTCCCGTAGTTTATGCCTTTACCTACATAAGTGTTACCTGATGCTGAGGTTGATTTAGTATACAATTAATTTTATTGCTGTCAGATGAAGTCTACGAAGAAATGATTCTGGACACCGCTAGTGAAGATAAAGAAATAACTGATTGTTTACCAAAGATTCATCTCTATCAAGCAATAAGTACCTACTATTGAACAATTTGCAGAAACTTTAATGTCTTTCTCAACGGCCATTACACACATTATACAAACACTTTTTATTGTACGACATATTTCATTATTATTAAATAAATATATATTTTATGACTACCTATCTAAGATTAAATAGAGATAACATTAAACTGATAGAAAGATTCCTCCTTAGTAAACAGGCCTTACCATTACAATATGAATGACTATGTATGTCATTGAATAACGCGACTTAACACCTTTTCCGAATTGTATAACAGTATAACAAAGATGGCTAATCTTATGAAGCTACCAGGCTATCAGAAATTACAGGCAGGGTTGACTCAACGCAGCACTATCTACCATACATTATGATTACACCGATGCTATCTTCCAAAGTGTTAAGTGTGAACAACGCGGGGGTATATTTTTGCAACCGAAGAGACTTATAACAGTTTTTGCTATATAGCAACTTTATCTGATTTTGTGCGAACACTGTTATTGTTGGTTGCTTAAATCATGCGTTGCAGACGTTGTTTTGGTGTTTATGGTAGATTTTTTTGCAGTTCGAATGTGTGTTTACTACGATGATGTAATGAATGTAAAATAAATCCCAGAGCTTCTTTAACGTTATTCAAATGATGTTGCTCTTTATAATTTGAAATTGATAACATGCAGCCTGCAAACTCAAACTCGAACTCGTTTGTTACTCAAAGGTATTTATTTCATGTCAAGGAGTCGGTCAGTCAGAATTATGAAGCTAGTTGCCCATTCCAAAGCAACGGGCAAGAAACTTCATGGACACTCTTTTTAATTATACAAAAATAAAGCTAGAAATTAATATGCTTGTTTTTTCTTTATTTTATTAATCTGGCACTGTGGTACAATTATAAGCTGGTGAGATAAAAAATTCCGAGACCCGCGATGCATAAAATTATCTCACTAACGCGTCACCTTATCTTACTCACAGAACAGTTACGTCATTGACTCACAAATAATATGAAAAATGGTCTTACATTGAGTGTACAAATATAGGAAAAGCAGATACGATTGAGCATAATGCTAGTTTGCAATTCTTGTGACCACCGAACATGTAGGAACAGAAGTCACACTTGAATTATTAACGCTGTAGACAAACAGAGAAGAAAAAAAAATTTAGAGACAAAAGTGCTTGGAGAACTTCACCGAAAATAATGCCAACAAAATGAGAGAAATTGAAAATCGTTACATTAAAATTCAGGTTATACAGGAAGCTTTCTAGATATTTGGTAATTTTTTGCAGTAGGTATATTCACATGATTATGCAAAAAACGCATTTGTTGTAAATCTTGGGTCGTCTTTGCTCCATTTTGCACCAGATATTATATTTTTGGTTCGGTAATACTGTAATCAACTGTGTTTATCGAAATATCTGTTTCACGCATAAAGCCTTGAAGTATCTTGAACGAATATTACTATTGTATTACTTGACATGTTTGTTTTTGTTAGTTGACATTGTATCTGCTGGGAAAAGGCCTCCGTTTTGTCTTTTTCAAATCTTCTGTACGATCTCTAGCCAGGTTGGATTTGGCGTATTAGGTATATATTTTTTGCTTGTGGCTATGTTGTGGACCTTCTTCAAATATTTATTTTGTCGTAGAATGAAATGCGTGTTACGCATGCGCGGTGTACGCGTGAGTTTGCGGTCTTGTGTATTTGTATAGAGGTGTTAGTACAAGAGTATAATATTTGTGAGCAAATATTTGAAATAAAGATTATTTTGTCGTGAATGAATGAGCTTGTTTGATGAAAGTGTTGAGGCTTATTTGCTGTTCAATTATTATCACAGATTCTATTTTGGGTTTGGCTTATGGCAATAAGATATGCAAACGTTTCTCTTGGTTCGGTTCTACATCCGAGTTATCGTCAAAAACATGTTTTTGTTTTTCAGTCAAAATATCAGTCAGTTTTCCAAGTCAAGTCAATTTCAAAGTGCTAATATAACGTAGTGTAAGTATGAATAAAATTACGACAATGCTCAATTCAAGCTTGCTAGTTGCGAATGCGATACATCTTGATAGCATTGATAATGAAATAGTTGGAAAATTAGAAAAAAATATTAATACGAAAAGCTCATCACATTCCATCAGTGTTAATTCAGGTATATTTCTATTGATTCTACAGCTCTATACAGCTCCGTGCCCACCCGGTATGCACAATAAGGCCCTATCGTTAAGAATATTATGTAGTAACACAACATTACATCGAGGATGTCGCCGGTCCATGAAATTGTCCGCTAGACACCGCCCGCTTCCTAGTTTATAACTCAATCTACAAACAACTGGGTGTGTCGGTTTGTTTGCATTGATGTAAATGGGTCTTATTCAATAGGAATGCCTATCGACAGGAGCTCAACTCATACATGGAAAAAAAAGCTGGATGAGTTTGTCGACAAGGACCTTATAAATAATGATTATGCTAGGGCATCCTCCTTCAGAAATGTTGAAGAACTATTATATTTTTGCGGCCAAAACGTTAATTTTTTTAAGAAATCAACAATAAGGCTGTTTCAAAATACCTCGTATCTGAACATAGAGGATAACCTAACGAAAACAGCTATGGTCAGCTGATGTTTCAGAGATTGTGATGGCATCGTATCCTATGCCATCATCGTACTTACAAGTTGTAGGTCACGGGTTCGTAATAGTTCGTATCTAGGCGCCAGCCTACCATCGGTATCGTGAGGAAACCGGTATGTCCTAGAACTAACATGTGACATCTACCAACCCGTATCCGTGATGATTACGGCCCGCTCCCTCACATAGAGAGGAGGCCTGTGTCCCAGCAGTAGGAACGTTATAGGCTGATTATGCTATGCTTTGCCATCTTCCTCAATTAACCCCATAAAGTTCTTATAATGTAATTGATTGCTGTTCCTTTCAATAAAAAATAAAAGCTCAAACTGCATTTTAACTGAAAAACTGTTTGATAATCCAATCCTCTGTAAGAAAAGTAAAAATAAATAGGAATGCTTACTGGCATTTCGCTAGCGTGATTTATTTTGTATAAAATTATAGTTCATTAGGTTGAACGTCTAACTAGCTGTGACTAAAACCTGCTGGTTCACTTGTAGCTTGTAGGCGATAGTTTGATTAATTTGTACGTTTTTGTTCACTCGAGAAACCTTATTGTTTTGGAGTTCGTTGCGTGACCTGTAACGTGTAACGTGTAATTAATTGTTACGACTTCTTTTGTTTCTAGATTTATTGGCTGTTTGGTGTCGTGTGGGCATGGAAAGTTTACACAGTCTTTTTTTAGAAAAAAAAGGTAATTTGTAAAATTATGTACTTTGCAATGTTTCTATATGTTTGATTACTTATTTTGATGGGAACCCTGGACAGATGTAGATAGATGTTTCACAAACAGCCCAATTGATCAATGGCATATTAAGTAGTTATGTTTCAAGATAACTAGACCACAATTTTGTGATGACCTTATTAAATTTACAAGTTAAAATGTATATTTTTTTTAATCAGATTTAAAAGAAACAAAAATAAATATCGCTCTTGTATGAAAGTGAAAATATCGAACTTAGATAGTCACAAAAACAAGTCTATAATGATTATTTTTAGATAATACAGAAGCAGTAACTTACTGAAACTTAATGAATTATTATGCAAGCTAATGCATAAACATATTGCACTGCAAACTTTTTATTTCAATATAATATGCATATTTTTCTTATTTTATGTAAGAGTTTGAGACTCTTTTATTTTCACTTATTTCATGCAAATTGGCACTACGTATGCATTTTAAATTTATTTTTTGTATTTTAGCATAATTTTAAAATCCGATTTTGTTGTAAAAACTTGATTATTACAATAATTACTAAACTATTCTCTGTCGTAATACATAGATAGGTATTTAATTAATTCTTGGGTGATTAAATAATCAAAATAATATTTTGAAATAATTCAAAAGAAAAAGCTGGAACTGTGTCTAATTTAAATTCATGAAAACATAATGGTTATCGCTTAAGAATTTATAATGAAATCTTTTTCAATTAGTTCATTGGTGTGACGCGGGCAAAAAAAAAAAAACAATTATTTAACTCTTCATGAATATCTATAAGGCACTATTAAGGCTGATAGGCGTAAAAGTAAAAGGCTGCTTCCACCTGATAAACTTATTAGGTAATCATTCAAATTTTAATAATCCTGCACTCTTTGCATCAACATAACATAGGTACTAAAACTTGGTCAGAGCATCTCAGTATTAAAAAAACACGATAAGTTTTCGCGAATTTATACGGACGGTAAGGCAGAGAAACATTTTGTCTTATATGTAAGGATTTCAGTTTTTTGGTTTCTCATGCCCATAAAAAAAATTCCATAAGTCCTTTGTGTGCATGTGTAGGTACCTAGTACCGCAAGCTCATAAAATGTGAAATCCCTCAAAACCGCACGACCGCGCATGTATTGCACGCGCATTAATAGTAATAAAACGCATTATCGTGACTTTACCCCGCAAAGTTGGGCAAACGCCAAACATGAGCGCTTTCTAATGAGCGCGCGTTACCAAAGGGTGAGAGAAAGTCAGGTTTAATGAAGAACTTAATTAGTTTGTCATGTTTATGTAATTGGTAAGCTATTGCCCAGCAGGTGTCGCATTAAAAAAACATGCCGTGCAAAGTGAGAACCTTACTTTTCCTTCATTGCTGATGCATTCACATTTTACATGCTCAAAAACACATGACACAACGATATAGGGGCCAAATAAAGTTATGTGCGTATATCGAACCCACGACCTATGAATGTGACACAGAAGCCAATCGCTAAACCATGACTGTGCAGAGTGTGCAAAGCGACCCGTCAAAAATCAAGTCGTATTTTCATTATCAATTATTATACGTCATTGTTAACAATGATTTCTCTGTAGTCTACTTGTAATCTTTTTGCATGCACTCGTTAACACAGAGTCTGCAGGCAAACTGTCTCGTTTTATTTAAAAGTAAACGACAGCATTATGACTGGTGAGACTTACAGGGTTCATGAATGACAAGTTTTTGTGAAAAGAGAGTTTGCATACACGAGTTAGCATGTGTATTTAAGTATGTAAAATGAGCTCGTGGCTCAAAAGGTGAAAATGGAACTGGGCAGGACATGTCTGCCGTATGCTGGACAAACTGTGAGCCCAAATAGCACAGAACTGGTGCCATGAGAGAGTGAGACGGGGTCGCTGCAGGTCACGATGGAAATGGCAGGGAGAACTAGACAGATTCCGCAAAAACTGGAAGGAGGACACGCGGGCTCGCGACAAATGGAAGGAGTGAGTTTGGGCAGGAGTGGGACAGAACAGGATAACAAAAAAAAGTTAAAAGAGTAATCCCAGTTACTGAAAGGCTATTTAATTTAATCTGATCAATTGAAATTTTAATGATAATTCGATTTCACTTTGATCAACCAATCATTAGTTAGTCTGTCACATTATTTTACAGCTTTAGTAATGAGACTCGTGATAAGGCTTTCAAACGGGAGTTCATGTGCCGTCAGAAATCAAATAAACATTACAAATAACTATCCATTATCTTCATGATTCCCGTTTATTTCAATTAAGTATCATAATTTTGAAATTATTTCGCAACTGCGTAAGTAGTATTCAATAATTCATAAGCCACATTTCAAAATTTTCTAATAGATTTTTTCAATAAAAGAACTTTTTTTTTTTGATTTCACTGAAAAAATAATAGTTAGAAAACGCTGAAGACAATTAATTTCAAATTCTAATATTTATAGCTCTTTAGCCATATCCTTGACTTAAGTGTCTACCTTCTTAAACTTAAACGTTCCCTGTAAAGAAATTTTCAGAAAGAAAAAGTCAAACTCACTACGGTAAAAAATTACAAATGAATACAAACATAATATTATACCTACTACATTTTCAGAGGTGCAGTTAAAAGTGTAAAACCAAAATCTACTAACGCATTCGCGAATTCCAACCTCAAAAATTCCTCACTCATCTTCACCTTTCATCCATTACATAAAAATCGTGCTAATATGACATTCAAAAGTTACATCAGATGTATTGGTTGTGTTGCGCGGGAGTTTGCCTATCCAGTCGCGTTCCGTTCAACGTCGGCGAATGACGTGCCGCGTTCCAAATACAAACGATTTGACGCTTTCTGTCGCGCGGAAATTTTATGTCAAATATTTTGATTTTTTTGTTTATAATTTTGGAAGTGTGTAACGTGATTGTGTTATAAGCTGTTTTTATTTGGATGCTTTTTCGGGATACAGGTGAGGTTTTCTGCTATGTAAAATAACCTTTCAGTGTTTGTTTATTTTAGCGGTATTTCTATTATTATACATACAAACAATTTCAAAAATATATTTCTGATAATTTAAGACACAGAAACAATTGTATTACTATATAAATAAGTTTCGTACCTCATAATTTTCAGTTGTTCGCTATTGTTTCAGTCATAAAACTTGTTTTCTTCCTTTTCCATATTTAATTATAGCTTTTCCTAACACAAACAGTAGCTCTTAAAACTGTCTTCTAAGAATTACTATAGTGGTACTAGTGGTAGTAGAAATGTGCATACAGCTACCAGCCGAGCCAGTAATGTTTTATAAGTAGTTATAACTGTACGAAGAGATCGTATCTGTAATTAAAATGTTAGAACCAACGACTGCAATGTGTTAACATACAAATATGCAATAACAGAGATTTGCTTGTGGTTTTCCGCGATTCAACAACCTTGTAGGTCAACATTTAATTTTGATGATGACTTACTGTTTTTGGTAATAGCCCTTTATGGTTTAATTCAAGAGAAGGTAGGTACACGCATCAGCACCCTCCGTCTGATAATGTTAGAAAATGCAAACACTTATTCTTCGTACAGCGTGATGTTATAAAATACAACGCTTATGACCTGCGAAAGCAGTTATTACTAAACTCTTTTTTTTTTACATTCCATCTTAAAAATATTTATAGATTCTATGTAGAGCTTTTATAAACTAAGTTTTATTCATAAATTAAGTTTTATTAATGATAATGGCAAGGTTGTTGACTCGTCAGTTACTGGTCAAGTAGAAAATAAACTGCAGCGCGTTTATAATTTTCTTCTATATTATAATGCATTAGAGTTAACGATATCCATAATTACAGCTATAAGTAATGATATTAACTTCATAAAGAGAAAAGTTTTGAATAGCGATGTGAAAGTATGTCTATTAACAATATTGTCTATATTATACAAGTGATAGAGAAGAAATAAAAAATGTCAATAGTACCGGAACATCATCAACTGCTACTGTTATTCTGTTAAGTTCACTTCAAACTACCGTCAAATGACCGCACGCACCGCACATTAGAATTACGCCACCGAAAAGTAAAACCCCTTATGAACGGTCAAAATGGAGTATTATCTTAATAATCATACTTGGAAGAAGATTTGGTAGCCGTAGTTTGATCACAGTAACGTAGTTTAGTAAAAGACAGAAAGGCGTTGGTGCTTATAATTTTGACTTAAGGCAAAAAAGCGCCAGGGTAGCCCGCGAAATTCTTCTTACGTTTTTTGAATTATATAGGTCAATTATCAGGTTGTATGTTGAATAAAATATGATTTACAACCGCAACATATTATGTTTTTACAGAATTATGACCATTAATATCATCTATACAAATCTGTTAGTTCAAATGATCCTATTGAATGACTATTTCATGAAATCTTAGCATTTTAGGTAAATTCTAACTAGGAGAGTTGTATTGATAATTTTAATTCCATTAATATACACAACCTTACACTGACCTGCAAAATGCAAAAAAGGAGAAATGAGGTTTGCAGACATTAGCGCATCTCCCCTAACCCGTTGATATAGTGGCCTTTTTAACAAAAATCAAAATAAATTACAACAGTTTACTAATAATAATAAAATCAATGCGATGATAATATTATCAACATGATATTATTATTTAATCCACAAAATAGCTAATGATGCTGATAATTAAAGTACATGAGTGACTTGCAAATGTAAGTTATTTAATGTGTCAATATTGTTACATAATTTGTATTTTAAGGTATTGAGGTCATTCCAATCATTCATCGTTTTATGGTTGGCGATAATGATCTTTTATGTGAAAGTTAATAATAATTGATCGTGTAATTTGCAGTTGTGTTGGAGTATATTTGTATAACTTTGTACAACATTGGACACAAAATCGAACATGTTCTTGTACACACGGCTACATATCAAGCTATACATTTCCAGTTTATGCTGATCTCGCATTGTATAGTATTTCCGTACAATGCGAGGTCAGCTTATACTGGAAATGTATGGCTTGATGTGTAGCCGTGTGTACATAGAAGCTATTGCTAAAGCACACCCATTAGACGTCATAGCACAAATTGCAGAAATTAATGTTTATAATTTATACATTTCTCTATTAATCGATTCTGATATAACTTGATTACAAGATTATTATTAATTAGGTACTTCAGTTCGAGAGGCTGTTAGACGTATCCTCTTATGAACAAACTAAATTAAAAAGCTTATTTGCACGTTCTTGTCATTAGTAAAGTTTCTAGAATCGCATAGCAGTTTTAAAATGTCAGTGGCCAAGTGTTTAGTTTGGGTATTAAAATGTTATTAGCTAAATACATTATTGTACTTTGTGTATGACTACCACTAAAGTCGTGTAAATGTCTTATTATGATGTTGCATGCATTGTCGTATTAGCAAAATCAGTATCGATAAATCGATCGTAAGGATGGAATGATTATTCAAAGGTCGTTTCAGTGCCTATTACGCAGTTTCTCCAGCTTTTCTTTTAGTGCCTTTAACATTTGATCTTTCCAAGTATTCCAATAAGTCTAGGAAATGTATGTTTATCTCAAAGAAGTGTTGTTAGCAGCGCCCTCGAGCAAGGGAAAGCGTACTTCTGAGACTAAAGAAAGTGCAGTTGCAATAAATATTGTAAAAATAGGTACAGAAAGTGATTGTTAAGGTTTTAGGTAAAACCACAACCAAGGTGTTGAAAAGATATTTTTTTTGTACGAAGTCTTAGGTCTATACGTATGGTTCATGTTCAGTAAGATTTTTGTGTACTAATGTCTTTTTACCCGACTGCCCCAGAAGGAGGGTAATGTTTTTCGAGAGTATGTATGTATGTATGTATATTTCTTTGGCACGCTCTGTAGCCTAAACGGCTTGATGGATTTTAACATACGAGGTGTCGTTAGGTTCGTCTTAATTGTAGGAGTGACATAGGCTATATATTTTTTTTTAATTTCATTTGGATACAAAAAAAAAGGAGGGGAAGTTTTTTTTTTTAAATAAATTACAATATTGGTATCAAATAAACGCTAGTAATGAGTAAATTCCAAATATATAAATTAATAAAACTAAAAAGCTTGAAATAAAACAAATTATTTAAAAACAAAAGGCCCGCCTGGAAAAACGCATATATCGGCGGGTCTTTTGTTTTTAAATTTTTTTTTTTATAACTTTAGTCATTCAAAACTATCAAAAGAGCAACCTACTCGTATTTAGAAAATAAGCTTTTGTTACGATTTCAGATCCATTGTAATTGTTTGTCAAAAACTTTAATTCATTTCTACCTGATTCTCTTCAGTACCTACATTAGTTACAAAAAAGATAGATATAGCTAATATAGCTTCATAAAGTAACTCAATATCAGTCTACGCATCTATTCAAGACATCAATCAAAAACAAACTCTACGTCTACTTTAAATACTACTTTCAAAGTTACTTAAAATACAGTTCCATTCCAACTTAGTGAACATCAAAGTTTCAAACCGTCGTCGCGTCGGTCGCGTCGTCGCTCAGAATTCAATTTATTCAATAAACTAGCTTTTGCCCGCGACTTCGTTCGCGTGGAATAGTGACTTCCGGCAGATTTTTGGTTTTACCCACATAGTTCCCGATCTCGCGGTATCTCTTCAAAAACGAAATGTGGAAGATATTCTAGGGAACTCTTCAAAAATCAACATAATGAGCTCTGCGTTTGAATTGAAGATATGTATACTCACTTAGGGCATTAAAGCCGTTATTGCCGATCGAAAAAGGCGAAAATGTTATTTTTCCCTTATTTTCAAAATATTATTTTGATTTGCCATTTCAGAAAAAAAGACTGTTTCTCCCTTGACAAATTTTCTATTATTTTAGGCTTTAAAGATTATTAAAGTTTCTTACACCAAGACATTTCTGTATACCACGTTTTTAGTTTTGCCATCCTTTGCAAAAATATATAGGTCTTGTGGTTTTGACACTCTTGAGCACGCAACGTAGAGTTGTCCATGGGAGAAACAGTCTTTTTCAAGATGTACCCCCGCAACTTTAAGGGTTTGCCCTTGGGCTTTATTTATGGTCATTGCAAACGCAGTTTTCAACGGAAACTGAACTCTTTTGAATTGGAATGGCAAATCAGTTGGAATGATGGGAATGCGGGGAATAATTACAGTTTCGCCTTTTGCCATTCCAGTCATAATAACGGCTTTAATGACATTCCGTCCTAAATAGGTTACTTGTAACCGTGTGCCGTTACATAGCCTTGGTGGATCTAGGTTTCTCATAAGCATCACAGGAACTCCAACTTTCAGCCTCAACTTGTGAGAAGGCACTCCTGATAACTCTAAGGAGTTGAGAAACTCTGTTGGGTAAGATGTCACTTGCTCGGTATCCACGACGTTATCTACTGATAGATACTCGATGACATCTCCCTCTACGTCAGACATAATTTGGTCATTTATCCGGCCTACTATTTCATTTGTTGGCGCCAATATCGCCCTTTCGCATAACCATTCCCGATTTTCGATATTAGCGCGTAAATCCGGATAGACACTATTTTTTAAATTGTATGTGCTATCCACAATTTGGCATAATTCGCTGCTCAGCGTGATCATACTCTCGGAGTCGGTAGGCATACGATCCTCGCCGATCTTCAGAAGAGCAGCAGCATACTGCCCGGCTTGACAATCATTATGGAGTAATACTCGCATATTCGTCGACAGTGAAACCTTTTTCACATGTGTCCATAGCACAGATGCTTTTAAACAGGCATTGATTTCATCTGCCGGTGTGCCCCTTGCTATAACCGGCAGGGTCTGCCGGAAGTCACCGGCCAATAGAACCACCATTCCTCCCATAATACCTTGATTGTTTTTAATGTCTTTCATCGTGCGATGAAGTGCTTCGATTGCTCTTTTATGGGACATCGTACATTCATCCCAAACCAGCAGTTTACATTGTTGCAACATTCTTCCACGCTCACTACTTTTACTTATGTTACAAACTGGCATTTCCTCATGAGCTAAATTTAGTGGCAATTTCAGAACTGAGTGGGCCGTTCGTCCTCCACTAAGCAGCGTAGCAGCTATTCCGGATGAAGCTACTGCCACAGCGACTCCTTTATCTTTCCGGATTTCAGCTAATAATAAGTTTAGAAGAAAGGTTTTGCCGGTACCTCCTGGAGCATCCAAAAAGAACAAACCATCTTCACCACTGGCAACTTTGTTGATGATTGTCTCAAAGACTAATCTTTGTTCTGGATTTAAAAGAGGAAGGGCCTCTGTTATTTGTTGCTGTAACAAAACTGGATCATAATTTAGCTCTCGCATTAAATCATTACTGACTTCCCCAATTCTTTGTGGTCTGCTCATACCAAAATCGGACAAATATTTACCAGTGATAGTTATCACTTGGTCCTCAACCTTGGTCAGAGCGTCATTGTAAATTACATCATTATACGAAATATTTGGGTCCTCTTCTTGAAATCTGCGTAAAATGTCGTCCGCCATATCATTTTTATATTTGCCCCACAGATATTCAGAGTTTGAGAGTCCACACGTTGCTATTAATATAGCAAAAAGCTCTCTCACCTGTGGCGCAGATTTGCAACCAATTTTAAATTTACGAAACGATCAATCCACATTTCCACGACAGTACCGAGGCGCTCGGCCGATACCCAACCAAATGCGTGTAACGAAACCATAGCGCGATCTATTTCGATCCCAACGCCATCTATCGAGCATAGTGACAACTCGGATTATTTATCTATACTCCGTTCGGGCATTTTCTTTGTACTAAAAGTTTTATTATATTGATATTATTTTTTTCATACCTTTTTACTATTTATTTACTTTTTTCAGTGAATTAAAACAATAACATGAACCGAACTCGTGTAACGATCGACACCATTGCGCGATCACCAACTCGACATATAGTACTAATAGAATTATCTATACTCCGTTAGAGCATTTTCTATGTACTAAAAGTTGTATTATATTATATTTTTCATACCTTTTTACTATTTATTTACATTTTTCCGATGAATTTTCAGTACTGAATTGATGCCGACTCTTAACCAATAGATGGCGCTGTATGTCCGGAATAAATTTTATTTTTTATTTTATTTTTTGTAATAAAAACTATCCTATGTCCTTTCTCAAGTTCCAAACTATGTCTGTACCAAATTTCACACAAATCGGTTCAGTAGTTTAGGCGTGAAGCAAAGACAGACAGACAGACAGACAGAAAGACAGACAGACAGACAGAGTTACTTTCGCATTTATAATATTAGTTTGGATTACATTTATTCATACAAAATTAACATATGAATACTTTGAATAGCCATACATTATGTTACAGAGAAAATTATAGTTATGAAACAGTTAAGAGAAAAAGGAAATTTGTTAATATATTCATCGTTATTTATACAATTTAAGTCTTCAATAGATTGCATAGTTTCGCGTATAAATAGGGTTTGCATAGTGATTAGTGAACAGTTATTGTTCGTACATTATTCATGTTTCTTTGCTCGACTTGCGCAACTGTAACTATTTGTTATTAACATTATGTACTTTTTGCGGAATGATGAATGTCTTTCGTGTGTGGTTCCGTAGTGATTTTAAAATTAATAGCGTTTGGGTGTTGAAATATTTTTGCTACGCCCGCTCTTTGGAGACGAGCATAGACATTTAGGTAATTTGCACTACCTACCTCAGTTCCCATCGTACGGCATAAATATGTAAAAACTCTATACAAAGTACTTTTTATAGAGAGGCAACTAAAGTGAGATGAGGCAGACGTTATCTTAAAAAAATATGCTCTCAATATAAGCTTACAAGAGGCGAGTATATTCCGTAATTGTACCTTAACTTAACCCTTTATTGGAAAGTACACAGAACCCTAATAATCTAAAATTAAATAAGTGACTGATGTCCATTGTCTGTCCATCGCAGTACATTTTTGTGAAACAAACGCACAGCGCAATCATTTCCGCTAACATGACTAAGAACAAGCATACTCGTAACTCGTAATGTAATAGAGTTACATTCGTTTTACTATCTCTGCTATGAAAGCTTGTTGTATTTGTTGGCATCGTATAATGTGGTGCTTTTTCTGTGCTTTAGTACAATTTCTATCTTCTTTGAAAACAAAAATCGTCTGAAAAACTAAAAAATGTCGTCTAAACATTGAAGATTGTCCCACTGCATGGCAAAGGACTTCCTCTCTCTACCTCTCCCTCTTCCACAAAATTCTCTCTTTTAGCTTTTCTTCTTTCGCTAATGTCGAAATATTGTTTTATTTTAGTTACTGTACTTCGACGTACTTTGAAAGATGAGAACACTATTACGTGCTAGAGACTACAACTATTTTAAGAACAATCTATTTTTTCTTTTACAAAACAAAGTTCAAGCAACTTCAACAGTTAGTTGAAGTTGCAAATTAAAATATAAACTCAATGCATTTATTACCTTACACGGTAGGTATAATAATTATTAATACCACCTGTTTTAAGACTGAGTTTATTGTAAGACTTAATTTTAAGAAGTACAAGATCGTAAGTCAAACCAATAGAACCTCACCTAGCTAGCTATCAAGTGCCAACTGGGTGAAGTGAATCAAGTTCTTGCACGATAACATTAATAAACAGAGAGTGGCTCAGATAAAACTGCAGTTAGTTAGTTCTACCAACTTGTAAAGCTATTATATAGAACCTAGTTTTTGGTGACAACTATTATAGCGGTGTACGAAGTCCTCCGTCCTAGCAGACCTCTGTAGCGGACTGTCACTAACATGGCAGCCCGACACATGTGACAGTAGCTTGCCATGAGGCCCAGACAAGGACATGGGCACATTATGTTTTAAAATATTAGAAGGCCGCCACAGAGTTATGCTAGGACGGAGAAGTTCGTATTTATAGATCCATAACCAAACTTAGTCCTTCATTTGTTTTTAAATATAACGGAATATCTAATAGTCCTTAAAATTATAACTATGCGAGAAATCATGAAATTAAGAATCAGTTTGATACTAAAGATATTAGAATACAGTTACTGTTACTGGGTTGTCGCTCCATGTAAAATACTGGTATTCAGTTGCATCCGGTTAGACTGGAAGCCGACCCCAACATAGTTGGGAAAAGGCTAGGCAGATTGACTAAAGATATTAGAATAGTCTGTTTAAGACCACAATTGTGCTCACGTAACACAATGATTATAAACTTGAAAACGCACTTGTAATTCCTCAGATGTTCCAGTAACAAATCCTATAAAATATACCTTAACTATTGCCTATTAAAATACAGAAACATAAAATCCCATATTTCTAACAAGCGATATTTTTACAGATTGTAATTAATCCTCAATGAACCGCGTCGTAGTACCGTATGCGCGCGCGCCGTTACTGCCTCCCTCCTACTTCTACCTCCCTCGGGCATACCCGCCCGCATACAGGCTAGCAAGACGTTCAGACACCTGGCTTTGAAATAAATAGCACACGTTATGTTTATTATCGCATAACTTTTATCACTATGATTGTTGTTAAGGCATCCATCGAAATTCTTGCCGAATTTTCTAAGGAATAATTAAAACCGTGAAACTTTTCTCGACTTTTCAAAAACGCCGTAAATAGGTTATGAAGAAAAGAAAACTAATTTTGAAAAAGCTAGGCTAGTAATAATGGAGTCTATTTCTGTAAGTCGGTTTATACAGACACTTTTTACACGTCAATAATATTACTACTAAACTAGCAAACTAGCTAAGGTCGATGTTTCATATCCGAAGTGCATATTACTGAACTGTAAGTAACTATTACATCCATATTAGACGGATGGATGACCCCTGTAACACAGGTTTTTCCTAGCATAGGGGTCATTGATCAATATTTTGTACCACGCTATTTCCAAGTTTAATTAAGTGTCACCTTGTATGTGTACTTTTTACGTTAAATAAATAATATTTAATTTAAAAAAACTCTGGCTAGATTAGGTGTCCTAATAACTTCTACAATCTTACATCCATTTGGTGGATAGCGTATGACCTATCTTCTTTAGTTTATAATTGTTGTATTTGCGGAATATGTTGGTCCATATATTATTACATAGAACTTATTTAGTCAGATCGCTCGCTTATTATTTGTTTTTTTTTTCATAACCATGGGAAGATTCCTGCAGCAGCACCTCCAGTTTTAAATAACCTCACGGACTGTTCATATTAATAGAGCCAGATAAGATCTCCCCATCTGTGAAGGTTCCCCTCGCATCTGGAGCCACGTACAGTTGGTAACGGTACGGTGCATTTGTAACAGCCTACCTGCCTCCTGCAGCCGAAGGCTTCGCTGCTAACTTTCTCGGTTCTACATTATATTTCTCTAATGGTTATGAACCTAGAGGTTAAGTACGTAGTTATTAAATTGGGTTTAAGAAGATAAAGTTAGGTTAACTGAAAGTCTATGAAAAGGTACTCTTAATAAAGGCCTCACCTTTATTAGAGAAAATTGAAATAATTAAGTGTTTTTTTCATGGCTAAATTCCCATAATTTATATTGCGTATTAGAAATGGGTTTAATTATTCGTCTAGTTTTGTAGTTTTCAGAATAAAAGACATCAACGCGTTACAAATCAACAAAGTGTAAAAAGTTATCACAAAATGTGCCGCTGTTCTAGACAATAATATGACTTATGATAAGAAAATCTTTACCTGGCAATCCTAGGAAGTATGATCAAAAAATTCGTGGATGAACTGAGACCAAAAATCATTTTTTCGTCACCTTAAATCTTCTTTCCACTTAACACAATTTTATTTGCTTCCAGGTGAACAATGAGGCAGTGAGGGTGTTTCAGTGCGTGTTGTGACGATGCTGCGCAGTGTGTGATCAGTGATCATCATGAATACCAAGACCTATCTGTTTGTGGTGGTCGTCGCCGTGGTAGCCAGGCAGACGTTATGTGAGCATTACTTTACTTTTAATGACGATATTTCCATTATTACTCACTATGTATATGGGTGTAAGGGACATCAACGCGTAACTTGTACCATTGATTTGCTTGCATAGATGATTAAAATTATTTTAACAGTTTAGTTATAGGTACTTGTTTTGTACAGTACATTAACCATTGTTATATGGTTAATGTAATGACAAACAAACAAATGACTCAGAGGCGGGAGTATTATTAGGAGTAAGTATATATATTTTAATTTTTAAAATTTTAATTTTATTATTCATTTATAGTTTAAAATTAATTTAATTTAAAATTTATTGTGAAATTTAAATAATGATCTTATATGGATCGAAATAAATGATTTGATTGATTGATTGATTGAAGTCTGTGATCTTCATTATGTAAACGTATCTTAAATGATTAATTTATGCATTGTTCATAAAATATCACACACGCCTTTGTAACCGTACCCACTAGAAGTAATTTAAAGAAAAAACTCTAATCTAACAACAGACGCAATGAACTTGCGCCATAAACCATAACACAAATACAACCATAACTTTAATGGTAAATAATACAAAATCATAATACCATAGAGCACGTTACTAAATCTAAATAGTTATTTTTATTACTGAATTATTCGCTTAATTACAAACAAACTTAGTTCGGCCGCTTTCCAACTTTCTCTTCGCGGCGATTTTGTTTTAAAACGATTTGCTTTGCGATAAAACTGTAGCCTGTGAGATTGTCTGATATATAAGCAGGAGTATATTGTTTGAAATATTATCTTTGGTTTGTGTTATTATCTTTTGAATTGCGGAAGAGATTAACAGGTACTCACGCAATCAAGTTTGTTTAAAAAAAGTAGTTAAATATCCTCTTTCGTTTAAAAGAAGATTCGTAATGATTGTCACTGAATTTCGGTATAAAATCTACTTAAATGTAAATTAAAATTATTATAGGAAATATAACACAACTAACTAATAGGTACTAAATGATTTACTAACTATACAAATAAACAATTAACTAAAATATGTCGTCATAATCTCTCTAGTTGGGTGTTTGGTATAATTTAATAATGTTATCAATAATTTTACGTACTACATAGTTATGCTGCAAAGCGTAACGGTAATGCTCCAAATAAAATTAGGAACTTACTAAATTGTAATCGTGTAGTATGAACTTATTTGTTGCTTGGCCTAAGTGGACAGGTTTCAATTCATTTAGACACGACAGTATTACAATATTTAATTGGGCGTTTTTCTCAGCGAAACATGAGGTTCTGTGTAAAAAAATACTACGCATAGAAATTAGGTTATTTCTCATCTCACCTGTCGGAGATTGATCTCTAAAGAAATAAAAAGATAATAAATGTATTGCGTAACGATCTTTTATTCGACCGCTATTGGATAGAAGTGTGAGTCACAATCAACACTTTCAAGCTCTGTCTTTATTATAACAACGAACCTTAGATGCGTTTGCTGTCTGTTACAGCTGCGGCAGATGTTCCAAAACGGCTACTTGATTGTCATCTAATAACATCTTTTTCTGTCTTTCTCTGCCATGTCACTTCGTTCTGCTCTTCCTTTAGATTTGAATTCCCCTGTTAGTCATCAAGTTGTTAATCAAAATATTTATGTGACTTACTACACACAAGCCACACACAAAATCCACTTCCATATCTCAATGAATACACGTCCAACATAATTCCTCTGCCAGTCATTCCCAGTCAAAACTGATTGAAAGTAAATTGCCCACATTACCCTCATACACACACACTACTCACTGCTTACTCTGGTTATCAGTAATATGTGGAGCGGCACCAGATCTCATCTCAGATGCAGTGCATCTGGGTCAGCCTGTCAAGGTGAAAATGAAAGTTGACGGAGTGGGAAACTGACTATTGTTTTTTTTAGAATTCGTGGGTAGTATGGAATGGTTGTGTGAATAACCTGAAACAAGCGAATGATAGAAAAGTGTGGAATTTTATTTTTTATTCTTTATGAATGGGCTAATAGGGATTGTTTTTAAATAATGTATTCCATAATGGTACCTATATGGGATGAATGTTCAGCAGCTGATAAAGAATGAAAAACCCTTTTGTTTGTTAGTAATTTTAATTAAACTAAGTCATTAATAACTATTGTTAGCATAATTTAAAGAAATGAAAAATACCAAGATATTTTATTTTATAAACAAATCAAACCATTATGCGTAATTAATGAGTTTATGAGCCCATTAAATAAGTCACTATAAGAAAAAAGAAAGCCCACTCAAATGACAGTATTTACATTACAGCATTCAAATTACTTTACGCATAATTTTATAGCCACTATATTAATATAAGGACTATAAATAGACCGCTTTATATGCTAATAAATCATTTTAGACAAACATGGTCTATAAAAAGGCCATTATTTAATTTGCAGTAAGCATAATGTTGCCATTAATTTACTGCGAGATGGAAATTATGTTATGTCGACGAGACATCAGTCTAAAGAGATAAATTAATAACGATTATGTTACATAAAACACTTTTATTGTTATTTTACTGTGATTAGCGGTGATGTGTGGCGATTTCATTATAATTGGTTCTAAAAAAGGGTCAGACAAACACAAAGAAAGTTATTGTATTTAACACCTAAAATAATAGCTGTGTTACTTACACTTTATTATATTATTAATTATTTGGCTAAACAAACTGGACACAACCAAGCTAGCCTAAAAAAAATGTTAACGTATTGCGTTTTTTATGTGACAAACTCATGCCACGATAAATTATTGTTAGCAAGTTAGTAGCCTGCCTGGCTATCCTATCCGCGGATACGCCAGACGAATGTTTAAGCTTCACTCAGCAACAATAAAAGGTGCACCGTTTAACCAGTGTTTAGTCGATGTAAGTCATTTGTTATTGCTTCAATTTTATTTTATGCCACTGGCAATAAACTTGCATCGTATAAAAGGGGTTTAATACTTTTTAACAAGTCATCATACTTTGACATTTCTGTGTATCCACTTAAATTCGACGACTGGTCAACGGTAGTGGTTTTGCACAACACTTGAAATGCTACTGGTTTTATAAGTTTAACACGCATGAACATTGAGCAATGTTGTAAGTGTCATGATATATTAGTGAGACCATCTGACATTTGATTGTTTTACAAGCTTTGACGTTAAATCGACGGACAGTTTTGTTCGAACGTGTAATTAGTCTACATAACAATAAATAATAGTGTATTGTTGTAATAACATGGAGAACGTGTTCAGTTGTGGTTTAATGGATGTCGTAAAAGGCAAGTAGTTATAACAAGAGCCTCTCTACCCTTCTCTATCTTGTTTTTAAGACTTTGCCCGATTGCATCGATTTAGGTGGGCGCCATTAATAATATAATAAAATAAAACAATACACATATCGTAACATCGCGCCTGTAATCTCCGAAGGATATGGCAGAGGTGTACCTATAGTACACCCACATTTCGCCAGTTATGTTTCAGTCCCATGTACCAGGTGGCGAGCCTATTGCCATCAACCGCACACACAAATCCAGACTACGAGCTGCTACTGAGAAATTCCTAATAGAATAACCTAATATCTGATACTTTGACCGATCTGGGAAACGAACCCAGGTCGTCATGCTCAGCTGTAGCGCTTGCGACCACTAGACCAACGAGGCAGTAAAATAAAACCTTAAATCACAATAATATAATCCATAGAAATAGATAGTGGTCGATTTCGAGTGAGTAGGTAAACATAATTAGCCAAATCACAATAAACATCCTGCAACTTAAGTGAGCTGATGTGAGGAAATGGTAAACCCAGTCTTATAATCATGTCTTCAATACTGCAACCACACCTAGTTCCTGTATTGCTAATAACCCACCGATTATCTTATATTCAGATAAAACCCAGCGCGATACATTTCAAGAATGTAGACAAGACGTGCAATACAGGAAATTCACTTACACCACGCAATCAGATACTTACCCTTACTTGAAACAGACCATATGGCTCAACTGAGAACTTCAAACCACATTCCCTGACAACACCATAGCAGTGATGTCTCTTAATATCTTGGGTTTTCATCATAAGCGAACGAGTTTCGTGTGAAGCACTTTCATTTCTATAAACCTGTGTTGACAGCAGAGTGTCCATTTACATCTACATTGATGGTATTGGTTAAATCATCCTCTTTATAAGATATATTGAAAACATCAAAATCCAAACAAAAATTGACTAGCTACTGAAACAAACAGTCGTGTTTTCCTTGACACCAACTAAGCATTTTCACGCATTCGAAACAAATGGCGATCACATTATGATGTAAAGAAGGATTTTCCTATTAATTATTTATGCACTGACACTTGAACCAAGATGATAGCTTTTGCGACACCTAAAGAAACAAAATGGATATTTCTATACCTATTGCTTTCAAATGGCTGATTAGAATAATGTTAGTGGTTTTCCTCACTCTCACTTACGGATATAAATGTCCATTTCAGAATTGACATTTATTTATCTCTGTACAAATATCTTAGGCTGGGAATCAAACAGCATTTAGTCTAGACAAACTTATTGACACAAAACTACATTATTTACTTCAAATATCTCTAATCAAACTTCAATTAACCGCTCATTCATAGAACACCAAGGTCGAAGTTAAGCTAAGTTTAATCCCTTTTTGTGGTTGTTATGAAAGTTAATCTTCGTTTCTTCATAAGGTAACTATTTATGCCTTAGTTAGACTGTCGACAGAAGCCCTTGTGTAACTTAGTGGTGAAACTGTAGATCTCTAAAAATGCAATGAGGAATATTTAGGGCAGTTGCTTCAAAGCGCTGATCATCGTAATCTTTGATAGACTATTGATCAATAATGATCATCATATATGTCAATAAAATTCCACGGTGGAGAATATAACATCACGCCGGTTTTGCTGGGACAGGTAGGCAGAGTTGTACTTCCACATTTTGACAGTTAGGTATATGTAATTAGTGCCATGAAGTAGGGGGAGAATAGAGTAGGGGAATAGAAGTAGGGGGAAAGTAGAGTGAGAGGGCTGGTATTTAGAAATTCCTAATAGAAAGCTCAGTTAATCGAACCCACTTGTGAACACTAGACAAATGAGGCAGTAACTAGTTGTCTACCAGTCTTCAAGCCTATATCCTAAAATCTCCACAGATATAGATAATCACATCAGTTATGACAGTAAGTACATATTGTATACCGTTGCTAAACGCAAGAAGGAAGTTGACATATCCTCTTGACATAATTACTTTATAATTAACACAATATAATGAGTAGTTGTCGGTCAAAGGAAGGAACTCGGTGAAGAGAAAGCTAATACAAGCGATAAACATATTCACTGACATTTACCTGTAATCTTTTAACTAAATCGTGTGATCGTTAATACCTTGGTATTTTTACACAAGCAAAAAATTAGTTAATTGTTTCCCGTGGATGTGACTACAAAATAATAATTTACACTTACAAAATAATTTGTCTATCAGAAGAACCCATTTGGTCACTTTGGAAAATGTATCTGATATAATCTATCTGATAAAATATATCTAATATCTGAACCCGATTTCTGAAAGCTCCTCTACATAAAATCGAATCCAATTTAATTTTGTGTAATTGAATATCATAGTCGTGGCCTGGACTATAATCGTTCTAAGCCATTTTAATCGCAAGACCAAAAACAAAAAGACGTCCATAATTATGTCACTTAAGCTACTCTTCAAGGTTTAATTACGCCACCATGATAATCTTCGGACCATAACCAGCAGATTATTCCAAAAAAGACTAAACCCGTACGAAAATCTCGGTTACATAAGACCTATGAAACGTTCCATAGCCCTTGACGATACCATAGACGCAGCCATAGCTCAAAGAAAAAAATAACTCAGGCTACTCCCATGGATTTCTCTAAGCCGAGCAAATTAATTAACGAAGAAAGGAGGCGGCGTGTCATCGCCATTATGGCATAAGATAAACAAAAGTGGGCTATGACTTTACAACGTTACACTTACCAAACACACAGACTGTATTCAACCTTACACCTCCGAGATAAGAACGTCATTGACCGCTAATTGGGTTGTCAAACATCAACAAGATCTAATACAGCTAATCATAATGATTTTGAATCTTATATGTAGGGTTGAAAGGTTGTGTTGATAGCAATATTAAAGTAGTTTCACACTCGTGGGACACGGCTTACTTAGCGTATAACAATAAAGAAATGGCGTCTAGTTTTATTGTTCCGTTTTCATTGAATTACTTTACGTTTGTTTTGTAGTCATTTCCTACGGGAAGTGTGGAAGTGCGATCTTTTCTGATAATTCTTTGCAACTATGAATGGGTAAGAATTTTGATTGTGTCTTCTGTACACAGATAAACCGATGAGTACACACGGCTACACATCAAGCTATACATTTCCAGTTTATGCTGATCTCGCATTGTATAGGATTTCCGTACAATGTGAGGTCAGCTTATACTGGAAAAGCATAGCTTGATGTGTAACCGTGTGTACAAGCTGTACGACCTATTACGAGACTAAATATTGATCGTAGGTGTCAATAAATAACGAAATTTCAACGTTTTTTTTAGTTCCAAACATCGGGTTGAATAATATTGTTACCATTTTTCTACTATTCCTTTTCAATGCGGGAATTAATGTTCACATTAGTTAGCCCATAAGACATTCGAAATTGTATATTTGTATAGCTCTCATCTCAACTTAGGTCAATTAAACAGCATTAAGTATATTAGAAAGTTAGTGATTGAAAGATTTACAATTTAATAATGTTTGTAACTATAAATTCTATGTACTTGTACATAATGTACGTACCTATTCATAAAAATAGAAAGCTCATTTAATGATACGTGTGAAACAGCCTATGCATTAGACAAATGAAAAAGCTTTAAGTCATATTGAAGATCTATATGTAAGTAACTGCTAATATAAGCTGCTATGCTTCACCTCCAGTCCTACCCTCTGTGTCACAAGACAAGAAGTCAAGGTGACCTCTGTGCTGCCACCGCCGCGCCGTGGACTTGGCCAAGTTTTGGGCCAACAAGATTTGATATACCGTCGTGCGCGCGACACGATGAAGAAGAACAAACTATTAACGAATTTATTTTGTTTTTTTTAAGTTTTCAGGAATTTCTTAGTACCAAAGCAGTCTAACGACAGTAGGTTCGTATCCCATTAGGTATATTATACAGGTTGAAACCTAAACATTCGATATTGGCAAAATAAAGATAATACTAGGCCCTTCTGCCTAATTGCACAAAACTGAACATGAGTGATCAAATATGAAAAGGAAGTCAGACCTGCGCTGCGTACCGTTTTAAACTTGTTTTAAGTTTTATATTTTAGGCTCTAGCCATTGGGAGACCACCTACCTACCTAGCCACTATGTCTCGATAGACATAGTGGCTAGGATTTAAAGTTTCACAAGTACTTAACATATCCCACATACGCCACTCATTAACCAACTTACAACCATTTAAAAGCCCAGTTACTAAACGTGACTTATAGCGTTAATAAGCGTCGTCGTCGTCGTTCGCAAAAAGCGTTTACTTGCAATCTTTAATGTTAAATTGGATGTGGTGTTGCAATGCCTTACTTATACCACATTAAATGTTACACGGTAGCATGGAGACCTGTTCTCAATTAACGGTTTAAAAGATAGTGCATTCGTGTGTTTATTAACTTGTCTAGTAGTAACTAGGTTGTGGGAGCTTGGAAGTTATATGTTAGATGAATATCGAATGGCCACACACAGCAAGCGTGGTGATCTAAACTTGTTTCGTCTTTTTGAAACCGACACGTTTGTCCTGGAGTGTGATGGTTCTAGGTTATTTTAGGCTACGGAAGGTGTTGCTCTGCTGCGGACTAAGTAGTACATCAATGTCGGTGTTAACTTGGTTGGTCTTTGTTTTGCTCTCTGGGCCATAAAGACTGCGTGACTCCGTAACATTATTAGCTGGCTAATTTAGACAATGTTTAGCAAAAAGGTAGCTTGGTATCCTCTAGCTAGAAAAGCATAGCATTACCAGGCTATAATGTTGCCACTGCTAGGACACAGGCCTGCTCCTTGTGAGAAAAGCTTAATGCATGGTAATTTTATATAAGAATTATTTAGCCGCAAGTGATGTAGTCAACAAAATAACATAAAATATTCGATTTCAGTTCATGTAGGTACTTGTAAAATTTTCTTGCCGAAATACATCTTCCGAACAGGTATTTAGCCAACTAGCTTTACTTGAAGTAATTTATTCAACGTAATGATAGAACTACGGGTTCATTCGCTGCAGTTTACAAAGTTCTATTTGGTACACTTACTATGAAAATATATTGAGGTTAATAAATTTCAATTCTTCAACCAATTAATGTTTATTAAGTTAAGCTAAGGTTCAAACCCATTTAGTAAAGGCTTGTATTATTTGGAATAAGTCTTTATTTTTCACCATAACAATAAAGAATGAAATGAGTAGTTGTACCTACTTACAATATTATTTAGAGCCTTGACTGTCGTGAAAGAGTAATTTTCAATAAATAGCCGATGATTTTAAACGGTTGTTAAGCGTTAAATTGTGATTAACAATAAAATTGAAATTGAAATAGGTGTATCAGAGTGAACTTGAGTAATATTCTTTTGCATTTTATTTTTGTCATTTAGTTTATGATCTCATTGAGGAATGATTGTAAAACACAATCAATTATGATGGTTTCGTAAAGACAGAAATTACAGCACAAACTGTCAATTTTACATCATGCTCTACCCAATTTTTTAATTTTTTATTTATTTATTTATAACAATTTTTACATCGTGTCGAATATTAAAGATTTTACAATTAAAAAAAAAGAAAATACACAAATTACATGCCACTTAATTACTATGAGGGAGAGTAATAATAATAAATAAATGCCCTGACCCCGGTAGCTTGGACCCCGTTCCCGAGTGGGCTACTATTTTTTATATTTTTAAATGTTTTTTATATATTTCTTTATTCTAATATTTAAAAATATAATTTATATGTAATCAAAATGAAATAAAGAAATAAATAAATGTTATTTAAATATCCAGATTATCAATGTCACAAATAATTAAATATAGCTATGTCAGATGTTCAATGTCAATTACTTACTTATATATGTCATGAATGTAATTAATCTTTAAAAAATATACCAATAGTAGCAGCAATAATAATCCTGATAAACTAGTATAATATGTATGTTTACAATTTAAATGTCATTAATTGAATAATAGCAGCCTTCCAGTAGGTAACGCTTCAATTTAGTTTTGAAGTCTCGTTTGTAAAGAGATAATTTTATATCATCGGGGAGTTTATTGAAGATTTTCACTGACATGTGACCGGTACCGTGTGCGACTATATTAAGTTTAGGAATATTTGTGCTTTAAAAATCTTTTCTTCTCGTACTCTCTCTAAGCTTTCCTCTTTTTTTAATTTACGATAGTGCCAGCACTATCGTAAATTAAATAATCTATTGTATTGAAATTCGACATTACCACTTTAGTCTACTTGATGCAAACTGTTGAAGTTTGGCGACATAGTGAGTTTGCGGGTTCAAAATAATCCTTGATCAAAAAATATTTTATACTTTTTCTCAGCAGCAACTTTTTCTTTATTTTATCCGAAAACTAATTAATAAGCTTAGGTACTCGCACAACATAAAAATACTAAATTACTCCTTTATATTTTATCACAAATCATCTTGAAACTTCGCCTCTTAAAACAAACCAAGCATGCAGATACTGGAATCCTCTTACGCCACTTCCTCATAGCTCTGCACTCCTAGTAGCGACGTGTCAATTGATCCATCAATCTTGCTGACAGGCGATCGTAATCGTAACTCTACTTTTACCTTCGCCATAGATTCCAGTCTGTGAAAACAGGTAGAATACGAGCTGCCGCTCATTGCAAGTGACTAGTTACAACGTTAATTTACACATCTTTAATTTAATTTTATTTAATCGCTTTTCCGACCTTTACTGCATTAGGTGTGTGTCCTCGGATATTGTCTTAATTTTTTTTTTTTTAGTCAACAATTTTATTTCTAACTAGCTGATGCCCGCGGCTTCGCCCGCGTGGATGTCGGTTATTATATACCAAAACCTTCCTCAAGAACCACTCTATCCATTGGTGAAAACCGCATCTAAATCCGTTGCGTAGTTTTAAAATTTAAGCATACATAGGGACAGAGAAAGCGACTTTGTTTTATACTATGTAGTGATAAACCTACATGGGCATTGATGAAACATTAGAAGCTAGGTGCACAGTTCCAATTGGTCGTTTCCTCTAGAGAAGAAATGCCAAGAAACAGCACGGTTACTCTTTTACAAAATTTTCAAACAACTTTGTTAATAGGTATAGGACGAGTGTGTATAAATGAAAAACTTTTCCATAAGAGATTTGTTCTTATGGAACAAAACTAACTTAGAGAGATGTACCTAATAAATCATAATTCTGTACATATTTGGTATGGTCGCGCGTGAATTATATTTTGGTCAAGATAAAACATGACACAGACCTGGGGCCATATTATGAAGTATTATTGCCATCATTATTCCACTGTGAAAAAAGGATGGTGCTATCGGCCTTATATAGCTCCGTCTCTCACTCACACTGGAGAAATGATGGTATTAATACGTCATAATACGGCCTCTGCAAATTGTAATAAGACGGGCTACCACTGCGCATCCTTCTTCTTTTTTTTTATTATTCTTTATATATTTCATCAAGTCATCATCTATCTCTAGTATTTCCCAAGTGCTGTAGTGTGCATAAACTAAAGCTCAGTCACGTCGATAGTTCGGGTCGTTGGCATCGTCAGTGTGTCGCAAAAACTGAGGAAACGCACCTGCGCCTGCGCGGCGTCAACGTCTGCGTGTGTATGTAATAATATGAGAACAGCTGATTGTGCAGAAAAAGTACAACACGTCCGCATTCCCTCCACGATTGGATGCGTGCTGTACTTTTAAAGGGCAATACAATTTCTTTTTACTTGGAATTTAAATGGAAAGTGGAAATTGAAGGAAGTTGTGATTTGGAGGGAAATAACTAAAGTACTTTTTTCACTGAGCTTTGCTGCCTTATTCATAGCCAAGATGTGCTTCGCTGGGACTATGAATAAGGCAGCTCCTCTTAGTATTCTACTGTTTTGTTTACTGATTATAAATAAACTGGAACCAATAATTTGTTTATTATTCATTTTCAAAATCTGCTCGGCTATGGGCGTGGCAATGGATAAGGCAGCTCCTCTACGATTGTGATCCAATAGTAGAGCCCTATACTACTATTTACTGATTACGTATCAATAAACTTTACAGTTTATTCACCAATCCATCTGCTAGATGCGTTAAGTACTTACATCTCTCTGGTATTTATTGTAGCAGTAATTGAGACACCGATGTTCGTTTGAAATTGGAGAGGAATGGTTTAAATTGTGACAATGAATTTGTAAGAAAAAAAATTAAAAGACTCGTTCACTTGAAAAAAAAACTATTCTATATTATGTTTCAATTCTCAATTCTTTATTGCATTCCATAATGTTGTTAAAACAGTTGGTAGGCTTAAAATTAATGGTACAATTATGGACCCTGTCGGGCACTTTTATGTCTAATTTCTAGTATTTTTACGTAATAATAATTATTTAAAGTCAATATTTTAATTATATTAAGTCAGTATTAGTAAGTCAGTTATTTGTTTAAAACTATGGTATTTGGTTCCTAAACTTAATTTGTTGCTCGATTCTTTATTTATTGATGCCTAGAATTTATTATTGCATGTGTATTAACTAAGGTTTCAATTTAGATTTATTTATATTAATTATTTTATTTGTTTTATTATGGATTTAATAATGTAGCATTAGATGTTCATTTTGATTTATTTATTACTTGTAAATTAGAATTTATCGTCTAAAATAATATTCTTTTATACTATAATAGCTTTTGCTCAATAGAAAGAGTTTTAATTTATTAATAAAACTGTTATATAGGTTCTGGTAACTTGTTGTATATTTTTATAGACATGACAAAAGTACTCGAGGAGTGCAGTTTTAGTCGTTAAGTTGGTATGTTTAGTCAAACTCAAACTCAAACTCAAAGCATTTATTTCAAATAAACCAATTACAGGCACTTTTGAATTGTCAAAGGGTCGGTCAGTCAGAAAATATGAAGCTAGATGCCCATTCCAAAGCGTAGTAGGTTCCTATGGAGAAGAACGGGCAAGAAACTCCACGGACACTCTTTTAAATCAGAATATTGTTACAATATGTTGTTTACATCATTCATGTTGGAATCATACATGTGAGTACAATGTAGAAAAACGTGCAGGTTAAAAGAGTCCGTAAATAAAAGATAAAACGATACAAAACAATTCAAAAATTAAAATAAATCAAAATAAGCCGTGGCAGCTAAGAGATGACCAGTCCCTACTGATGGCGCCCGTTCACGAACATGACGCATGGATCAGCACCATTCAGCTCAACCATTTTGAAGGGAACTTAATGATCCAACACACACGCCACCACCAGCGAGACATTAAAGTGAGCATGACATGCTTTCAGCCGCCAGGGCACATTCAAGTCAATGAAAGACGTACCTAGTAAATGGTAGCTTTAAAGTACTTAGGTAAGTACATAGTGCTCACACACATGTGCTATGCAGTTATACAATACTAGGAGATTGAATTTATACAATGTAAAGATAGTTTTTACAATCTTCAGCAGCTCCAACAATATTTTCGTATCCTAATCAATTAGTTGTTGCGCCCTGTGGAGCTGGACCAGCGCTGAGCCAAGCATTTTTGTCAGTGATGTAATCCCCCAATTTATAATATGCTTGGCGGCATAGTGTGCGTTTTATACAAGATTTAAATTTTGTTTCATTCAGTTGGAGTATGTGGGGAGGTATTTTATTGTAACATTTTAAACAGTACCCCATGAAGGATGAGTCTACTTTAGCCAGTCTGAAGCCCGGTTGAACTAATTGGTCCCTATTCCTAGTCCTATAATTGTGTTTTTCACCTCTTTTACTAAAAAGACTTAGATTTTTCCTTACGTACATGATGTTTTCGTAGATATATTGACAAGGTACCGTCATGATGTTAATATCTTTAAACAGTTCCCTTAGAGAATCGCGCATACGGAGGCCATATATTGCTCTGATAGCTCTTTTCTGCAGAATAAAAATAGACTCGATATCTGCAGCCCGTCCCCATAGTAAAATACCGTAAGACATGATACTATGAAAGTAACTGAAATAGACTAGCCTCGCAGTATCTACATCAGTGAATTGACGGATTTTTCTCACAGCATATGCTGCTGAACTTAGCCGTCCTGCAAGAGATGTTAAATGAGGACCCCATTGCAGCCTTGAGTCGAGTGTGATCCCCAGGAAAACAGTCTTATCGACGAATTCTAGTTTCTCCCTATTCAATATTATGTCACAATCACTACTTTTAACATTCGGTAAAGCAAATCTCATGCATTTAGTTTTTTTCCCATTTAATACTAAATTATTAGCAGTGAACCAATTTTGGACCTGCAGTAGGGCGTTATTTACGTCGTCAAGATTTGATGCACGTCTATTTATTTTAAAAAATAAGGAAGTATCGTCAGCAAATAACACCATTTGTGGTTGGTTTTTTTAATAAATGGGGTAGATCATTAATATATACTAAAAAGAGGAAAGGACCCAATATCGAGCCTTGTGGAACACCCATTTTTACATTTAAACCGAGTGAATTGACACCATTTATTTGAACTTGCTGTTGTCTATCATTTAAATAAGATTTTACTAAACTGAGCGCAAGTTTACCTAGTCCGTAATGCTCAAGTTTTAAGAGTAAGGTTTTGTGATTTACGCAGTCAAATGCCTTGGAGAGGTCACAAAAAATTCCTATGGCATCTTGGGCCTCCTCCCACGCAGTAAAAATGTGTTTTAATAAGGTGACACCGGCGTCAGTCGTACAACGTCCTTTGGTGAAACCATACTGCTGATCGTGTAAGATTTGGTTGGTGTTAAAATGATGCATTTGATTGAGCATTACCTTTTCGAAGACCTTGAAGAACAGTCTATTTTTATAACGAAGTGTGATTCTAGTTTGTATGTTTTCTCGTTTAGTATATAATTCAGGGTATTTGCGAAAAAAATTACATATTTCAAAGATATAGAGACAGGGTAAGGTTAGTAATTTTAGTTCTTGAAAGTGAGGTTTATATATAATGTAATATTTACTAAAATTCCAATCAATTTCTTTTGTAAAGTAAACAAGGTGGACGCGTCTGTACTATTTCCCCATAAGATGACTCCATATTTGAGCCAGGTATAGGCATACGCGTAATAGGTGTCTAGAGCAGTTTTAAGATCTGTAGTTTTTTTTATCTCGCGGAGGGTATAAGAAAATTTTTATAGTTTTGCTCTTATTTTTTTAATGTGTTTCCAGTTTGATGAGTGCGACCACAACATATTCCATGTGAGAGGTCATTACTACTCTTGATCTTTTTGTATGGCTATATGGCGTTATCAGTGAACCATAAACGTACGATTATACATTCTTGGACGATCGCGGGCGTGACGGACGATATTGCTCTTTCTCACGTATGAGAGTGTTGTAATAGTGGTCATAGCTAGGAATGATCGGAACTTCGAACTGGCTGTTACAGACCAATATTATTATAAACACTATAATTTACACGTGCATCTTTGGGAGTATGACGAGAAATCTTTATTGCCTATTTATATTATGAAAGCTTTCTAGATAAAAAAAAAGGTTATTAACTTTTTGTCAAACAAACAATTAACTTGACATGGAAAATAAGGGCTAAAGTAAATTTTGTAAGAAAACTTTTTAGAGGACCAAATATATATGTAGATGCGAGTAACTTCACGGATACATAGTTTAATGAATTAAAAACAAATTATTTTCAAAATAAATAATTCACCGCTCAATTATGATAATTTATCACACCTTGCATAATAAAATATAAATATTATTATTATGAACGTTTTCCCTTAGATAATATCTTGATACGGTGTTTTCCAAAGAAAGCGGTAAACGCGTGCGCTTCAAACTGGTTGAAAGTTCAAGATCTCTTGCATAAGACAGCTATTAGCATAATAATAGATTCGCGGCTCAACCTAGTTCGGAATTATCCACTAAGCAAGAAATGTATATTTTTTTTTAAAGAAGAAAAATATCTAAATAAATGCATAAATCAAGAAGCTAAAAAATTCACCACGATCCTAAATATTTTTCTTGACTTATAGTTATTGTTTTA
The DNA here is from genome assembly GCA_947363905.1 of Lithophane semibrunnea. Classification (NCBI taxonomy): domain Eukaryota; kingdom Metazoa; phylum Arthropoda; class Insecta; order Lepidoptera; family Noctuidae; genus Lithophane; species Lithophane semibrunnea. Next base: position 720,283 of record OX376196.1, read on the forward strand.
ATGTCTAATCACTACATATTATAAAACAAATTCCTCCGCCGCGTCTGTCTGTCTGTCTGCTCGAATTAAACTCAAAAACTACTGCACCGATTTTCATGCCGTTTTCACCAACGGATACATAGGTTCTCGAGGAAGGTTTTAGTATTTAATAACCGACATCCACGCGGGCAAAGCCGCAGGCATCGGCTAGTCTAATATAAAAGCTTCTAAATAATACTAAACAGTGAGAATGTCTATTTGGGCTTATTTAAAAGATGTTTAATATCCCCTTATTTAAGTTTAATTTTCCCTAAAATGAATAATGTTGCTTCTTTGTAAAAAAAAAAACAATTTATTAACGATTATAATTGTCTTCCAAATTGATGCTACCTTATGCCTATAGAAATCAATTTAATTACATAAAATATGCAAACGAAAGCTTTGAGAAAGCGTGTGAAACTTTTACGTCTAGCAATACGAATCACGATAAAAAATATTTCGCGATAGCAAAAAACTACATCATAGGCGTAACTAATTTATCATTATATTGACAGTTACTGACTAAAACTCACAATTCGCATAATATTCACCAACTCTTCTTGTTCTTGTGTCGATGGCCCAAAACCATCGTTTGCACTTTTATCGTTTCATCATCCATCATTATCGTTCATTCGAAAGGATCCCACTTGGACAAAGGCTTTGCCCATCATAGCCACGACCATCGTCCAAGTGCTTCCTGCATTTAGTGGATTTCCTTATCAAAGTATACGAAGTAAAATAACAGACAGCAGAATAGAATAGAATCATAATCAAAGAATAGAATCAGCAGACTCAAAGTGGGGAAACAAAACTAAATCTAGGAAGGGAAAGGAAGCTACAGAGTATAAGCGGTACGAACGTGTCTGATGATGTGAGAACAATACTAGTTTTATCAATTGCCTAGCTTTTTCACAACTATGATGAGGATTGCTTCCAGGCAGCTGATATGAGCATTTTACATGGAACGACTGCGTCTGACCTCCACAACCCAATAACGGGGTAGTCCGATATCCCTTAGCAAGACTTTTTGTCAGCCAAATATTCTAATACTTTGTAATTAATTCCATGTTACTATAGTAAACACGCAAGTGTGACTTGTGTCTTCCTTGAAGTAAAAACGGAGGAAGTAATAAAAGCATGGCGCGGAACAACTACAGCTTGTAGGCAACTTGTTTTTATGTATTAGGCACTAGTATAGAGGTAACACCTTCATCCCAAGTGAGGCGTGTGCGAAGGTGTTTATTACAACTTATTTAGTAACAGGTGCTAACATTTTCTTTCATCTTGTCGGTATTTTCTTCAGAAAAATAGTTATAATCGCTGCTTTATCATGAATTTCCTCTTTAAGTAAATAACTAATACAGCAACTCATCATTATTTCTTTATTGCTCTCATAATGCCTAAAGCCTTGCTGACGGGTAATTATTTGTAGACCCTACATAAGCTATTTTCTTTTTAAAAGTTATAAACTTCAGCCATCAAAGAAGAAAAACTAAACGTTGTGAACCTCCTTTGCAGAAATCCTCCAAAACAAGAAACTAACTACCTAATATTGCCTCAAAAAACATAAGTACCTACCAAAGAATTCTTGAATTGAATTCCCACTACATTATAGGTATGCAAATCAGAACCAAAAAAAGTAAAAGTACGGTTAGTATATCTTTTCCTGATGGCTTCTCAAGTACCCACAAGGTCAAAAGCCTCATGATGATATAATAACGGGCCTGACCTACGATTTCCATTTCTACCGGAACCCGTTAGACCAATGTCTTGATTACTACCTTGATTACTTTTCATTTCAAATGCTTTTATAATATTATTTCTTTAGTATCATTAGGGTAATACATAAGTTATTATTGGAACCAGGGAAGTTGATGAAATGACTAGAATTGCGCAAATAGCGGAAATATGTGATTTTGCAAATGAGATAGATATAAGTTGGAATCTACTGGGACCACAGTGCACCGGTTGAGACTTTCATGTCGGATTTAAAATAAGCTACGGATTATTACTGGTTGAAAAAAGCCAGTTATATTATGATGAATAGTTAAAAGCATCTTAGTATAAAGTTCTTCAGCTCAGGGTGAGCCCAAATTATTTAAAGAAATGAATATAAAATGTTCTTTTGAAATAGTACCAAATGCTAATGGTTAACTGGAAGACTTATTTTGAATAAATGAATGAGGTTTTGTCAGGATATAGGTAATAATAATAATTATGATTATGATGTTAATAGCAGAAGGTTTTTGGGGATAAACACCACATAAGAAACGTTGGAAGTCAGATATCAAATTCCAAGCTGCAGTAACAGCAGAGTTGATTGATTGTGCAAGAGAGTAGTGACACCACAAATTATTTTATTTAACTGTTATTCATAGACCACACTGAGACGCCTTCGGTATCGGACAACCAGACCGTAATCTTAGTTATTTGAAGTGATTTCGCGGTTGTCACAGATGAGTAATTTGCTCATCGTTTTAAAACAGACGACTTGCCTGTAGCTTTTGTGCTGAAGTTACAAGTTGATTATTTGGCATGAAGAATTAGGCATCTATTAGGTATCTATTTGATATCAAAACAATATAATTATGTATCCTAAACACGATTCACGAAAAGTACTGTACGAAAAACTTCTTTAAAACTTCGTCACTCTTTTACCTATTTCGGTTTCATAAATTGTGCTATCGTGCTATTTACACGTATACGAATGAACTGGAAATTCAATTCACAATCCAATAAGCAAGAATCTACGTCCGTCATATCAGTCATATTTTGTCGTTCGTCTAGCAAGTTTAGTCGGGACTAAAAAAAGACACACATCGGTGACATAATAACGGATATTAGCTGAGCAGTGTATCACTAATTACGTCGTGGAGTCGGAGAAAAAAACGAAAGTGACCGGACTGGGCCGCACCGGCTACTCGCGGTAATCATGCAAATTATGTATATGTTTTATACCATTGATGTTATAGAAATTATGTTCAGTTAATTTGTTGTATAATTCTAATAATAAAATTAATGTATAGGAGATTATTTATGGTATGTTGTTGAAAAAAGTAAGAGTTTGATAAATAAGTTCACCTGACAATACGTTTCAATGTCAATCTACCATCATATGTTGGTATGTTTTTGAAAACATTTTTTTTATAAAACTTGCAAAACGCGAGATTAAAATCAATATGATCATGATGAATGAACAACACAGATTCACAGATTTGATCGGTCAAGATTATGTTTATAAACCAGTTTACCATGTCAAATATAATTATGCTCCAACTAAAGATTTTAATAAAGATCTGACAGAAATAGAAGATCTTACACGCAGCTATCGTTAATCTCTACCCTGAAAGACATGTCCGACGCAACATTGACACAGCTATGCATTACTAACGGATCTATATTGGAAAGGATTTATGAAAGCAACAAATAGAGAGATAGTCATCTATAATGACGAGAGAAAGCCACCCTTTACCGCCCGTTAGACCTGGAGCGCAGTCTATTATAAAGACAAGACTTTATACCACTGATTGCATAGAACAACGTGGTCATTTGGAATATGGGACAGAAACAACTAAGCATCGCGGTATTGAAAATTATGTATCTATAGTGTCTTCCAATGGTGCGGTGAGACTTGGAATGTATCAACATCTCTAGGTATAAGAAACGGAATTAACATTTAATTTTGTGTTACTCAAACGAAAGCTATCGTGTGTGTCAATGCTAAAATCATGAGTAATTGTATTACATTTTTCAAAATGTTGTATCAATATCTATTTCACCTTTCATTATATAAGGATACAATCACGTTTTCTTTCTTCCTTAGAAGAAAAGTACTTGAATATAATAGTATAAAGACACAAGGAAATATCGTGTGTAATTCCCTGAGAACGGGCAAAATAGCTTCAGTAAATATTAGTCACGTCAAGCTCTCTACGAGGTGGATGACATTTAATGAAGCATTTGTGGTCGCTTCAACGATCTTACCTTAATTTGAAGGTTCACGAATTAATAATGTTTTTTTGGAGTTGCCATTTTCGCAATAAATACCTTTACTTTAATTTTTATTTTATTATTTATATACCTAATTTATGCAATTGAAACTTGAAAATCTATCGTTCAAAGGCCACCCCTCCAGCCCAAATAGACTACTGTCTTTTTATCTATCTATCTATCTCAAATGCTTTCCTTATGAGTTTTTAACATTTTTGTCTTGCTTTTAGCGATAAGAACACGCATTTTACCGATATAATGTATGTTGAAAGAATAACATTTATTTAGACACATGCAGTTCGTGAAACACGAAATAAAAATAAAAAAATGAAAATAATGTTATAACAAAAATGTGTGCCTCACGTTGTGTTCCGTTGCTCATCCTCTCAGTGCACGACAAATAATATCTATGTTTTTAACCATCCTTTCTATCTTTTTTCGGTGCCTTCCTTTTCAATAAGAACATCTTCATTAACTGGGAACCTTGGGAATGAAAAGCAAAATACTTAATGCCTCACTTCCAACAAAAAACAATCGTGATCATCTTTTTATGAGTAATCAAAAGGAATTACAGAACTTTGAATCGCATTGACACAAATCTAGACAATTGTCAGACGTATTATTTTGCAATCTGACACTAGTACACTATGTACTTAGGCTCGAATGCAATGTTTAATTCGAATGCGAAGTTACAACATTTTGCACTGGAATATCAAGTGTTTACACAGCAGAAGAAAAAAGTAACTAAGAGTACAATATTTTGTAACTAATTCAATATAGGTAATACGTTACATTAATAGCTGATACATTCTCAGACGGTTGCATTTGTTTCTCTATAGAACAGCTCAAATAAATTGCACTAAAGTTTTGTAAAATTTTGGCTGTCCAACGTAGGGTCCATCAGTAATTTTATTATCGTCAAGCTTGGAAGTCAAGTTATATATTATATTGGATTTAGTTGTCAAATGAGAAGCAAAACACTTTAAAGAAAGATAAGATTAATCATCGTTAACTAACTGCATGTCAAAGCTTACCATGGCACTTTTTAAAACAGACACCTTTCTGTAAAGGAGTTGAATGAGTCACCAGAGCAACGTATTAATCTTGAAGACCATCAGATTCGATGGCCACCCAAGCCACTTCCCTACCCAACCGTATCCGTCACAAGCAGATCATTCACTCCGCGATGACTATCTTGTTATAATACGGCTATTTTATTACGAACCATGTAGTATTGTACAAAATGTAGCTGATGGTATCTTTAACAAGAATAGCTCCATTATGTTGTAACGAGTTAAGAATGTTAACTGTCGTAAGTAAGACACGCAATGGTGAGGTATGTGGTATTGTTTTGATATCCCCTAATTTCGACGTGGATTGAGTATATGAATTTATTAAATGGATCCGTATCCATTCAACATCTAATTTTTTACATTACCTGCAGGCGTAGCATGAGCACCGTTTTGTCGACGGAAGAGTAGACAAAAATGGCGTTTCCTGTAGACAGTAGACAGTACGAGACGGCAGCAAAATAGAAAGAGTCAACTGCACTTTTTACGAAATTTACTTTTTTACACAATTCGACTCAGAATTCTTTGTTTTACCATAGGATTTATCGGTTTTCAGTGTAATTTTGACAGTAAGGATAGAAAACTTTCTTCTCCGAAATAGTCTATATCTAAAAAGACCTAGACAAAGATCGTTAGAAATGAAAGACAAAATGACAGATTGTAGAAAGATTTCTACGGTGGATGTCAAAAATGAAGAAACTAACTGTCACTTTGTATAGAAAAAGCTATGTCTATTCTTGGTAGAGATAGAAAGCACCATGCTACGCCTGCTGTTGGTGGAAGTCCACCACGTGGGACCGATGACCTTGTCAAGACCACAAGAAGCCGCAGGATGCGTGTAACACAGAACCGGTCGAAGTGGCGATGTTTGGGGGAAGCCTATGTCTAGCAGTGGACGTCTTACGGCTAAAATGATGATGATGATGATCAAAATATTAAATATTGTCTGTATATTTTGCTTTTCTCATATTAGAAAAAGAATTAGACAACGTTGTCAAAAAAAATTGAATCAGTTTTTTGCGATGTCGAAGCAATCATCTTTTAGGTGATAAGAACACGAATCCAATCAGAGTAAAGTTATTAAACTTGTTGCATTCGCGACTACGTTGCGTAGCTCAGGCTAAGTAACAAGTTAGCCAAGTTAAATATTTTAAGAGTAGTTCATCAGATTTCAAGCAGAGATAATCTTACCACAAAAAATAAAGGGCGTTAATACACTTAAGAAAAAATTAAGTAGCATATAATTAAGTTCTCAAAGAAAAACATGGAATCCAACTTACCCAGCTGCTAAAAATAACGTTTATTTGTCTTAATTGCACTTAAAACCATGTATCATCCCACCGACATCTTTCAAAGGATCATTGTACATCATTTTAACAAGAGTTCCCAAGCCAATTTGGTTTGGATAAAAAATGGCGCTGTTAATAGGAACTTTAACACTAAACCCCGCTATTTCAACCCATAAAGAAACAATGGGTAAGGAAGTGAGATGTTCCGCCACCTTGAGACTTGCATTACATTATGGCCACTCAACTAGGGGCAGAAGGCTTAGGCACTCCTTTTTTTTTTTTTTTTGAGGGTTTGAATTCATCCAATGACTTCTGCCGCTCTGGGCGGAGCAGAAGGGCGTGTCAGACTTTTACTGACTAAAACCCACCCGTGTTCCTTCAGTTGCCTGTTGCCAAGGTCCCGGTATCCCTTTCGGACTAACCCGCAACCCTCTCTTAAAAACCGTTTCATCAATACCCGAGAAATTTCAACTCAAATGTTGGTTAATATGATATCGATGAAATAAAATTTGGTCTTGCTTTGAGTCATTTAATTAAATTATGACGTATAAATGTTATAGAATGCAAAATACCAATAAAATATAACATGTTGCTGACACGATAGAACGATTGCGATCTTTGATTAAAATGAAATTGAACACATTCTTGTTTCAGTTTGAGCAAATAAAATTTCTTTCTTTCTTTCTTTCTGTTCTGGTCCCTTGTTGATGTAAAAAAGATGCACAAAAATCGGAATGACCAATGTAAGGCCACTGCCGCCACTGCTGCTGCTGCTGCTGCTGCTGGCCGCTGTATTTGTAAGCACGTCAACAAGTTAGTCTTCTGCAATCATCTGTTTTGTGTTATAGCAATGACTATTCAGTCATAACTGGGTTCCCACAGTGCATATTTAGATCAGAATCGATTCAAATAGCATTTTATTGTTTGATTTTTTGCGTGAGTTAAGAGAGTAAAGACTGTATCTTTGATTGCTGTAAATGACTGCCTCGGACAAGTTTAACGACTCTTTGAGAAAGGTTTAATCATAAAATCTTTATGATGCCAATTTTATTTACAATTCCTTGTGTGGAAATACTCGATAATCATTGATTTTCCTAGTCTTTTCCAACCTATGTTGGTTCGGATACACAAGGCACCGCTAGTTCTCCACTATAGTAGCCTTCTTTATGAAAGGAAATGTACGAACTTTTATTACAATCACAGTTAGCTAGTTCTTTAGTACCAAGCTATATACCTACCTACATAATTTCCTTCAAACTATTTATTTCAGTGTTGCCATTACGTATTCTCTTGCCTCACTAAAATCAAATAAAATATAGGAACATAGCAAAATTTTTGATGTCTACAGTGCTACAAGTATTTTTTTGCGCTTGAATTACGTTGATAGGAGGGCTGTTGATCAAAATTTGACATATCTTTTTAAAAAACAAGATGGTTATTTCCTATTTTGGACCACGCGCCAAAAGATTCTTGTACATAAACGTGTTTTTAGCGAAACAGTCGGGATCTTCAACAGAGCACTCATTGTTAGGTCCCAATTGCGTCCCGCTAGCCGTCCCATAGTTTACGGTATTTTATCGGAACATCAGCACGTCTGAGAACCTGCCGTGTTATGGCGATCACACGCTTCATTGACGAGACTGCCTTGATTGTGGGTTGTGAATGAACTACAATGTAGAATGTTTGTTGTGCCTCAAACTCATGATTCCGGAGAGTATAGTGCCGTATCTTTATTATGTTATTGGACTTTAATATTTCTGTAGATCTTTTCGAATTAATGTTTAACAGAAAACCTATGAACAGTTTTCACCTAATCATCCCATAGTTTTTAAGTCCACAAACGGTTATATCGTCATTAGAATGCAAGGAAACATTGACTACAAAGTATCTTGCTTTTGAATCAGCCTTGCCTGTCAAAATTCTTGTAACAAAAAGAGCGTGAATGTAAAGAATTGAGTTCACGTTCATATTGAAAGTCATTGTTATTATTTTTCTCGTCTCAGTGTGATACTTGTCAAATTGCTTTAATGGATTAACAGGTGTTATGTAAGTAATCAGTTAACGCTTTTTCATTAGCCGTGAGATTGTTATTTTTTGTTTTGTTGACTGACACACAGTCGCCTTTCACGTTAAGTGAGTGAATTTGAGGACACAAACAAACATACAGAAATATACATCAGAAACTATTGTTGTGCGCACTTACGTGATTTATGTAGCACTGTCAAAATGCACTAAGTGTACGTCATTTAATTAGCCAACTACACATTAAGCATAACCGGGTTTTGTGTTAAACGATGAGAACGTGAATAATGAATAGGGAACTGTCTAGGATTGAGGGTACTTATTCGTTTTGAAAAGCAGAAAACTATTATGTGATGCAATATTTTGTGGTCAGCATTCAATAACAAATTATCAATTTCAAAGTTTTTCATGGAACGGATGACATTTATCAAAAAAAAAATAGCAAGGTTTGATAAGATTCTTGTACAACGTCATTTATTTGATTATAGAAATGTAAACCTTAGACATTGAGAAAATCTCTTTACATTAGCATAATATTATAAGTATAGTTTAAATGTACAAAGCTGAATAAATAAAGACAGAAGTTAATAATAATACATCAATTAATGTTTGTTACATGAAGTAGAACAACTGCACCACTAATCATACACAAAGGTGTGTAGTGGTAATACTTACGCCATACATTTGAATACAGCAGCAGACTCACCACAAAAAATAATTCTCAAATCACATGCGACAAAAGATTGCGGATTTCACGGCTGGATTGGAAGCCATCAGTTTCTACTCAAGCGTCGCCATTGTGAAACTGTCGATCTATGGGAAAATACTCCATGACAGCTGCAAGACGCGATTTGTCGCGCAATCGCAACTTCATTGTCGATCTGATGGAAATCAATGAGGAAGTTTTTGGATCATTTTGTTATGGCTTGGGTAATATCTAGATGGTCTCTGAGAACCTATGTTGCAATCTTTTGGACGTTTTCTGCAGCGATATCTAGACCTTTTATATGAGCTGTCTCCGTTTGGGTGATTTGCACGTGTTTCGGTATTCGCGCTTTTTAATTCTGCACCTACACATAAATTGTGATGTTGAATAAAATAAATTGATGCTCTTTGGGATTCTCTTGGACATTATGTTCCCCGAAGATTTCTTCAATTTGTATTCACTGTACCCAGTTTATAATAAAAGACTTGCGTATTATAAACTTTCACTTAGCCTGAAACATTATGTGTTAGGTGACACAAATTTTGTTAGAAATCTATGTAGGTACCCATAACGATACCATGTATGTTTCTTAACAGCTGCGATTGCAAACAGTTATTAGCAAATACTATAAACCGATCACCTATCACTGACAGTTTTTCCCTTCCCAACAATGGGTCGCCATATTGAATGGGGTCCATTTTGTGGGACAGTGTCGTAAGCAGAATAATTAGTTTTACCACTAGCCTGATTGTCTTCGGAAGGCAGCTCCGTTTTTGCTTTATTGTATTCGGAACTGTGTTTATCCTTATAAGTTTGCGCATAGTGGATATTATTGGTTACTTTGCGTTATTCTAATTATGTTTCTGAATATGTTTGGTGTTTGTTCGTCTAATTTACTAATCTTAATTATCAACAACGAAATATGGTATCGTCCAGCTTTTTTGTGTAAATAGCTGGGAAGTGTTTTTTGCAGACTCTACTAAATATTATAAAATAACTTAACAAAACACGATCATCCTCATTTTATTTTCATTTTGTTTTTGTTTCGAACATGAATTTCAATTGTATTTATTTTGTTGTTACAGGTTGCAATTTCTACCCAGTGGGTGAATACCTGAAGTTCGTGAGGATACCAGAGAACCTGAAAGTTGGCGATGAAGTCCTCAGGGTAGAAGTGCATCCGAGGTAAGATAAAGATTTTTTTTGTAAACCTAACTATGTACATTAGCCTAACTAATATTAAATATGCGAAATTGAGTTTGATTGTTTATTTATTTAAAAAGGTACACCAAAATAGCTTCTGTGTATTATATCTTAAGTACTACAGTTAACAATGGCCTCGGACTTACACAGTCGCCAATTACAGGATAACCAGCAATCTCAGAAATAGGACACACACAATAATAATACAAAAACTAAAGAATTAAGAAATTATTGAGAAATTAAGGCAAAATATTACTTAAAGTTATGTTTAATAACAACACGTTTGTTACGCTTTCATGCTAAAACGGCTGAACGGATGAAATTTGGCACATGGGTACACCATGCCCTAGAATAGGACATAGGATACTTTTTATCCCGGTAGTATACTTCCCGTGGGATATTTTCCGAAATCCACGCGGGCGAAGCCGCAGGCAAAAGCTAGTAGAATATAATTTACAAAACAATCTAGTTATCTATTAAAGGTAAAAGATAAAAAACTTGTTTTTCTTCAGAAAAACCCAGAAATTGTATTGTATTCAGTGCAGTACAATTGTTAGCTATTGTTTAAAAATCCACAACATGACTTAACACAATATCAAAGACACATGCAATATCACATCAGAGCAATATATCTGTGGACAATACCATTATTGCAAAATAGCCTATTATCAAAAGCATCTTATTTGCAAACTTATCTCTATCTACGTTAACAACCTTACGGCTTTGCGACAGGACCTGTTTTTGATTGTTGTGACATCTCTGTAATTATGTTTGTTTAAGTTTCTGATCATATCCTGGTTTAGGGACAGATTAAGCAAGTGTGTGAGACTGTACTGAATGACGTCACATCTGGTCTTTTAAATATTATTGAAGTGTAAAAGTGTCTGTGTAAACCTACAGAAATAAAATAATTTATCAGTGAAGAGGCGAATTGTCGTTTTTGTAAATCAGAAGTAATGTTGATAGTATATTTTATTAAGTACTTAAATTAATTCTTTAAACTTTTTTTTTCTTTTCTATCCACAACTATTTAAGGAACACACGTGATGTTACGTTATGTTAATGTTATAACTTGTTTGTACTACTTATTATTCAGTCCATTGAATATGATCCCTTTACGTCAGTTACTTGCATTAAAATATTGTGTTAAATCAATCAATTTACAAAGAGAACTTGCATAGAGTTATGTACCTATTGCACATAAGAATAATGTGGCAGTCATATTTATTTTAATTGTAATGGATAGTTGTAATCTGTCCGTCAGAATTTACATTATATCTAATAGCTGAAATTGATGAGAAGTTTAATAACAGTATTGATTATGACTTTAATTAATCACTTGCTATAATTATAATCAACTCGTTACGATTTGAGACTCTACTATAGGCTAATGGATCAGTGTAGTTCTATAAACGTTACTTACTAAGCATTGTTCCTATCACTGTCGCACACACAAAGCTTAGACAAGTGGCAATGACTTTTAAAGCATTTCGTAGTTTAACAACGATTATGGAATTCGTAAATCTACTAGACAGAGTCAAATGAGGCCAATTTAACTCTAGTACAACATCTACTGTCAACAGGATTGACCTATTAAGCTTTTCGGTAGCTTGTCAAGTCAATATATTTTTGATTTTTCCTTCATAGAAAGTCAATGTCTCAGAAGTCTTATTGTCTCAGTAATTATAATAATTATGTCGATCGCCTTCTTCTTCTTTTTTCCGTAGGTTATACAGACACAGGCATAATCCTATTACATTCTTATCCATACTGTGTAACCATCTACAAAAATATTACTCATTCTCCATATTCGTGACTAAAGTATCGTGTATCGGTTAAATAGCGCGAATCGAGCGATTGATAATAACCGAATAATGTAATATTGTATAACCGACCAGTAACATCGATTAATTTTTTGTAGTAAAAAGTATTAAGTAGTACATTAGGTGCGACTTTTACAAGTAATTTTTGAATTAAGGCCAATTTTTATCGAGAATTGGGGAAAATAAAACTGCTGACAGTTGTTGAGTAATAATTCTGATTATTATGATTGTAGAACTTTTCTAGTTCTTATTTGTAATTTTTATGTTGTACCTAAGCTACACTAGAAATTGCATCTGTATCTTCATATCGTGGTTACGTTTACAGGCAAAAGAACTCAGCAAATACAGACTGTAGGCCACACATTGCTTTTTCTAAACAGCACTTTAAATTACGACGATTGCTGGTGTCTCACTTGATCTTCAACTTTACATAAAACTCACTTCAACTTAGTTTTTAAGTTGGGATTTTTACAGAATAGATCGTCTGGCTCTAGGCAGCATAAGTTAAATGAGAATTCGAAAACCCATGAAACATGTTCTCTTCCGCCAACACCATAACTTACATAATATTGAAGCAAAGAATTTATTGGCTGCGTTATATTATATTATAACAAATACTGACCCATGTGCGTTGCGCAATCACGTAACAGTGCAGTTACCATCTCAGTACCGTTACAGACGAGCGGTTACGATGCGCGGCGTTTATATGTCTACTGTCTGTACCGAAGTGAAAAAGATTACAACATGATTGAACTTTACCGTGATAGTTAATAGCACTGGGTGAATACTAAAAGGAAAACCGATCTAAAAGAGTTTTTTGAGTTTATCCGTAAGTTCCCAGCATCGAAAATAAATGTGCGCCTTTTTTTCTAAATCTATTGGTAAACTATCGTAGTCTAGGCACTATTTTTGGACGCATTAATTACATAACAGTTCATAAGTTAATCACTCTTGTAACTACTATTATTAGCATTGAAGTGACGACTAGTTTGACTTAAGCTTAATAGTTCGCCAGTGTCATTAGTTTTGTCTCAGAGATAGATGCATAAAGAATGAAATAAAGTGTCTGTGTGCGTGTGTGATCTCTAACTTAGAACTACATAGATTATGTGTTTCACCGATAGTGGTTCGAAAAGGAGTAGGCTTTCACTGTCATGAAATTACTGACTTGGTTTGAGTTAAGTCAGTATAATTTTATCATGCCAACGTCATATCTTAGATCTTTTTCTTTTCGTGTGGTTGTGGTAACCTAACTTGACATTTATCAAAAAATTATAATTATTCATACAATTTTTTAATTAGGTTATTGAGGTTAGTGGTAAATGTCAGGTTTTATTGAGCTTATACAAGAATATTATAATTTTAGCTAATTAAGTACAATGATGAAAAATCTAGCATCAGTTATTAGTTACCAAATAACCTCAAAAATATTATTTATTCACCAAAATGTCAAACTTGCATTCGTAACACACTGAAAGTTTTGAAATTATTACAAAATCAAAACTTATACTTTTACATAGAAAGTGTTCGTGAATTCTATTTGATAATATCGAAGCATAATCATTTGAATAATTCCACTTTATTAGAATTTTATTATCTAGATGTGTTGCAATATGTACAACTTTTACTTAGTCATGAAAATGAACGTATTTTCTATCGAAAGCTAGCAGCTAATACACCGGATCTAGATGTTACTAAGTAGATTATGTTCGGCGAGGTATTTACATAAATAGTAATGTTTCTAGTTCTAAGAACTTAGCCAGCGTAAGTTCAATGACCTTAACAAAAACTAGTCAATACGGGCATGAATATTTAACTCATACTTTTTACCAAGAGATACCTTAGTAGATATTCGAAACTTACCCATTAAACGATTTAAAAGCTGTATTAAAACCAAACTTTGTAAAAAAGGGTACTATAAAATCTCAGATTATTTACAAGACAAAAATGCATGGGATTGAGCTGCTCGCTCTGCTAAGCATTGTGACATTTTGAATATTATGGAAAGCCATAAAAATATACCTACCAGTTTTATATACAAATTGACATTATTGAATATTATATACAAAATGACATGATGATTACTTATAAGTATTGTTTTATTGTGAATGTGAGGACTATGTGGATATTTATTTTTCGTTCTGTTAGTTTTAGGGAAGGTCTGGCAATTTGAGAACTTTATGCGACCTACCCAAACGTCCTTTCTTTGGTATTGTTCGTCGAGTCGTTGAGCTCCTTTAGTTCTGAGTTGAGCTCCACTATTACTGACAAATGCTTGCACTGACTGGACAGGTCCACTCAAATCTGTGTGGTTCTTTCCTCAAAAGACCATTTCAGACTCTTATCTACATGGTCCTCATATGGCCTGACCAAGATTATGTCTGGACTTTAAAGGAGACGGTGACCTCTGAGTTTGTTTCGGCCTTTCTTCTCAGAGTAGTCAGATAGGAAACGCCGACCTCATCTAGCTTATTTTTACAACTTTTTAATATGACGTGTAAAAGTGATTCCAATATCCTATTTACAGAATAAACAATTTCATTTCATTTCATTTCATTACAGAAAGCCTCAAATTTATTTAAAAGGCGAATCAATTAATTAATTTAAAAAGAAACAATTATTTTAGGGCTACGAAAACCCATAGCGTTTTAGTATCACACACACTCACTCACTTACACAGATTTGAGTAATATGTTAAAATTATATATAATAATATAATTAAAATAAAACAAAACAAAAACATCACAATCACAGGAATATTATTTATCAAATCCTGTCTGACATGTAGATTTATGAACCTATCTATGGAATATGTGACAATAGATGATAATATATAAAAGTGAAGGAGGTCTATTGAAATCTATACACGAATAATGACTAATTTGGAAATAAAAATTTCATAGCGTGACAATATAATAAGTCTAAATACCTACCGATTAATACTGACATTTTATTAAAACATAATTATTCTGAAACAAAAGAAGTTCAGGAACGACAAAGCCAACGGTCATAGGTCAGCGTTTCGAACGCCGCGTTTCAACCGCTCGTGTACCTACTTAAAATAAATAACAACGCTGCGCACTCATTACTTAGGAGGATGACTCGGGGATTAAAATGACTACAATAGTCAAAGTGATAATGAAATAAGGTTAAACTGTTACTTACGTAAACAATTTAGTGGGTATTTCTCACGCGGATTATGTGCCTATTAAAGATAAAGATAAAGAATACAAAGACGGAAAAGGAATTAATAGTGAGAGTATTATAGAGGCTAGTGAAGGAAAGTATGATGACGTGACCTTTCCTGTTGTATACCGTTCAGTTAAATTCGTATCATAAGAACGATAAAAAAATTAAAAATTGAATCAGGCGCATTGTATTATATCCAGCTGACTGCGCAGCAGCTATGAAGAAGCACTAGGGAAGTGACGTCAAAGTCTTCCTTCAAAAGTTCAAAAGCTTAGAAAGACAGAACTCTTTCCAAGGGAAAAAAAATGCCATAGCCAAACGTTCTTCGACTCTCTTTGACTAATATTTCAGCTTAGATTATATTATTTAGGTATATTATCATCAAAATGTCATACTTGATTTCCTTCCTACTTTGTTTGTTGACCTGACCTGATCTTCTTTGGCTCAAAAGATTATTACGATCATTACATAAAAATCTATTCAGTTTATCAAAATCTAAAGATCGATAACTTCTTCCAATTTATCGACACAATAGCGACAATTTTAGTCTTAAGATGACTCATTATTACATAATTTGATCTCTTCAATTCTACCAGTATAAGATATTTTCTAGATTATTATACATATTTATTTATTTTCATTCTTTTGTGCTCGCTATATAACTTCTATACCTAATCGTCAAGATTGGATTCTGGGTTTCATCACGACATTATCAAAATTATAAATTATAATGTTAATCATTATTATTATTTTATTGGCAAATTAATCTGACGTATTATAAAACTGCATGTGGTATAATGTTATAACTTATCGAAGAGGTTTCAAGGCCTTTACAATAATATATTGGAAAACATAATCTATTCCGAACAGAAGGTGTTCTTCTTTTAGTAATAATTATAAATTGTACTACCATACGTATTACCTTTAGCATTCTCTAGTCACGTAAACAAAGCACTAAGTTTTATTGTTTTATCATTGAAATTATCAACTTTTCTTTTTCAAGCCTAAGCTAGGATTTAAAACCAGAGGCTGCGGTTTCACTTTTAAATAATTTTCTGAGGGAAATCTATTCTGTAGGTAATAATGGATAATACTAATAGCTTAGGTATTACTTTCTATCCAATATTCTTATATAAGTTTCTAGGTTTGCTATGTAACGTTGTTTACTTACTTAGGGATGATTGTTTATTAAATTCGTCGTTTATGTTATTATATAAATTATTAGGTGGTTATCAATAAGTTTTGCATCATTAGGAGTAATTGCTTCCGCATTTAGTTTCGGATACATCCAGTGGTTGGTTTTATCGCATGATGAACTTTGCATGTGAATTTGTCAAAGATTACCTAATGCTTGTAGTTGTGGTGCGATCGTTTCTGTCGTGTGCTTTGTAATTCAGTGGCTAACGCTTCTCCTTAATGATGGAATTATGGCTTATGTTTCATTTTCCATATTTGTAATGAAAGCATGTGAAAATGGGGACATCCGTTACTTTTAAGGGAGCTTCGGGGAAAAATGCTAAAATTAGCACCAGACCAAAATCGTCTGCTGTAATAATATGCTAAATAATATGCTGCTGCTGTAATAATATGCTAAATATGTCCTCTATTTTACAGTTGATTTCTACGTTACTACTTTTGCCAAAACATTTTAGCGAAATCCTTAACTTTAACACAGCAATGCAAAAGTAATGAACCAAAATTAATGAGAGTAGATCAACATGGTTTTATAATAATAGTATTCTCGTAGTATACTAACGATGTAATTATAACTGCTGTCGACAGCTATAATTTGCATATCATAATGACATAATGAAGACGGATGAGCAGTAAGCGTAGCAAGGACACCACAATCTAATATTTGTATCAGTTTAGTGGCAATGTTATAGAAATCGACTGCAGATGAGCTAATGGTAACTTGATTTGTTAATGTTATTCTGATTAGCATAATTTGTGCAGCTATTTCATTGGTCAGGTGGTCACTAGTGCGAAAACAAAAAAGAGAACTATAACTTTATACGCAACCCAGGAATCGTACTCGGCGTTTCGATTTCTGGGTTGGGTATAAAGTAATAGTTCATTTTTTTTGTTTGAAAATTCTCAGTTATAGAATAGCGTTGGTATATTTTTGTCGTAGGAATATTTTCTGGAATTGAATCTTTCCTTTTGTGTGTTACATCAATCGTTTTTTCTCTATAAATTGTACCACCACTGGAATACCTACATGTACAACCTACGCATAAACTTATTTGTGTATAACTTCACACATGACCTACAGTACTTGGTTTCTAAGTATCATTGTGTGTCATTACCATCTCCTAATCGAGTACAAACAAAATGTTGAACAAATTGTCTCCATTAGGTTGTCAAATTGTCTCAATTAAACTGTATAGCTAACAGAGCGTGCTCGTAGGAGGCAAATGCCCTGCTTTTGTATTATCTTGGTAATCAACCTGTCTGGGCTTTTATAGAGTCATCGTAAATATTATATCTAAAGCCTCGACTACGAACTTACTACGAGCAGCAGCGGCAGCGGGGCGGCATTGAAACATTGCTATGAGTTTGACCCTGCTCTTTTCCACAGGATAGCGGCGCAGTTATGCGTGTTTAGTTTTTTGCAACCACCTCTACCTGATCCCTTGTAAATAGTGTCCCTCATCAGTAAGTGGTCAAGCAAATCTACCAAAATTTCTGCTCACAAAATTAGTTTCATGTAAAATTTGACATAAAACGTGAACAAAGTCGATTGTTTGGCTTACATAACATCTAGAACCATAATCAAACATGCAGATTCTAAGTTATCAGGTCTCGCACTAAGTCATAAACAAGAGTTACAAGTGCAGCTAACCAATAAACCAAAAAAGGATAAAGATCACAGTGATACATAAGTAATGACAGATTGGCAACATGTATGAATGGCCGCGATACAGTTCCCTCGCTCGACTTTTACTGCGGTGGGACAGCTGGGGCCACAACAATGAGAGTTTCATTCGTTACTAGTTCAATATGGAGGTAAATGACTTGATCTAATTTGAATGACCCAATTTTTCCTGACAAATGTTAGACAATAATAATTATAATAAAATTGGCCTTTACATTCCCGACGACACACATCCTAACTCCTAGTCTGGCATGGATTTACTTCAGTCTCCACAAACTCATTATATAAATGTAGCGAGTCCAAAACCCAAATAGATTCATATCATTTAGTGTCTCTCTAAGTTTTGCAAATAGTTATCAGAGCGATTTTAACAAGTTTTTGTTGTGAAATTCCATGAATAGTTAACATTTTGCTAGCTTCGATGTTTCAAAAAGCCCATCTTATTTAAATGTAGTCATTAAGAAACAAATAGCCATTTTATTCCGTTAACATTTCGCTAATTTCATAAGTGTTGCGTGTTAGTCTAATATGAAACATGTTATGATCTACTAAAATGCTGGTCTTACGTAATTATTTACCGTTGGATAGTCATTTTTGTAGTTGTACTGGTTGTCATCGGGTTGGTCATTAATGCGATTACCCTTTATTTATTCACGTGGAGATTCTTTCCCTTCTTCGTTGGTCTAGTGACTGCATGCTGCTGAGCGTGAGGTCTTCGAGTCTTAGGTATTAACACGGGCGAAGTGTTATTGAGTTTTTCTGTGAGGAATTTTTCAGTAGCAGCCTGGAATCTAGATTTTTTCCCAGTTGTCATCAACTGGGTACAAATCTAGATTCCAGGCTACGTCCCATAGTAAGTAAAAAATTGCTGGCAAAATAGACTTGGTGTAGGTACTAAGTACAGTCGAACAAGCTATTTGGTATATACCTAGGCAAAATATATTCATTTTCCGCTATACTGCCAAAATTTGTTTTGATTGTGCGTGTAATTTTACATTTTGAGCTTTTATGGATTAGGAGAGTGACGTAAAAGGATTGTTGACTACTGAAAACACTCACAAAATTGTTTAAAGTCGTTGCAAGTTGTCTGCCTGTATACCAAATAGCTTGTTCGACTGTAAATCTCTGCCTAACTTTTCGGCAATTAAAGCTGAATATAATGGTGGACGTTTCCAGGATCTCCAGTAGAACGCTCCAATTGACTTTCTTAAATCTTTATTTGCTTTTGGCACTTAAACACCCAAAATCAGTTAGAAAATCTGTAATTAGAAATTTCGTCCGTCTTATTATCAGTACAGGCTTTGGTTTATGGTTTACTTACACTTGATTTGGCTGAGACCAAGCTTTGAATGTACGATAGCCAAAACTAATAACTTTATCTATCGTTTCTAAAATTACGGTATGACTAAGTTTATTGAGTTGACAAAGTGATTTAATTCGTTAACCGTTGCATATCTTCTTGCAAGTGGTCGCCGTTGGAGACGAGTTCTGAAGCCGGTCAGAAATAAACACAGGTTAAAACCATAAATTATACGTAAGCTAGATTGTACTGGGTTTAAGGCCTAGATCTATAAACGTTACTTATCACGTACTTTAGCTAGGCGTCCTGTCACTGTCAAACTACAACTGTAAGATAGATCGAGAACTGGGACATGTCTAAGTTAAAGCACGAGCTAGCTAAGTAACGCTTTAGAATAAATGAGATGTGAGAAGGTTTAAAAATTGATATAGTATTAAAAACTGATCTAATCATCAGAGATATTTCAGAAAATGCTTATGCTCATAGAATCCGCACTTCTCGGGTGCATACTCGTATCTTGTTCCAAGGCATAACTACCATGACCAAATTTTACATTATTCATGCAATTCATACGATAGCCTGGAAGAAGAATCGTATTTCCCAAGGCCAAGCCTAATTAAAATGAGTTCAATTTATCAAACAACAAACTCAAAGTCAGAAATTGATTGTGTTTTATTATGTGGCTAATATATTTTGACAGAAAACAGTTCAATGAATAACTGATGAGTTGTTGATTGCTCCTAATTTTGACTTATTGCGTAAGCAGATAAATTAATTGAAAAACTTTATTATTCATTTAGATGTCAAGGTATGGATGTAAAATCATGAGAATCTAGTGATTTATAATTATTATACGTGTAAAAAGTTTGGACACGGATTTCCTTATTTTTGGACTAAGTATGGGAACAAAATGTCATCTATACTAAATATCACAGCCCACTCATGTAACAACAGCTCTTCCTACTCATGCTCATGCCCAAAACTCGAAAAAGTAGACACTCTCAAGTACCTCGGTGTGACTATAGACAAAAATCTAAACTTTAACTCTCACATCGATCTGTTGTCCAAGAGAATTAGGAAGCTTATCTTCATTTTTAAAGGCCTACGACGTGTTGCTGATGCGAAGGTTCTTAAGACAGTATACTTTGCACTTTGTCAATCTGTAATAACCTATTGCATCTCTGTTTGGGGTGGTGCCCCTAAATCGTTTATGATTAAAATCGAGCGAGCACAAAGAGCAGTGCTAAAGGTAGCTCATGGTTTACCGTTTTTTCACCCTACCTCTGAACTCTACGATAAGTGCAAGGTTCTTACTGTTCGGCAACTATTTATTATTCAAATAATCTTACGTAAGCATTCTTCTTTAAACTACAACGCATCCATAAATGCTCATAAACGTATTAAAACAAATGTATGTCCCACTCAACTGTGCAGAAGTAGTCTTTCGCACCGTAACTTTTGTTTCCTTGGCAGTTATTTATACAATAAAATAAACTCTACTTTAAAAATATATCCTCTTATTAAAGCAAAGTGCAAGCAAGTTCTCACCACGTATTTACTGAGCCTTGATTACGATAGCACTGAAAGCCTCCTTATTGTTTTAAGATAAATGGGTTCTCAGCCTGTCCATCACACCACACTAAACCACACCGTACCACACCACACCACACCACACCACACTACACTACACTACACCACACCACACCACACCACACCACACTGCACCACACCACACCACACTACACCACACTGCACCACACTACACCACACGACACGACACGACACTACGCTACACTATAGCACACCACACCACACTCCACTAGTACACGCACTCTTTATTAATAACTTTGAATTTTCTTCTTTTACTTTTGTTTATACTATATTCTACCAAAGGTAAAATAATTTGTTAATTATGTCAGTAAGATTAAGAATACTTAAACGCTGTTTTGGGGGGGGCCTGGTAATCTGTGTGACAGGTTCTCCTAGTGCAGATACCAGTCTCCCACAAAGGATTTATCAGATAATGTAATCTTTATATTTTTAAGGCGCCTTTGTGGAAGAGAAATAAATGTTTATTTATTATTATTATTATTTATTATCTTCAATTTTATTTAAGTCACAAATCTGATATCTTTTGTAGTTCTATCTGCTGAAACTGGCCCTTACAATACCCATTAACTTACAATGAAGGTCAAGGAGGAGCCCTAACTAACAGTTTAGTACTACGCTTTGGTCTGTAACGATTGATATTTACCAGAGTTATACTTGACATCGATTAATAATGATATCAGTGATTCATTACACTCACCATGTTAGGTACCGGGCAAAGGTTACTTGCGGCAATTGATGAAAGTCGCACAAAAACTTAAACACAGAATTTCAGTTATTTGAATACAATCTGCCGTCCACTAACTAAAAGGCCGTTAAGCCACAGTTGGTCGTTTTTCACTTTGTAATGTAGTCTTATACAACTTTCGATGCTCTATCTTTTGGTGTAAGAATCATTTTTCTATGATTTATAGTTTTAGAGATACAAAACACTGCTGAGCAGTTAAACCACATAAATTTCGTTACTCCCTTAATTAAAAAGCGGCTAAGCCACAATACTTCTCTAGAAAGACGTTAACATACTTTAACGGCAAATTGATGTAACATTTTTTCTTAATTTACTTAACTAAAAGTACGTTATCTAGTCATGCTTGACTAAAAAGCAGCTAAGCGTCTTTAACTGCCTTCATGTATTGTGTCACAAATAACCATCTGAAAATCGTGCCTTAACTATAAAGCAGTTATACGCCAATAGCGGCTTTTAAGTTATGTATTTAAATTAGTATTAGCTAAATATCAATCGCTAGAGAGCAGCTAAACGACAATATTAGACTAAAAAGCAGTTAAACGCTCGTGATTTGCGTTTGCGTTTGACCAGCTCAGGCTATAATTCCTGCCTTTTCACTTCGGGTGCTCATTAGCGGACGGACGTGCGGTGCGTCTCTTGATTTTTGGCGCCACAATTACGAGAATGGCGCAAAATATGCAAAGGTAAGCTAACATTATTATTTCATTTATTGTAATAAATAGCTATTTGTAATATTATTATAAATACGAAAGTATGTTTGGATGTTTGTAAATCTTTTTAGCAAAAACGAATGAATGGTTTTTAATTTATCTAACTTTATAAATGCATGTTTTTGTTACCATATATTTTTCTGTATTCCGCAATACCTGCACAGGTAAAACGCGTGCTGCTAGTTTTCATTATGTACCTACCTATTGCAAGAGGGTTTCAAAGTACTTACTGTTTCTAAGTTCATCGTAATTGTTGTTGTAGGTATCTGTTGCGATTGCTGATTGTTCTATACCTAATAGTGCGAAAGAGATGTGTCGTATAATTGGTTCATTAGTTAACTGTTTATATTTAATTATATTTTAGACGTTCCGGTGTATCATCTAGGATCCAAACTATGATGAATAGTGTGTTGGTGGACCAGGAATTTCCAACTGCACAACGCCTTGACACTAACAGCATGCCATCTATACGCATTTCCACTTGTTCTAATATTAGCCAAAAAGAATCATAGTACCCCCCCATGAACAATAACGATTTAGTTAATCTTCTCTACCAAGAATCTTACTCGATGACATCACAAGTGTTTCAAAAATTCAATGAAACACAAATCACATATAATTATAGCCAACCAGAAGAAACTCTGAAGCTTACAATAGAAACATTAACTCAACAGCGTGAAACACATTCCATATACTGCCACGAATCGATGCCCCCTCCTTCCCCGATGCCATCTTCTTCTCACTGCATTACACCAGAAATATTCGATTATGACAGTGATGACTCTGTTAAGGTAAGGACTACCAGCCATGTGAAGAAGTTTTTAGTGATGATACTGAATATGGTTATGACATGCAAAGACAAAATACAGTTTCAAACCCTAAAAGTAAACCAATATTGAAAAAGAAAACATCAATAACTAAAACGTTTCCCAAAAAATTAATAACGCGACGACATACTCAAGAATTTACAAGAACAGAAGAGATTATTGGACATCGGTTACCTAAGAAAAGACGTACATCTTACTTCTTCTTTACTTTATTACTTAATTTTGATAATACTACACGAGTGTTACTAGGTATAATTGCTTATTTACCTAATCTGATTTACTCATTTTGTTAAAGTTTTTAATTAATATTTAAGCATAAAAAATGGCCGAATTTATATTTTTTTATATAAAGTCTAATATTTAATAGACTATGACGTTATGTGTTACGCACAATTATATTATCTCAACTTTGCAATTATTGATCTCTGATTGTGATATGTTTATTTCATAAGTGCATAAGAATTTGAAACCAAGTGTAATGTGCCATAAAGCTTTCAAAAACGATAGTTACATGTTTTGGGTATTTTTATAAAAGAATTATAATATAATTTTTCCTATGGTTTCGCGAATACTGATTATTATTAAAGATGTAATTGTGATCTCATTACTGAATAAGATTTGTAAAAGTTTGATTAAACTTGTTTATTTTTATTTTATATTGTTTTATTAAATAATAAGCTATTTGTTAAGTTCCTACACAATTTAATTAGACGTACTGATTGTCTATTATTTTTTATTAATAAATAAAGTTCTGATTTTCATAAAATAGTTTTTAACTTTTCAACTTTTTACCCGCAAGTGCTTATTTAAAAGGCAGTTAATTGCGAGCGAGATGTCTTTAACTGCCTTCTAGTTGAGCAATAGGAGAACCAGTATAAAAATATGTTTTACAATACCGAGCTTAAAAGCGTTTAAAATCCCATAACTGCTTTCTAAGTAAGCGAAGTTAGTCTTCCAAGTGTTAGTTACTAGGCTATAAGTCTGTTAAAATCCTTTAACTGCTTTATAACTAAGTATATTTTGATAACTTTTACTATAAGTACAAGACGTGGCGGCTACAAGAAATTTCTTTACTATAAAGCAGTTAAGGTATGGTTAGCGGCCTTATAGTGCAGTATATTATGTGAAAATGAAAAAAAATTGCTTAGCTAAAAGTTAGAAAATGAATTTAAATAAAATGTGATTAATATAAATGAATGAACTAAATCACATATTGTGCAAAAAGACTGTGCCTACGTATATAACTTGCAACCTTGTTCCTAGGTATCATACTTTTCAAGAGACATCAATTCCCACTTATTTTTGCGTTTTCTCGAAAACTACTTTTTGCACTTAGCTGCCTTTTAGTTAGTGGACGGCAGACATACATAAGTACTTACGCGCGGGAATCCGCTGGATGCGAGAAGCACAGAACCGGTCGAAGTGGCGGTGCTTGGGGGAGGCCTATCTCCAGCAGTGGACGTCTTTCGGCTGAAATGATGATGATGGTTAAAATTTGTATTTTCTTGGGATAAGGGCAGGAGTATGAATGAATGTTTTTTTTTGTTAAAAAATATTATTATTTATCTCTTATTTGTTTTCAAGTTGAAGTATAATCGTGCGTACTGCTACTAACCAAACCCATCGATTTGGTCGAATTTCAACCAGTCTGGGTTGGAAACACCTAATTACAAAAGAAATAAACTATTTATTAGATGCTACAAACTTCCTTTTTAATACATCATATTATGCTCAAAGTAATGACTCTTTCCAAGGAGAAAATACAGAAACGTGTCCTGTTGAGCGAACGATCTGTGATTATTGATACCTTCGGTCGGGTTCAAGCATCAAACCAGTGATTAATAAGAGATCGATTTGAATGAAGCGATAATATCGGTTATAAACCACTGAACCCAGACCGGGATAACTAGATTTTAATATAGATTGTCAGCCATGAGTTATTTATTCATAGAAATACGATGGAATCAAAATGAGAACGATTATTATAAATAATCATTTCAAATGAAACCGGAGTGCTAAAGTTCCAGTTAAGCAAGATAGTTTGGCAATGTTATGTTAATTAACAACCTCGAGCTTCTTAGTGACACTAAAATATCGTGGCTAAATAATTATTAACAGGCGCACGATCGAAGGTTAAGTTACGCTTGCCGCGGCCAGTTTGTGGATGGGTGACCATCCATTACATATCGAGACCCCTCCGTGACTCAGAAAGCATGTTAAGCCATTGGTCCCGGCTGTCATTCGTAGATCTTTAACAGTCGTTACTGGTTGTTGCCCAGTAACTGGGTTGTGGAGGTCTGATAGGCAGTCATTCCATGTAAAATAGCTGCATCCGGACTGGAAGCCGACCCCAACATAGTTGGGAAAAGGTTATTCAGATTGATTTTAGTGCTAAGATAGGCAAAACGCACAATCATTCGTTTTCATGTTATTCAGAATCATTTCAGAGATGAGAACAAAACAAAGGAATACGTCCTCGTGTTTAATAAACTCCAATATCTCCATCATCTCGTGGTGTTTACAACCATATTCGTCTAAGATGACTTCTCACGATCAAAAAGCTTTTAAACAAACATGAATATCGATTGCATCACTAATTATACCGAATAACGTTTTAACACAATGGGTGGCACAGTTTAAATAAGATTTAGATCTTTACATCCGCCATTCTTAGCTTCCGGACAAACCCCGTGAGAATTTCCACTAATTTACTCATAATAACACAAATTAAAGTTATTTTCTCAGTTATTATGTCATTATAACACTTTTCTGGTTGTTGTTTAGACGATTACTAACTTTTATACGGTGCGACATGCGGAAATGTGGCATTAACAGACATTACCGTTTTTATTACGTTAACTAAGATATTTGGTTAGATTATGTTAAGTTGTGTTAGAGTCGGAATGTATTTGGTGCAAACATAATTATGTTTAGTGTCTAGACGTCATTAATGTTTTGCGAAATTATGATGTTATGTTATTTATTAAAATGCCATCTAGTGCTAGCATTATGAAACAATTAGTATGAAACCTGGGAAGATTTTGAAACAATACAGAGGTGGCACAATTTTGAGTTAGTTTGAATGTGACAACACAGATGCCGCTTACCAATATTAGTAAAATCAAAGTGATTAATATTTGACCCGAATTTAATAGACCATTAATAATTGTAGAAGCTACAGAATGCCTACTATGGGTTGATGCAATGATTAAAAATAAAATTTATTTTTAATTTTATTATTAAGAGACCACGGTTCTAATTATTAAGTTCAAGAAATTATATTGCTTTTCTTGTAATCAATATTCATCTAAAATTACATAACCTAGAAGGTCACACTTACATTTTACCAGTTCGGTAAGGGGTTAATAAATAAATAAATTAAGACTTCCATTTTCAGAATTCCCATTTTCTCAACTGGAATGGTGAAAAACTTTTTCTAATACTTTTAAATTCAGGTTTCAACTGAATCATTCTCATACAAATTTATCCCATATTTACAGAAAGAACCTAAGCCTGCAGCCAGTAGACCGAGAAGAAGACGCGCACCTGTTCACGTACCGCGACGTCAACCGAACCCACGTGTCCGTAGTATTGGCGCAGAGTGTGGACGACCTGGTCGACAGCGACTCCCCTCAGAACGTCGTCAAGTTCCGCCTGGGCTGCGACTTTGACGCCGGGGATGACCTTGTAAGTACCCTATTAGTAGTAAGTTACTGACACTTAATGGATAATAATACAATAATCCTCATCACTTCCTCCAAACATCGATTGGCATCAAGAGAAGACTAAAATAAGCAGAAATGTACCTAATTTTCATTTTTAAAACTTCAAAGTCGATTTTGATAAATTATTTTTTTTTAATCGTAAGGTAAGTTGTACGCTATTGAATGACATCAAAATTGGAGCAAAAAAGTAGTTTCCATTTTCAAACCTTCAAAGCATAGGTAATTAATTTCTCCCCTGCCCACAATCCCCTAAAATACCGTCACTCACCGCAAGAAGGTATCCGCAACACATCATATCCCAGCAATATTATCTGAAGTAGGTCAACAGGAGTCTCAGTCATATGCGAGTGTTTGACAAAATATCTGCCTCGTTTGTCACTCAGTTTAAACGTCAAGACGGTGATTTGGGAGAATATTTCTTATAAGCTGTAACACGAATAATTTGTAAAAAAAAAACTACTGATGAAGACTATAAAATTGAGTTTTATGATTGTTCAATTAAAAATAAATCATTTTACGAGATTGAAAATCGAAGTTGTAATGCCAAAGGTTCATTGTAGGTAGTAAAGATTGCCTCTATCTAAAGAAACGCCAACCTATTCTAATATACTCAACACTAAAAAAAAACAAAAATAATTGAGCCTAAACAATTTCAAAACAGTTCAAGAACACAGGAAGGGTGTTAAAACTTTCATGGTCCAAAAATAATAATATTTCATTACACAACAAGGTCTTTAATAGCGAAGTTGAAGAACTTACTACTTTCCAGTTTGTAAAAGTCAATTTTAATGAGATGTTAAAAGCGAAATTAATGGTGACTTATTCCGCTTTGAATACAAATCCAACCTTGCAAGGATTTTCAAAAGATTTGCAGTGCGATTGCAAAGTTTGAGCAACAGTTACAACAAAGGAAATCCGTCTTTATGTTGAGAACTGTAAGGATGATTTGGAAGGTATATTAAAAATGCCTCTCAAACAATGTGGCTGAAAGTTCCCAGGGTTGATCCAGTCACCTCTGATAGCCATTCGTCCTTCACCCAGTTGCCTTCATGCCGTCAGATCATTCCCCATACTTCGAGATTCCACCCTCGGGATCGCTAGCCGTCCTTAATTTAGCCGTGGAGATAAAATAACATTTTTAATCTTATTCCTCCATTTTAGGAATTCATCTGGGACGGGTTAGGCTTGTTTGTTTAAATGTCTCGAGTTATATCGTGGTCATTGCTTGACTTTGATGTTTGTCCTACTTTGCTGGTGAACCTAAACATTTATTGGGTTGATTTCATGTCTGAAAATACTACCCTGCTTAACAACATGGGAACTTTTTATTCTTTTAGACAGTTTATTTTATGAAACTCTTTAAATCTAAAAAAGCCAATAAATTGAATAACTCTTTGATATTTCAAATGAAAAATGAGGCCATACCCGATTATAAGTTGTTGACGAACTGCTAACTTATAGCAATGCCTAACAATTTACAATGAACAGAGTTACACATAAAAACCGTCTCTTTCCGCTATCTTCCAGCTTCACCTAATCGCATTCCATTCATAAACCAAACCGCTATCATCTATTATGGACATCATATTTCCTATAATTCCCGTCAACGGAACTTCCAAATCTTACCTCGTACATTTTCCTGTCGCCTGTACAGTTCATTGACACTTTGAGACGTATTTTCACGTTTAACGACGTCACATTGTAAAAGTAAACGTAAAAATGTTCCTACCGTCGAATATGTACCATTTGTGTCGACTCGAGATGTTGTAGTCGTTTTATAAAACTTTTTGTACAGAATATTGTTGTTCGATGTAGCGATATTTTGATAGCCTGGATTTTTATGAGCCATTAGCTGGTATGAATGGAATGGACGGTAGTTTTTTACAAGTATTTTTCCAGAACTTAAAAAAATACCAGGTTTGGGCATATTGGGTTTACAATGACATGTATTAATCGAACTTCAAATAATTCCCATTATGCTTTCTTGGATTCATTCATATTTTTATTATGTGTGTGTTTTTAGAGGCACATTAATAAGTTATATATATTTATTTATTTATTTAATAAGCACCAAGTCACATTACACAAATTATTACAAACTAGTTAAAAATTAAAATTAAAATAAATACATAACATTACAATTCCTTGAAACATTCATATAAAATCATAAAATAAAAATAAAATAAGGTCATTCATCCATTCTGAACGTATATAAGTTTGCATTATTAGAAGGTCAATAAGTTTTTAGAGGACCCGTTAAATATTTCATCGTGTTTGGTTATTTAAGTATTTGAGCGGACAAGCATTTAAATGTACTCTAACCGAAAATATAAAATAGACTGATGTAATAATAAAGTAGATAATAATTCTAATAACAGGTCGTCGTACATCGGAGAAGAGTCATTTATAAGACTGAAATTATTATGATCTATATTGAGACCCAAAATGTATCCACAATGTAAGTTATGTAAGTCTACATAACTAGTCGTAAAGGTAAACGACACACTCGTAGGCTTTCTGAATGATAAATATACGTTTATGTACGTTTACAAATTGATACTAGCACTCAAGATCTAATAAAATATAAGTATTGTTATGGCCTGAAGGAAATACATAAATAATGTTATTTATGATACAGGAGTTGAAAATAGAAGACAAAATGAGCTTTACTCAAAAAAAATGTTGGTCTTATCTAAACATACAAAATTAAAACAAGTTATCAGGAGCATTATACAATAAAAATTTGTGTCAGATAATTTAAAGCCATAAATTTCTCCTTCCAGATATCAGCCTACCTATCAGTGACGGTGTACATAGAGGATGTGAACGACAACGTGCCCAAGTTCCTCGACACGCCGTACCATGTCACCGTGGATGAATTGACTCCAACAGGTGGGAACATTGAGGGGCGAGGTGGAAGATAGTCAAGTGTTTGGCTTGAGTGGCTTGTTTGTGTTGCGAGTAGCATATACATGATAAGTACAAAGGAGACAGTTTGTAAATATTCATACAAGAGGAATGACGGAATACTTAGCTCAAACCGTAGAAACGGCTTACAAAATGTTCCCGTCACTATCTTGCACTTGTAGTTTGACAGTTGCGCGACCGTGATAGGAATAATGCCTAACTAAATTAAGTGTAACGTATTAAGGTGTTAGATAGGTCAACCTAAAATCATGAAAAAAACACCCGTTTCCTACATTTGAACGAGTTATGCGAACATAATTTCCCTTCATTTCGTTCGCATAAACCGTCAAAATGTAAGGAACGGCAGATTTTTTTTTAGCTATTATATTATTGGTCCTATAGTAAAAGTTGTTCATAATGATGAGTACAAGGGACCTCTTAAAATATTTCGTGTATGAATATATACACCTTGTAGAACTCGACCTTTCTTCGGATCTTTCGAAAAATTTTGGTCGGTTCTTCTTACAAAAGTTGTTGGAAGGAGTCTTGCAGTTTTTAGTTCTTTGCTAAAGTTGGTAAAAGTTTGTGTTAGTAAGACAATCATTTATAGCGTGTCATGAGAAAAATGTAATACAGTATGTTAACTAACAAAGGGCGTTCCCGTTAACCTGCAATAGTATAGCGTCTATACATGCTAAAAAAATATTACCATTAAAAAAATTTTTTTTTTTTGTTTTTTTGTTTAGTAAAATATTCACAAAAAATATTAAATTGTTCAATCAATCTGCCTAGCCTTTTCCCAACTATGTTGGGGTCGGCTTCCAGTCTAACCGGATGCAGCTGAATACCAGTATTTTACATGGAGCGACTGCCTATCTGACCTACACAACCCAGTAACTAACTGGGTAATGATTAGACTGGTTGTCAGACTTTCGTGCTTCTGACGACTCGTAACGACTGTCAAAGATCCACAAATGACAAGCGTAGCTTAACCTGATGATCGACCCGAGCGGCTGTTATTACTTAGCCACGAGCTCCTCTTAAAATATTAAATTGTTACGGAAAATAAACTCTCTGTACACGCCCACTTGTCACACTTGTTTTTCTACGTTGAAATACAAGTGTGCATGTACAGAGTGTTTCTTTTACGTTTAAATTTAATCGTTTTGTGAACAATTCACGACTCAAATAAAAAAATTTTTTTTTTTTTTTGACTGCTAATATTTTTTTTTAGCATGTATACACGATATACTATTGCAGGTTAACGGGAACGCCCTTTGTTAGTTAACATACTGTATAATAAAACTCCAATATACTTATATATTGGAGTTTTTTATATTAATTTTGACGCTTTGTGATTATGAATATCATACCATACCAATATCCTCTAGAGACCAATAAAATAGCAGCTTTGTAGAAATAAAAATCCTCGTAAGATATTTTTCGAAGAAAGTTTACGCGTTTTTTGCATTATTAATAAAGTTCAAATACTTTGTCTATGGACGTCGTCCAGCAAAATATAACATTTTGTCATTGATCAGACAACAATTATTGCAGACTCAATACTTCAATATAGTTTTTTCAATGGGTCCTTTTTGTTTTTTATAAAATGTGCAAAATGAAATTAATATTTACTCAAGATTTTCGGACCTTCGTCTACAAAAGGATATTTGTAATTAAGTAAAGTCAAAAAAGAGTGCTCAAGCAGAATACAAAAGTCGTAAAAAACAATAATTAGTCATTCTTTTCTGAAAATTCAATTATGAACCAAAATGCAATCTAAGCTAGAAGATCTCTTCCAGTAAAACGTAAATAATTTTATTTAGAATCTAGTTTGTATTTAATATAACACTTTTGAGAACGGCACCTCCAAGTAACCCAAATAATTAATTAGAATAAAAGAAATAAATATTATGTTTAATTACGCCAATCCGTATTAAATAAAGCAGAAAAAATCAGACGGGGAAAATATTCGTCGGGTCCGTGGTAATCGGCCATCGCTTAGCATAATGCCTATGCATGACAAGAGCCACCGGCGGCACCCGCATTACATCGGTATTCATTTGTATTTTCCAGGCCTCACAATCTTCAAAGGGATCCACGCGTTCGACCGTGACAAGCCAAACACCCCCAACTCGGATGTCCAGTACAGCATCATCTCAGGAGACACCGAGGGTCACTTCGCTCTAGAAAGTTCTCACAAGCCGGTCCTGGTGCTCAAGAAACCGCTAGACTATGATGCAGGGGATAAAGAGTTTTCACTAGTTGTTACTGCTTCGGTAAGTGACAACTAAACTGCCGATCTATTCTGTAAAGCTTAGATCATAGAGCTTTGAATAATTTAAATCCCTTGAATCTTTAGATAAAATGACAGCTTTGAAGGGAAGTGTCATTATCTACATCTCACTTGAGCAAAGTTTTTACGGTGAGATTTTTACAGAATAGTCCGGCCGATTTGGAAGGAAAACCTGTGATATAGGGTTAACTAGGCGTTTATAATTAATTGCATATAATACAATTGCATACTTACTTTGACTTCCGTACTGTCCTTTCAGTCAGTCCCGACAGTGAACTATCTAACTGTAAAATTAAATACCATAAATACCTTTTTGTAAGAAACTTCTGTGTAACTTATGTCACTTGCCCACTTAAAAGCAGAATCATTTGTCTATAAACATGAAGAAATTATCAATTTATTTATCATTCAAATGTTGCTATTTAAGGACCGCGGCTCTCCACCTCGCAGTTCCAACGCCACAATACATATTTTGGTGCTTGACAATGATGACCTGCCTCCCAAGTTCACTGCAGACCTCTACAGGACACAAATACCAGAGTTCTACCCGATACTTGTGAGTATCATTATCAAATTATACACTACTTACTTTTGTTAGTCTCATCTTTCTTTTTAAAGCTATCTAGGCCTCATAATAATAGCTTTTTTATGTTTCAGGTATAATATTTAATTTAAATAATGAATTGGCATTCGTATACCTACTTTACTTTTTCGTTGTACTTGAAGGTTCTGTGATATTGCTTCAAATAATTATTTTATGCTTCATGCACAACTAAAATCTTGCAGAAAGGAGGTCAAAATGCCTTAGGCATTTTCTGCTAGTCTATCTTACGCCATTTATTTGTTTTGTATAGTGTATTTCTATTGTAAAGCATAAAATTAAAGTTTTATCGTCATTTGTCACACAAAGACCTCAAGTCAATAAAAGTTTTGTTCAGATGCAATCGATGACTCGATGACCCGATCCATGAACTTTAGCCCGATGTTCAATGTTCAACTTGTCTTACTTTCTATCACTTTTAAGATATTACGTAATATTATTAAATGTGAAAATTATTTCAACGTTTGCCTCGAACATCCAACATTCACCTGCGGACTGAAATTATTAAGCAAATAATCCGACTCTGGACTCAAACGATAAAAAAGGATGACCTTAATTGAGTCTCTCATCCCTGGTTGACCTGACCTGGGAGGCCTGATTGACAAACATATCAGATATTGCGGTTAATGTTGTTAAAAAAAACCGGCCAGGTGCGTGTCGGACTACGCACAATGAAGGGTTCTGTAGTTAAAATGAATTTATCCCAAAAACGAACTTAACATTGTAGTTGAAAAACATCGATATACAACATCGATATAAGTCACGGTCAATTCTCCAACTGCAAATGTAAGTTTGTAATCGCACAAAATATGTTTTTATATGATAAAACGATTTTCGGACTTTTTCCTTTACTTGTGCTGTGAGACCTCGCTCTTTGCCAAACTTCATGATTCTAAATCAACAGGAAGGTACCCTATATTTTGATTTATTTGCGAGCCGTATTGTTATTGTGTTGCCTTAGAAGCTTGATTGTTTGTGAGCTTCAAGGTACTGTAGAACTACGTATTTGATTTAATTTCACTTTCACAATACCTCCATGCGTTCCTGAGATAAAGGGTTTGTAGACTGACCGACAGACAGATGGACAATAAAGTGATCCGTGAGGGTTCTGTTTTTTCCCTATTGAGGTACGGAACCCTAAAAATGAGCCTAAAACATAAAAATTGCTTGGTTTAAATAATTTTAAATGCCAGTTTGGTCGAATGGTTGCAAGCGCGACAGCTGAGTGTGGGGTCCAGGGTTCGATCACCAAGTCGTGTATGGTTATTTGGTTTCAAAATGGAATTTCTCAGCAGCCAACAGGGGCTACTCAATACTCAATTTCTCAATATCTGGATTTGATTCGTTTGTTTGTTCGCCTCCTATTACATGGGACACCTCTGCCTTCCTTTCGAGAAACAATGGCGTGATGTTACTTTATGTGTTTAAAAATGTTACAGGGGAAGAAAATCCACCAAGAGCTGTTATTCGCGGAGCCCATCAAGGCGTTTGATCAAGATCTCGGAGTAAATGCAGCTCTACGATACGAGCTGGTGGCTGGTAATGAGAAGAAGCTGTTCTCTTTGGACCCTCGAAATGGCACCTTGTTCCTTGAAAAAGAAATTGATTTGGATGCTGAAACTAATTTACCAGGTATAATTTATTTAACTTTTAGACTCAGACCAAATAGAGTCTGAGCTTTCAGATACCTACAGACCTGTATACTGTATGAGAATGATAACAAATTGTATTTGAAATGATGAAACCATCCAGTTTTAAAAATAATCTACAAAAACAATAACGTTATACTTGCACCAATAATATAATTTATTGTCATCAAATATAAATAAGAGGTGAGACTTATCTGCTGTCCCAACAAAATTTCATGTCAAAATCGTAATTATTTGGTTTTTTTATAAGGGAACACGTTTGTACTGCAAGTCCAGGCGTCGCAATTGGACAACCCACTGAAGACCGCGCAGGCGAGGGTTGAGATGGAACTGCTAGACCTGAATGATAACCTTCCAGAGTTTGAAGTGGACTTCTACAACATCAGCATTGTCGAGAACTTGCCCAACGGTATGTATTTAATAATATTAATAGTATCACCTATGATATCGATAATAATCGACATCACAAAGAGAAAAAGTCTCAAGATAACTTTATCAACCCAATTACAGTAACCAGACGTTAATGTGGCACATCGAGTTTCAGACGGAAACTACCAGTCTGCCTTACTTTATGAGTGACAGAGACGAGGAAGTATGTCGCCGAAGTTTGGCTAAGACTCTATGTGCCATAATTTATGAACGGCCTCATTTTGTGCAGCATATTAGTAATTGTTAATGTGTTACGAAACCTTTACAATTCTCATTTCTTCCTTCAGGTTTCAGTGTACTTCAAGTGATGGGAACAGATAAAGACCAGGGAGATAATGGGGAGTTTATCTATCAACTGAATGATCCTGAAGGTACCTTCACTATTGACCCTCGATCTGGCTGGCTCACTGTTAGAAATCAGGTACTTACGCCTTTTAACTCTAAATCCAAATAATATAATTTTCTTGAGTGTTAGTTACATTTTTTTTATTAAGTTTGGTGATTATTTAGTATAAGTAAATCATTATTGTATGAATGATATACTAATATTATAACTAACTTTTATAATATTAGTATATTTAGCATTAAGATTTTTTACGCATTAACGGCTTTGGACAAAATAAGGCACACGAATAGACCATGACCTGAGTTAAGGTCATAATTATTATTATGTAGTATCATTTTTGTCCCGTTAGTACGCCTTTCACGCGGGTAAAGCCGCGGGCATAAGTTCGTATACAGGCTGTAAGGGTAAACAGTCTTGTCATTCAAACGATGGGTAGTTGACTTAAATATAAAAATAAATGACCGAACACAACAAAAAAAAAACGTCATTTTCATTAAAAGATTTTAAAAAGTTTCTATCCGACACCGTGCTCTCTAGTGAAACAGCTGACTGATTGAGGGAGGGGTCGCGCTCGCGGCCGGTCAGTTCACATCCCGTACCCCCCGCCCGTGTTGAGACGCAAGTTCGTTGCCCTAGCGCATAGGACAACGAACTTGCGGCTCTTGTGGTAAAATGTAGAATTAAAAAAAAGAAAAAAAAAGTTGTAATTTTCCATTGATTTTACGTTCTATAAATGAAACCAAACCACTGGTTGCAAGGATAATGGTGTTTACCCTAACACCCCGTATAATAACCAGCAGGCATGCTACTGTTTTTGCTATAGTATGCACAGAAACTATGTTTATTCTCATTAACAACAGCTTATTAGTGTATTCCTTTCGGATAACATGTCTATTGATGTAATCCAGAGATAATAGTGTATGTTTGATCTGTATTGGTATCAGAAGGATGTTATGTTTTCGTATTTCCTTGTACCTCACTTAAATAATACGTTATTTATTTTAACGTATTTTATTATGGTATAACCTTTGGATAAACTTGTTATGTCTTGTGTAACATAGACAACTCAACTAACTAGACACAAAAATGTTTACTTATTTTTGAATATTAAAAATTATAAATATCTATAAAACGGATATGAATTCATTGCGCCAGCGTTATGATTATGACATTCAATTATTTTCCAGACTGTTCTTGACAGAGAACAACACGCATCACTCAGAATGAAGGTATACGCCAAAGAGAAAAACCCCAGCGTAGTTGGAACTTTCCTGGACAAGAACCGTATTTCTAAATGGCGAAGAACTCCCACCACCCCTAGAACACCACTAAAAGATAGAACCACTTATGTCTTCCCAGATAAGTTAGGAAACAAAAATGAGAATATGGAGTATGTTGATGAACAACTCATGTCTTACGTCAACGTAGAAGTCACACTTCTAGATGCTAACGACAATAACCCAGTCTTTGTTCCAAGTAATTTATACGAATTTGCAATTAAGTCCAATGCCAAGGTCGGTACATCTATTGGTAAAGTGAAGGCTGTGGATCCTGACTTAGGAAGAAATGGGATTGTCTTGTATGATTTGCAAAGAACAAGTAATTTGACTATTACTTCACCTTTCCAAATTGATGCTAAGACTGGAGCCGTGAGTGTGGCTGAGTCACCGATAGTTGAAGGAAGACATGCTTTATTTATTGAAGCTTCGGATCAACCGGCGAATCCTAGTGAGAGAAGATACTCGTTAGCTGTTGTTACTATTGATGTTACAAGTGCTACTAAAGGTGAGTCTAGAAAGTCCAATGACAAGTTAGGAATTAACACTAATGAATTCCCCAACTATGTTTGAAAGATAATAACTACATATTACAATTAAGTTTACTTGACAAATTGTTTTTCTCAGGTCCCAAATCGGACAAGCCAGGTTTCATAGGAGCACCATACGAATTTTGGGTTGGAGCCAATGTTGGTATTGGAACTAGTGTCGGCCAAATACGTATCAATGACGCAATGGAAAAGAATGACGTATCTTATGATCTATTACATAGTTATGAAGAAGGAGGTGTGAAAAACTTTTATTATGTTTGTTTATTTTTTTATGTTTAGTTTAACTTGTTGTTATATATTTAATTTATAATTTTGCAGTGCCATTCGCTGTGGAAGAGAGGTCTGGAGTTATAACGGTGGTAGATGAGCTGACGAAATATAACAGACCAATGTTCGACTTCGAAGCAGTAGCAATCCAAGAAAACGCGAATTTAAGTATAACCACCAATGCAACGGTTCACGTAGTTGATGTGAATGACGAAAGAGGAGTGTTGTTGAGGTAATTTCCTGCTAAAATACATATAATAGGTAATATAGGCCGCTGGTGTTTGCAACTCCACGTCAAAGCGCGTACTTTTCTCCTCTACCCCAGCTCCTCAGAGAAGGCTTAACGATCTCACGTAGGGTACCTGGGTTATCGAAGTACTTTGCCCTTTTCACTACGATATATTGTGCAAGTAGCATAAGCTTTGCTTTATTTTGTTGCCGTTTTATGAATAAGCTCTAATTATTTTATTTCAGGGGTGCACATTCACCACTGGTATTCCACGTAAAAGAAAATATTGCTGGTGCAACAGTAGGCCAAATCTTCCCTGTAAATGTAAGCTCATTGCAAGCCAACAACACTGGTAACATAAGGTTCATAATCGCCAATCAGCAAGATGTTACTGATGATATTGCGATAGGTAAGATTCAAATCTTAATTGTAACCTAACATTTTTAATAAAATATAATTTGAACATAAATCTAACACATGATCAAAACCTAATTATTATATTCCAGGACAAGATGGTACAATCTTTGCTCAGAAACCTTTAGATAGAGAAAAACGAGAAACGTACAGAATGACAGTGATCGCTGAATTCACTAAAGGTATGATATCTGGAGCTGGCATATACCAAGTTACGATACACGTTGACGACGAAAATGATAACCCACCGGTATTTCAACTTCCAATGTATGATGGTTTTATTGCTGAAAACTCGCCAAAAGATACTGAAGTTAAAATGACAAATAAGATAGTAGCTAAAGACGCTGACATGGGAGCAAATGCTTTGTTTATGTACACTCTCTTTGGTGATGGACGTGAAATGTTTCATGTTCATGAAAACACTGGAGTAGTAACGTTTATAGGAAACAGATTAGACAGAGAAGAAAAAAGTTCATATGTACTAAAAATTGTTGCAAGGGACAGAGGTGGACTGAGTTCTGAAACTAAACTGACAATAACAGTATCAGATGAAAACGATAATCTTCCTAAATTCACTCAAATTATCATACCATTGGGAGAAAATATAGAACTCCTCGAGTCAGATGACAAGTCTTCTGTGAAAGTATATCGCGAACGAAAGAATAACTCTACTACGGGTATATCAAATTCGGAAGCTAAGCCAAAAAATAAGTTTGCTTTAAATTCAGAGTCTTCTGGACCGTTGTTTATGGTACCAGAAAACGTTGCTATTGGTTCAACAATTTTAAAACTTAATGCGATAGACATGGACAGCGGAATTAATGGTCAAGTAAGATACGAGTTCGCTTCAGAAGTTTTTATACCTCCTCATAGTATGTCTGCTAAAGGTATGCAAGTGAAAAGATATTTCGTCATCAATGAAAGACATGGCCACATAATTGTTGCAAGAACATTACCCCCAGAAGCAGAATTTAGATTAAATATAACAGCATTAGATGGTGGAGACTTGAGTGATCACATATCAATTAGATTCTTCATCAAAGATATCAATGACCATTTCCCAATGTTCAAAAAATCCTGGTACAGTTTCAATGTAGAGGAAGCTCAGTACACTAGAAGAGTGTTAGGTAAAGTAGATGCCACTGATGCCGATTTTGGACAGAACGCTAACTTGACATTCTTCATTCAACCTAAACCTAAAGACTTACCTTTCGAGATATCACCATTGACTGGAGTATTTAGTGTTAATGGGGAACTAGATAGAGAAAAGGAAGATAAATATGTTATCACAGTGGTAGCACAAGACAATGGGTATGATAAAAAACTTTCATCTTCCGTCAGTGTTGAAGTACAAGTATTAGATGTGAATGATAACGCACCTAAATTCTACGCATACGATGAATTGCTAGAATGGAAACATCCAGAAGCAGATGAAATCTCAAATCACAACTTTGAATCAGTTATGATGATGCCTGTTTACAAAGCAACGTTAAAAGAAAATGCTCCAATTGGAACAGTTGTCACAAAGGTATACGCAAATGATAGTGATTTTATAGGTAATGGAAATGGTCTTATCTTATACAGTCTACCACAAAGAAAGAATCAACTGAATATTTTTGCTATCGACTCGAAGGAAGGTATAATCACAACAACGGGGAGACTTGACTATGAAAGCCAAACTGTCCATAATGTTACCATCGTGGCCTCTGACTTAGGTTCACCAAGTTTGAGTTCCACGGCTATTTTGATGTTGACAGTAACCGATGTCCCTGATGAAGTAGAAGTTTCAGATAAACCAGTTTTTATTTCAAGATATTACGAATTAGAAATAGAAGAAAACGTGCATACACCAGTTGAATTAGTAACTTTGAATTTAACTGAGCATTATGAGAATTTCAAAATGAAGTATTTCATACTGAATGAAAATGATGCGGATGTGAAGAAGACATTTGTGATTGATCCAAGAAATGGAACTTTGTATTTAGTGAGGAGTCCAGACAGAGAAGTGAAGGATGTTTATGAGATTGTAGTTAGAGCCGAAAGGCAAAAGATAAGCAGAGAGTTACCACACATGATATATCCTGTAGCCGATGATGTAATGGAGGGACTAACTAAATATGATGTTAAAGTGATTGTTAGAATAAAGGATGTAAATGATAACGCTCCAAAATTCACCAATGGCGGACGGCCTTTAGTCACAGCAATTCCAACTACAGCACCGTTTGGTTACCAAGTTATACAACTGAAGGTAAGTGACTTACAACGAATTTAATTTAGTCGACGATTAATTAATTTTAAGTTAGTAACAGTTAGCAAAATTCTTTGAAACTAATTTAATTTTACAAATAGCTTCGCTTACGTGACTGTGAGTTCATAGAAACGTTAAGTCAAAGTTTATTCGTAAGGAACTTATTCAAATGTGGGTGTACACTCTGCCTAAAGCGCAGGCCACACTGGGAACGAAGCTTAGTTCGTTTAGCTTCGCTCATGTAGCTACCGGATTTTTTCTTACTTCGGCTTATAGTTCGCGGTGTGAACCTTTGAAAATATCCACTGACTGTTGATTTTAGCATAAGCATAATAGCATAATCAGACTATAACATTCCCACTGCTGGGACACAGGCCTCCTCTCGGTGAGAGGGAGTGGAACGTAATCAACCACGTGGGCCTAGTGTGGGTGGGTAGATATAACAAGTCTTAAAATTGTTGGTTCTAGCACATGCTGGTTTCCTCACGATGCTTTCCTTTCCCGTTTTTGAGAGGTTTTGTTATCTTGACATTTAAAAAAATACACTCGAGAGCGTAGATTCGAGGTCACTTATAAGCCTTTACTTTACAATGTTGTTAAAATACCACAAAATTGTCTCTTAATAATATTCTTCATAAATTTTCCATAATTATTTTTCTTTTTACGAAACAATGCTACAAAATTCGCAGTTTTACAGTTTGAACTTAAATTATTATACGTAAAAGTTAAAAATTATGGCCTCCTAAAATTATTACAACATAATTCATGCCCAGGCGACGGATGCAGACGTCGGGATCAACGCAGACATCCGGTACCAGATCATCAACGAGCAGGCGCCGCGCTTCGCCATCGACCCGGTGTCGGGTCGTGTGCGTGTCGTGTCGGCGCTCACTCGTGACGCGGGTCGTGTGTTCGGGTTTGATGTTAAGGCGACAGACAAGCGGGGTGCTGATGATGGGAAGTCGGCGATTGCTAACGTTTTTGTGAGTATCCGGAGTAAACTTACTTCAACATTTAACGTATATTTTAAAGCTTATAAGGAAGCCATGTTATGGCTAAATTAATGGATACATGGTTGATTAATATCATACTCATTCTGTAAAATTTTTTCAAGTTCATACTATTCGGACATTGAAACTAGCCCAAATGTCTTGAAATCATTTGTTCAACCTAAACTTTTCAATAGCCTTTTCAACTTGAAAGATACTATACAATAAATTGTAATTTTTCAGGTATACATTCTCGACGAAAACAAACAACTGGTGCTGGTAGTAGGAGCGAAGCCGATGGAAGTAGAAAAAGGAATCGAAAACATCACCAAATCATTGACGTCCATGACAGGATACGACATAAGAGTCAGAAGACTGGAGGCCCACAACAAGGCTTCTATGGATGGATATGCGTGAGTTTGGCAGTCTTTTCTTTTTTCTAAATTTTTTATATCTATCAAAGTTCAGTATGCAATCATATTTCTATCTATTTTCAGGACTGATTTATATATCTACGGTGTGGATCCGCTATCGAATGCCATCATTGACATGAATGTCCTTCAGAAGTAAGTTTTACTAGAATTTTTATATTTTGTATATTTTTTATCGTAAATAATCTAAAATATTGATTGCAATAAAAAAGATAAGGTGCTTTTATCTGCCATCCACGCAGTACGCATGAAGTAGTTTTGACACCTTTCCAAAGTCGAGTGGGAAATGTTGGTACCTATTTTAACATTAAACATAATTTTGGTCAAAATAAAATAAAAGTAAAAATATTTTTAAAAACAAGCTTTTAATTAACTAAAAAGTACTAAATAAAACTTACGTAAACATAGAACTATAATATTTTCTTAAAAGCTTGAGCTTCCTATGGCCACCTTCCGGCTCCATCATCAGACCCTGAACACGACCTAGTGTCAAAGCACTTGTTAATACATGACCAATGAGTCCAAACACGATGGTGCTGTCTTTTTTTAATGAGGAGTTCTTTGGCAACCTTCCGGCTCCATCGTCAAACCCTGAACACCACCTAGTGTCAAAGCACTTATCAATACATAGCCAATGAGTCCAACCAAACACGATGGTGCTATCTTGTCTAATTGAGGTTTTCCTATGGCCACCTTCCGGTTCCTCCATCATCAGGCCCTGAACACCACCTAGTGTCAAAGCACGTGTTAATACATAACCAATGAGTCCAAACACGATGGTGCTGTCTTGTTTGATTGAGGAGTTCCTATGGCTAACTTCCGGCTCCATCATCAAACCAACCACATGGTATTATTTTTTCAAAATGTCTCGGTTGTTGTATAAATGTATGCCAAGTAACAGCACAATCAGATGCTAGGAAGTGCTTAAAAAATGGATGACAATTAGAGTAACTAGAAACACATGGCCACCTTCCGGCTCAATCATCAGACCTTGAATACCAACCAGTGTCAAAGCACTTGTTAATACGTAACCAATGAGTCCAAACACGATGGTGATTGATTGAGGCTAACTTCCGGCGTTCCTATGGCTAACTTCCAGCTCCATCATCAGACCAGCTCCATGATATCAAATTTTCAAAATGTCTCGGTAGTTGTATAAGTATGCCAAGTTTCA
This sequence comes from Lithophane semibrunnea, assembly GCA_947363905.1. Classification (NCBI taxonomy): domain Eukaryota; kingdom Metazoa; phylum Arthropoda; class Insecta; order Lepidoptera; family Noctuidae; genus Lithophane; species Lithophane semibrunnea. The sequence continues at coordinate 763,197 of OX376196.1, forward strand.
GCTCAATCGAATTCCAGGAAGTGCTTGAAAAATGGAGTACAATATTAGTAACTGGAAAGACATACGAACAGAGCAAGCTAATATAAAGGTTGTAAAAACTCATTTAGATGATTCTCGATTATGTCAAAGAATCATCAAATTTTGACCCAATTTAAGAAACTTCACCAAACATTTCTTCTCCAGATCCCTAATGAAACGCGAGACGGACCTTCGCCACAACCTGGCAGGTTTCCGCGTTCTCGAAGTGGGCGACACTGCCATGGTGCAGGCCAGGAGTGGCAGACTGCTCAGCACGATGGAGATCAGTGTCGTGGCTCTCGGGTGTATCGTCTTCGTTGGCGCTTGTACCACTGCTGTCTGTATACTGTGCGTCAGAAGGAGTCGAAGGTGAGGATTTACTTGAATTCTATTCTGTATAAAATGTTGCATGATTTTTGAGATCCAATGAGAATGATTAACTTTTTACAAAGTGGGAATCATCATTAGCATTCTTACTTCTGTTATAGGAGTAAGTTAATAAAGTAGTTTGTAGTTGTTGCAAATAAAGAACAGTTTTAGGTTATACGCCTAATTTGAGTCAGAACTATATTATAATTGCTTCATTTTTACCTTCCATGCAATTTAGTATTTTGATACTTTGATTATAAATTAAGTACATTTTTATGGAAGTACCTACTTAATATTTGCAAGTACCTACCTTGTCTTGTTAAAGTTGTTAATAACGGATGGTAAGCAAATTTTTTCGCTTATCATTTTCAGAAAACACCACCACCACAGGCGAAAGCATGTGACCCACTACTTCATATGAAACTACCCTCTTGTTGCATGTGTTGTAGAATTATTGTTCTAAGCCTATTTCGTTAGTAAAAATAAAGAAATCTTTAAAAATGTAGCGTTTCCTGGCACTTAACTTATAATTCTTCTCTTTAGGTATAATTATAATTTTAATACCGTAGTAAGTATTATGTTTAAAACTTGATATGCCGCTGTTTTTGGTATTAATATTTAGTTCAAATTTACTATCACATTTTGTCATTTCACAAATTGTGGCTATAAAATTCCTATAGACAGTAATATCGTACAAGGCTTGTTTTTTTTTAAACGTTGATTTTTAATGCTTGATTAATGCTGATGTTGACAATAGCGTACCTAGGTATCGTTTTACTACGATGCATGCAATGGAAAGCAACATTTGATGTTGATTATAATTTAAGTGAATTGGCTACTGTACATTTGTTTCATGTTTTTGAATCATTAGGATGTCAGCTAACCACCATTTTAAAAAAGCAAATGTAAGTGGTTGCAGTTCGAATGCCTTTACTTTTGAAACCTAGCAGTTGCACTTTTTCTATAGTAAAATGTTATAATAATTATTTTTATATGATTCGTTAGCAAACAGCTTCATGTTAGTTAATTAAGGTGAGGAAAATACCAATCTCAGCGGCTCCACTCACTTTTAACCCACCACTCACTTCAAACTTTTGCCCTAGCAGACGACACCAAAAACCATATTCCCAGCAACGACTTAACGCTTTCTCAACTGAGCACCTAACCAAATTCGGAGGCCTCTTCCCGTCTGGTGGCAACCAGTGCCAAGAGCTGAACCAGAGCTACAGCGAGGCGGACTCCTACATCGACGTCATTAACCATAATGTGAAGAAGATATGTCCTCACGGGAACACTGTGGAGGAGTTCGGGAAGGCACACCAGAAGTGTGTGAAGACACAGAACCAGTTTGGCGAGGACCAGTTCAAGCATGAGAGGATGTGCATCAAGTTCAACCAGCGGCCATTGCAGAAGAGGTATGAATGTTATCAAGTTTTTATTTAGATAAGTTCTAAAATTCCTTCCCTTACCTTCCTATGACGTTGACAAGAATGGAGGATTTGTAATACACATATAACGTCATATTGTTTAGTATGATTGTCCTAAAATATGTCACAAATGAAAAAATCTGGGAATTTTATGATGAGGTGTACGAAAAATATATTTCTGCACACTCCTGTATCTGCTTTTGGTAGTAGGTTGGTGCAGTTTTTAAATTATATTGGATCTAGCAGATGAATTTCATTAATAGGCATAGGCGTGCTTGAATAACGTACTTACCTACTTAACTCCGTTACTAAGCTTATGTATGTAATAAATACGCACCAAAAATACAAAATATTTAAACAATACATCGACGACTCTTTAGCAATACCTATAAGTGGGAATCTTGCCAGAAATTCGATAATGAAAATCAGTTTTCAGCGCAAGATAGTTTAGTAAAGACGCAATAGACTAAATCCGGAAGACTATCGGGAAGATCAAATATAAGTTGGATTGATTGTTAATTTTCTGTGTTTAAAAGGTATCATAATTTTTTGTCCCTGCCTTTATCGATTAAAGAATTAAAGGCATTTTACGCACGAATAGGTTCAAAATAAGATGATGGTTCCGACGTCTTGACCTGGCATTTTCGCATGTTATGTTTTATATTAGGTACTTTACAGGAAATTATATTAATGGTACGTTCTTAGGACAGGACCTAATTAGTAACGTTTAGTGCCACGGGCGATGTTTTTAATAGGTACTCACTCATCTCCTAAAAGGTCGGAAATACCTAAATAAAAACTTACCTACGGGACACATTACTGACTATATTTTTAGCCTTGCAAACTAATAAATATTTCAGATCCGCTTCAAAAGGTTTTTTGAGTATTTGTAGGAAAACTTTGAAAACAAAACAAATGAAAAATTCTGCATTTAGAATCTACAACAAATACCCTTGCTACCTTGAAATACTCCTTCTATTTGATTACAAAACTATTCCGAATAATGTTTAATGACTACTTAGATTAGCCACGGAGAAGCTTCCGGAAGCTTCTCACAAGTATTTTACACAAAAGCGATGGTACTTGCAGTGTAATGTATTATGTAAACAGCTAATGAAAATTACACGGTGTTTCCTCGTAAACGATACTCTTTGAACTGAGTTTCTGATTAAGGGCCAAAGTTTGATTAGAACCTGTGTAGTCTGTTTCTATCTTCAACATATTGTAAATACTACAAAATATTTGCAGAACATGACTTCTACATCATTGATCGTTATATTAAAAATTTCGATAAATACCTACCGTAAGGTAGGTATTTATCGAACTTTGCCAAAATCTAGCGACTGAATGTCAAAAAACATGTTTATAAACCTAGGCTTAGGGGTGTTAGCTAATAAACCTATTTAATGAAGAAAGAAGAAATTTTCTATTTCTTCTCATTATAAATTACTTCCCTTCGCAACAAAATCGCTCTGCTTACTTCAAGTTACCTACTCCCTAAATAATTTAAAGGTACCTATGATACGCAATTCAACTTGGGAAATCAAGTTTTATCAAATAAGGTAGCTCGACATTAAGTTATTACCAAATAAGCGGAACAACTGCTTCAAGAAAAATTACGGTTGAATTCCCTTTTGACGGGGGCATTGGCCTCATAGTATAATAACATTTTAGTAGAAAGGACCAAGTGCCTAGGATGTCTACACATCACTATATTGTCTGAAACTGATATAGTGGATGTCTGAAACACTACCTCACTTCTTCAATATAAATTCCTTTATTCTCTTTTTACTTTCGAAAATAATCCAGTATTTATCGGGCGGCTGACCATCAATCACTTGTAGAAAGATCGTTATTTTTAACGATATCTTCAAGTAAAACTTTTTTATAAGATTGCTAGACTAGGTAGACTGACATGAGAAGGTTCTTCTAAAGATAGGTGCTTACAGACTTTATATTTATTGGAAAGATAAATGTTATGTTATGTTGCTTTTATCAACCCCTGGGGGGCTGACTATGGACAACATTTAGGGGTTGAGCATGGTCGGGGATTGAGATTTTAGGGGTTGAACTTGGACTAAACCTTTTGAGTTTCATTATGAAACAGTTGAAGGTAGTACTCCTAAGAATATGATTCCTTTGCTGAACCATAACCCTTAAGATAGTCCACGGGATTATTCAAAAGAAACGTGTTACAAATTCCAATCACCAATGAAAGAATTAAAAGAAAGAATGTCCCACCACTTGAATTCAATGGTGGCCGCGTCGTGTACGGACCGCAATTGAGATACTTACTAGTGCTCTGACATTCTGGCTACTCATTGGTGATATTTTGAATTGGAGTTTGCAACACGTTATTTGCGAGTAGCATCGTGGACAATGCGCCAAGCTTTGAATGATTCAGAGAAATAGGCGGTATAAAAGTTTTACACACAGTCTAGTCGCTAGTCAGGCCGTAGGTACAGAAATCAAGTGACAGGAACCCTTACCCCTGTCGTGTAATCATTGAAGCAAACGCGCCACAACATAATTATTATAATGCCATTTCAAAGGAACCAGGCCAGACCATACTCATACACAATACATTGCCACTTTATAGAGCGTTATCGCCGTTCTAATTCTCCGTAACTCTGTGACCAAAAATTCTACACGGTAAAAGTACAAATATATTTGGAATACCTAGAAAGCTTTCAATAAGCAGCCTAGTATCTACTCGAAAAAATCTTGTTGGAAAAAACCTGTATTTTTTGTATATTTTTGTATGGAGCTCTCAAAAATTCTCTTTAATGTAGGTTTCTTACTTCCAACCGTCTGCTTATTTTATTCAGCATATAGAACACTCCTGACACAATGTCTGACCTACACCATTTAGATCCAGAAATACTATCATCAAAACTATTATAAGACTCACTTTACAAAACTGTACTTGTAAAATTTATTCTTAAATTGTTTTAATCCAAAACCATTTTTGCCTTAAACCTGAACCCTTAACGCAGGTCAAGGCGTATCCAGCTCCGTTCGCATCCGTACTAACACTCCACCGACATACTAACACAGCAGCACATGACCAACAGATCTAAAACACTTTACCTATAGGAAGGGGCAGGATACATCGATAACGTCCGTGAATTCCAGTGGACAAGACTCCGGCATCGCGGAGGCTACGCGGTGTCCTTGCGGCCAGTCCAGTCTGCACACTTCTGAGGAAAGCAGCGGGTGGGTGGCTTTTTTTTCAATTAAATAGTACTGGGTTTTGGTAAGGGTTTGAATTGCAAAAGCTTTGGCAATTTAACAAACTTATAAAAAGTTAGGATTTAAAGCCTGGTTCTAATTCTCTAGATATTTATTCAAACAATTCTTCATTCAATCATACAAAATATCAACAACCCACATTAATAAATAACAACTGTCATATTCCAATAACTTCAACAAAACTTCATCACTACATCCTTCATTTTTAACGACCAGCATAAATTCTACTAACCTTATCATCCAAAGGCATTTCAAACTCAATTTCAATTCCTAGGTGCAGTTACGAAGATTCTTTGAAGTCCACTCGCAACGCTGAGGGTCGGGGGAAGCCTTACCTGGTGGAGCACGAGCCTCGGTTCCTAAGACGAGCATCCTTCACCCACCAGCCCCTAGACTCAAGACAGTTCAACTACAGACGCCAGTCCTTCTCAGAGAACATGCAGAGACACTTCCCACCTTTCGAGAGAATTGGCTCAGGAGGGAGGATGACCAGACAGATCTCAACTCCTAACGTCTCAAATCTAACTCAATCATACTTCTTAAGTGGAAAAAAGAGACTTGAAACTAGAAGAAAAGAGGTCCTTAACGAGCCTATGGTGGACTACGACCATAGTGAGGGAGAAGACGTATTCGATACCACACACAGGATGGAGAGGAGAGCGAGTGGGAGGAACCATAAGAGAGGGAAGTTCATGGAACTGGGAGGACAAGCCGCAGTATTTGTAGCCACCCCTGCAGCTGCTGAGATCATGAGGAGGCAAGGCAGTGAGAGACTCATGTTTGCTAGACCGTTATAGTAGAAGCAAACGAAGCCATTTTAAAATAAACGAAGTTCGTTCGTGTTTAATGTAAGATTGTTCAGACAATTTATGTTTAAAGGTTCTGTCTGCACCTGACGATGACAACATCTTGTGACTATAAAACAAAATGATTTATGAAAATATAACATTTTAGTGAAAACGACTAAAATGTTGGATGAACTGTGTTGGACTTTTCTAACCTACTGAAATCCTTTGAGATCAACTTTGCACTCAATTTTACTCATTACTCCTTTAACTTTGTAAAATAAATAATATTACCTACACAATAACATGTAAACAATGAGATTACAAACATTCTGTATGTGAAATATTTAGTGTTCTAAAAATGTTATGCAAATGTGTTAATTTTTGATTGAGTGATAAAATGTTAAAAACAATTATTGAATGAATTATTGTGCAATTTGTATTTATAAATATGTAATTAAGTGTATATTCTATGTAAATAATGTAGAGTTTAGAGAAATTTTGGACATTTATAATAATTTCTTGCCTTCGTCAGCTTTACTATTTGGTGTGTCCAAAGAATTCATAGATTGATATTAAGTGCCATTTGGATAATGTCTCTACATTTGTAGAGTTCTGTGAATGTAGAGTTTGTTACTGTCTGCTAAGATTAATGTTTAACCACCTAGTAATGATGTTATGTGTTGCGAAAGTGACTATTTGTATTTTTGTAAATACTTTTAGATGTTAAGAAATAAATGAGTTTAAAATATAGTTGCCTAAAAGTTTTGATTTCTAGAAAATAATGTCAATTTTTTCTCTTAGTGAATTAATAAATACTGAAAGCGGATAATCAAGTCATAATGACAAACCTTTGGAGAGTTTTATGTCCAGCTCTGGACTTATGAAGACTTGAAACAGAAAATGTACGTGAAAAACAGTACCTTCCTTCTGGGGCAGTCGGGTAAAAACGATGTAAAAGTCATTATTATCACGTATTTTGAAGTCAAAGTCAAATAATTTATTTCAAGTAGGCACATTAAAGGCACTTTTGAACGTCAAATTCGTTCGTCCTTATCGCAAAATATACTCAAATTAAGACCTAATTTAATTAAAATACCAAAAAATAGTCAAACTTTTTGTACGCCTGAAAGCCAAATAGGTAGTCATTCTACACCAGTGTCACTGCTGCAAAAAAGCATTTCAACATTTCAGTCAATCCCAAATCAGTACAACAATCAATTTCTCACTCTACAAAAGTAGTTTTTTCACTACCGAGACCTATAAAACGGATGTTAACCCTCAAACAAAATGTCAAAGTCCCAACTCGTATGTAACAGTAAGCAATATGTCAATACTTATACAAATAATAAAAGGTCCTCACTTTGTAAGCGTATCCCTTTGAAAAACATCGCGAATATGTTGCCACATAAATAAAAACTGAGAAAACAAAAGGGAAACGTATTGCTTAAATGTGTTATTGTAGTACTTTCAGTAGGGTGACCAAGTATTTGGGAAACAAGTACGCTGATTAATACTGCCGTGCTTTCCTATAATTTAGGTATGCGAGATCTATAATAATTGTGTGAAAGAAATAAATAAACCATTTAAACCTTTTTACAGTCCGATCAACCGATCTGGACTTTTATACCGTAGGCATAAGGATGGCATTAAAAGCAAAAAAGATTACACGATACCAACTGTCTACTGCAGGTGCCATTTGTCATGCTACTAACGCAATAGAAGTCAAAATCGGTTGAACGGACTGTAAAAAAGACTTATTTAAATGTCTAATCTTATTTCAAATGGAGTATAGGTAGGAAAAAAGTATCTATTGTTGAAAAAAGTATGTGTTTAATGTTCGACTTTAGAGTTTCATGGCTTAGCAGATTTGCTCTCTGAATAAGATCACAATCTCACCCGTAGATAAGACTTTATTATTTTAAGCCTACCGAGCAAATAAAAGTCGGCAAATAAAATTAATATTACCCCCATATAACAATCCCACAAGTTACCAAAGTTATGCACTTAAACGATTCACACCATTAAGAAAGAATCGATTTAAAGTGTAATAATTCGTTGCTTGACTATAATAATTTTAATTTTAAGAAAATTCTTATTTTGATGGAATTCATTTTCAACTATTAAATTGGTGATGCTTATTAGATTGGCAAACTTGTAAAGGCCGTTAAAATTTATTTAACAATTTAGTCGCAGGGAAAATGTCTTTAAACAGAAATCGTTTTCGTCAAAACGAAATCGTATTGCACGGTTCCTAAAAGAGGGATAAGTAAGTCCTAGGTTCGATACGTAGCTGTAGGTTTAAAACAAAATGGGTTTTCTCTCAGGGGAATAATTTTTCTATCTAGTGAATACCATCCTAGAAGATGCTATGCTACACTACATCAAAAAAATACAAAATAAATTACTTATCCAAAAAATCAAGATATTAACAACGTTACCCCGAAAGATTATAATGAGCCACTCAACCCGAATTTGACCTCTTCTCTCAAAAGTTTTACATTTAAAATAGGTGACGTAGAAAGTAATTAATCTATGTCCCGAAGTTAATCCGGGGTTAACTTGGGCCGGAACATCCCGCCGTGTGGTCACCCCAGTCCATTCATACTTGCGCCCAGATGGGGCATTGAACTTGCTTTTTTATTTGGTTTTTGGTCGTAAGGAATTGTGACTTTAATGTGAGTTTTTTAGTTCAGTTTCTAAGCATTTTTAGATTAGCGGATTAGAAGGCCTTTTTTCCAGTTTAGTTTTTTTTTTTTTGCGGTAATTGAATAAACAATTCGGTACTGTCATAAAATTATAAAAGTTATGTAACGACTTAGTAAGAATGATTAAAACTTTATTTCCAAGAAGACGAAAGTATAATTAAAACCAAGTCGCCTACGACGCTGCCTTTTGTACAAGGCTGTGTGCAAGTACCTATCAAATGGTTCACATACTCTTATCTTGCTGTCTCCACGATATAATTACGGAACGTTTGTAAATGCGTCTGCGTTCGTAACTCGAAATCTGATTTGCTCTTTTTTTTCCATTCATACGTTATGTTCTCGAACTTTTAGTTATTTATTTTTTATTATTTTACCTAGTAACTGGGTTATGGAGGCCAGATTGACAATCACTCTGTGTAGAATACTGGCATTCAGCTGAAGCCGACTAAAGATTAGGCAGATGATGATGGATGATATTTTTAACAACAGGCAGCCTCCTCTGGGAGAGGGAGTGGGCCATTATCCACCACGCGGGCCCAGCGCGAATTGGTAGATGTCACATCTTCAAATTGATTCTAGGGCATGTCGATTTCCTTACGGTGTTTTTTTTCTTCACCGTTTTTTTTTTTTTTTTTGAGAGCAGTAATAATGAAAGAATTTACATTTAATAATGTGCCAGTCTGAGTTCGAACCTACAATCTAGACTCAGAAGTTACGACATTTTCTACTGCTCTTCGTGGACCGTTACACGAACATCATTACTTCAGTAAAATAAACCATAAGACGCCTACACACGTAACTAAATGTCAAGAAAACTACGCTTCAAATACGACGGACTATCAAACAGATAACACGAATTAACAACAGCAACAATTAACAAGAATTTGTTATTTTGATACCGTTTCGTAAAATAACTGAAGATATTGCGTTGTAGGAATGCTGCTTATACACTTTGTCGTAATTTACTTTTAAAGTTCTATAAATAATGTAGGTACTTGAACTATTCTTGTTAGTGGCAATGGAAATGGATGATAGTCAGAATTTGGTAAGTTTAATGGTAATATTTCCCCGAACGAATTCTTTCACATACCACCTAGAATATTGTCACTTTAAATGGTATAATATTATATTATATATTAATAATTAAAAGTACCTAAAAACTTTTATGTAAAGCTGATTTACATTTGCATTAGATAAGTAGCTTGACGAGTTAAGTAACTTGACGTCAACAAGTGACACTTCACAATGAAAAACTGATAGTTTTGGAGACAACTACAGCTACTGGAACTGAACTGACTACTTTAGTTAAGTAGTCGCACTCGTATGCAAATGTAAATCCTAACTATATTAAAAATGCGAAAGTGATTTTGTTTGTTTGTTTGTTGCGCTTTCACGCTAAAACGGCTGAACGGTTTTGATGCAATTTGTCAGATGAGTAGATCATGACATAGAATACATTTTATCCTGATATTCCTACGGGATGTAGACTTATGCGGGTGAGACCGCGGGCCGCTACATAAGTGCAGCGTAAGCGAAAGTAAGTTTGGTTGTTTGTTACACTTTCACGCTTAACGGCTGAATGAAATTTGGCACATGGGTAGATCATGACCTAGGACCTAATCGCGGGCGAAGCCGCGGGGCCAAAGCTAGTCTAGCATAAAAGCTAAAACCATCCTAATGAAGATAAATTATCCTCAAAATAGAAGCTTTTTAATACTTCCAACTTTTATCTAAATGTGATACTTTATGGTGACCTCTCTGATGACAAAAAACTTCGCTCAAGTTTAGTAAACGCATTAGTAAAAGGAAGAAAACTCAGATAGCAAATGGCCTACTTAGATACAAAGTTCACTCATAGTCGATGTTAAGTACGTGGTCATGGGCAGTTTGTGTGTGATTTAAGCTGGCAAAATAACTATTGACTGGCGTTTTTCATAATTATGAAAATAAACAAATAAAAAACCTATTATAAAAGTTGGGCAAATTAAATTAACGAAATGGACACCCCACGCCAGTCCGTTTTAAATCCTGTTTTTGTATTTGGTCACCTTTTATATATAATTATATTCTTTTGAATTAGTAAACAAGAACAGCTTTACTATTTTTTTGCAGTAGCCGGTAGTTCCAGTCCGAATTAGGTTTTTATAGAAAAAAAAATGAAAGTTGCCTGGAAAAGTCAAATTCGGGAACAACTGAACGTCTTTTTATCCAACTGCCCATGAACGAGGGTAATGTTTTTTTTTGTAGGAATTATTATTATTGAATTACTCTTTGGAAGTAGGTGCAAATCAATCTGAAATTAAAGTTATTTTTCAATATTTACTTCGTGTTTTTATTGGAAGTCGGTTGTTTTTTTTTGTAAAAAGTTTTTTATTATATTCATTTTTTTACTATGTATATTTTTGATGAATAAAATTGAATTGAACTGTACCTAATGTAAACAAACTTCATCAATCTAGGTTTTCTAATAACGTCTGAGTTTCTATTCAACGTCTCAACGTTAATGGGTTATAAAAGCTGGGCTTTAATAGTTTCCGCTCGTGTTAACACATTACTTACCTACCGTTCTTTTACGTTTGTTGCTAGACAAAACCATTCGTTATATCTAAGGTGTATCTAGAGATGGGAATTTACCCGGTAAAAACCCAAAAGTGGGTAAATTCGAGGGAAAATAACCGGGAAAATACCCGATTGGGAAAATATTCGGGTTTTTTCAATTTAGCTTATGTTATATTTAGATACACATACATCAAATAGCACATAGTTTTGAAACTTTATTACTACTAGTTAGAGCTTGTCTAAGTTGAAATGACGCACTGCACTACCACATTTTACGTACACAAGCAAATTTGAAGTATGAATAATTAAGTAGTGGGTCACGTCATTTCAACTTAGATAAGTTATACTGCTAGTTAACGTAAGTTTGTCTTTTCTTAGAACCTGTGACATTTATAACTCAGTCAATGAAGTGATAAAGCAAATGCCTCGGAAAGCTCGTTAAGTCGTTTATTCGGGCTGTCATTTGTAGATCTTTGACAGTTGTTACGGGTCGTCAGAAGCCGGAAAGTCTGACAACCAGTCTTACCAAGGTTGTCGTGTTACCCAGTAACTGGGTTGAGGAGGTCAGATAAGCAGTCGCTCCATGTAAAATACTGGTATTTAGCTGCATCCGGTTAGACTGGAAGCCGACCCCAACATAGTTGGGAAAAGGCTAGGCAGATGATACGACATAGTGTAGTTTAAATATATAAAGAATTAAATAAAAAACTTATAGAGCTAATTTTTTGGTTAGGTATATGTCAAATGTAATAGATCTGCTATTGGCTGCTCGAAACTAATAAATAATTGTGAATTTCTGTTTTTTTTATTTTTTTTATGAAAAATCATTATTTGCTATCCGGCTGGTAGTTCCACAGATTACCGCGTTTGAACAAACAAAAAATATCGCCAGCTTTATTGTATTAGTGTAATTAATGAAATACCCGTGCATTGGGTATTTTCCCACATAAATACCGGGTTTTTACCCAAAATAGGTTAAAACCTGGGTTTTTTCCCTTCGGGTTTTTTCCCACCGCCCATCTCTAGGTGTATCTAATAAATACCTGAAATAATTCAAATCCTCTTACTGGCGGGGCTTGTGCTCATTAATTATGAAAAAATAAGCTTCTCCATACATTTTGTAAAGTTAAGCGTTCTATGTATGGAGCAGCTGATATTTCTTCACGATTTCAGAATCGGTCCCATAGTAAAAGTTTTCACAGAGCTCGGTAATATGAATGGCCGACCATTATTTTTTTTACCCACGTATACGACAAGCAAATATTCGAAAAGAGATTCTATTCTTAGTTGTTTTGTTATTACAAGCTTTATATTAGCTTGCTCTGTTCGTATGTGTTTCCGGTTACTCCAATTTTCATCCATTTTTCAAGCACTTCCTGGCATTCAATGGATCTGAAAATTGGCATACTTATGTAACTACCGAGACATTTTGAAAAAATGATACCATGGGGCTGGTCTGATGATGGAGCCGGAATTTAGCCATAGGAACTTCTCAATCAAACAAGATTGCAATGTCGTGTTTGGACTCATTGGCTATGTATTAACCAGTGCTTTGACACTAGATGGTGTTCAGGGTTATATTTATTTCTTATTTATTGTTAACTTCCTTCCTCCAACATATGTAAAGGCGTTAATTCGGATAAAGAGTATTATAATTGACATGTGGATTTATCCGTTGTCTCAACTTCATCTCGTTGGCTTTATTGCCCTAAAAACGGGCGTAATACATGTTCATAATATGGATATGGTTTTTTTGTGGCTGGGACAGGCTGGATGCGAAAGGCAGAGGACCGGGTGTTGTGGCGCAGCTTGGGAAACGCCTAAGTCTACCAGTGGACTACGATAGGCCGAGTTGATTGAATTAATTTATAATATTCTATTAAGAGGAGTCCATATCCATTGTTGTAATGTTTAGTTAAGGTGATTGTGGAAAAAAAAACTTGTTCTTTTAGGAAAATAGCCGTCCTATGTGAACAGGACTTTTCCTTTCAGCGTGGGATGCATCCTTGAAGGTGTATTGTGTTTAGACACCCACAGGTTTCACATGTTAGGAGGCGTAATAGTGGCATTTATCTGACATTTAGAAAATATTAACAGTGCAGATTTAGCTAGTCTTCATTGATCAAGCAAGGTTGTCTTAGCTTAGTTTAGTATATATTATGTTGCTGGTCTATTGTGAGATAACCCACCTAAAAGACAGCTGATATACTGAGGAACTAGATTGATTAAATAACGATACATTATTCAAATTAGGCTGATAATCAGCACTTTTTCAACGTCAAAATTACAAAAGCCAGACCAACACGCCCGCCCTTCACCACTTCTTAGTGTTTGAGCTGGGAAGAAGAGGCGCTAAACTCCTCTGCAGTACCGCTGTCTGTTCAGTTAGAAAAACTTGGTTCTATAAATAGTAGTAGTACAAAGTTATTAATATTGCAAAACACAAAACATTATTATTTGCCATAAACGTCAGCTAGCACACAGCTATCAAAGCAAAATTATGCGTCTTTTTATTTACTACAGCAGCCCCCCCCCCAATGGCAGCGTGATCAGACGCCACGCCACGGCGTCAGGGGTCGTCAACCGCCCCGTATTTTGTCGGACATCATCTGTTTGTCACGTCCTCGTCCCATCGTGTCACGGCACGCACTTTACAGTTAACTATTGCGTCTGGTTTTGTAGGAGAAAACTTAGGCTTTTTATTAATATAATGTTCCTTCGCTCAGATTGTGCTGAGAAGTTAAATAAACTACCCGTGTTTGTTTATATGTACAACTCGTTTTTATAAAGCAGCGGTGATGAAATAATTTGCATAAAGTCACTATTGCAAGCCTGACTGGGTTCGAACCTAAGACCTACAACTCACTACAAGTCGGGTCCTTTTCCATCGGGCCATCACGGCTCCATCAGCAACCATACCGAAATACCTATCTGTATAACTGTCAATCTGCCTAGCCTTTTCCCAACTATGTTGGGGTCAGCTTCCAGTCTAACCGGATGCAGCTGAATACCAGTATTTTATATGGAGCGACTCCTATCTGACCTCCACAACCCAGTAACTGGGTAATAGGATACCCCTTGGTAAGACTGGTTGTCAGACTTTCGGGCTTCTGACGACCCGTAACGACTATCAAAGATCCACGAATGACAGCCGGGACCAACGGCTTAACGTGCTTTCCGAGACACGGAGGAGTCTCGGTACGGTCACCCATTCACGGACCAACCCCGGCAAGCGTAGCTTAACCTGACGGATCAACCCGTGCGGCTGTTATTACTTAGCCACGAGCTCCTCCTGAACTGTATAAAAATATATTATAGTAACCTACTACACACAATTGAAGTAAAAATATCGTATGTAAATATATATATAGGCAGACAGACAAACACTTGTGGAGGTCAGAGGGAGTAATAAACTGTCGCAAGGGTTCGACGCCTCACTCTCAAACATCCGTTCGCTGAGGATAATCCGTAGGTTATCCTTGAGGACCTGTTGTCGATATATGACAGGGGAAGTCTTTTGCAGACGGGAATATCGTGAGCTTAAAGAGTTACTTTTGTTTGAAAATTTTCCGTTGAATTTAAAAAGCAACTGATAAGCCAGAAATATACATGGCGTACACTTGCATACGATGCCAGCTTGGACGCTATTGTAACATTCCCCAATCAGAAGTTGTAATAACACAATGGCATGCAAATTAATTGCATACTTTTGTGCAATTTACTGGAATGTGTGCATTCTGGCTTATTTTAGTCGTACATAGTCCAATGGGAAGTTGGCGATGGGATACAACCGTGCTTCGGAATGTACGTAAAGCCGTTGTTTGTTCCTGCGCCTGATCTCTCTGCGGTCGTGTCTGTCGAAATAAGATGTCATAGAAATTTTAATTTTATGTAAAGGCTTCCAGGAGTAAAAATGGTATTTAGAAGAGTTTGGCAAACAGAACGTACATTTCGTACAAGTATAAGTGACATTAAGAAATCATTGAAAAAGTTGGCCAAAACTTTTCTATCCTTTCAGTTTTAGATGAACATAAAAACAAGGGGGAACTTGTGAAAACTACCAGCGACTCGTAGATCCACCCTCCTAATCTGAACATAAGTATCATTGGAAACAATAGGGCTACAGCAGGCTATTCTTGGAATATCATTTTCCGGTCGCGACGAACTTATTTTATGAGTGCGGAAACACGTTCGTACTACGTCACGAGTCGGAGGACGCAGAGTAGAAGTTTTGGTTTTTTTTTTCATTTGACGAAGTTTATTTTTAAATTGTTACTTGTGGTTTTATAGCAGTTATACCTAGGTTGATTTAGTTGAATCATGTTTTTTTTTAAATTGTGATTTCTTATAAGTTTTCCCCGTACAAAGAGATTATTGACTACCTACATTTTCATCATTAACACTTCCAGTCAATCATAATAATTCGTAGCACTATTGCACTGCTAGTTCTTGCAAAATACCTACTTAACTTTCCAAGATATTAACGTTATTTTCTAGACCTTTCTTGTTTTACGATTACGACTTTTTTCTCAATAAATGACGTACTTCAAGTATAATTTACCGATCGCAATTACGTACAATGCCTGGTTTAAGTTTCTGACAGTTATTGAAGCTCGTATTACTAAATTATTTTAATGCCAGACATAATTATTAGTTAATTGTGGTATAACTGCCTCGTTGGTCTAGTGGTCACAATACTGCTGAGCATGAGGTCCCGGGAGCGATTCCCAGGCCGGGCAAAGCTTTATTGGGTTTAGCCATCAGGAATTACTGAATAATAGTCAGGATTTGACGGCATAGGCTCACTCCCTATTACAGTGGGACTTAAACTTATCGAGCCAAACGGGTGTACTAAAGGTATCCTCTGCCTTAGTCTTCGGGGATTGCAGGCCTGATATTATGTTATTTCTGTATCAATCGCCACTTTGATGTAGTTTTATTTACGCTCTTTTTCACACAGTGCAGTCAACAGTGTAAACATGCTGTGAAGCATCACCTCACAAGATGTGAAAAAAACATTGTTTTCCTATACTATAGTTCGATACCCCTTGTGAGACACAACAAAGTGATCAGCTTTTACTTTACAAGGATAAGAATAGAGTCCCAATTGCAAACCTTTGAAGAATGGCTTTTGTGGACAGGTTTATAATTATTCAATTTGTTACAGTTGCAATCACGTCAATTGGTTTAAATAGGTTTTTATTTTTATTTGAATTTGAATTTTAATATTATTAGTCTTTTAGATAGATTTTTTTCTATTTTGTGAATGTGAGAACGTTGTAGGCTTATTGGACTGTAGATTTATTGAACTTCTTCTATTTTTGTTAAGTACCTGGTACTTACTTTTTGAAAGGCCTACATTGTCCTCCCATGCCTACCAACACTGTAATTTGAAAGTATTGTAAAAGCCAATTATTTTTAAAAGAGTAACCATGGAGTTTCTTGCCGGCTCTTCTCCATAGGAAACGACCAATTGGAACCGTGCACCTAGCTTCTGACGTTTCATAAGTGCCCATGTAGGTTTATGTGAAATAAAATATTTAGATTTTTTGATTTTTGAATGATCTAAAATTGGGTCACATAAAGTTTTCCTTGGCATGAAGCCGATATTTCACGGAAACTTACCCCAACTAATGCACTTGCGGAAAGACTTGCTAGCGAACCACTATTTATTTCTTCCATGAATAGTTGGGAAAGAAAAACTTGCTCCCTCTAATATTTCTAAATAAATATGACAGTGGAACTTAAGCCTCGACTACACTGTTGCAGTACCTACATACATTTCGTTCTTGAAACTTTTCTCCCGTGCGAACATAGCTTTACCCTTTTTATACTAAAATCATATGGATTTGCGTTCATAAGATCGGCATTTGTCAACGACAACCACAATCCCAGTCAACACACGATATTCATAACAAAATATTTCGTAGCAGTCTCTTTAAGAACTTTGACTTTCCGTGAAATTACTGCTTTTGGGGAACAGGATGTGACAAAAATAATTTGTTTTAAATAATCTTTTCTGATCGATCTATTCATTAAGCCTCACTGTGAAAACTTAGCCAATAGTGTCAATTCTACAGAAGACTAGAGATTTTTACAGAATAGACCGACTGTTTTGCTTGAATACAAATCGTTCTCCCGGTTTGTACCTATTTTCATTCATTCAAATATGATGAATGGAACCAGTTCAGACCTTTAGTTTATTTACAGCAGGTGAAACAAATCCAATTATAACTTCTTGAAAAGCCTAATTGCTCCTTTGAAAAGTAGATGGATTCTCGTAATTTTGATAGATACTTGTCAACGATATACTCTAAAGGTTTAAAATGTCAACTATTTTTAGCTATGAAAACTAGGCTAGGTTTAAAACGAATAAAGGACGGACGGCCATTACGCAGAGTCCTCTAAACTAATAAAGAGTAGTAGGTACTACTATCTATCTAAGTAATTTCTACTTAATAAAAATCTTAAATTCATTCATTCACTGACAACGTACTCTGCCCAACCACTGGATCTACAAGCATGAAATTTTTCACAAGATTTTTTTTTATAAAGAATGTGAGCATTAAAGATGGATTTTTGAAAAAAAACATCCCTTAATTGGGTTAATTTGGGGATGAATGTTTGTATGGAATATCGAAACGTGAAAGTTGGTAAGTACTTACTTCTGTTTATCAACGTGCTTCCTGTACATGACGCTGGAGCGGTATGTGTATACGAATGAATATTTCGCATGCACCGGCCGCACAGCCGCGCCGCACCCTTAAGGGGGAGTGGTTTGACAGCAAAAAATCATATTTCACCCGCGCAACCCTTACCTACCCCTCTCATTAAACACGACGAAAACAAAACACAATGCCTTCCTGCCAGCAGAAACTTTTCTTCTGGCGTTTATAGAATTCGAATTTCAATCTTCTGTAGTTTATTTTGCTTATACGATACGCTAAGCTTGAATTCAGAACTATAGATCATGTTCATGTTTTGGAACTAGAAACTCAATGTTGACGTGAAAAAGTTCAAATTTAAATGTTACCAAATTTTATTTAGGACCTTGTACAATTTGTACCTAATGACGTCTTTGTGGAAAACTGTGTTACCAAGTAATAAATATAATGCTATATCGTGGATTTCTCTCTTTGGAGGATCGTGCAAAGTGATACCCAAGTAAAAAATAATATTCGTATAATGAATTTTGCACTGTATTGTGCAACGAATATGGCATGTGTCATGAAAACCTTTCCTGCGCCAAACGCGAACAATCCCCTTCGAAAACATTTGAAACATGTGAAAAAGAGGCCGAGTTCTGTACAAAAGAAATAAATGTAGGATTGTCGGCTTCACCACTAAAAGAATTGACATCTATTCATCTATGTAAATGGGTGCCAAAGTACCAAAGGGACTAATTATAACAAAGGCCCGAGGTACGCGCTCAGTACCTGCGCTGTGTTTTGGGCGCGCGCCCGGCGCGTTTTGGACGCTCGTCAAACGCAACAAGATTTCCACATTTAGTTGTAATTTTTGAACCGTGTTTCTTTTAAGTTTATTACTAATGCGGAGAAAATGACAAGGAAAAATAGTGAAAAAGGAACTCGCGTCCAAGCGTCAAGGGCACGGTTAGGCTTCATTTACGGAGACGCGAGGAGTCGCGCGTGGCTTTGGGCGGCGCGGCTCGCACTGAATTCAAACATATGGCGTTGTATGAGTGCGTTTACGGGAGACGCGATTTTACACGCGTTTGTTTGAAATGGAGCGTTTATTGCGGCGGAGCCCGCGAATGGCATAGCCGCGTCACACGCGGCGTTTCATCACGGCGGCACACGCAGCAGAAATGCCCGCGGCAAACCTTCTCCCAGTCTTATTTGTAAATCGTACAACGGAGATGCAAGTTGAGAGTGGCAAGTTGCGACATGTGCAGGCCTAACGGCGCCGGCGCCCGGCATGGGCGCTCGCTTAGACTGCAGCGCTTGATATAATTCGTTACATAGGAATTCATACAATTTTATTGAGCGCCCGAAACGCAGCGTACAAAATGCGCGTCTCGGGCGCTTGTTATAACTAGTCCCTTAGTAGAAAGTTTAGTATGGTCCCTCTTTGTAACTGTTGAAGTTGTAGCTTTGAAAACATGCCAAGTTGCATTATAACTTTAGGCCCCATTTACGGAGACGCGGGGCGTGGCGCGTCGCGTGCAGTGTGGCGTCACGCGGCGCGTCTGACGTTTTTTCTGTTTACGGTGCTGCGGCGCGTGAAGCAGCAGTTATCATCCCACGCGTTAACATAAACATGTGGCAATATACGTCTTGATTGTCGCGATTTTTTTTGGGGTTATAATATATATTTTTGAAATGTGCTAATTAAAACCTTTCATTTGATACCCAAAATGTTATGATTAAAAAATATTTTTTGTTGTTCATGATGTCACCTAGAGGGCGCCATTTTCAATTTAATGTGTCATATAGCCTATGACCAGTGGACGATCAAGAAGCTTCCAACGATACCTCATTTGTCAAATTGTGATGAGTCTTTTTGAAGATAACATGTGGGAACAGACATAGATAAATACATAGAAACCGGTCAAAATTATAACCCTCCTTTTTGCTTCGCCGTAGTCAGGTAAAAACTAAAACCCAACTACGACAAAAAGTCAACTAAAGAGATATAAACAAGACATCACGGACAGACAAATTAAAAATCCGGAGTCATACGGAATCTGTTCGAGTTCGTTCGTTATACCAAATAACCGAAGAATAAAGGTATTATTCTAAACAAGTTTTATTTAGGGGCGGTCAGTCGCTCCAATTGTTCGTCTAAGGGTCACCTTACAAGAAGTTTGTCAAAAAAAGTGGGAGTAAACGAATTTGGATCCTGAGTAAATCGCAATAAGATTTAATCTCCAGTGCGAACTTTCAAATGAACGTGGAATGGGCTCGTTGGCTATGTTGTAAATTTTATCCGCAAGAAAATTCACCGCAATACAGAGCAATGGCGCTAGTTGTACCTACTTCTTTCTATACTCCGTGCTACTATACCAGTCAAAAATCTGTCAAATAAAATGTATGTCATCTTGAGTTTTCAAATATCAACATTGAATTTTATATGTTTATTTAGACTCGGTATTTATTTATTTATCAATCAATAACACTTGTAATATTCGTTTTGGAAGTGGTTTTAGTGTTTTTTTCATATTTTCTATGTCTCAGTTTCTTTTGTGGAATGTGATAAATTACGAAAATATTATTTACGTAAATAAATAATATCTCAGCGCAGCTAAAAAATTGAGCGTAGTCCTCTCGTCTCAACAGAGCGACGCCGACTGATTTGTGAAACAAAAATATGCTTGAAGTTCCCGTAATGTGCGACGGAAGATGGCTTCTTCCACGAACTAAGAACGTCGTAAGTCCTACAAGCTTTGATTCGTAATAAAACCAAAAATAAAAGGAATAAAAAAAAAAGCCTACACAATTTTTTTTGCCTTGTTTTAATACATATAATCATCTAATTTTTATCATAATAGGCATTAGCATTTTAAGTACAAATCGAAAATACGTGAAAAATAGAGGTAACTTCGTGATATTTTTTTATCGAGAAAATTTTAATATTTTGTGTTTCTGTTCCACAAAAAGTTTGGAAATATCATGTAGTTACTCATACTATTTTTATTTTACACCTAAGTCTTATCAATTTCATGAAAAATCTAATTGAAGACAGGCAATTTTGCTTCCTACCCGCCCTTAACATTAGATATTTTTTTCATAATTTTGTATTTCTTCAAAAAGCACGTGAAATTAACCTTTCTTTATGTCTATGTACTTGTTTCTGTGTGCATTTATAAATTAAGTACTTTTTTGTTTATATTGTTAACATAATTCATATATTAGGTATATCCATATTAAAATGAAAAGCAGAGTCTTTACAGTTTCGTTGGCTTGCTGTATACTGATGGCATCAATGCGCTGTATACGTGGTTCCAGTGCGGCGGCGAGGCGGCGACGCGACGCGGCGGCGGTAAGGCTCCGGCGTCATGTACAGGAAGCCTAAGGCTAACTAAGCCTAAGGAAATCCCATCGGGTTCGCTTGTGGTAAAATAAATTCGATAGGAATCTCCATCACAAAAATAACGTGTTTTGATTACAGAGTAATAATTAATGGTCCCATTCATCAGTTGTCAAGGGAAAAACTTATCCCAAACTATGCCACGTTGTGTGTGGCTGTGGCTACTGAAACTAACAAAATATTACAAAATAATAATGTTCTAGCCTCTGGCTTGACCCATAAAAGTTGTGTTGACTTAGGACATGGTTATGGTTGTTATGAGGTAACGGGTCAGCGGTTAACTTATACTAAACCAACTGACCTAACTTACGAAACGTTTTTGTTTTGGCCACTATTACGAACTACATAGTACCTTATTATACGCAAAGTTGACTCAACCTTCTATATACATTGTTAAGCCTAGAATTTAAAATAGGTATTTTTAAGTAGGTGTGGTATTTTAAAGAGCATAATAATGTTTAATCATGTTTTTAGTAAAATTTTAAATTACGTATTTCTTCAGTACCTAAAAACAAACAAAGCGGGTTTGTATTCAATATATGTTAAGACACTTTAAAAAGAATACTTCACTAGACTATACCAAAAACGAGGCATTTTTACTACGACAACAACGTATACAAAAATTGAATCCATCCTTGGGTTGACGACCCCAAAAAACATCCCAAGATTTTGACGACGACGACGAATCTTTTTCGGGAATAACATTCATTTTGTGTTATAATTGTAGCGAAGCGTGTCATCTCTCCCGAAAGGCAAACACTGCGTAATCCTGAATAAGCACCCAATTATGTCCCTTTGTTATATTTCTGGTCGAAAAAGAGATTTGGCGAGAAATTATAATCTGACCATCTTTTCTGAGTAATTACTTACTTATTTATTTATTTATTGGAAACTCAACAGCTTATTATTAATATGACATTTTAAGTGAAATTTCACCCCACTATCATTGAACAGCACAATGCAGATGCGACAAAGTAACTAGCATCTTAAAGTTTGCATACACTGAACATTGACAGCGAGATGATGACAATTATCTCTTAAGCCAATAACAGAGTTTCACGGCATTGACATAGCTAGGTTAACTAGAAAGTGGCTAAAAGAAAAAAGAAAGAAATTAATACAATACAAGGTAATGTGGGATTGTTGACACATTGTTTACAAATCTTAGTCAAAATATTTAAGTAATAACATGACCAACTAAATATTGGGAAAAAGCACAGTATCGTAAAGCCCGATATTGAGAACGTGCTTTATTGAGTATAATATAAATAAGAAATGAATACCCATACAAAAAAGAGTAGGTAAATATAAGAAAGGGATATAATTATATTCCCTTATTTTAAGTTTCAATTTTAATTTATGAAATGAGTGATGGCACAATTTATTCAAACAATATTTTCTTGACTTGCCTCCGAAATGATGGCTTGGATAAATGAAACATATCAATATTTTCAAAACTCTCAGAGTAGATGCGAGGCAGTCGGGTCATTACAGCATTTCTCCCGTATTTTGTGCGATGGCCAGGGATACTGAATAATTTTGTATGTGTGTACTTACCAGCTTCTGCCCGTGACTTCGTCCGTATGAAATTTCTTGCGACCCACCGCATCGCCGCGCGTCGTCCGCGCCCGCCCGCACCCGCCCGCACCATTTCTTTCTGACTTTGTTTTTTGCTCGACTCCTAATGGTCGTAGCGTGATGTTAAATATCTTAATATAAATCCTTCTTCAAGAATTGGGCTATGAAATGCAAAAATATTTTTTCAAATCCGACAAAGTTTTAGAGATAAGCGAGTTTAAATAAACAATATCTTCAGCTTTATTATACTAAAGGTTATACTGTAAACATAAGTTATTCAAATCAGGCTTAAATAAAACGCATCATTAATAACGATCCTTTTTTTTTTTTGAGTGTGGGAAATCATCCAATGACTTCTTCCGCTCTGGGCGGAGTGGAAGGGCGTGTCAGACTTTTACTGACTAAAACCCACCCGTGTTCCTTCAGTTGCCTGTTGCCAAGGTCCCGTTATCCCTTTCGGACTTTCCCCTGCTGTTTTAATTCTGGTTGTTTCTACATGAAAAGATTTTCCATGTTTACTCGTGTCATGACTGTGTTGAAATATGGTTGCGAAAATGGTCGCGACCAATGCAGTGTTTACTCAATACACACGTGTCGCTTGCATACACAATGGTACAAGCGACACGTTAAGAAAGTATAGATATTTTTAACGAAATGGGGACAGGGTGTAAATTTTAATTTTCATACTCCTAAGATTTCTATCATTTGCCTTAGTTTTGTATTCATTTGCTTCCATCCAGCAATTGTTTGACAATGATCTTTATGCATGTTACATTTACTTAACGACATACTTAGGCCGCTATCCCACTGGCGTTTTACGAGCGTTGGCGCTTCTCCAACGTCTGCGCAGCGCCAAGTTTCTAGTGTTAAAGCGCCAACGTTGCGCAAGCGTCGCGAGTTTCTTGCGTTTTTTGGAAACGGGTGCATGTGTGCGACGTTAACGTTGCGTTTGTGCAACGTTGGCGCTGCGCAGACCTTGGAGAAGCGCCAAAACTCGTAAAACACCCGTGGGATAGCGGCCTTAATACAAACTCAGCGACCTTCATATCCGTCAAAAAGGTTTTTTCTTATACCGATTAAAACAAAGAACACTAAAATGTCTAGTCATAAAAATAGAAGATGAAATATTTTAATGTTAAAGTTTTTAAAGTTTAAATATTTCGACCGTCTTGAATAAACTTGGAGAGACTTGACAAAATAGAAAAAGAATCTTGAATTATGAGAAGATTTAATAAGAAGCTGTGTACATAGTGTAAATACTGCGTTGTAGGACAGTCTTCAATAGAATGTTGTTTGAACTACGCTTTCAGTGCGGTTTGGGCTGGGATAAGGCATAAGCGACAGAGAGTATGGCAAAGTTCGTCGTTTCATAATTTACCCTTGAATTTGACGAACATTCTCGAGTCTAGTGTTTTACTTTGCAGAAAGGATATCTTTTTCACTAACGTTACTTTTTCACTAACTGGCTGAAATCCATCCTCTAGGATGCTGCTAAAAAAATCTTAGAAATTAAATCCAATAACAAATAATCGTTTCAAAAATCGAATCCAAGTGAAACAGTCGCGCTGGTAACCAATACAACCACGAACCACTTACAAAAAAAAATGCCCTCAGGTATCAAAATTAAAACTTGTGTCTTACACCATATTCTGTATTGACAGATGCGGTCGACAACAAAATGAAATTTGGCGAGGATTTTATTTCCAAAAATATACTTTCAATTTACGCAGGGCTTGCATCCAAGCTACCTCTTGTGTTTGGCTAGCCAAGAGCGATGACCGTCGCTCTTGTTTAAATTATAATTTTTACTCATCATCTTGTTATATTGAGTTCCTTTCAGCATCTTAATAGGGAGCTTCGTTTTTAGTAAAACTGTCTGAATTATATTATTATTTTTTGCATTTTTGAAAAGCAAAATACCTTTATTAGTAGTCAATCGTGAAAAAAATATTTTATTAAAGAGTTTTATAAACAGTTTATTATATCATTTTTCCTGCGTTATGGCTGTGAAGAACTGAATTAATAGATTCTGAACGTGGCTTTCGTCCGCATGAAAGACAACTAAGTATACCGTAATACATATCCTACACGGCAATAGTATACCTTTCCATCAGTGAAGTTATTTTTGTAATCGGATCAGTAAGTTCTTCCACAGATTACCAAAGAATTTTACATCTTTTTTATATTTTGTTGAGAAGTTTAGATAGGTCAGAGATACGAAGCAAGAAGTCTCAATCATTATAAAACGGTGTTATGGCTCTGTTATTACAGACCTGTCATAATAAATAATAATACCAGCCTATTATTATCCCACTGCAGGATAAAGGTCTCTGTACACAGCTGGCGTGGCGTGGCGGGGCGCGACTTGACCGGGCGCCGACGCGACGCGGCGCTGGCGCGACGGGAGCGTTTAAGGTCTCTGCACACTGCGGGCGTGGCGTGGCGGGGCGCGGCGTGACCGGGCGCCGACGCGGCGCTGATGCGGTGGGAGCGTTCACACTGCGGGCGCGATCACGTCCCGCCGCGCCCATTCACG
Organism: Lithophane semibrunnea; assembly: GCA_947363905.1. NCBI lineage: Eukaryota > Metazoa > Arthropoda > Insecta > Lepidoptera > Noctuidae > Lithophane > Lithophane semibrunnea. The sequence continues at coordinate 788,479 of OX376196.1, forward strand.
CCGACCGTTTAGCGACGCGATTCATTCATCAAAAAGATGTTGAGCGATTCAGACGTGGAAACGCTCTTACTCTTATTTACGCTAGCTAAGAAAAACAACGTAAACGGAAATGGGGGCATGAAATAAATCAAAAACGTCCCGTCGCGACGCGGCCCGCCGCGTCGGAGTTGTATTCGCGCCCGGCGCGACGCCGGCGTGGCGCGACGGTTCACGTCGCGCCGAGCGCGGCGACCCTGTGTGGCGTCGTCCATAGTAACTAGTACATTACAACTGCTCAGCGTCGCGTCGCCGTCCGGTCACGCCGCGCCGCGCCCGCTTTGTGCAGCGACCATTACGGGCTCTCAGACTTGACATGTTTTCCTTAATTTTCACATCGCATTCTCGACTGCTGAATAACGTAAAACACTACCTACACGTTTTCTAGCATTTTTTTATAAATTGAACGTCTAATTGACGCCCGCGACTGATGTCTCTGATACAATATTTATTACAAAAAATCATCTGTTTTCGGTGTTGTCTCGGATATGAAACACCCACGTATGCTGTGTTGGATTAATTCTACGTCCTTTTTTACGTGGGAGTGAGTGATGGTAAGATACGGAAGGTAGGAGGCAGACGTTAATTAAGTACCTATTTGCAGCGATCCCAAAAGCCTTTAAAAATTAAGTATTCATTATTAATATTATAAAATAAATAATAAACCTTTTTCTCGGTATAAAAATCCATCCACATGATGTAAAAAAAATATGTCTGCACTTCATCTCGGCCAATAGGGTATATGTATATTATCATTTTGTTTGTCGAGGAATTTGGTCAGGCGCAAAATGAATTTTAAAAGGTATTTTGGACCTGGTGCGGGGCAATAGCCCCAGCGTTTGTTTCCAGGACATTTGTCATCCTGCTCCGGCGATCGAGCTGTTTCTTTTACCTTTCAAAGTTCTCGAAAGTTTTGCTTGAAACAAATGATGAACGTTTGTGTTTTGTTTTGGATAAATTGCTATAATAATCCCCCCCTCTGTGGCGGCCATATTGGAAATGACGCCTATCTGTGTGCATCTGTGGAGACGCCCGCTACGGGCGCCGGCTCAATATAAAAAAAGATATCTTCACAGATTCGTAGGAGCTGTAAATAAAGTTTATCGTTGAAGTTGTTATGAAATAAGCTACTAATTAAAAATGGATACGTACAGTTTTGCCTTTTCCCATTTTTTTTATGTTTTATTAGCATAAAAATAAACTATTTTATACTAATCGATAACAAAAACACACCTGGCCATACATTTTTTTATACTACAATCTTTAAAATATTAGCGACCCTCTAGGGGCCTCGCAATAGACAGGGAATTTGCGTCGGTTGTATTTTTAATTTTAATTTCAAGATTACGCTAATTTGTTACGATAATATGTTAATTAAATGCTTAATAACAATAAAACGATACATAAATAGATTCGTAACAACAACAGTTTGCAACAATTAGCGTATTTAGTATTTTTACATTCTTATCAAGAGTGATAACGTGTGGACCGGGCGCGCAAAATGGCTAACTTGTTGGATGAAATTACTATTTCTGTCCGAAATCTTTATCAATTACACTATAAAAGCAATAAAACATAATATTTAATTACCTAGGCATGTTGTACATCCAGAAACTAGTCACGACACTCACAAACACTCACAATATCACATTTTAAAAATCAGGCAGCGACCAACCGGCGCGCGTGCTGAAACTGGACTCATAATAGTAGTCTATGACTGGACTGGCGGGGCGATCTTGTTCGATGCAGTACGCGTCGTCCGTTCATTATAAATACTTGACAGAGACAAGTATATCTGTCTTTTTTTGTTTCCTAGACTCTGTGCAAATTAGAGCAAGATAGGCACAGTTTCTATAATAAGCAAATTTACTTCAAAATTGGCGCGAGTTATAATCGACCCCGAGAGGGTCGCGCCACCGACAGGGGTCTGCGCCACGGTTTTTTTATGCTACGGCTACACTTCGTGTTATCGAGAACTTTTCTTCGTGCGCTCTCTCTCGCACACCCCTCGATTACTCGCTGAGCAACAGAGAGCGCACGAAGAAAAGTTTGCGATAACGCGATGTGTAGCCGTAGCATTACGGAAAGTACGGAGCATAAATCGCGCTGTAGAAAAAATGTGTACAAGCAACGTAAGTCTAACAATGTGAAAGTGTAAACAAGCTTCCACGGTGAGCCATAAACGACCGTGCCTACACATGGCGCATAAACCACGCCTTAGGAAAAACGAGTCTGACAAAAAGCTATATCGAATATGGTTATATCGACCGGTTATTTTGTGGTGGAGAGTCCGGTTGGTCTCTGCATCTAACCTACTTAATAAAACATCGATTAAGCCCAAAACCTAGTTTTACATAATAATTATAATTTTCGTAAATCCATTTAAAGTCGAGTTAGTCAGCGGAAAATTCCACTCGGTTAAATTATGAGATTTCCATTTAAAAAACAATTAAAAATCAATCGGTTATTTCAATTAATAAATAAAGGTTTTTTTAAATATATTTCAATCTAGCAACCCACCCCACGGACGTGATTTCTTTATTATACTTAAGTATTTTAATATTCATGTATTGTACACATATGCCTTCCGGAAAAAAATCTCTAAATGATGGTGAAAAACGCATCAAAATCCGTTGCGCCGTTTAGAAGAACAACGCGGTCACACAGACAGACACGAAAAGCAACTTGACTTGAACTATAATAGGTTACTACTATAGTTCAAGAACTATGTAGGTAACTATAGAAGCCGTCGTTGAATCGACAGTTTTTCTTGGAATAACCATTGACGGTAAATTACAATGGGGCCCACACATAGAAAAATTGTCAGGTAGGCTTAGTTCGGCCGCCTATGCCGTTAAAAAAATTAGACAGATAACTGACGTAGATACAGACAGAATTGTTTATTTTAGTTATTTTCATAGTCTCCTGTCTTATGGGATTCTTCTCTGGGGAGCCTGTGCGGACATTAATGCTAGCTTTGTTTTACAGAAAAGGGCTGTTCGAGCCATTTACAACCTAGGTCCAAGAGATTCCCTTCGAGAAAAATTCAAAGAAATAGATATTCTGACTGTAGCCTCACAATATAGTATATTTGAAAACCTATTGTATGTACACAAAAACATATCAAAGTTTAAGAAAATGTCCGATATTCATAGTTTAAACACCAGGAATAAACACAATCTTGCTGTACATCGCACTCGTCTCCACATAGTAGGCAACTCGTTCATGGGTCAATGTATACGCTTTTATAACAAACTTCCCATTGACATTCGAAACTTACCCATTAAACGATTTAAAACCTGTATTAAAACCAAACTTTGTAAAAAAGGGTACTATAAAATCTCAGATTATTTAGAAGACAAAAATGCATGGGATTGAGCTGCTCGCTCTGCTAAGCATTGTGACATTTTAAATATACCTACCAGTTTTATATACAAATTGACATTATTGAATATTATATACAAAATGACATGATGATTACTTGTAAAGTATTGTTTTATTGTGAATGTGAGGACTATGTGGATATTTATTTTTCGTTCTGTTAGTTTTAGCGGAGGTCTGGCAATTTGAGAACTTTATGCGACCTACCCAAATGTCCTTTCTTTGGTATTGTTCGTCGAGTCGTTGAGCTTCTTAAGTTCTGAGTTCAGCTCCACTATTACTGACAAATGCTTGCACTGACTGGACAGGTCCACTCAAATCTGTGTGGTTCTTTCCTCAAAAGACCATTTCAGACTCTTATCTACATGGTCCTCATATGGCCTGACCAAGATTATGTCTGGACTTTAACTTGACGTGTTTTTTAATATGACGTGTAAAAGTGATTCCAATATCCTATTTACAGAATAAACAATTTCATTTCATTTCATTTCATTTCATTTCATTTCATTTCATTTCATGTCTAATGATGCCAAATACATACTGATAACCTAAATATTATTTATAACTGTGTAAAAACCAGCTAGTTATTAACTAATTATAAACAATGAAATAAAAAATTGAGAAATGCTACCAAGAGTAATCATTATTGTCAAATAAATGACGTAAGAGTATAATAATGGTTAAGTAGAGTAGTATAATAATTGAAAAAAATTCGGTACTTTATGGACATTGGAAAAACACCATGTGATCACTTTAAAAAACATCGAACCGTTTTGGATTAATTTCTTATTCAATTTTTTTTTATACTAGAGTAACTATTACTACATTCGTTTAGCAACCCCTATATCAGGCCAGGCCAATTCTTTTAACTTTTAAGGTCGCTTGTCGGAAATCTATTTCCAAAATAAGGATTTTAGGAGGATCAACTGAATTTTTGTTGAATCGAAAAGGTAGATAAAATAGTTTTGAATTAACAAATAATGCTTTATAGATTAAAGTGTTCTCTAAACTAAGATTATAATTATGTTAAATTATTGGGTCAAAGTAATTTTGATTTTTCGTAGTGAAAAAAATATCCTTCCCTAAATTGTTAATAGAACTGTCGATCTCTTGTCAGTAATCTGTCGGTTGAAGTTATCGGAGGGAAGCAATTTCCTTTTGAAATAAACCAATGGATTAAAATTATTCATTCCACATTGTCGACTTTGAGCAATATTCTACAGCGTTCAAGGAAATTCCACCACTTTATTTTCTCTATAACCTAACCAAAATGACATAATCAGGAGCTAGACGCGTGATATAAAACCGTTGCCTTTTGATTTATGCGCGGTTTTCCCGTCAGGTGGCGTACCTTTCCTGTCCTAGGCCATCGTACTTGCTCAGAATGTATAGTTAACTTGTAGGCTTCTCTATGAGCTACGACACTTTAAATTACCGTATTTATTTTTATCAGAAATGCCGCTATTTCAACTAGAAAATTGAGGGCTTTGATTAGGATTTATCCTCGCTAGTTAATGACCTCATATTTTTTCAGCAGAATTAGCTTAAAAAGCTTAAGAATCAAGCATATAAAACTTACGTTCCCAAAGGTCAAAGAGCATCCACACCAGTCGTGTAACGCAACACTAACGAGGCGCGTAAACTGAAAAGTCTAACTTTCAGTCAAACATCGGCTTGCATATCAATACGAGATTATTATCATAAGGTCGACACTCCCACTCGAAGCATAGATTAGATAGGTACAGAAGGTCGGCTATATGAGACTAGCGAACACGCACGCACACATAGACGCTTCACGTAGGTGCAGCAAGTGCCTTATATCAAAAATTATAAAATTAAAAAAAAAAACATAGTTTTGCCATCGACACGCAAAGGAGAAGGAGCAAGAACCTTCCTTTTTCTTCCTTTTTCCTTCTTGACCGCAACACTGGTCATATGTTGTGTTAAAGAAGCAAACACACGTAGGTCGTTTTTACAATTTGTCTGCCCAAAAGCTTCTTCAATACAACCTCGTACAATGTTGCCATGAAGAAGCATTTGTGTATACGCAATACGCATCTATATGCATGTGCGCGGGTTTTCGCTCGTTGAGCGAGCTCGCCTTCTGTATTTATCTATTCTTTTTGAAGGCCGGGAACTGGGATTTGTTTTTGTCGAGGGTGATAAACTCCGGACAGTTCAATGTGTCTCGTTGGATTATTTCTGGAACTTTTTATTTTGAATGTCGAGGGTGAACTTGTTGTAATCTAATGAGGATTTTATTAGCTCTTATTTTCTGATAATACATTTTATCTATACTTATTAATATTATAAAGCTGAAGAGTTTGTTGGTTAGAATTGAAAAATTCTTTTTGTGTTGGATAGTCCATTTATTGAGGAAGGCTATAGGTTATATAACATCACGCTACGACCAATAGGAGCGGAGCATAAATGAAAAATGTTGCAAAAACTATTCCTTTTTGAGAGCTTCCGTTGCGTGCGCTGCGTAAACGGTTAAAGTTACGCAAATATCATGTATGATTGAATTGTTCCTCTTTAAAAGTTCAATAAAAAAGGCTGCGACAGCATATGTCTATCATTTAAGATTCACTCACTATAACCTTTTTTATGGAAATCAAATTACGCAACACTGTAGCGGTATGGAGGTCACCTGAGATCGCATCAAAAGTGAACACTCGTCGTGGTGCAAACAACGCATCGTTGTCCAGTTTCGAGTCAGCGAAATTGGACTCGTCACCGCAAGCGATGCAATACCGCGCGCCACCGATCCCACCTCTACCGTAGTACAGGCGACGTCACATGTTTACACGTCAACACCTCGCCGTGCTTACTCAGCAGCAGCTGCACAACCTCCCATCCAAAAGGAGCAGCAAAAGAAGAAAGTGTTTGCTAAAAGTGCAAAATCGACTGAGGGGGCATCTAAGAGCCGCAATGTACCGGCTCCCGGTATCTTGTCCCCAGCCCCTAAAAAAAGGCAGCCAGACAAGGACGGCTTCGTGACATCGAATCGAAGCGAAGGAAGCCGACATGCCGTAATCGATGTGGTACTGGTCTGGCGGGACCAAATATGTTGCTGCGTCCTGCTACACCGTCGATGCAGCTGTACGTATCCCGTCTGCATCACTCCACGATGACTGAAGACAACGTGGAATACATCAGAACCAAGACCAAGTGGACCTTGAGAGTAGAGAAGTTGGGGTCGCGCCATAACATAAACTTCAAGTCGTTTGTGGTGCGGGTTCCAACTCAGTACCTAGAATCCTTCATGAAAGAAGAGTTTTGGCCGAAAGGTGTGGCGTACCAACGTTTTCGTGGATGATTACGCGACACCACGCAGCGCAACACGACGCCGAAGTTATCACTTAGTGTACAATAATTTTAAGTTATTTTAATAAAGATATGTATATTATGTTTAGGTTAAGGTATTTATCTATAGGCCTGAGTCGCCTGAAATAAATAAATAAAATTTGTTCGAAATGATTGCATTATTTGCGAAGGGGTTTTATCAACATTTCTTATTCAAATAAATAGTTTTAACATCAAGGGTATTTATGTAGAAGTAAAATACTTTTTAATTCATTCGAATCGGAAATTTAATTTCGAAGTTATTACGAGTATAAATAAAAATGCTATAGGCGAACCATTTGACGCAGGCGGCGGCGCCGCGCCTCCGCGACGTTCCCTACACTAGAGAGGAGAGGATGGCACACGGGTAGACCATGACCTGGAATAGGACATAGAATACGTTTTATCCCTATGTTCCCACAGGTCGAAACCTACGCGGGTGAAACCGTGGGGCACAGCTAGTCTTTAATAAAAATTAAAAAATCGTTTAAAATAAAAGCTTAGCTGTTTTCTAATAAATACCACGAATTTTACCAATAATCTTTATCGTTACTCCTATCTTTAGCATAACACTAGCAAAGCTCTTGCAATTATTGGATTGAAGACATTTAAACGTTGATATTAAGATAAAAAGCTCTAGTAGGTACCTATTCTCTTAAAAGCTGTTCTGCTTAAAGGAGGCGCCTTTCAGCAACTATATATGTAAACAACATGTAAACAACAACATTCTTTATTTACAACAGTAGGACAAACTGAACAGGACAAGTATAAAGCATAACGGTATGTACCTTCCTATACAGTACAGATAGCAATCGATCGCAATGCCTTTCATTATAAAATCCATTGCTTCATAGGTTTGAAAAATTCGTCTGCTCAGCAACGTAAATAATGCAATGAACGTTTCGGAACTGTCAAAAGGAAAGGCATTGCGATCGATTGCGATTTTATGTGTGTGTCTATGTATTATGCTAGCTATATAGCTAAATCCAAATCAGCATATTTATTAAGCTATTAATTTCCTCTTATACGAGCCAAAAAAGGCCACTTCATAACTCACTGCGGAAACAATAAAAAATTGATTCTAAGCTAACACCTTTTTGCTAATCCATTAACATCAATTTAAAAAGCAAACGGCCTGAACTCCGGCAGTTATTAGTAGTACTTGTAGAAACAAAGATGGCGGCATGCTGGATTGCTGGCCCTTGTTTAAACTTGTACCAGAGGTTAACGACTGAACTCAGTTTATTAAAGTCGCCGATGGCCTATTGTGGCACGGATTTAGACTGAATGTTTGAATGTAAAGATTTTGGTGCTAGTTAACCCTTTTAGTCCGGTCATCAGAGCGATTGCCAAGACTGTAAAATACTGCAAATAGCAATGTTTCAATTAACAATGTTACAATGGCTCATAAATTACTGTATTTGTTTACCTGCAACTGAACACAAGAGGAGGGTTATAATTCTCATGTCTAATCCCTGTGTGTGTGTTTCAATTCATTGCTGCTGACAGAGAAATTAATAATGAAATACCATTTAAAACATTGTAGGTTACTTATCCATGAATGCATCCTATAATCCAAATCCATCCCTGCCTTCAACTGATACGCGAATATCCCACAGGGGACGTTGACCCCGGTGACGGCGTCCCGAAAAGCTATGATGGATGGCTTAGGGCTAACTCAGACTTTGTGAATCCAATCGGAAACAGACAACGAAAGGGTCATAAGTATCTAGACAAGACAATTAACTTAGTATATTTCTTTATCGTGAGACGGTTTATGATGACTACCAATTGGTATTACTGTGATGTTTACTGATATTTTTATTCTAATTTTCTGCAGATTTGGTTCTTTGAATGTGATTTCGGGAAAATGAAGTTGACTTTGATGTTGTGCTCTCCAATGGTTAAGTTCTTCTTATAGGTAGTTTTCGTTTTATGACATCTTATCTATTGGTCATCGTATCTATCCATTGGTTACAATGCATGTAAAGGCACGTTGCAGACGGCGGTCATTTGGACCACGAATGACCGCGAGCGACATCTGGCAAGTTCAGCGGCGCGGTCATTTTGTCCTCCTTGTGCGTTATTGCATAGATTTCCACATCACGTTCTATCGTCATGGACAAATTGTCTATAGTCTGCTCAGCAGCCAGTACCAGTTCGGCCTTACATAATGCATAATTACCTTTTCCTACTTACCCCATTACAATGTTGATAAATCTTCAAAATTATGGATATTAATCAAATTATTTAAATTTTCAATAGTTCCAACCAATTAAGGCCCTCAGTTAATGACTGGTTCGACTTATATTATGACCTTTAGAACTTGTCGGTATCTTAACTGGGGTTAATGAACGGAAATGTTGAGTTTTGGCTGCCTTGTGACTTGTGGTGTAGTGGCTCCAGGCGCGACTGTATAGCGGAGGGTCCTTCGTGCTCAGATCTCCTGAAGATCTCACATCTCCAAACGAAAAGTAAAAAACGCTACTGCTGAGCATGAGGTCCTGGGTTCGATTCCCGTGTCGGGCAAAGTGTTATTGGGTTTTCCATCTGGAATTTTTCGTTAGCAGCCCGGAATCTGGATTTATGCCCGGTTGATGGCAATAGGCTCGTCCCTAATACATGGAACTCATACATAACTGGCGAAATGTAGGTCTACTATAGGTGACGTTCTATATTTTATGCAGGCGTGATGTCCTATTATGTTAATAAATAAATAAAATAGTTGCCAAATTATTCTTTTCACAGGCATTTATGCCAATTAACTAATTCCATAGACAGAACCGTCCAAGCTAAACGGTTGCAAGCACCGCCATTGCAAGATGGCGGCGCGTCCGGTACCCGATAGCGGTTGGGCTCGTGCCGGTATCACCGCGCTATTTCCTTTCGGGCCTCGGCAGGCTGACCTGAGACCGACCTGGTTATTGCTGTCTTAATACTGAATACGTTGGCCTAGGTTAGTTAAATGTCGGTGTTCCAGTTACAATTTGCTTGTGGAATTGCGGTTCCTATGAATTAAAATTATTATTATGTCTTTGTTATTAAAATAGTCAATGCTCAATAGGAGGCGATTTGATACTTGCTTAGTATTGTTATTTCTATGTAAATAAGCAGGTGACTTGGATGTGGCTTGGATGTGACCTGCCACATCCTAAACACCAAAAGTAGCGCTGGTGCAGCCATAGATACCAAACGTTTAGGAACTAACGCTCGTGTAGACGAAGATCAGCATTAAAATTATTTGCATTCTAGGTATTTTAGTCAGCCTGAAGGCAGAGTATTAGTATTATTATCTATTTTATCTCTTTGACTTGAGAAGTACAGCGTGTGTGGGCCACCCACAATGATCAGAATTATAATCCAAGCATTCAGAATATGTTTATTTAGGTACTCAGGTATGTCGGATAACTGGTAGGAAAAATCTTAAAAATAACAGTTTGGTACGTATAGGCATTTACAAAGTTTGAAACTGAAACAAGCAGTTCTATACGTGTTTATTATAAACTAGTAACTTTGATGTCACCTCACCTCTATTTGGTTTCACACCCTTCATACTATCAGCTATTTGTTGCAAAGTTTTGTCTTTCGTTTCCGGCAAATATTTGTACAAAATAATTAAGGTCATTACTGAAATTATACCAAAAGCAAGACATGCCCCATGTAATCCAAAATTCCTAATAAATGAAGGAGCCAGTTTTAAAAACGAAGCAGTTACAAGTTTTGCAGTTAATGCAATAAAACATGCTGATAAATTCCTAGACCTTATCGGAATTAACTCACCATAAACTGAAATAGACACTGACAATGGTCCACAACTTACAGCTATTGAGAAAGCAACAAATAATGAAATTGTAACATATTTGTTTTCCATAATAACATTTAAACTAATTAAATATAGGTATAAAGATAAAATAAATAAAAACATGGCACCTACACTAGACGCGGCTAACAACAACGTGCGTCTTTTCAAAAGTTTCGCTAAAGCGCAACCTCCGTACATACTCAACACTGTGAAGCCGTCTATTATTAACATTGCGATGTACGCCGTAGATTCACTGTTTGTTATTTTCTTTAATACGTCTATAGCATACACAGCGAAAACTAACTTTCCTGAGCAGACTCCCAAAAAACCAGTTAAATTAGCTATTATGGTCGGCTTATAAAATTCTTTTGATTTAATCGTATTCAAGAAATCAATGACGCGTTCTCTTGCAGATAGTTTTTTAGTTCCGCAGCTAGCAATGTATTCCTTTTGAGAATTTATCAATGCTTCTAATTCTTTCTCTGAATCTTCATCACAACCTCGCAGGGAGCGATGTGATGCTGTACATTCTTCAAACCTTCCTTTGCTTGCCAACCAGTACGGAGATTCGGGCCAAATGAAAACATTCAGTAAGGTGTAGATTGAACACAATATACCAAAGAGTTGAATATTCTTCCAATGAAAGAAGGTGCCTATCGCATTAGAAGCCCAAATGCCCCAGTAAAACGTAGCTGTTTTAACAATTAGAAATATTCCTCTATATTTTGGTGAAGTGTACTCAGTTAAGATCATAACAGTAATGATAGTATTTGAAGCACTAAATAATCCCTGCATTATTTCACTTATCAATATGTGAGTGATGTTTGAACTACAATATAAAACTATTAACGCGGCCAATGCATCCAAGACCGCGATGGTGAAAGTTATCTTCCGGCCGATGACTCTTGTGAGGATCGAGAGGATGATCACGAAGGGAAACCCGCTGAAGCTGTACACGGACGCTGGAAATTGCAATAATAGTTTCAATATTTAATAAAATAGTTTATACTAAAATAATAGAAAGTTGCTACGAGGAGACCGACAATGTTCTCGGCCATAAACTCGTGGTTCATGCTCGATACCGATGAAGTGAAAAGGATTATACGGCGTATGCGTAAACGTTAAAAATACTAGAAACAGTTGTTGTATGTTCTATTCATTGCTCAGTTACCTCTTTTTTACCCGACTGCCCCAGAAGGAAGGTAATGTTTTTCGAGAGTATGTATGTATGTTTGTATGTATGTTTGTATGTATGTTTGTATGTATGTTTGTATGTATGTTTGTATGTATGTTTGTATGTATGTTTGTATGTATGTTTGTATGTATGTTTGTATGTATGTTTGTATACATGTTTGTATGTATGTTTGCATGCATGTTTGTATGTAGGTATGTTTGTATGTATGTATGTATGTCTATTTATTTGGCACGCTCTGTAGCCTAAACGGCTTGATGGATTTTAACATACGAGGTGTCGTTTGGTTTGTCTTAGTTGTGGGAGTGACATAGGCTATATATTTTTCATATATTTCATCTACAAATACAAAAAAAAGGAAGGGTGGTTTTTTTTAAATAAATTACAGCAATATTGGTATCAAATAAAAGCTAGCAGGTAATAAGTTAATTTCAAATATATATATTAATAAAACTAAAAAGCTTGAAATAAAACAAATTATTTAAAAAAAAATAACCTGAAATATGGTGTAACTTTTGCCTGCAATACCTTACAAAAAACAAACTTCAATGCTCGTTTTTCTCTTTTCGGTTATAAGTTTTTGCAGCCGCGGGTATTTTGTATTTTAAATAATTTGTTTTATTTTGGTAGCCTCTTTCCCCGGTCGTGTCGGTTGCCGTCCTATCGGATCATAAGAGCAAGGGACAGAGAGTGCACTTGTGTCGCCATACACACTTGTGAACTATACTTAATTAATATCTCATGCGTACTTAGTTAGTCTCCTATGAGATTGGCCACCGTGACTCACATTCGGTCGGGAGGATACTTTAATTATATTTGGTAGGCTATACCTACATAATATAATTATGTACTTTGCTTAAAACTTATTCATGGGAGGATCTATTAAAGACTAGCTGCGCCCCGCGGTTTCACCCGCGTAAGTCTCGATCCCGTGGGAATATCGGGATAAAAAGTATCCTATGTGTTAATCCAGGTTATAAACTATCTGTTTGCCAAATTTCATCCAAATCCATTTAGCCGTTTTTGCGTGATTGAGTAACAAACATCCAAACACACAAACACAGAAACTTTCGCATTTATAATATTAGTAGGATTAGTAGGATAGGATTGAAAAACTTTGCATTGACTTTAACTAGTTCAATCAAATTTGACTTTTCAAGAACAATATTGTGAAGCAAACAGTTTAGATGTTGTTCAGAGTTCTGATAGAAAGTTACGCTATTACAGACACAGGATACTTTTCATGACAAAAAAATTAAATATCCACGATTCCTGAGGGAATCCCTCAGCAGATGAACTAGACATTCACAGTAATATTATATGTAAACAACCTCAACTTACTGAGCCAAGAAGCCATGTCATCTGTGATAATTTCAGTATTATTCGCTTCCCGCTTTATCTGCGGGATGAACATGGTAGGTGCGCCGACGCACAGTCCGTATAGAAACACAGACGTCCATACTCCGCTGCTGATCAGCAACTGGAAATAAAATTATTGTGATGAATAATTATTTTTACATATATTTTCGAACGCGGTGTCATCGTCATCGAATCTCGAGTACCTAATTTGAGAATTTCAAACGGAACGGAATAACAAGTGCAATAGCGGATGTTGTGACGACCGACACCCTTACCAGGGGGCGCGGGTCTGGGGTGCCAGCGAGGGGCTCGGGCGCGTTATCGCGACTTATTCTATTAGCAGATCTTATTTGATTACAAAAGCAGAAGTCATCTTTGTTAATAATCTTTTGCCATGTTACGTCTTGTCTTGAGTTTTTCGTTATTCAGTTGCTCTTATTATACGGTAGGATCCTTGAACGAATTCTTAGCACCCCTTTTAAGATCATCATTTCCATACACCATAATAAATTGTCACCCTTATGGTCTCTTAAAATGACTCACATAGAAACGCCCATTAAATTCAATAATATTACAATTAATATGTTAAATCTATACGTTTACCTGGGCCAAATCATTTCTTATACACAACTCACATCTAAAGAAAAACAGCGGTTATCCTGTTTTTCCTATCGTGAAAAATCTAATAATAGTAGAAATCTCTAGAAGAAGCTACTAAAACCCCACGAATCCACTAAAACTAAAAACTCAGTATGACCTACGGTTTCCAAACGTTGCCTAATAAAATACTAGCCGCACCCCGCGGTTTTACCCGCGTAGGTCTCGATCCCGTGGGAATATAGGGATAAAAAACTATTCCAGTAGGTCATGGTTTACTCGTGTGCCCAAAGAGTATTAAACCACTTGAGAGCTGATAGACCAATTTCGTCTAGGCACACGACACCACTGCGGGCCGGGGGACGAAGACATTACAGCGGTTGTGATTGGCCGATGCAACAATGTCAGGACGAAAGTCCCAAACATAGTGAGGCACAAGTCAGTTTTGCAACAATGATATCGACGTCGATTCGACGATTTCCTTGAACAATAATTAATTTGAATTTCACTTATGAGAATTTATTGTTCTATCCGAAAGGAAATGACATTGCTATTACTTATTTTTAATCTGCTGTGAAATGCCTTGAACAAACAACGCTATATTTATTTGGAATAAAATTTTCTCTGTGAACTGCATTAACCTCTCAGGTTCCGTGCTGGAACGCGTAATTCTTTTAGGGCCCGCTGCTCGCCCGACATCGCGCCCCGGGGGCCCGCCGCGTGTCAGCGGCTCCGGGTAAAACCTCAATATCTTGAGTTATACTTATCGCAGCTCGATAACGTAAAGTAGTTTGAATTCTTGAATAAACAGACCACATACTTATCTATATACGGTGAACGGATGAATACAATAGGATTTATGATAATACAATATTATCGTAAAGTGCGTGGTAGTTTATTTGTTCTTATGTTTTGACGATTTCTGTTAAAAATACTGTTTCTATTGTCATAAAATTTTGCAGGCAGTATTATGAAAAGACAACGAATTAAAAAAAAATTACAGTTTGAGATAATAACAGAAAATAAAAAACAACATTATTACGTAACTAGAGGTCATCTTGACCTTGATTTCAAGGACCGTGTTTTGACGACAAAATGTTGTTATTATGTCGTTATAGTAGTGAAAATCACAATTGATTCAATTATAGTAGCTTCCCACGCTGTAAACATCATAAAACAAACACTATTCACATAATCACCACCACACTTAGTACTTTCACGGCTTTTTTTTGAAACGCTAATTTTGCACACTCAACTTATGTATTTTGGTAATATTATTATCACACACGATGTATAAACTATTATTAATTTGATTTAATATCACTTCACGACGATTACGGCAGTAAAAACACGAAATAATTATTAAAATATGCACGGAGGCCGTCCGCGCACACCCGCGCAGGCGGTCTGACAGATAACACTGTCAAACGTCAATTTTTATTTTTTAAATATTATTTTTAGTGGTGTTCCATGAACAGATTAAGCATTTAGTAGATTAATTTGACGTGAATATCATCCAACTCTAGAGTGCTACTGCCCATAGACACTATTAACCCGTATTTCAGTAGAAATAGTGATCTAAGTTGCGTGGCATCGACTGATGCATTTTATGTGCATTTTATTATCAGTGGGGCTTGAAGGATATTTCCGATTGATGCATCGCGTGCATCATTAGGACTCAAGCGGTTAATCCACTTTTCTTAAGGTTACGGAATATTTTGAAATCTAAAATGTAAACATTAAGTACTTAATGTTATTTTTTTACCATTAGGAAACATCGTAATTTTTATCGTCAATAATATAGTTGCTTTATTATAAAGTTACTAGCTGCGCCCCGCGGTTTCACCCGCGTAAGTCTCGATTCCGTGGGAATATCGGGATAAAAAGTATCCTATGTGTTAATCCAGGTTATAAGCTATCTGTTTGCCAAATTTCATCCAAATCCATTCAGCCGTTTTTGCCTGATTGAGTAAAACATCCAAGCACACAAACACACAAACTTTCACATTTATAATATTAGTAGGATCACAACACTCTCCAGTATAAGTGCAGATAGAAAGGGACAGTCGTATTGCAATACCCTAGTGAGAGAAAGGGACTTTTCAAAAAGACATCAACTCGGTGTACTTTTTTTGTGACCCTTTACGTATCAACCAGTTTATCTTGAGCCCTGCAATAAATTCATAATATTATTAAATTACAAATATATTCTACTTACCGATGAAAAGTAATGCTATATTGTTTATAGGTGGATGTTCTAGAGGATTTTCCACACCAATTAACCGAACAATAACTCATAATTGTTTATTATTATGTTTTTTAAGATCAAAATTACCGCGTGTGCAGAGTGCCAACCACTGGTCAAAACTAAAATGGTCACTCATATCGTCATCTAGTATCTGTTCAATTAAACTGATGTGTCGTGAGCCCGAGTCGCCCGCATGAGCAGTCAAGAGGCTATATAGTCATTGCGTGTGCCCATCCTCTGTAGTAGGGAACGGTAGGGAACGTCGCGCGGCGTCGAACAGGTCGCGTATTTAATTTTAAGGGATCCGTACCAAAAAAAAATATATATATACATATATATATATTAAGAGGAGCCATACAAAAAACTTCATTTTTTTGCTCGTTTTTGCTCGATATTGATAACGGCAATAGGTAGACGCTTGAAATATTTATTTATTTATTTACTTCAAAGCCTTAAAACTACCATTACAGGTTTAATAACCTAATGCGACAGCTAGGACTATACTAATATACATAATTACAAAATTAGACAATACTCTTACAATAGTAACTATACAGAATACCTATACCTACTTTAACACAAAACTATATAAAATACTTAAGCAACGCTACCTTATAACTAATATGTATACCTACTCATCTTACAAAATTGACATTAAAAATAAAAATAAAAATAAATAAAAACATAACACAGAAAATTACAATAAAGTTCTGCATTCGTAACATAATATATGTAAAATTATTCTTGCGAGTTCACTAAAGTAACACGAGAAGATATCTGACTTACACTGGACTTCGTTAATAGTACGAATTGCTCGCGTGAGAGGTGTTTTGGCCAGTAGGTTGGTCCTAGCGGTTGGCACAGACAGCAGTGCCGGGCGCCTCCGTCTCCACACGTAGCGGTCCGGTACACAAAAGTTCAAGCGCTGTAGCACTCTCGGATTGTGCTCCGTGCCCCGGAGTAATTTAATAAGGCAGACTACAAGAGTGAATTGTCGCCGAACTCTTAACTCATTGTACCCGACCATCCCCAGTACAAACAGGGTGGGGTACATCAGCGGGAACAACGGGTAAACACCATACAGTCTGAAGTACAAGTGACGCGTGAACTTGTTCTGTACGCGCTCCAGCATGACCGAGTACTTGGCTTCATGTGGAGCCCATATGACAGCACTATACTCCAAATGACTCCTGACTAGTGCATCGTATAAAACTCTTATTGTCGTAATATTGGTGAACCCCTGTGACTGCCTAAGTACAAAGCCGAGGTTTCTGTACGCTTTCTTACATATCTTAATGATATGCTCGCGAAACGTTAGATCTGGAGTGAGATTTACTCCAAGATCACGCACTTGTGTTACTCGCTGCATCGGTATCGCCTCTGCTTTGTACTCATAGCTGACAGGGGTACGCGCACGAGTGAAGGATATTACCGAGCATTTGGATACATTGAAGTACAGCTTGTTCTCATGGCTCCACTTCACCACTCTATTAATGTCATCCTGGAGTCGCTCACAGTCCGACTCGTCCCTTACCTCGAGCAGCAACTTGAGGTCATCTGCAAACAATAAACATGAACCATGTCTGACGACCTCCGGCAAGCTGTTGATCATTATGATAAATTCAAGAGGCCCCAAATTGCTGCCCTGGCTTACTCCGGATCTAGTGAAGTATGGCTCGGACTCATACCCATTGTAGTCAACATACTGTAGGCGGTCTTTCATATAGCTGACAAAGAACTGCAGCAACTGCGGCGTACATCCCACATCTGCCAGCTTCCTTAATAAGACATCATTGTCCACGGTGTCGAAGGCTTTTTTAAAATCAAAGTACGCCGCGTCTACCTGCACACCTGCCGTCTGCCTGCTGCGTCGACTGCCGATATTACCTGTGCCATAAAGTTAAGCAGGTTGGTGGAAGTGCTGCGCCCGGGTCGAAAGCCGTGCTGCGCATCCGACAGTTGCGCTCGGACTTGCCCCTGTATACAGCGTTGGATAGCGGCCTCAAACACTTTTGCCGGTGTCGACAACACTGCCACTGGTCTATACCCGCTGATATCGGAACCTGACTTACCCTTGGGTACTGGAACGACTCGTGTAGTCTTCCACTGATCCGGGTACGTCGACTGTTTTAAACACGTATTATATATGTGATGCAGCGGGCTTGCTAAAACCCTAGCACAATCTCTAAAGAGAAACGCTGGTATACCGTCAGGACCAGATGACCGTTTAGGCTTGAGATTCTTCAGCGCGTCCTGCACATCTTTGAGACTCAATGTCTCTATATGCACCCGTGCATTGGTAGCACTGCTGACCTCCGCCATCGCCGCCTGAACATCCAGTTGCGGTGGTTCCTGATTGTATAGCGACTCAAAAAAGTCTGCGAATTCCCTAGCACACTGCTCATCCGTAAGATTTTGACCATCTTTTATAATACTTTGCCGATTAATTCTACTTTTTTTGATCTGATATATTGCCAAAATGACTTTGGATCTTTAGCGAACTGATTTTGAATTTTATGTTTGTGATTTCTGTGTGCAATTTCTATTAACTTTTTTATCCGGGCCCTACATTTAGCGTATTCTTCGTAATCGCAATCCCGTTTAGATTTTTTAAATACTTTGTGAAGTTTTGCTTTAATTTTGATTTATTTAATAATTTCTGCGGTGTACCATTCGGGATACACGTACCGCGAATTTTCTCGGCTAATCTTTTTCCTTGGTACACATTCGTCTAAAATACGGCCTATTTCCTCATAAAATAAATTTAAAATGTCTTTCAAGTCATGCATTTCATACATTGCACTCCAGTCAGCAGAAGTTAACATCGAATACAATAATTCATAATCGGCTTTATAAAAATTCCATTGTGGTCTAATATTGCGCGCGCTGTCAGCGACGGATTCGGCAGCGGGCGAGGGCGGGGAAGGCGCGGGGGCTTGGGGCGCGGGGCACACGCTCACCGCTAGTGGCGGGTGGTACGGGTCGACGGGAACGAGCGCTTCGTCCGCCGACACCACTGACACCTCTCCGCTAAAACCCGTACTAAGAACCAAATCCAGCTGACGGCCTAAGACATTGGGTACCATGTTACTTTGTGTGAACTCGCAATATGACATAAAACATTCGTAATAATTGCTAATATTTACAGGACAAGAATGTAAATTAAAATCTCCAATTACAATCACTTGTCTATATCTATTACACATATTTTCTATTAACCTAAACAAAATCATATAATCATTCTCCGAACTTCCCGGTGGAATATAAACAACGCAACACAAAAACAAAAATCTATCATTTAAATAAACCGTTGCACAAACCATTTCAAATACGCAGTCGTCTATCGATGCGTCCGAGACAAGTACTTGTCGCAGCTCGAAACGGTGTGTGGCCACGAGAAACGCTCCGCCCTGCTTGCGCCCATCCACTCGATCACAACGTATTATTTTATATCCTTGAGGGATTATTATATTCACAGATTATTTAGTTACAAATTCACTTTAAAAATGGGGGAGGGCTCCCATACAACAAACTTGTTATTTTGCCGTTTTTATAGATTAGTACGGAAGCCTTCGTGCGCGAGTCCGACTCGCACTTGGCCGGTATTTTTTAATCCCGATAACTTCGAAATTAAATGTCCGATTCGCATGAATTAAAAAGTATGTTTCTGCTACATAAATATCCTTGATGATAAAACTATTTATTTGATTATGAATGTTATTAATCTATTAATCTAAATTTATAAAAATGAATCCCTATTTCCCTTGGTCACGCCATCACGCGTGAACGGCTGAAATTTGGCACATAGGTAGACCATGAACTGAAGAAGGACATAGGACTACTTTTTATGTACTATACGTTTTATCCGGATATTCCCACGGGAACGAGACTTATGCGAGTGAAACCGCGTGGCGCAGCTAGTACTACGATACAAATGTAACCAACTTTTGTTTCTCCCGCGATCTAATTAAATTTTAGAACACAAAAGCTGCTATTGTGACATAACTATGATAGTTAAATGTATTCTCTCGCGGACATTTTTAAGGTTATAATGAGAACTTTAATCACGTACTATATAATTTTTATGTACCTATTATCAATCGTTTTCTCAGCCCACGCCAAATAATGAATTCTATAGGAATTTTTTTGTTACTTTGGGTTACATTATTGTAATTTTCTTAAGGATCTCTAATTTTTTGATAATAAATTATAACCTATGTTACTTCTCGGTAATTAAGCTTTTTATTGGAGAAAAAATGGTTAAAATCGGTCCAGTAGTTTCGGAGCCTATTCGGTACAAACACACAAACAAAAAATTATTCCTCTTTATAATATTTGTATAGAAAATACAAATAATACATAAACGTAGTAGCACACATCCGCAGCTTTGCCGCGAAATCATAGCAGTCAAACCGCAGTAGTTCAATTGTACTGACTCACGTCATGTTTCGCTACACAAATCCAATTCGCGAATGCTATGATTTCGCGACGGAGATATTCTTATTTAAATTTTTAATAAAAAATAATATTGAGAAGCAATACGATATCACGTGAGCACTGATCAGATCTATCTAACTTTAAAATTACTCACCTGTTTCAGAAACGGTTTCCAATCTGTGTTTTTTTTAAGTTTCGTGTACTGTTCACTGTTTTGCGGAATATCTGTATAATGACACTTTTCCATCGCGTTAATTCTTTATGTATTAGTCAATATTTAATTCACCCTGGATTATTTAGCTTATATTACATCGCGATCTAACAAAAAAAAAATGTTTTTGGTGAATTTCTTATGATCCACTCTTACGTACTATTAGATGGCTCGCCTTGGTAAATCTGATGTGAATCTTTATAAATTAATATTGGTGATCTACACATACAGACCGGTTTAGACACTAATACAACCTGTTATTATTATTTAGTCTTATTTTAATTTACTAAAACGATAAAAGAATGTGATTTGAACTTTTAAATGTAAGTCAGCGGTCTTTATGCATGAATATTTCTGATATAGCTATAAAATTGCACGACAGTGTCTTTTAAATGTCACTCATATGCATTCCATGTGAATCTAGAACCCCACACACTTCCTTTACAGTTCTGAAACAAGACCAAGAAGGTTTAATTAAAATGTTCGTCTAAAAATCGCCATTAGTCAGCAGCTGCTGGTGTGACGATGCCTTGGCTCTGTAGTGAATACAGCGCATTTGCTTTACAGTGAAATACAGCGCATTTTAGCAGCAGAACCTTTTGGTAAGAACATGGCTTACGGCCAGATTCTTCATCACAAGTAACAGCCAAATTAACAGTCAACTGTTGTTCCGCGTTGTTGGATTTACAACCCTCGCCTCAGCGCCGAGGACTGAAATTACAACAGTGCAAAAGAACAGTTGACTGTTACTTTTGATGAAGATTATATCGAATCCCCAAGACATAGTTGACATTTTCTCGAACACGTTTGACAAAGCTGAAACAGGTGGGGATGTTGATTGTGAACAAGCTATTAGAATCTTGCAAAGTAACGTAAACAGAGCGAACGTAGAAATGACATTTGAACGAGTCACCGCGCTTGAAGTAGTAAAAATTGTTAATGCAATGGCAAACAAAAATGATGAAATACCGATTCAATTAATAAAAGATCACATTGACTTATTAGCAGAACCGTTGGCATATTTTGTCAACATGTGTATAGATAAGAGCATATTCCCTGAACAACTGAAAATAGCCAGAGTTTTACCCATTTATAAAAAAGGTTGTAAATGAGACCCACATAACTACAGACCAATCTCGTTACTACCGATAATTTCGAAAATTTTTGAGAAAATTCTTATAACTAGACTGCTTAAGCATTTGAACCGTAATAAAATTCTTGATCATAGACAATTTGGTTACTAAGTAATTAACAAACTTAATAAGAAACTTAAAGTTGCCGGGTTATTTCTTGATTTAAGCTCAGCTTTTGACACTGTCGATCACAAATTACTATTAGCAAAAATGGAGCATTATGGAATTAGAGGACAGGTTTTAAGTCTATTTAAATCTTACTTAGAAAATAGAAAACAATATGTAGAAATTAAAATAGCTGAACATAAATGTGAAAAAGTATACAAATCAGGTCTAAAACTAATAAAGAAAGGTGTCCCACAGGGTTCAATAGTAGGGCCTATATTTTTTATCTTGTTCATAAATGACCTAATTAATGACATGACAAATCAAACTGATATAGGACTTGTTCTTTTCGCTGACGATACAAATGCTATAATAACCGCAGAAAATATAGAAGCCTTGACTAATAAAGTAAATATGACTCTTACTCACTTTAATACTTGGTTCACCTTGAATAGTCTCAACTTGAACACCAACAAAACGAATGCAATGTTATTTAGAACTACGGCAAGAAATAAAGATACAATTGACATAAAGGAGAATGACCAGGATTGTAGGGCACCCTGTACCAAGCGAAAAGTCCGCCTGTCACAACCAAACCTAGTGTATTTAGAGGAGAATTCAATGCTCTTCTTATATTGTTAACTATTTTTTACATGGATTCCCGCAATTCGTATTTATTAATCATTTATCTACTTCATATTTTGAGGTTAAGTTCGAGAAAGTGACAGGCTCGAAATGGTGAAGTTGATGACAAGTGAAGCGGTACCTAATATCGGTTGCTTTTTATTCTTGATTTGGCGCTTGTTTCCTGATGGATGATTATACAATACATCACTGATAGTCAATATTAAACTTGGTGTCAGGTTTTATATATAATGATAATGGATATCAATAATCATGTAGGTAGGTACTCTTAGTATGTGCAGCTGGTAGTCTGAATAAGTAATCAATTTAGTACTGTGTTTACTGATTCCTAATATCTTGAAATCTTAACATAACAGCAGGCCTGTTTTCCCAGAAGAGTTAGGCAGAGTTGTATTTACTATATAGTACACCCACTTCTCGAACTTCACATGTTAGTAAATAATAATAAGGTGATAATGTTGTTGGTACCTAATAAGGCACTTATATCAAAAATGAAAAACGCAGTTAAGATATATTCATATTTACATAACGTATATGACCTCGACCGCTACCAGGACAGAGAAAAGAAATATACAAATAAAACAATAGGTAGGACAATTGGGTGGCACTCGGGAACGCCTTGCAACTGTTGCAACACGTAGCATGGACTGTCCACATCCAAAGCACACATCACTCCACATTGTGACCAAGTGTTAGTTCAGGTATCAGTTTGGAATCTCAGGGAGTTTTTCTTGTATCAATGCGAAACATTTGTAACATTATGAATAGGAACTACCAGGATTGATCTGAAAGCATAAAAACTATTTTTTAATCCTTAAATTGAATAAATAGTCCCGGAAGTAGGTAGGTACTTTAGAAGCTAATTAGAATATACATGCTTCTACTAGGTGAGGTAATACTTACAGGCGTCGCGTCGGTACAATCTATGATGTTAAAACACGATCATATCCACGGATATATTTTCTATGTAATATATTCTAAATTGTTCTAACAATACTAGTGAACGGTTTAGGATACATCGGCGACGCTGATTTGCTGGCCGATGTCTTACTCTAGTTGAGGGCATCGATAAGGATTATTACACAAAGACTACGTTATAAAAACGCACCTGAACCCCCGTTTTTGTTAATAAGTATTATAAATTATTATTCAAATAGTTCAGATGAAACCAATATTGAAAGTAACGTCATCCATGACGGCGCCACAGAATAATTATTGCAATACGTCACAGTACAAATGACATTTTACTTTTTTTAATAGGTCCTCTTTTCATTAAATGCATGTATTTGCAATGTATTCCAAGAAAATAATAATAAATTATTACGATGTAACATGTGACCTAAAGATGTTTTTTGACACACATAAAAATATATTGTATCCTAATATAAAATGGCAAATTGGTACAATTATCTTCTTCATTTTTTAATGTTCGTTGACAGGTAGGTACCTATATTTTTAACATAGTGGCAACATTCGGAAATGAAATGCAATGTCAGTGACATAAGCGGAAAATACGTACCACAAAAGTAAAAAAAGACTTTTATTTTTGGTGTCCGAAAGCCGGGAATCGTTTTCATAACAAAATCGTATATCTGATTTAAAAAATAGGAGTAATTTTATGAACTACATTTGGTTGTGACACTCTAGCTCAATATGTCATTCTCCTTTGAATGGTAATAATATAATTTTAGTTGACAGCGTTAAAGGACAATGCCATATCTTCGTACCAACAAAGGAGCTAGAGTGTTCATTTCCGAATGTTGCTACTACGTTAAAAATATAGGTACATACCTGTCAACGAACATTAAAATGAAGAAGATAATTGTACCAATTTGCCATTTAATATTAGGATACAATATATTTTTATGTGTGTCAAAAAACATATTTAGGTCACGCGTTACATCGTAATAATTTATTATTACTTTTTTGGAATACATTTGCATTTAATGAAAAGAGAACCTATTCAAAAAAGTAAAATGTCATTTGTACTGTGACGTATTGCAATAATTATTCTGTGGTGCCGTCATGGATGACGTTACTTTCAATAATGGTTTCATCTGAACTATTTGAATAATAATTTATAATACTTATTAACAAAAACGGGGGTTCAGGTGCTTTTTCATAACGTAGTCTTTGTGTGATAATCCTTAGCGATGCCCCCAACAAGAGTAAGACATCGGCCAGCAAGTCAGCGTAGCCGATGTATCCTAAACTGTTCACTAGTATTGTTAGAACAATTTAGAATATACTACATAGAAAATATATCCGTGGACATGATCGTGTTTTAACATCATAGATTGTACCGACGACGCGACGCCTGTAAGTATTACCTCACCTAGTAGAAGCATGTATATTATAGTGAGCTTCTAAAGTACCTACCTACTTCCGGGACTATTAATTCAATTTAAGGATTTAAAAACAGTTTTTATGCTTTCAGATCAATCCTGGTTGTTCCTATTCATAATGTTACAAATGTTTCGCATTGATACAAGAAAAACTCCCTGAGATTCCGAACTGATACCTGAACTAACAGAACTAACACTTGGTCACAATGTGGAGTGATGTGTGCTTTGGATGTGGACAGTCCATGCTACGTGTTGCAACAGTTACAAGGCGTTCCCGAGTGCCACCCAATTGTCCTACCTATTGTTTTATTTGTATATTTCTTTTCTCTGTCCTGGTAGCGGTCGAGGTCATATACGTTATGTAAATATGAATATATCTTAACTGCGTTTTTCATTTTTGATACTTATATCAAAAACTTAATACCTAATAAGGCACTTATGCCTTATTAGGTATTAAGTACCTACTAACAACATTATCACCTCATTATTATTCACTAACATGTGAAGTTCGAGAAGTGGGTGTTGTGTAGGTACTATATAGTAAATACAACTCTGCCTAACTCTTCTGGGAAAACAGGACTGCTGTTGTGTTAAGATTTCAAGATATTGGGAATCAAACACAGTACTAATTCATTACTTATTCAGACCACCAGCTGCACTTACTGCGAGTACCTACATGATTATTGATAAGTATTAATTATCATTATATAAAAAAAATACAAAAATAATTATTATTGACTATGAGAGACAATTATTGTATTGTATTGTATAATTATCCATCAGGAAACTAGCGCCAAATCAAGAATAAATATAGCGACCGATACCTTATTTGGCACCAACTTCACCATTTCGAGTCTGTCACTTTCTCGAACTTAACCTCAAAATATGAAGTAGGTAAATGGTAAATAAATATGAAATGCGGAAATCCATGTAAAAAATAGTTAACAATATAGGAAGAGCATTGAATTCTCCTCCAAATACACTAGGTTTGGTTGTGACAGCGGACTTTTTGGCTTGGTACAGGGTGCCATACATTTCAGGTCATTCTCCTTTTTAGGTGTTTATATTGACGAAGGATTAACCTGGAAAAAGGAACTATCAACCATAGAAAGCTCAATTAGTTCAGCCTGTTATGCTCTTAGAAGTCTCAGAGATGAGATCGACATTAAACAATTAAAACTGGTATATTATTCACTTGTCGAATCCAGGCTTAGGTATAGTATTTTTCTATGGGGCGGAAATTATGCGTACAATGTGAATACTGCTTTCGTAGTACAAAAAAGGGCCATAAGAACCATGGTGAGAATTCCGCAATGGGTATCGTGTAAGCAGTATTTTATGGATCTACAGATTGTAACCGTCCCATCCTTGTATATTTTTGTTGTACTCACGGATCTTATAAAGAAACTTAACAGATTAAAAACAACTGAACAAAGAAATAAGAGAGAAGCTACTAGGCGCAAGGACTTGCAACATTACATAGTCCCACATATGAAAGTTGTTACTCATGCTGCAAGCTTTCAATCCATCAAGCTGTATAATAGACTTCCAGGAGATTTGAAGTCTGTTTACAATATTAACCAATTTAAGCAAAAATTAAAATCATTTTTGGTAGAAAAGTGCTATTATGCTATTGATGAGTTTCTGTCTGACGTGTTTACCTAGGCCAATGAAATTGTATAATAATGATAGTATCTAAGGTGACATAATCCTGACCGTGTTAAGTTTTGACATTATTATTCTTCTACATTACCTATTGTTTTACATGATTCTTTACATTGCCTATTATTTTACATTATTATTTTGCATTATTCTTGTCTTTATGATCATAATTTAGACTCAAATCTCTATGTTCTTACTGCTAATGACAGTGATAAGCTCATAAGATCGCTATTAATAAATATAATTAAATGCACGTGTGTAATTTTTAAGTGATTTCGACACAATGTAAAAATTGTTATGAAATAAATGAAATGAAATGAAAAATGAAGAAACTGGCCGTGAGTCTGTTGATTCCTACTGACAGAGAAGCAGAGTAAAGTGGATCTTTATGGCTTTTGACTGCACACTGTTGTTTAAACCTTTCCAAAGTAAGCGAACCTCCCAAGGTATAGGCTTTCTGCACAATGAGAGGTCAGCTTATACGAGAAATGTATAGCTTGATGTGTGTTCCGTGTCCGAATCGGTCATCATTTCTTTGATTTGAAGTATTAATGATATGAATAAAACAAATTATTTAAAAACAAAAAACCCGCCTGCAAACGAAGGAAGTCTTGTTTTTTTAATTATTTGTTTTTATTATATGTATACATTTTAGTGACAAGTTTTTCTTTTTTTGAAGTTTAGGATATTTTTGTTTACAGCTATTAGGCTATAGTTGGCGTTGTGATAATGTTAACATTTTTTTATTACTTACCTACCTATGACACTCTTTATGATGTAAGTATTCTAACAATACCACATACATCCAAAATTCGTTCAGGCATTTAAAAGTTATGGTGGAATAAAGAAACTCACATTATATACATACATGAACCCTCAAACGTTTTTTTGGAAGGTCGTGTAATAATATCACTGCTACATTTAATAAATCTGTTATAGATATCTACATATCCTACTAATATTATAAATGTGAAAGTTTGTGTGTTTGGATGTTTGTTACTCAATCACGCAAAAACGACAGAATGGATTTGGATAAAATTTGGCAAACAGATAGTTTATAACCTGGATTAACACATAGGATATTTTTTATCTCGATATTCCCACAGGATCGAGACTTACGCGCGTGAAACCGCCGGGCGTAGCTAGTTATAAATAAACAATACATACGTTCAAAGAACTTATAAATAAGCAGCATTATTATTTTGTAGGTATATTAATGGCGGCGGCGGTGCTTTATTTTAATAAATATTATAGATATAGTGATAAAGGAAAAGTTCTTTACTTAACTGGAAAAGGATACTTTTATTTATTAAATGTCAGTACCTAGAAATATTGCATTGAAAATAGCATGAGTGTGCTGGATTATGAATTAAATACTAGATATTGATTTAAAATTTTAAACCGACGATCTATCCTGCCAACTTGCCTGTTCTGTTTTTTCTGTCGTTTTAACTTCACCACAGTTTGAATTATTTTCACGTTACAACATCGCTCGTAGTGTCACGAGATGAATACCACATGACGACAGAAAAACAAAACAAAACTACAAAAGTCAATAGGTTATTCCCCCCACATTAATATCCAGCTTGAATATTCTTAAAGTGTTTTCCAGAGGAAACGTTTCGCTCTATTTTCCTTTAGTGTGGGAAGCAAAATATTTTATGACGTTCCTAATAGGCCATTAAATGTCCCCACTATTAGACGAATGTGCCCCACAGCCTGCGGGACTGGGGGAATGATGTATAGGCCCCTACGTCGTCCAACTTTCAAGGGGGTTCTATATGTTTGGAGAATAGGCAAAATATTATTCCTAAGTGGACAATCCAATTGACCTTTGAGAAAGGAAGGGTTTCGTTTGTCCCTTGACTAGATTTCTGAAGTTGTTTTGTTTTTATTGTGTTGATTTCTACATACAAAGCAATAGTGTGGTCAACGTTTTGAATGGTTATACTATTGTTTATAAACAATAACCAAATGGATTTTGAAGAAACAGGAATCATTCTGATCAGGATAAACTAATAACATACCGAACACTCACACACACACAGGTGCACACGTCATAGAGCTGCTAAATCAATGTTTAATTTAATTTTTTATTTAAACCCTCTATTTACCATAATTGTTAAGCTTCTAACCCAGGTAGGGCGACATAAAAATGCAACCATTTTCGAAAGGCTGGCTTTTTCAGTTTACGTTACAATTAATTTGAAAAGCGCCCCCCGACCCCCCCCCCCCCCCCCTCCCGCGCCCTACGCTAACAGACTGACGGTAGGCTATTTCTGTACACCGCATAATGTAACATAATATTATTATATAATTATAATATCTATTGCGTGGTTTAAAAGAACAACGAGGACATACAGACAAACACGAAAAGCGACTTTAATTTAAAATGTATAGATAGATAGACAGACAGATAAGGTATGTAACTAGGTAGTAGATTATAAGTGTTACCAAATTAATTACTGATATTAAAGCAGTTTTGATAGCTGAGGTTTCCATGGAATTGCGTGTGTGCTTCACAACCGCGGATTTTGGCAAAGGGAAATAAATATGTAACTGATCCTCTAAAAACGAATTGACCCTTTAATGACGTACGAACTTTGTCTTCTTCCCACAGTTAGTCGCCCCTACCAAACGGGTTAGGTTAGGTTGAAACTGTGACCAACCACGTGCCACCCGAATTAGTCATAATAACTCAACTAGGGCACCCAGACCAAATGGGTTAGGTTGGGTTAGAACCAACGAAGCTACATCCAAGTTTACCGTAGTTACTTAAAATACTAAACAGCCGAATTTTTAAGTTCCTGAAATAGTAATTATTTGATATTCACAAAAAGAGTTTCATTCCTTAGAAAGAATTTCATTAAGTAGGTAAATAAGAGTGTTTCTTAGGAAACTAAAAAGGGAATTATTTGAGGTTGAATTAAATACATGCGCCTCTTGGAAATAAACTCGCGACAATTTAAATACATACATACGAGACAGTTAGTTGACACAATCGACTTTAGCGAATTTTGTCCCGCATCCCGTTCGGGATTCCGATGCACAGTATTTTTTTCTTACGAAGCAACGCGCGCTTTACTTGTGGTAAACAAGTCTTCAAACACGCTGTGAAAGTGTGCGTGAAGACGAGTAGCACGTAACAGACACACTTCTGAATTTTCCCGTATCTCTGACGGTACCGAGAGATCCCGCGCTTATACACACATTCACAGCGTGTTTGTACACTTGGTTACCACAAGTAAAGCGCGCATCGCTTTGTGAGATAAAAAAACTGTAGCAGAGCGGGCGGTTTTAAAATATTGCAACACTTTTTTTCGGCCCTCATGTCCGCTCTCTTAGGGGCCACAACCTATACTCAACAAAACAATCCGTAGGCTGTATACAATAAATATTGATACAGCAAACAATAAAATATTCATCTTTAAATGTCAAAGTTCATGCTCACCTACATTATTAATATACATTATTATATACATTATTACGTACGAAGGTTTTCGGTATCGCAAAAGGAATTTTGGAACTCAAATGGAGCAGTGTTGACAGGTGGAAGAAACCAGTGACCGAGTGACGTCCATGGCCAGGAAGACGAGGTGTGAGGCTGGCTCAGGAACGTGGGGATTGGCACAAGAAAAGAGAGATCAGGAGTGAGATAAGTCGTGTTGATGATGATGATTATAAGGGTGACTTCTTAGCTCGTGTCGGCATGAGTTGTGCGAGTAAAACTGGAACTATGATTGGCCAGTTAGCAAGGTTGGTGGGGTAGTGTATCTGACTGCCTAGAGTGTACTCTGTGTGTGATGGATTCAACTAGCGTAACATACGCCACTCTTGAAAGCTTTTAATGCACAGCTAGGCATCTCTTCTTTGGTAAACCCAAGAGCTAGATATCTTGAAATAAACTAAATTATTACTAGAAAACAATGTCCATACAAGGGTTTAGCTTAAAAAAACGGCTGGCATAGTCGTAGCACAGTATAATATTTATTATAGTAATAATATTAATAATAAATAAATATAAATCTTCATTCATAACCTTCTCGTTTAATTACCGTTATTAAAAAATAAAAATAAGACAATGATCCGTTACCTAGACCTGTTGTGTTATTCCAAAAGAACTTACGTCAGCTAGTACGTAACTCTTGGTGAAAACACATGCACCCGTGCAACGAACTGGAGAACACTTACAATTATTAATAAAAATATAATTATAATCATAATATAAATGTAGAAATAGTAAGTAGTAGTATAGTGTATAATTGAAGGCAACATTAGGGTACCTACTAAGAAATAAATTATATAAAAAATACAATGGAAAGGTGTTACTTTAATGAAGTTCCGGATAACAATAAAGGTGTCATTAAACAAAATACATCTTTAGAATGGAAACCTTTTTTGAAACAGGTAAGAAAAATGATTAACTTTTGTAATATTGCTGCAGTTTTCATCGCCATGGCCATCCCACTTCCTGAAAATCCTAGTTGTGATTATAATAAACTTTAAATAAATTAACCTACAGGCTGACTTTATCCACTACAGGATATTTTTGTCCTCTCTTTGTGTACTGACCGCGCAACAAAATTCTATAAACACTTCGCTATTACATGAAATAGTGAAAAGTTGTGTATCAAATAATTTTGAAATCTAACGAAGCCAAAAGTCACTTGTTATTCCCGTCACTGTGAAATTTTTTTTTAGTCTGGAACCTTCTGGTTACGGAGATATTGAAGGTGAAAGTTCCAAATTTTTTAATTTTTCAGACGTTTTTAGAAAGCAAGTTTTAAATGTTATAACTTAATTTTAAATACCCCCACAGACCCTGGAACCGTTGCATGCACACATAAACACAATGTTTTGCGAGCGTTACGTTGCGCACTACAGTAAACAACGATTTTTAACACCAAAAATAAAAGTAATTATTTTTGTGCAATGTTACTTAATTTGAAGTACAGAATGTGTAATTGACGGCTATGTGATAGGTCTTTTTCCACTCTGTATAGGCGTAATAATAGAATAAGAGAGAAGAAGAACATCCGCAGTCACACAAATAAAGTGCCGTTGCGATTCCAGCAGATAGAATAACGTGCAATTCGAGACAATGAAATCAATATCTTATATGTATAAGATCTATTTTTACAAGCTTTATATTAGCTTGCTCTGTTCGTATGTGTTTCCGGTTACTCCTTTTGTCATCAATTTTTCAAGCACTTCCTGGCATCCGATTGAGCTGAAACTTGGCACACTCATACAAGTCCCGAGACATTTTGAAAAAATGATACTATGGAGCTGGTCTGATGATGGAGCCGGAAGTTGGGCATAGGAACTCCTCAATCAAACAAGATAGAACTATCGTATTTGGACTCATTGGTTACGTATTAACAAGTACTTTGACACTGGGTAGTGTTCAAGGTCTGATGATGGAGCCGGAAGGTGGACATATGTGTTTCTAGTTACTCCAATTGTCATCCATTTTTCAAGCACTTCCTGGCATCTGATTGGGCTGTAACTTGGCATACTTATACAACTATCGAGACATTTTGAAAAAATGATACCATGTTGCTGGTCGGATGATGGAGCCGGAAGTTGGCCATAGGAACTCCTTAATCAAAAAAGATAGCACCATCGTGTTTGGACTCATTGGTCATGTATGTGGGATAGAAATATTGTATCACGTTAAGTATGAACGCAGATTATAATTGTTAAACGGAACGCACCGGATGAAAGAAAGGGATGTATGTGTGGGAGTGAGAAAGGGATAGATAAAAAAATGGCGATAAGCACATCCACGACTAGACACGGTGTAACGATGATCCTTTTGGTGTTTTAAAAATAAATTAGTTTTACGAGCAATCGTTTATTTTGCCTACCAATCCCACAAATTTGGGGGCTCGTCCGGGATTGGCAAAATAACGACACGACGTTTGAAGAAGTAGACAAACGGCAGACGACGGAGATCGGCACGTAGCGTGCCCAACGAACGATTTGAAAAAAATCAACGGCGGCCGAAAATAATTACGACGGTATCGGCAAACGGTGAACAGACGCTAACGAAGATTAAAAATTATTACGAAAATGGCGAAAGACGAATCACGTACGGGCATAAATTCGATGTTGTACCTAACTTCGGATCTAATACCTAAATTCAGCGGTCAAGATAAAACGTATCCTGTGGTGCGATGGATACAAGACGTGGAAGAAAACGGAGAAATATGTGGTTGGACACCGTTACAACAGCTGCTGATGGCACGGAGATCCCTATCGGGCACCGCACAGCTTTGGTTACAAGCTGAACGCCCTCACAAAACATGGGAAGAACTTAGGGCGGCACTGAGTAAAGAGTTCCCTGACACTGTCGACATCAAAGCAATACACGAGCTTTTGAGCCAACGAAAGAAAAGACGTGACGAGAGTTGCATCGACTATATGATGGTCATGAAAGAATTGGGGAAAAGAGGAAGAATTCCCGATTACGTGGCCATTAAATACATCGTTGATGGCATAGTCGACCACGAGACTAATAAAATAATGCTCTACGGTGTAACTACGTATCCTGACCTGAAAGAGAAGTTTAAAATCTACGAGACCATCAAGGAAAAGATGAAGGAACATTCTAGAAGTACCTACAAAAACGAAAGACGCGGCATCTTACGTCACGAAATAACGTTGGAAAGGTGCTATAATTGCGGTGACGGCGATCATGTGTCGGAAGACTGTCCGCGGAAGGCACAAGGTCCAAAGTGCTTTAACTGCAATGAATATGGTCATATTTCACCGAAGTGCCCGCATAGAAAAAACATGGCGGCAGGCGGCCGTAAAGAAGATTCAAACTATTCGAAGGGAAGTTCATCAAAATGGCGCAGTTTCGACACTTCCGGTGATAGAAAAGATCACATCGGCGCATCGACAAGTGGGAGCGGGAGCGGCGAACGTGTGAGCAAGCAAGCAATGTTCGGTCAGTCATCGTTCAACGACGCGGATGTTACGTCACACTCACAGAATGAGAGTGACAAGATGACAGATGACCATAAAGATAGCAAACGTCAAAGTCAAATCGAGTATGACATTTACGATGTAAACAAACAATCAGAACGGGAAAAACCTATGAAGATCGTAGAAATATTTGGAAAAACGACGAGTGCACTTATTGATTCCGGCAGTGATGTGAACTTAGTATCTTCTGAGTTTTGTGCTAACGATGGTAAAGTGATGAACAATAACATAACACTGTCTGGACTTGGTTTTGCTAAAGTGGAGTCATTAGGTTGTTTATCAACAAACGTGGTGATAGACAGTACGAAATACGACGATGTGTTATTCTACGTGGTACCTAAAGACTGTATGCCTTTTGATGTAATCATAGGTCACGAATTTCTTAAGAATATTACGACGGTTATGAATGGTAGTACTGTGTGGTTGAAACCTGTGGAATGGGTGAATGAAATCAATTGTTTCAGTTGCAGCGTCGAGGTCGGTCATGTGAGTAATAAGTATTTTAAAGAAGAGGTTCTTCAGATGGTTGAAAGCTATCTACCATGCCAAATGAAAGAAGCTCCTATCCAGCTGAAAATAATTGTGAAAGACGACGTCCCGGTGGCACAACGTCCACGACGTATATCACTGAGAGAGCAGGTGGTAGTTGAAGAACAAGTTGCTGAGTGGCTTGAGCAAGGAATTGTACGCGTAAGTTATTCTGAATATGCTAGACCATTAGTTTTTGTTCGCAAAAAAGATGGCGCTATAAGGGTGTGTGTTGACTATAGAAAATTAAGTAGTCAGATTATGAGATTCCACAACCTAAAAGGTGAGAGTTGTTTACTTAACTTTCTCTTGCTTAGTTAGGTTAATAAGTAAATGTGTTTTTAAAGTAGTTTTTTTTATATTTAATGTTAATGTTATGTTGTTAATTTAATGTTGTAATGCTGTACTAGTGGTTAAATTGAAGTTAAGTTTATGTTAAGTTAAGTTTAAGTTGAAAGGTAGTGATGAATGTTTGTGTGGATGTCTGAGGACAGACCTGTATCAGGATGGCCGACTGTGGGATAGAAATATTGCATCACGTTAAGTATGAACGCAGATTATAATTGTTAAACGGAACGCACCGGATGAAAGAAAGGGATGTATGTGTGGGAGTGAGAAAGGGATAGATAAAAAAATGGCGATAAGCACATCCACGACTAGACACGGTGTAACGATGATCCTTTTGGTGTTTTAAAAATAAATTAGTTTTACGAGCAATCGTTTATTTTGCCTACCAATCCCACATGTATTAATAAGTGCTTTGACACTAGGTCGTGTACAGGGTCTAATGATGGAGCCCGAAAGTAGTCACGAGTACTCCTCACCCAAATAAGATAGCACCATCGTGTTTGGACTCGTTAGTTATGTATTGACAAGTGCTTTGACACTAGGTGGTGTTCAGGGTCTAATGATGAATCCGGAAGGTAGTCACGAGCACTCCTCAACCAAATAAGATATATATCGTGTTTATACTCGTTTTCTTTGTATTGATAAGGACTTTAACCCAAGGTAGTATCCAGGGTCTGATGATGAAGCTAGAAGGCGGCCAAAGAGACTCCTCGACCTTACAAGATAGCCCCGTAGTGTTGGGTTCGATTTGTGAAGGTGATAGAACAGATATTTAAACAAATTCTATTGCTAAAAAGTACAAAATAAAATAAAAGTAAAAATCTTTTTAAAAACAAGCTTTTAATTGACTAACAAGTACTAAATAAAACTTACGTAAAAGAACTATAATATTTTCTAAAAACCTTGAGGCGTAAATGTTCTTCAAACACTTAAAGATAAGTAAGCCTCAAGCTTTTAAGAAAATATTATAGTTCTATATTTACGTAAGTTTTATTTAGTACTTGTTAGTCAATTAAAAGCTTGTTTTTAAAAAGATTTTTACTTTTATTTTATTATAACTAAATCTATTAATATTTACAATGTTCTAATCCATCCATCATAGCTTAAGACGCGAGATAAACAACATTGTCGTCGTTAATATGATATTAATAATAAAAGTTCCTTTACTTATTATAGCTAAGTTGTTTTTATAAATCAGTTTATAGTTTATGATTGACAACTACTGAACTGCTGCTACTGCTGTTACTTTGTATTTCCTTTTTAATTCAGTCATAATTACATTCATTAATTTATTTATTTAACAAACTGATGATGCTGAAAATGATGGTTTGCCTAAAAGTAGAATTTTATGATTGCTAGGTACCAAATAACGGAAAATCTCAGAAGTCTTCAGGAGTCAAGAGTTAAAACCTACAAAATTTTGCATTTTATTTGCAGTTGCTGATCTGTAGCGGAGTTTGGACGTCTGTTTTCCTGTACAGGTTGTGCGTCGGCGCACCTACCATGTTCATCCCGCAGATAAGGCGAAAAGCGAACAATACTGAAATGATCACAGATGACATGGCTTCTTGGCTCAGTAAGTTACTTTTTTACATTTTATCACCCTTATTATCTTTTACCAGTGTGATGGTGTCACCAGTAGTTGACAGCATCACGTTGTTCTATGATTGATCCACACCATAGTACTCATAACTTCATCCATTTCAACCGCATCTCCATCGGCCGAAAACATTGGCATTAAATGCTCGTACCCTCGTTGCAACTTTCTAATTTTATTACCAACTTATTAATGAAGCTATTCTAACTTAACTTCTATTTTTCAGCGTCCGTGTACGGCTTCAGCGGGTTTCCCTTTGTTATTATCCCCTCGATCGTCACAAGATTCATCGGCAGGAAGATCAAATTCAACATTGCAGTATTAGATACATTAGCTGCGTTCACCGTTTTATATTGTAATACAAACATCACTCACATTTTGATAAGTAATATAATGCAGGGATTATTTAGTGCTGCACAAATAGTTATAACGATCATGATTCTAACTGAGTACACTTCACCAAAATATAGAGGTATATTTCTAACAGTTAAAACAGCTACGTTTTACCGGGGCATTTGGGCTTCTAATGCGATAGGCACCTTCTTTCATTGGAAGAAAATTCCTCTGTTTGGAATAGTGTGTTCGTTGTATACTTTGATAACGTAATGATTTGGCCCGAGTCTCCGCACTGGTTGGCAAGCAAAGGAAGGTTTGAAGAATGTGCAGCATCACATCGCTCGTTGAAAGGTCGTGATGAAGATTCAGAGAAAGAATTAGAAGCATTAATAAATTCTCAGCAGGATTATATAGCTAGCTGCGGGAGTAAAAAATTATCTTCAAGAGAACGTGTGGTTGATTTCTTTAAAACTATCAAATCCAGTGAATTTTATAAACCAACCGCGTTATCTTTTACAACTGGTTGTTTAGGAGTTTTCTGTGGGAAATTAGTTTTTGCTGTTTATGCAATTGATATTTTAAAGAAAATAACAAACAGTGAATCTACAGCTTACGTCGGTATGTTAGTTTTAGATGGCTTTACAGTTTTGAGTATGTACGGAGGTTGTACTTTATCGAAATACTTGAAAAGCCGCACTTTGTTGTTAATTGCGTCGAGTGTAGGAGTTTTATTTTTATTTATTTTATCGTTATAGTTATATTTAATTACATTAAATGTTATTACAGAAAACAAATATTTATCAGTATCATTACTTGTTGCTTTTTCAATAGCTGTGAGTTGTGGACCTATAATAATGTCCGTATCCGTTTATGGAGAGTTAATTCCGATCAGGTCAAGGAATTTATCCGTGTGTATGATCGCATTAGCAGGCAAACTAGTAATTAGTCTGTCTTTAAAATTAGCTCCTTTAATATTTAGAACTTTTGGATTGCATGGAGCATTCCTTACATTTGGTGTTTCTTCATTAATTATTATAATCGTTTTGTATAAATATCTACAGGAAACGAAAGACAAAACTTTGCAACAAATAGCTGATAGTATGAAGGGTGTGAAACCAAATAGATGTGAGGCGACATCAAAGTTATTAATTATTTTATGACAAAGCGTGAAATATAACGAGGGCTTCCACTTTTGTATTTAAAAATAACATAATAACTAGAAAATAAAAACTGTCGAGTAGGTACTTTGTTTAATGAAAATATATATTAAAGTAGGTATAAATTTTATGGTTTATATTATATATGTCGTGAAATAAATTGGTCTGAACAAAATTAATATAATGTGCTGTGTTTGAAGAAAATAAAACTTGAACTAAAATAAAAGGCGTACCTTATTTCTATAAAACCCAACTACGACAAAAGAGTCAACTAAAAAGCTATAAACAAGACATCACAGACAGACAAATTAAAAATTCGGATAACGTTAAATATTCGTCACACGTGATAAGGCATAAATCAAACAGATAAGTGTGACTTTTTTGTCGTATTTGTTCATTTTGTTTTGTTTAATTTTTTTAGGGTTATAATAAATTAAATATTTTTGAAATGTGCTTTCATTGCCTTTTCATTTGATACCAAACACGGACTCACAAAAAAATTTTTTTTTTGTTCTTGATTTTAAGTTCTCTAGAGGGCGTGCGCCTTATTCAATTTAATGTGACGTCACATAGACTTTAACCAGCGGACGATCAACAAGGCGCTTCCAACGATACCTCATTTGTCCAATTGTGACGAGGAGTTTAGAAGATATGAGGGAACACATGCGACATACCGGTCAAAATCATAACCCTTATTTTTGGTTCGCCGTAGTGGGGTAATTAAAAGTAAAGTTACACACAACCACAAGAAAAACATTTTAATAAAATAAGATACAAAAATTGTATGTATATTTTTAATTATAACAATTATAACAATGAGAAGTAAAATATTTATGCTGTCCAAGTCGTAAAAGGTGTCAGACGAAAATAGTTTTGTTGAGTTAGAAATAAGTAAGAAATTAATGAGATTAAAAATGCCCCTCTTAAAAACTACTACTTACAAAGAGACTAGGTATTGAAAACCCATAATTAAAACTAAAATAAAGTAGATACGTAAGTAATCATAATTTTATAGCCGTATAGCCATATAATCAAAGTATAATATAGTCAAAGTTGTATGTATATTTTTACGTTCAAAAAGTGCTTTTATAAATAGACAGTTTAGGTTACTACATTAACATTAGCAGATGCTATCTATATTAAAAATACAAAACAATAAAATGACGTCAGTAGTCTGTGGGACAATGACTTTTTTCTTTGTACTTACAAACGTACGTTTCTTGAGCGAGAAAATCGTTAAAAAGTCGTTTCCTGGTAAATCATGATCTCTTGTAGACATAATATCTAACTGGGGAAATGTGGCCTTAGAAAGACTAGCTTATCTAACCTATATAGAGCTAGGCTCGTAGATACGTACACATACTGACATCACGCCTGCAATCCCAGAAGGGTTAGGCAGAGGTGTGCCTTAAGTATTCGTCCCATGTTACAGGGAGTGAGCCGATTACCTTCAACCGGGCACAAATCCAACCACAAACCCACCTAGATTATGTGAAACGTCTTATGTGAAAATAAATTATATCGTAGTGAAAACGATAGACATCCAGCTACTGCACGTGGGTGTTCTACCCGACCTTATAAATAGCCTTCTTCCCCCCTTACTCTTAATACCAACGACAATCATTTGCTAATCTTAACCAAGGACTTGAAACGTTATGAAAAAATGTTAAAATAGCGTTACGTATAGTTCCAGTAACGATAATTTCTACCGTTCCACCCGGATTGTAAATAAATTAATAGTTGAAGATTTAGTTTCGATAGGTTTTTGTTATAATTGCCACTAAATTAGTTCATAAATGGTTACTGGAACTATACATAACGCTACATCGTTATCGTACTTCTATTTTGAGTAACATTTCAAGTCCCTGTTCTTAACATAACTCTATTAGACCAGCTCTTCTGACCTTCTATATTAGAAGACTATTACATTATCTGCCATCGTTTAGATACTTAAAGAAATGCATCATTCAATATTCTTTACGATATTTTCAAAAGGTAAAGTAAGCGTATTCTATTTTGTGGGATAACAAAATAATGACACAGTTTTCATTGAAAAAGTTCTGATAACAATCTACGAACTTTCAAAGGTTATTATTGTAGTGTATAATTTCAATAAAATAACTAACTTTTTAATGTTTTATTATTTTAGTTTATCAGTGTTTAGCTGTTTTGTGATTAGAGCTTAAATTGGAATAGCTAAGAAAAGTTATTTAGCCACCGTATTACTTGCCTATTAGGTATTTTTAGCCTCCTATTCACTTATTATCATCCAACGAGCTGCGTTTATGGACCCAATATCTTTACGTAAACCTTCAAAATCTAAATTAATCAAAACTAATTTCTTCAAACTAGGCTGAGAATCAGCACTTTTTGAACGTCAAAATTACATAAGACTGTCCGCCAAAACACCCACCCTTCACCACTTCCTAGTGCTTTAGCTGGGAAGAAGAAGTGGCTCAACAAACTCCTCAGCAGCACAACTGTCTGTAAGTCCGATGTAAAAAAAATGCCAACCATAGTTATGTACAACTTGACTGTGTTTATTCAATCACATCTCAAGCTAAGTACTTTGGCTAAGCGTTATTCCTGTCACTGTCAAACATGTACTACAAGACAGTGTAAGATAGGAACATGTCTAAGCCGAAACACGTGCTAAGTGACTTTTAAAGATTTCGGCGTTTCAACCAACACTTATAGCCTAATTAAACCTTGGAACGGAAAAATAATCTTTGTTCCCGCGTTGTTCTTTGTAACTTTAGAAGAAACTTTGTGTTTCGTAAGCGTATTTTTTGTGAACATGCTTCAGCGGCCTAATACTTTATCCTGACTGTGTCAAGGCTGCTTGCCGATCATTTAGCTCGTAATAATTAATTATTTGGCACTAGCCCCGATTTTTGCTACTTGGGAGACCCGAACTTTCATCGAACAAATGAAAGCATTGTGAAACTTATGTTTTTTCGTTAACGTTTTTATGTTGATATCAACATAAATAAAAAGATACCTACTAGAAATAGTTCCAAAACGTCTTTTGTTGAACACAATTTTTGGACCAACGCTATGGGATAGGTAGACGAGAATTATTTTCTAGTAAAAAAGTTTTAATAACATAATTATCATTCCATGTGTAGGTAATATTGTGCAATAAAATATAAATGTCAAATTAATAATTATTACGTATTAGAAAAACACACAAAAGACATAAAATATTAATGTAATGAATGCAAAAATGAACACTATTAATTAATTAAAGGGTAATAAAAATCTACGTTTAACCAGTTCAAAAAGACGTTAGGCCGGTAATCTTGCATATTTAACTGATTAATTTTGCAATAAAAATAATTAATTTTCTTAGTTCTTAGTTAATTTTCTAATTATTTATACAACACTGATTAATAATAATAAAATCTCTCACACACTGACAAATTAGTATTACTGGTTAAATTTTTACGAATATTGTATACTTTTACCACCCTTGTAAATTTTATTTATTTATTTTTATTTTATTTATTTAAAAAGGGGCACATTTACAATAAGTGACTTAAAAAAAAAAAAAAAAATAGAGCACAGATGCTTATTTGCCTGAACTAGGTTGAACCTGTGCTTTAGGCTAGGAAGTGCATATTATATAGGTACTTAATATAATAAATTAACAGTTGGTAAAGAGTAAAAACTAAACGAAAATTTGGTAAATAAATAAAAAGTAAAATAGCGTGTTAGCGGTTCTATTTGCAGACAACAAGTAGATCTTCTGTCTGTGCATAATCTATTGTTAGTAAATATTTAAGTATAATTTTCTTACAGCTAAAGTAATTTAATTTATAAATACTAAGCTTTTTATTTAATCTATTATACAGAAATGGGCCTAAGAATGTAAAAAAACTATCTACAAAGACACGTTTTGAGGTTGCATTAGATGTGCATACTATATCATTCCGTCTTTTGTTAGTATTGTCAGCAGTATAGGTTAGCATGGTAACAGTCAGCACGTTGCAGGATTTATATAGAAGATCTGTAGGAAAGTAAAAGGGATGGAAGTTTGCTACCTTTAAGATTGCTCTCTGAGCTCTTTCAAGAGGAAGTAGATTGGTTTTTGGTGTGCCACCCCATGAAGAGATGCAGTATTGAATTATAGTTTGACACAGGGCTAAATAAACTTGGGTGATTAATTTTGAATCTGCAAATGTTCGCAATTTTTTAAAAACATACATTAATTTGCACACTCTTTTATTTAGACTTTCAATATGATTTCTGAAAGACAGTGTGTCGTCCATTATTACCCCGAGGTATTTTATGCTGCTCGTTTTGAGAATCAAAGGGCAATCACACATGTTGACTGAACGATTTCCACATTGATGGGCATATAGATGAGGGTTAGTAATGTTAACTTGAGGCTTGCGCATGGAGAAGTGAATATATTTTGTCTTGTCAGCATTTAATGTTAGTAAATTGTTTTGTAGCCAATTAGTCACAGTATTAAAACCTAGTTGAGCAATTTCGAACAGGCCACTACTGGTTTTAGCGGTAAATATTAACGCCGTGTCGTCGGCATATGATATAATTTTGCCGCCTTTAATATTAAGATTACTCAAGTCGTTGATATAAATCAGGAATA
The DNA here is from genome assembly GCA_947363905.1 of Lithophane semibrunnea. Taxonomy (NCBI): domain Eukaryota; kingdom Metazoa; phylum Arthropoda; class Insecta; order Lepidoptera; family Noctuidae; genus Lithophane; species Lithophane semibrunnea. Next base: position 830,548 of record OX376196.1, read on the forward strand.
GCGTGGGGCCCAGAATACTTCCCTGGGGAACACCAAAACCTGTACATTTCTTCTCATCGCTCGTAATATTATCTATTCTAATACACTGGTATCGGTCATCTAAGTAGTCAGCAAATAGTTGCAAGGGCGTTCCCCTTATTCCTATGGCCTCTAATTTGTTTAGAAGAACAGAAACAGACACCGTGTCGAAGGCCTTGGCTAAATCAAGGAAGACTCCCAGGGTCTGATTTCCTTTTCCGAGTTCTTCTGAAATATAATCGGTCAGGCTATGCACTGCGTCGGTGGTGGATAATTTGGCTCTAAAAGCAAATTGCGCAGGGGATAGGAAGTTATTTTTTTCTAGATAGTTGACTAGTCTACTGTTTATAATTTTCTCTAATATTTTTGAAATTGATGGGAGTAACGATATTGGCCTATAATTATTTACCAAGTCTTTACTACCTGATTTGAAGACAGGGACTACAACTGCCTTTTTAAGACAGGTAGGGAAAATACCTTTAGAAAGACAGATTCGAAAAATATGCGTTAAGGGAGGTACCAAAATATGCTTAAAGAGTTTAAGGATCTTATTGCTTATATTATCCCATCCAACTGCACAGTCATCCTTTAGACCAGAAATGATTCGGGTTATTTCGTCGTCGTCAGTGTCCAGCATAGCAAAGGATCTCAGATTACAGCTATTGCTTGAGTTTTGGAAAGGTGATTGGTTACAATAATGTTTCGGAATCTGTTCAGCAAGAGTTTTCCCAACATTGACAAAGAAGTTATTAACGTTGTTAGCTGACAAGAGTGGTGAAGGATTAATAAGCAGTAAACTCGAATTTGATTCACGCTGTTTAGACATATTGGTGACGTTTTTAATATGTTTCCAAAGTTGCTTGCTATTGTTGCCTGCTTTATTTAATTCAGTTTTGTCGTAATTATTTTTTAACCTCTTTAAGAGATTATTGCAGAAGTTCCTGTATCTTTTATATGTGTTTTGAATTATTGGATTATCAGGGTATCTCTTAGTAGTCTGATGTAGTTTATCCCTGTGTCTTATACACCGAATTAGTCCAGGAGTAATCCAAGGTTTAATATTATAAAATTTCTTAGTCACTGTAGAAACTGTCGTGTTACGTAATATTGCTTGTTGGACATGTTTTACTAAGTACGATAAAGCTAAATTAACGTCAGCAGTATTATAAAACTAGGCTAAAATCAAGGTTGCATAAGTCATATTCGAGTTTATTTGTGTTTAATTTGCTTTTGGTCTGGGGACGATTTAGCTTAGGCAGCGTTAGATTTACGGTAAGTAGGACAGCGTGATGGTCCGTAATTGTTGCGTTAGTAACAAGCGTAATATATGATAGGCTGGTTTTGATCATCATATGATCGAGACAGGAACCGCTCTGATGAGTAGGCAATATATGAGCGGGAAGAAAACCATGATATGAGCAGATATTAAGATAGTCTTGGGTCCCTGCATCGCAGTTTTCGGAGCGAATATTTATATTTAAATCACTTGTTAGTATAACATTCTTAAACGAGGTCAGCCCTTGTAAAATCTGGTTTAAGGAATTGTGAAAAGAGTCCAAGTTTCTGGCGGAAGGGGACCTGTACATAGCAATTATCGCTGTGGCTGTACCAATTTTTATAATTAAGCAATTATTTATACAGTCTTGTAGATTAGGTTCCTCGACAGTTACTTTTAATGATTCCTTAGCAAAGACTACCACACAATCATTTTGATTGTGATTTATAGTGGTATGTAATAAGTTGTAACCAGATATTACTGGGAGGTTATTGATGCGGTTAGCTAGCCAGCACTCGGTTAGTACTATTATATCACAATCAAAGTTAAGTCTATGAAGGAAAATTTTAAAGCTATCTATGTTCTTATAAATGCTACGGATGTTTTGGGTCAGTACGGTTAGTGAGTTTTGATATTCGGAAAGATATTGTCTGCAATCCTCAACGTCACATGTCTTTGACATAGTTAAGAAAGTGTTATCTATGTCGGTAATTAAGTTATTATCCATTCTAGACTAGAAAAATAACAATAATAAATTACGTCTAAAATATAAACAAGTATGTGGCGCTCTTAGGCGCCTTCATAATCGATCGAGTTTATGTACCTGTGTTCGGCAGCTTTTTTAGCCGGGCAATCTGCGTCTCCCGTCTTGTGGTTTGCCTGTTTTTTAAAGCGCAAACATGTTGCACATTTTGGCGCATCGGCTTTGTTTTTGCAGTCTTGAGTTGTGTGTCCTTCTTGACCGCAATGTCCACATGTAGGGGCAGCAATTTTGCATGATTTGGCTGCATGTCCGTACTGCTGGCATTTGTAACATCTTGTTACAAGTGTGAAGTCTCGTACTGGGCAGGATGACCAATTTATGAATAATCTGTCTTGTGTGATGAGGGCCTTACGTATGACGGCTGGAACTTCTATAATAAAGTTGCAATTCTCAGCATCTTTCCTGCCAGATTTGTGGCTTAGTTTTATCGAGGTCAAAAATGTATCAAGAGATATAGTGGGCAGTTTGTCGGCCAAGTTTTGTTCATAAATACATTTATAAACCTCATTTTCAGCCATTGATGTGGGAACACCTATTACTATAATGCGAGGTTTGCGCTTTTTAGGTTCGTCGACGGTAAGCCCTGACGAAGCGAGTTGGACTGTTTGCTTGATCCTATCTAGGTCATCTTTGGTCTCAGTGCTGATTATGAGTCCTCCTTTCCCAATTTTGCGGACGCCTCGTACTTTCAGTTTCATTTCTCCAGGGCATATGATTTTTTGGACCATGTTCTTGGTTTCGTCACTGGTCTTAGAGTTGTCACTGGGATAAATGGCCACGGAGCTAAGAGTATTAGGACGAACAAAGGTTTTGGAGCCCTTTTTCACCATGTCTGCAAAAGATGTAGAAGTTGCTTCCTGCTTCGTACAGGACTCCTGAATCGTCCGGTTCATCTCCATTAGACAATCTGATAGGTCTCGAGCTTCGGTCACGGTTTTAAGGGAGGTATGGGTTTGTATGGCTTTTTGCTTTAGTGACTGGTATTGCACAGCCATTTGCGAAACTCCATGTCCAACTTTCCGGCAGAGATGGCTTATTTTTAGCCTCTGCTCAGTGTTTAGCTTTCCCTCGGAAGTAATAGCACAAACCTCATTCAGGTACTGTTCAATAGAACTCATCCAGTTCTGAATCTCCGGAGTGGACACAACTTCAACTTTCTCATCTTGGTCCTGTCTTGGTTGTTCGGGCGGTGTTGGTACTGGGGTCGGTGTCGGTGGAGGGCTGCGGCGCATCATCGTGCTCCGATTAAAGGGGCTGCCGTCCATCATTTATAAAAATGTATTATCTAGTCAGTTCATTATTTTTACATAACACTATAATGTTTATTTGTATAACACGCTAATACACTAAAAACTAGGTCACTATTTATGCAAGCGTTAATTTATTTTATTGATATTATGCATTGATGGGCACGTCTGTATGCGTTGACATTCGCAATCTCAAAAAAAATAATAAATATGTGAGCACCATGTATCTGTCATACAATTAATTTATCTGTCATTGCTTCATTTGTAATAATCTATTGTAGTATAGTAATTTTATTCCAGGTGCATCGTCTTCAAACAACACAATAAATGATGTACACAAAAAAATTGTAAAACATTACACAAAAACAACACAACAACGAGTAACGGTGGAGTTTCTTGCCCATTGCTCTCTATACGAAAACTACCTTTTGGAAGGCTCAATTCTATTTTTATGAAAATTTTGAAATTCAAAAATGTCTTTTATGTGCCTATTAGAAATAGACTTTGAAATATAAAAGCCCTGTAGACGAGGCAAAATCTATGACCACAAAGGATTATGAGTAAAATCTTTTGATGACATGTTGTAGATTGACATTACTACCGAGCAATCAACGGACCCATTATAATGTTATTTTGATATTGGAGGTTGCAGGTTTTATAACAAATATTTTTTCTGGCAATAAGTTGACTATAACTAAGTGACATCGTTTACATAGAAATACGATGATTAATTCATGTTAATTATACCTAAAATTGACAAAAAATCAATGAACTGTTTCAAACTCAAACAAAAAACCTGTAAACAAAATAAGGTAATGACACAAAGTTTCCGAGTTCGTCGCACCCAACACTTGAGGAGTTTACAAAACTCGTAATTACATTACAAAAGTGATTCAAGTTACTGAGATTGCGTTAGGGGCTTCCGAAAAACACACAGTTTTTGTTACCAGCTGTGTCGTCGTAGCCTGTAGTGATTTGGTTCCTACCTCACAGATACGTATAGTCGTATACTTAAATAATTATATCGTAGTGTGAGTAACTGGTTCATAGTGATACAGATACGTGTTATTGGTTTTTTTCCATCTGGAATTTCTCAGTAGCAGGAGTCTTGATTTGTGCCCGGTTGATGGCAATAGGCTCGCCCCCCATTACATGGAACTAAAGCTTTGAGGAATACAGGAATGATGTTATGTTATTTACAGATATCAGAATGACAGTAGGTGATAGAACAGCAAAAAGTCAAAGGGGGGGGGGTTTATATTTAAAATTTAGTAGTTAAATTCCTAATTAGTTGTTTGTTATAATGATGATGATTTACGACTAGTACTTATGGCTGTTTAGTAGATTTTATTACTAACTTTTATGACTTAAGTTTGAGTTTATAAACAGTTGTAAAATTAACATAAGCAAATGTATTTATGACTATATACTTACTTACACAGAAATACGTGTATAAATATCATAATACTGCAGATATTAGGGCTGCCATCAATGTATGCCTTCGTCATTTTCGAGTTAGTAGGAAGATTTTAATTTAATTTTCAACACACTTGCTCGTAAAGTGGCTCTTATTGAACCGCTTTTAGATTCATAATGCAGTGTATTATGGAAGCGTGCTTTTTACTTTACATTACCGCACTAGTGCGGTACATCCAAAAGAGCACACTCGTATCACAATGTACTATTATTTAAGGATTACCAACTAGAAACATTACAATTATCTTTTACAATAATAAAACTAGTTTAATAAACATTATCCCGTAATACACACTCAATGACAGGTACCCACAGCTTACACATTATTGAGTAGGTAAACATGCTCTGATTATATAATTAGAATAAGGAATACAAAAAAAAAAGATTATAAAAAAGTACATTATTAAAAGATTAACATTAAATAAAAGATTTACATTACATAACATATTAAGAAAATGTATATGGTATTGTATTAGTGTCTGAATTAATAAAATTAATAGGTATTGAAAAATAATTAATGATTTTGTGTTGTGAAATAATGGCGTTAAGGCTCTAACATAAACTATCAAAAAAATAACAAAAAATTATAATACTCTTTTTTCAGAATTAGATTTGTTCTCTTTGTCAGCTAATAAAATTCGCATTGAGCTTCTTAAAACGATCGAGGGACCGGATGATTAACCGTGTCTCCGTATAATTATGTATACATTAGTATTATAAGAATAAGATTTGTTCATTTTTAAGTTTCATTAGTATTGTTGTTGCACTCGTGCTCTTCCAAATTTCTATTAGAATATGTAATATGTGGATAACGTAGTTGGATACACACTGATATACCTATTTATAAGCCATTTTGAACTATGTAAAGTGTGTAACTGTTGGTTTTCCTTAATAAATAAAATAAAATAAAATAAAACATACTAGCGCGATTCGTCGCGCGACGCGAATTTTAACAAAACAATTTCTGAGAAAACTTCACGGAGAACAATGCGGCGGCGTCGCGTCGCGCCAGTATGTGAGAGCCTTTAGGCTTTTTTTCCCTACGACCATTTAAGTAAATTAACATTTACGTAACTTTACAATAAGCAAAATAGGTCTTAAGCATAACATAAAATGAAACGTATTAAGTAACTGAAGTCCCATAAAATTATGTAAGTATTACTAACAGTTACCCGCGACTTCGTCTGCGTATCTTTTGTGCTTAATACAAAAATATCCATGATAAAAAGGCTAGCCTTTAGCCTTTTTCAGGTCCCAGGTTACTTATTTGTCATAATAACGATCGGTTTATTGGTGTAGGCGTAAAAAGGCAACAATAGACTGACAGAGTTGCTTTAGAATTTATAATATTAATATGGAGTATGGATTTGACTATTCTTTTGTGTAGCACCTCAGACACAATGAGAATAAATACAACTACAACAACATTTGGTAATTATACTACATTATACATATATTTAATCTTTAAATAAATGAGTAAAATATGACGCATTAGCTAAGCCTTAGTCCAAGGTCAATTCGGATGGATCCCGTTCACGTCCATGTAGCCGCTAGATTTATTAATCGGCGTCGGTCGCCAAACGACGATCCAAATAGGTATTAGCACCGGGTAGGAAGCCCGTGTTTTAGAAATTAGTAGGATTTTTTGCAGAAGGATTCTGTAGTAGGTATTTTGAACAGGAAACATGGAAAAATTAGTTAAACGAGTATCTAATAGATAAACGGAACGTAGCTTCAATTTGCCTCTTGCCCAGAAGTTTGGGTATTTAGTTTTTTGATAGATAAGATACATTTTTCAGCTTTCCCTCATTATTATGTAAGACAGCCATAAAATAAAATATAATATAACATCACGCCTTGTTACCCCACAGGGTTGGGCAGAGGTGTGTATCTATAGCACAGGCAGCTATATTTATTTTATTTATCAAGGTAAGCTAACAAATTGTTTACACAATACATTTACAATCAATTGCTTGATTATTTACAGCAGTGTAACCACATTCACCATATTAATAAAATAATTATGGTTGTACAACATTATTAATAACTCAGTTTTTATTAACATTATATTAATAATAATTGGTAAATCGTACAACAAAAATAAAATGATAATAACGAATACAATGTTATAGTTATTATATTATCTTCATTTTGAATTAAACATCCAAAAAATAAATACCCAAAATGCCTATACCAATATTATTTATACTGTGTAGCTAAACAAGATTATTATTTTTCATTTAATTATTCATACTCTACATGCAGTCTAAATACAGTTCCATGTTTTTTGTACCATTTAACTAGAAATGGTTTGTAACGTAGGTATACCAAAAGAATAATAATATTATCTTTTCTTGATGTACTTATTAATAAAATAACACGTTTAATAAATTATGCAAATTAATTATTGACGATTCATTACCTGTTCTAGTCATGATAATGTAGTATTATAATGATATAAAATGTGTAGTGTTTTTCGCACCTACTTTTATATATCTGTATCTTATCTACATAATAAATAAATAAATATTTATAACTAGTGACCTGCCCCTGCTTCGCACGGCTTTTACTACAACAGTCGACACTTATTTATGATGTGTAAGTTTAATATTATATTATACGCATAAACCTTCCGGAATAAAATCTTTAATTACGATGAAAACCGCATCTAAATCTGCTGCGAAGTTTAGAAGAACAACGCGGTCATACAGACACGAAAAGCGACTTCAATTTATATAGATACAGTAAGACTAAGCTCTTTATTACTATAATAAAAAATAAAAAATCTAGTTAAAAAGGAAAATAAGATTTACATTAATTAACAAACGAGGTAACTTTAATTCTAGCTGTAAAATACATTTTCGAATAATATGACTGTGTGATGACACATTTGGGGGCAATGACACTAATTCTGAACGACTGAATTCTTGAGCAATCATAAGCCACACATTAAGGCTCTTACATACTGGCGCGATTCACCGCGCGACGCGACGCCGCCGCATTGTTCACCGTGAAGATTTCTCCTTGCTTCTAGGTTTGTGAAAACCTGTGTTTCAGGCCATCAATATTACATCAAAATTTTATAAAGAACACAACAATTTTATTAGATGCTAAATTAAAAAGAAGACATAATATTTTCATGACATAACGAGTCACTATTTTGGTATATTACAGGTATATTACTGACCTCTGCTTGACATTCCCGTTTGCCAAACATGGGTCAGTTGAACTAAAGTAATGAAGAGCGAAAGTCGGACTCCATTACTATTAAAACAATTTGGAAGTGCAGATAAATGCTGATTATCTGAAAATTACGTAGTAACTGTTAAAATGTTTCAGAAAACCTAAACCAAACCTTCTCCAAAACCTGGAATCTTTCAAACCTGGGCGGAGTCGTGAAGCAAACATACTTACTTCATACACAACCATTTTTATTTAACCTATAATTTTATAATACAAATACTTACTATAATAAAATATTAGAAATAATAATAACAGGATATTACAGGTAAACAGGAATTCTACGTTTCAAGCGTAGAATGCAGCCTCTAGGCACGATGACCTGATTACCCAGATCCCAAGCTGCGACCCTGAATATCCTCACTGTACCGACACCCGATCAATGCAACTGTTGTCATGTAATATGAAACATTATTTACTATTCGATATTGTAGATATTTGTCTACCGATTGTTGATTGGGATTAGGAAAGCGATGTTCGCCCCGGTCAAGATTTGGATCGGAAAAAAAATTCTCGAGACCATTTGCGGCTGGTTTAAAATAATTATCAGTGACTAGTAGCGCCCCACGGTTTCACCCGCATATGTCTCGATCCCGTGGGAATATCAGGATAAAAGTATTCTATGTGTTAATCCAGGTTATAAACTATCTGTGTGCCAAATTTCATCCAAATCGGTTCAGTAGTTTTTGCGTGAAAGAGTAACATCCATCCATCCATACTTACAAACTTTCGCGTTAATATTAGTTAGAAGTTAGATTTATCTATATACATTTTTACAGTACCTAATTATTGATAAGGGATTATCGGGATTATTATAGTATCAACATTTCAATACGAAAAAAATGGATGCTTTAAAAAATAATCTGTCGCCGTGAAAAATTCCATTGTAAAAGGAAACTCTAAAAAGAATAAGTACCTAAAGTTAAGAATAGAAGTGACATCTGTTCGTAAAGGCTCTTAAATACTGGCGCGATTCGCCGCGCGACGCGAATTGTAACAAAACAATTTCTGAGAAATCTTCACGGTGAACAATGCGGCGGCGCGGGCGTTGCGTCGCGCGGTGAATCGCACCAGTATGTAAGAGCCTTAATGTGTGCCTTATGATTGCTCAAGAATTCAGTCGTTCAGAATTAGTGTCATTGCCCCTAAATGTGTCATCACAGAGTCATATTATTCGAAAATGTATTTTCATAATGTTCCAATAATAATGATCCCCACTAACTTTTTTTATTAAACTTTATGCTAACATTATTATAATACCTATTATACCTATTTGCACAATACAATCGTTGTGTTAAAACTTCTAAAAACTTCAATAAGATATTGAAGTTTTGAGCATATAAAAACTTAAAATATCGTGCATTCGACAAGAAAAGAAAAAAAAAATGGATTACTCTTCAGAGGTCCTAAGTTCCTTTAACACAGATGACAGTGGGTGCAACTACACTGTGCTCGGTCGACGACTTATCTAATGCATGATGATGTATATGAGGTGGCAAAGTTTGAGGCGGTCGAAACAGTTATCTATATAACGGCGCGTGATGATTTAGTCGATTTATTTTAATACTTTTTGAAATTTGTAATCGATTATTTTTACTCTGTGGTTTAGAATTTATTTCGTTGGCGGTATATTTAATTTGGAGCGGGTAACACCGAATGGGGTTGTGAGTGTCATGGCGGCGGTAGCGATCACTTTTGGTGCGATCGTCACGCGGTGCACACGCACAAATCCATTGGCTCTAAAAATTAAAAGACCATTATTGTGATTTGATTTTAAATCAGCATTAATCAGTTTAATCATTATTTTTTATTGTTAATTTTTGTAACATTAATTTGAAGTAAATCTAGTGCAATAGTTTGCGAGTATTATTTTGTAAACACCTGCACGTACACGCCCACGATGGAGGACCAACAGATGTCGGATCAGCAGCGACACGTGGTGTCTCAGCCGCTCGAACATCCGTCATCAGAAGTGGGATACGATGGAACGGCTCAGGAACAGTCAGGTCAGAGTGTTGATTTATTATCCAGTGAAAATAACCGCTGGAAATTGCTATTTGAAATGCAGCAACGCCAAATGATGGAATTGATTCGCGCGATTAAAGAACCTAGTACAGAAGACAATAAACTAGCCTTGCCTGAATTTAATCCCGAGTCTCGAGATAGTGATGCTCGTGCTTGGTGCAATACTGTCGATTTGTGCTTGCAAGAAAAACAACTATCTAGCAGTAGGCTGATTATTACTATGAGTAAAGCCCTTAAGGGGTCGGCGGCTTCTTGGCTAGCTCAACATACTTTTCCTGGGATAACCTGGCCTCAGTTAAAAGATCTTTTTCTCGTTCGATACGATTGTGTGGAAACTCCCGCTGCTTTGCTATGTAGGCTATTTAATGAGAGTCCTAAGGAAGGAGAATGTTTGTCTGCTTATGCAAACCGATTTCTGAGCACGTTACTGAGTCAATGGAACAACTATTCCACCGAAAAGATAGCAATAGCTGTAACTATGGCGCATGCAGCTAAAATTGAACCACGACTACAGCGATTGGCTTTCACTACGGAAATTGATACTCGAGTTAGATTGCAACAGGAATTGATGGCTGTTACGTACCGCAAAAGAGGACCTCCAATGCAAGACAAATTAAATGCACCTGGTGATACCAAGAAACCAAAGTTAGACCAGTCAAGACGTTGCTACAACTGTGGCAAAATGGGTCATATGGCAAATGAATGCCTAACTAAAAGATCTCGTGAATCTTCTGCTAACCCTCAATCTCAGTTTTCAGGAAATAGTGGATCGCAACCAGCCAGAGACAGCGTTCCAAATAAACCATCGACGCCGGTGACCTGTTTCTTCTGTGGGGAGCTGGGTCACATCGCCACACGCTGTCCAAAGAAGGAGACTAACTCCGGCAACAGCCGGATTGAGAAGCAAGTAGATATCTGCACCATAAAGCCAGCTACAGATCTACTTTTAACCGAATCTGGTGAGTCGTTTTCGTTTTGTTTTGACTCCGGTGCTGAATGCTCTCTGATCAGGGAAAGTTTAGCTAGTAGGTTCCCTGGTAAACGACAGCAAAATACGGTTACATTGTTAGGTATAGCCAAATCTAGTTTACCATGCAATTTTCAAATACTATCCACAGTGGTGATACAGGGGTACTCGTTGCAGTTATTATTACATGTTGTCCCTGACTATTGTATTTCTACTGCAATTATGATTGGAAGAGACTTGCTTTCATTGGGATTCTCAGTTGCAATTTCAGAAACATCTTTTTTATTGAATAAAACTAAAATAGTCTCTGTTTGTGATGTAGGCTCTAAAGTAAAAGACTTCAGTGGCATTGATAGTGATATTCCCAATGAATATAGAGATCAATTAACATCTTTACTTAAAGATAACTGTGATTACTTCGTAGAAGGCACTCCATCGGGTAGAGTTAGTACAGGAAAATTAGAGATCAGATTAATTGATCCCAACCGCACTGTACAACGCCGACCATATCGGCTTGGTTGTGATGAAAGACAACTAGTGCGCTCTAAGATCAAAGAACTTTTAAATGCCGGTGTCATTCGTGAAAGTTGCTCGCCTTTTGCTAGCCCGATCTTGCTGGTCAAAAAGAAGGACGGAACTGACCGCCTGTGCGTGGACTACCGTGAGCTTAATAATAACACAGTCCCTGATCGTTACCCATTGCCTATAATTTCTGATCAAATACAACGTTTGGTAGGAGCAAATTATTTCAGTTCTCTTGATATGGTTAGTGGGTATCATCAAATTCCTGTCGAGGAAAAGTCAGTAGAGCGTACAGCTTTTGTTACGCCGGATGGGCAGTTTGAATATTTGGCCATGCCATTTGGTCTTCGAAATGCCCCTTCGGTGTACCAACGTGCGATAAATAAAGCACTTGGAGTTTTGACAGAGTCGTTTGCTGTAGTCTATTTAGATGACGTCATTGTCCCCTCTCGTACTGTAGATGAGGGTATTGGTCGCTTACGTCAGGTCATGAAAGCATTAACAGATGCTGGTTTCTCTTTTAATTTAAAAAAATGTGCTTTCCTCAAAACTGAAGTAGAGTTTTTAGGGTATCACGTAGCCGCTGGCGAAATACGACCGAATCCGCGAAAAATTAAAGCTTTGACGGAACTTGAACCTCCGCAAACGGTTACTCAACTACGCCAATTTATAGGGTTGGCTTCGTACTTTAGACAATTTGTACCATGTTTCTCTCAAAAGACCGCCCCCCTTTATAGATTAACTTCAGGGAAAGGCAAAATACAGTGGACACCAGCTTTTGAAACAATTAGAAAAGAAATCATTGATACACTTACTAGCAAACCTGTTCTAACTATTTTTGATCCCAACCAGCCGATAGAATTGCATACCGATGCCAGCGCTGAAGGTTATGGTGCCATACTAATGCAACGGTTTGATGGTAAATTACATGTTATCGAGTATTATAGTCGCCGAACCTCCAGCGCTGAATCAAGATATCACTCATACGAACTAGAGACGCTCGCAGTAGTGAATAGCATAAAACATTTTCGTCATTACTTGCAAGGACGTAAGTTCGTAGTAGTGACTGATTGCAATGCAGTCAAAGCATCTAAATCTAAAGTAGACCTTACCCCTCGTGTCCACAGATGGTGGTGTTTTCTTCAATCTTTTGAATTTGACATTGAGTATCGCCAGGGCAAAAATATGGGACATGTAGACTTTTTATCGCGAAACCCTCTACCCTCTACCTCAAAGATAGCTAGTAAAAAAATAGAGCAAAAAAGAGTGTATTTGACAGAAATATCAGATAACTGGTTACAAGCAGAGCAACAAAAAGATGAAGACATAAATTCAATTATTATAAAACTCAGGTCTAGTGAACTTGGTGATGAGACGGTTAAAACTTATGAAATAAGAAGGGGTGTGTTGCATCGAAAGATAGAGCGTAATAAAAGGAGTGTGTGGTTACCAGTGGTGCCAAGGGCTTTTCAATGGGCTATTATTAATCATGTTCATGAGAGTGTAATGCACTTAGGGTGGGAGAAAACCCTAGAAAAGACCTTTTGTCATTACTGGTTTCCTAATATGAATAAGTACGTTAGAAGGTTTGTAGATAACTGCATCACATGTAAAGTGTCCAAGTCACACTCGGGCAAGGTCCAAGCCGAGCTACATCCAATTCCGAAAGTTACTATCCCATGGCATACCATTCATATGGATGCAACGGGAAAATTAAGCGGTAAACGTGATACCAAAGAGTATGTGTTTGTTTCTATCGATGCTTTTACAAAATACGTTCTTTTGCATCATACTATTAACATTGACGCTAACAGTGCAATAAAAGCTTTGCAATCAAGTGTGTCCCTCTTCGGTGCACCTACGCGTGTAATAGCGGACCAGGGTAGGTGTTTTGCGGGGAAAGAGTTTAGGGACTTTTGTACAACCCACAATATTAGTTTACATTTGATAGCCACGGGTTCCAGTCGTGCTAATGGGCAAGTAGAGCGAGTTATGTCTACCTTAAAGAATATGCTAACTGCAGTCGAAACAGGGAACCTTAAGTCATGGCAGGCAGCGTTGCCTGATGTCCAACTTGCCATCAATTGCACCGTTAATCGTACAACTAAGGCAAGTCCTTTAGAACTTTTGATAGGGAAGGTTGCTAGACCTCTTCAGTTAATGACCCTTGATACAGACGAGACAGAAATTGAATTAGACGAGATCAGAGAGCAAGCTGCTCAGGCAATAGAGGCAAGTGCTTCTATAGAGAAGGCTAGGTTTGATAAAAATAAAGCTAAAGTAAATAATTTCAAGTTAGGTGATTATGTACTGCTAGAAAATCATGAACGTAATAAAACAAAGTTAGAGCCAAAATATAAAGGGCCTTATCAAGTGGCTGAGCTGCTTGATGGTGACAGATATTTGCTTAAAGCATTGAATTCTAATCGAACGTATAAGTATGCACATGACCGTTTACGGCCTATGCCTGAGTGCTACGTTCCTTTGGAATTGAATGCAGGGCTGGAAACGCCAATTAATAGCATAGAGTCAGAATGTTCCGATAACGGCGCAGTTGCCGGTGAGTTTATTTGATTTTCCGTAGCTTGTGTGGCATTTGAAGCCTGTGTGGCACCGGTAGCCTGTGTGGCACCCGTAGCCTGTGTGGCACCCGTAGTCTGTGTGGCACCCGTAGCCTGTGTGGCACCCGTTGCCTGTGTGGCACCCGTAGCCTGTGTGGCACCCGTAGCTTGTGTAGCAGTGTTTTAGTTTTATTAGTGTGTTTCGTCTCAGTGACGTTTAAGCTAACTGTTGGTGTCAAGTTATGATAAATTCTCTCTTATTCATGTTCATTGTGGTTTGGTCAGAATGACCGAGTTTTGAAGTGTGTACAACTGGTTGTTTATTTGTCCACAGATAATGAAGAAAATACACACGAGGACGTGTGAAGATGCAGGACGGCCGTAACGGCGCGTGATGATTTAGTCGATTTATTTTAATACTTTTTGAAATTTGTAATCGATTATTTTTACTCTGTGGTTTAGAATTTATTTCGTTGGCGGTATATTTAATTTGGAGCGGGTAACACCGAATGGGGTTGTGAGTGTCATGGCGGCGGTAGCGATCACTTTTGGTGCGATCGTCACGCGGTGCACACGCACAAATCCATTGGCTCTAAAAATTAAAAGACCATTATTGTGATTTGATTTTAAATCAGCATTAATCAGTTTAATCATTATTTTTTATTGTTAATTTTTGTAACATTAATTTGAAGTAAATCTAGTGCAATAGTTTGCGAGTATTATTTTGTAAACACCTGCACGTACACGCCCACGATGGAGGACCAACAGATGTCGGATCAGCAGCGACACGTGGTGTCTCAGCCGCTCGAACATCCGTCATATATTATGCACTCTTATAAAACCCATTCATGTTAAACGGCCTATAAATAATTAAAAATAAATTAAATCAATTTTGTTATCTGGTTCTTTTGCTCATCATAGATATCTTATGTTCCGCCTAGCAACTTTCACTCTTTATGTACTTGTCTAATCAAAAAATCATATTTCAAAATTAACTCCTTTACTATCCCCCAGATGAGATTTCCCAACTATTAAGTACCAAAAGAGACATACGGCAGACTGAAAAGTAATAAAATATGTGCAAAATATCGGCCGCCCCTTGATTTGTGTCAAGTGCACGCGCTGACCCAGCTAAACTGATATTCTGATGCATCCACTTTATTCGGTTAAAATTTACCTGTATTTTAATAGAGTCAACCACGGATTAATGGACATATCGACATGATAACAGGAATGAGATAATTAATACACCGTAGATTAAAGAGCAAAATAAAAAATATTCGACTTATTTTAAGACAAATTATTTTGGTCAAACTACTACATATGTTAGTATGGATCAGCTGTTTAACCACTCTATAAATAAATAATGAAAATTAAAATAAAACCTAATGCTACCTTACCGATAGAAGGGAATTGTTGCCTATTAAAAATTCACCGTTAATTCCTAACCAGTACTTTTTACTATGCTAAGCTCCGTTCATCCCATAAATGAATAATATGCATATTAATTCATGAACCTGAAAAACTGGCAGTCAACGAGCAAAATGCAAAATGGCTGGCATCCCAAAACCGCTAGAAGAGTGGGGCGTGCAGCTATTTTAATATAGACCACTCCGCTGGTAATGCGAGGTTAAAAATATTAGTTAAGTTATAAGCGGAGAGCGAGGTTACAATTAATACTAAATGATTATGTCTAAGGATGTTTTCTTTACGGTAATTACAGCGACCGTGTCTTTTTCAGCCGTCGGAAGAAAAATACACCACATTATGATTGCGGATTCTATTGTGGGGCGCCCCCACGACCATAAAAAGGTGGCTGGAATATACTGGTTGTGAAAGGCGGAGGATGGGGTACGGTGGCGCAGCCTGGGAGAGGCCTACGTCCAGCATTGGACTGCGATAGGCTGAGTTTTTACGTCTGAAATGTTAGGGATTAAAATCATGAATGGTTAGAAGATAATATTTTGAGTGTACTATTATTATATCAGCCCATACCGCGCCACTTCTAAGTAAAGAGCAACCACTCTTTCCACTTTTGACGATTGTTGGCTGTTTTGATACAATTTCTTATGAAGCAGTCTAGTTTATCTCACCATGTACACCTAGGTCTTCCATAGCGTCGAGGAGTATTTTATTTTACCAGTCTCCAGTAAACTAATATTATCTTAGTTCTGCAAAAAATCACTTCCTAATTGCCATCAAACTCTATTACTTGAGATATCAAACAGTCTTTCACTTGTACCACACCACAAAATATTGGGTGAAGCCGATAGCCGCAGTGAAGTTTCAATTAGACTTTGATTTTCAACCAATTTGTCAGGAAATAGGTATTTTATTGACAAACCCTTTAATGCTTTCCGTTTTTCTACAAAATATTGTGCTCTTTTACAAATGGTCAACAATTTTCTTGTTATAAACCAATACATGTTAATTTATTTAAACACAATATATCTTATATAACAACAAAAAAAAACTTATTTTCATTAAAAGATTTTAAAAAGTAAATATCGTCACTGTCCCGATACTCATGGATACGCGTTCGAGAGACTGCGAAACAGCTGACGGCCGGTCATGTAAGGTCTCGCGCGCCCCGCCCGCTCCCGCCAACCGCCGGCCGCGGCCGGTCATTGTCCTTGCGTGTAGGGTAAAATATTCTTTGGGAAAAATGTAGATATTCTTGAAAAAAAAATTTGTATTTTTCCATTGATTTTACGTTCTATAAATGAAATCAAACCACTGGTTTCAAGGATAACGGTGTTTACCCTAACACCCTGTATAGATTTTTTTCTATCTTGTGAATGTGAGAACGTTGTGGACATAGTGGACTGTAGATTTGTTGAAAATTTTCTATTTTGTTAAGTACCTACTTGGTACTTGTTGAAAGGACTACACTCTGTCCTTATATCTAATAACACTGTAATTCGAAAATATTGTAAAAACCAATAATTATTTTTAAAAGAGTAACCGTGGAGTTTCTCGCCGGCTCTTCTCCATAGGAAACGACCAAATGGAACCGTGCACCTAGTTTCTGACGTTTCATAAGTGCCCATGTAGGTTTATGAGAAATAAAATATTTTGATTTTGATGGAGGTAAAAATAAGTAAAACTAGAAAGGCACCACTCATCCAAGAACAATCATTATATTTATCCAAAAATCCCCAAGAACAAAAACAATAGCATAAACAACTACATTTGCACCCAGATTCTAAGAAAAATGTTTGTCGTAACGGTACAAAAACACCAGAATGTATGGGGAAAATAAGTAAATCTTTGACGATTATTTAGTATTCACCCTTTGGTTCTTGCGTATCATAAATTTTGTTGTCCTATCATTTCTGTATGTTTGGTGGAATGTCTTCCGACATCGTATGGGTTTTGTGGTATAGAAAAGAAAGACTGACATCTAACGTATTTCACGTTAGATGATTCTTCCTAGTATTTATTTTATGGCTATGGTTGTCAACCGATTTAATGATTTTCTGGGCGATAAACCAGTGAGCAACATTAATATGAATGTCAAGCGTACTGTATCTTTTTTTTAACATATAGTTATGGTACTGCTCTTGTCCTCGATCTCGCGCGAACACTCTCAATCTGTATAAGACCGCCAGGCAAGGAACATTACCCCTGAGATGGTCTCGACACCAATGAGATCTAAATCTATTTCAGATTTTTGGCATTAGGATTAAACAAATAGAGAACGTACTCTCCCACAACCGTAATACCAGTTTTGTCTATTTTAGTTTTGCCAGGTTTAATGGCAATAGGCTCGCGACTCGCCCTCGTTAATTATCTTTTGCCTGGCGAAATGAAACTGTACTAAAATACCTCTGTCTACCTTTTCCAGGGATTATAAGAGTCATGTTACCTAGACTTGTTTTAGTACTTAGCACATCAGAAACTTTCAGAAAATTCCCGAGCCCCACAGCCCCGCAGCCCCGCATGCAACGCCCCAACCTAGTTTCAGTGCAGGCCGAAATAGTTCAAGGTCGCTGCAACTGCTCCCTCTCCCGTCGCTGTTGACACTCGCAATCGATACGGAATTTACTGGCCGAACTCACACACAAACCTTAGGCGTGTGTTGAAGGACTTTGCTTCCAAGGGTAGGCTGGATTTAAGGTCTTTAGTTTGAGAAGAAGAGAAGAAAGTTCAAGGTTATCTGGTCCAATTTCAAATACAGCTTTGGGAGTTCAAGGGTACAACTGAGATTCATTTGTACAGCCTACGTGTATTATGTCTAAGTGTGTGGGGGTAAATGTGAAGTGGAGAACTTGCGGGTTAATTGCGTACCACACATACACTAAAAGCCAATTCAAACCCTAGCAAACAACTTAATAAACAAGGGGGGAAGACACTGGACTCCACCACACGGAATCCTAGTGTGGGGTTCAAGCACGGATAGGATTAGGGAATTTGTAAAAATCTAGCAAATAAGGCTCCTTTGTAATCTGTTACTAGTTTTTTTTTAATATTGTACCGTGTTTTTTCTGAACTGAATAAAGTTTATTATTATTAAACAAGGAAAGGTATTATTCGTCAAACACAAATAGATCTAATTAAATAATATGAGATGTGAATCGACAGATCGATTCAGGGACACGAGTCATTATTGATTGTGGGGTATCAATAGCAATATTGAATTTGTTATTTATTTTTATACATGCATCAGATTATTGCAGGTGTTGATTAACGCCCAATATAAAAAAAACTGATGTTTTTCGAAAGATAAACAGTAAAGACAGTCGAAAGTACAAAAAATCAAGAAAAACATATTGCTTAGGATTAGTTTATTGTAGACCAGCTTCTACCGGCAACTTCGTCCACGTGAATAGTTTTTGTTTTAACTTAAATATAGGGCCTTACCACAAAAACTTAGACACTTAATCAACGCGTGTTTAATGTCAGTTTTATGTCAAATACATAAATGTCATGTTTAAAAGGTGTTTAGGCTAAACAATAATGTAATAAGGATAGTACCTATCTATGACATTAGGCAATACTGCAGCTAAGCAGAGGGCCTAGACAAGTGACAATCGCATCGAAAGCGTTTCGTATTTCTACAACGACTTTCAACCGAATTGACAGTCCTATACATTTTTGCCTTTTCCATCATCGTTATTGCTGTTAGAATATCACTTAGTCTAGGGCCTCTGTTATTTAACCATTAGTGAAAGAATTATCACAATTGGATCAGTAGTTCTGAAGACTATCCCCTACATACAAACTCACAAAATTTACCTCTTTGGTATAAATTTAAATGAACATAACAAGTTACTGGCATGATTCTTCCGATCATTTCAACGTTTATCTCTAGAGACAACTACTAACTCCTTCGACGGATGAAGAGCAAACCGGTTCAAGGTTATATCAGGTGTCTCTGTTCTCAGAGGAATTGACAATACAGGATATAGAAACTATTGGATTTCTCTGGGAAGTGATCACTGCTAAGGACATTAATACAGCAATAGTCGTTCAGCACGTTCAGTAATACAGTTCAGTCTGACTGAAACTAAAAAAGAATCCTTACGAAAATTAATAAATTGGTCGGTATATTTTTGTTTTCTTCGGAAAACTTATTTCTGACTTATAGGTTGGATATTGCAGTCACTAGTTTTGAAATCATAGATGTAAACAAAATTATACCTAATGTTTTTAAATGACTTTTACTTAAAAAAAACTGGCAAAATATGAGAGTTCTCTCTTACCCCCTTTTTTTTGGGGGTGGGTCTTTCCCGCAACTTCTCTCTTACCCCTATATAACCCGGACAGTACAAGCGTAATATTATATTATCTTAAAATGTTTATAGTTAGGTACCCTTTCCAAAGAATTTTTATAACCCTCTAAATTAAACACTCCAAAAATCTTATACTAATCTAAGATACTACATTTAGAGACAAAATCTATTAAAGCCTACTGACGTCAGGCCCAGGCCACATAACTCAAGTGGCACAAACACTATCGATATTGAATCACATTCAGGAGCTGAGACCACGTCCTAACGCCCGCAAACTAAATAAAACTTTTGGATTACACGTCCGAAAGTCAATGCCTCAACTTTGACGTTCGGGTTTTCAATGTCGTGTCTATTTTTAGGATTATTTGTTTAGGTACAATGAATATTGTGTTTTTTTTTCTTTATTGTGTCCAGAATACATAGTTAAGTAATACATTTGAACATAATAACAGAACTATGTATTCTGCTTGATTTCAAGTCAAGGAAATTAATTAATTGGAAAGACCAAAGGAATATAAAACTGACCGTAATGGAATCTAGGCTGGTTTTCAGTAAAAGCCCACTTAAAGTCATACGAGATTTTTACAAAAAAAAAACTTTTAAGCTTTGAAGGTCCACAATTTTTGTTGTTTTTCATTTTCAATACAATATTTTACCCAACTGTATACCCTTTATGTACAGCAAAGTACCCGTATAATGCAAAGCGACGCGTCCCGGGCGCGGCCGTGGCCGGCCTGACCTAAAATCGTCAGTTCAAGGCCGTCACCCAGATGCAAGTCCCTGTTGCATTCTGTGAATACTGAAAACAATTATCGGAATTTTCTGTTGTTGTTTGAAAGTGAGGATAGAATTTGTTTGAAAGGATAAAGTTCTTTACGAAATACCAGTACAAATAGTGCTGCCTTTCGGCGCTCTTTGTCTGTTATTATTAAGGATGGGCCGAACGTGGTTTTGAACCGAATACGAACTTCGGCCGAACATTCGGTGAAAAAAATATAAAGTTCGGCCCAACTTTGGTTATTTTCACTAGGAAATATATACGGACAAAAACGTAAAAGACTTCTGCCAGTTATCGCAGAATCTTGGTGTTTTTGCACCATAACCTTCCCTTAATAAATTTTAAATACCAATAGGTAGGTAGGTAGATTTAATTTAAGAATTTTATAAAAAATAAAAATAATAGATTATAAATAATAGATAATTTGCGATAATAATTATTTTAATTTTTTGACGTCAATATTATTTTATTACGTAGAAAAAAAATAATTGTTAAATACCTAAGTAACAAGTAACAAACAATAAATACATGCATATGATTTCATTTTACTGGTTCAGTTTTATTATTTTACTTAACAGCTGAGTTGAACATGTTCGGTATAAATCGAATTGCGAAGTTCGATTAAACTGAATATGGAACGAATTTCGGCTCATCCCTATATATTATGACAAAAAAATAATAAAATAAACGAACAAAACTTACCTTCATTTACTTTTCGATTATTTTGTAAAAAAATATTTATTTTAATTCCAAAAATACGAAAAGGAAAGACAATTATAATATACGAGTAACACACGACACTCCGCAGGGCCTTGACCTCAGTTATTGGGGCGCGGGCGACTGCGCACAGGGCTATCACTGCACCGCCCGATTTACTAGGTGTATTCAATTATTATGACTTATATTTATGAGAACTTCTTCTTTACCATTATTTCGCGGATATTAGTGTGAATTATATACTTTAATTGTAAAGGTACAATTCCGTAGCCGACTGCAGGCAGCATCAGCAAGCGACGTGTCGCCGCGACAATACTGGTTTCTATGTATTTCTATGAAATACCTTCCGTAGCCAGCGACACGTCGATTTGTATGTATTAATGTGTAACGAATAGGAAGCTTATACTTAATGATCAACATAATAATTATTTACTTTGAAAAGCAAAGATTCTTAAAATAATAATAATTATGTAGAAGCATATAATAAAAAATAAATAAAAATCTTTTTAAAAACAAGCTTTTAATTAACTAAAAAGTACTAAATAAAACTTACGTAAACATAGAACTTTAATATTTTCTTAAAAGCTTGAGGCTTATCTTCAAGTTTAGTGTAAGAAGGACATTTACACCTCAAGCTTTTAAGAAAATATTAAAGTTCTATGTTTACATAAGTTTTATTTAGTACTTTTTAGTTACTTAAAAGCTTGTTTTTAAAAAGATTTATACTTATATTTTATTTTCTACTTTTTAGCATTAGGATTTGTTTAAATATCTGTTCTATCACCTTCACAAATTAATCCAACGAAATAGGTTTACCCATGGCCACCTTCCGGCTCCATCATCAGGCCCTGAACACCACCTAGTGTCAAAGCACTTGTTAATACATGACCAATGAGTCCAAACACGATGGTGCTATCTTGTTTGATTGAGGTTTTCCCATGGCCACGTTCTGGCTCCATCATCAGACCCTGAACACCACCTAGTGTTAAAGCACTTGTCAATACATAACCAACGAGTCCAAACACGATGGTGCTATCTTGTTTGATTGAGGAGTTACTATGGCCACCTTCCGGCTCCATCATCAGATCCTGAACACCACCTACAGTCAAAGCACTTAATACATGACCAATGAGTCCAAACACGACGGTGCTATCTTGTTTGATTGAGGAGTTCCTATGACCAACTTTCGGCTCCATCATCAGACCGCAATATGGTCTCATTTTTCAAAATGTCTCGGTAGTTGTATAACTATGCCAAGTTACAGCACAATCAGATGCCAAGGAAGTGCTTGAAAAATGGATGACAATTGGAGTTACTAGAAACACATATGGCGACCTTCCGGCTCCATCATCAGACCTTGAATACCACCTAGTGTCAAAGCACTTGTTAATACATAACCATGAGTCTAAATACGTTGGTGCTATCTTGTTTGATTTAGGAGTTCCTATGCCTAACTTCCGGCTCCATCATCAAACCAGCTCCATGGTAACATTTTTTCAAAATGTTTCGGTAGTTGTATGAGTGTGCCATGTTTCAGCTCAATCGGATGCCAGGAAGTGCTTGAAAAATCGATGACAAAAGAAGTAACCGGAAACACATACGAACAGAGCAATATAAAGCTTGTAAAAAAGGAACAATCATAGACTCAATAGATATAGGTACCGAGAAAAAAATCATTGTGTTATATAGTATTATAATAATTATATCCCAATAAAGTAATAAAAATGAAATGAAATTAAATAAAACGATTATTTATGGGATTTATTTTGACAAGACGCTGAAGCGTTTTTGGTTTATGTGCCTTTTAGGATTTGAGGTTTGTGGGACCTAAAATAAGACACTGGGGAACTCCAAAAGAAATGCAGAATTTAGAAAATGTGTGTAAAAAGGCAGCAGATTTTAATGTAGTCACTCCCTTAATAATTTGTGAGTATTCAAAAGCTGCTTTTAATATTCTAAAAATTAAAATATTCTTAACAAAAAATTCAAAGTTGGTTGCATAATATCAAAAGGAGATAATTATAAAGTCTTCGATATAGTATGAACAAATAAATTTTCTAAAAGTGAATACGAGTCCTAAAGTAAATATTTCAGCGCCGCACCTTGACCCCGCTATTGGGTCAACATCGCACAGGATAATCAATATTGCACTGAATTTATTGGACAGCTGTTGAAATATATGAGCGTGTGAAGGTTTTAAGACATACTTACTTAAAAAAATCATATTAGGTTGACTGGTAGAAAATGCCGCCTTTGTACAGTAGTTTTTACTTGTGCATAAAGTTTTAATAAATAAATAAATAAATATTAGTAAGAGCTTTTAAATGTTTACATTATCAATTTCATGAAGATATTTAGGTCAGTTTTCAGCCTCACCAAATACTACCAAGCACCTGCTTCACATAATGGCATAGCTCAAATAAGAATTGTTTGGAAGTTTAATTGAGATATGAAACAAAATTAGTATGATTATTTTCTGCCACATAACTTACCCGGAACTTACCTGTTGACGGAGAGATTGACTATAAATGTTGTAATTTTTGCCGAAGTTATCATTTTAAAGGAAGTGCGAGGCGAAATATATAGTAATTTTTCTCGAAGCCAACAGTTTAAACGTACTGCAATCTTATCACAAAATAATAACGTTGAAAGAGCAAAATGCTCCTCCTAAACAGGAAACTCAATAATGAAGCAGTACCTTGACCTCCGGCACTGGGGCACTCCGCCGGCACAGGATATCAATCGAAGCGTTGGATTTATTGGATAATACAGAACGATTTGACGGGTGTTTTATTTTATATTATTGTTTGATTCCTGCTCGCTTGAGCTTCCGATTTTAGAAATTACTTATTTAATTATTAGTCTATTGAAATGACTCAAAATTTAATAATATTATGTACTCTCTTGTCGTTCTTTGGAGTGCACTATCATCCATCATTATTCTAGAGTTCAGTTTGCAGCTCTAATTTATTTATTCATTTGAAATTACGGCACAACAATAAATCACTTATAGGTAAACACCACGTGCGTACATGAAACAATAAATAAGAAAAATAAGTTAACACACTTAGAACTCTGCGCTAGTATTCAATTCAATTAAATTAAAATTTGTAACATCGTACATGGAGATGAAACAAAAAATGATGGAAAACTGCAAAAAAAAAATTGCCTGACCTGCAAGATGTCATACCTATTAAAAATAAAAATAAAATGTGTCTAAACCTGGTATACTTCTAGGGTACGAATTAATTATTACCAAGACAGAGCCATTTTTTACAAAGACAGAACCTGTTGGCAACATAAATATGTTAGCACATGCATAATAAGTACATACCTATACTGAACATACACAGGTTAAAAATAAAGGATAGGATGTCAAAGCTAGAACCAACCAAAGTGCAATGTGTATCGCACAGTATGAGCGATGAACCTTGACCCCAGCCTATTGGGTCGCGCCCAGACAGGACAGTTAATTGTTGCAGCAGATTTATTGGACAATTGCAGCGTAATTTATAGTGAGTGTCTAGATTTAGGAGACAAACTAGAATAGTTTGTAATCGTGTTAATGGTGCATTGGACTCAGAATGATACCTTGCAGCAGTCCTATGGAATTGATTGTGTATATTTGCGTATTAAATCTCTCGGAAGAATCAACGTATTATTAATCGTTGCATTGGATTTATCACATACTTATCAGAAAGCTAGCTGGCTATGGATCAATTTATTTATTTTATAGTCATATCTGTGACATAATTTATAAACCACTTAAAAAACTTAAAACTTTGATTCTCTGCATGCTTTTTAGAGAACCTGTTGTCATAATTTTCTCTTTACTGGACAGTTTAGTTGCATTTTACAGCATAAGGATGTGGAGAAATTATTTTATGTAACTGACAAACCGTTTTCCCACTTCATATTATTGTAAAGTATTATGATTTATTTTAATTAATATGTCCATGTTAAACTTATTGTACCTACCTAGATTATAATTGAACGATGTTGGAAGCGCACAATAATATTATTTCCGTCTCTTGTATGCTTGCATGTAATTGTGTTGTCTGTTGGAGATCCAATAAATAAATAAATAATCGCATAGCTATCTATAAAACGCATTCACGTGTTGGAGGTGTATCCTCGACAAATAAAAGCACGGAGCCTACTGCACCGGCCTTGCGCCACTGACCCAAAAACACCAGTCCATGATCGCTTAGACCGTTCGGATAATACTTTCTGTACGACGAATTATGGTTTAGACTTTTATTTGAAGGATAAAGTGTTGAATTATAACTTTGGCTTGTGTGGTAAATCTAGAAGTTAGATCTCTGACTGAAAAGTGTGGCAATCGGTTGTCATGGTATGGGAATGCAGAACATGTTGGGCTGCAGATATCGAATCTATTTTTATTCTGAAGAAAAGAACCATCATAGCAACATAATATGGCCTCCACCGCGCCGGCGCGATTCTAAAGAAATTGTTTAAAGATATTAACAATTTGTCAATATGTCTATGAAAACATCATGTACGTAAGGAAAAATCTAAATCTTTTCAGTAAAAGAGGTGAAAGACTAGAAATAGGGACTAATTAGTTCAACTAGGTTTCAGACTGTCTAAAGTAGACTCATCCTTCATGGTATATGTGGGTACTGTTTAAAATGAAAACAATAAAATACCTACCCACTCCAACTGAATGAAACGTTTAAAACTTGTATACTTTTGGCTGGACAGTGTCCGTTATTATAATTTGGGGGATTATATCGCTGATAAAAATGCTTGGCTCAACGCCGCACTGGTCCTGCTCCACAAGGGCGCATCTAATTGATTAGCTTTCCAAAGCTTTCTAAATATTGAATAATTATAAATATTTCGAAAATCCTAACTAATATTATAAATGCGAAAATGAGTTTGTTTGTTTATTTATTTGTTTGTTTGTTTGTTATGCTTTCACGCTAAAACGGCTTAACGGATTTGGATAAAATTGGCATAGGGGTAGACCATGACCTGGAATAAGACATAGGATACTTTTTATCCCGATATTCCCATGGAATCGAGACTTGCGCGGATGAAACCGCGGGGCGCAGCTAGTATTGTATAAATTAAATCTCTTAATATTGTTTATTTCTATAGCACATGGTCAGGGCACTATGTACCTACTATAAAGCTACCATTTACTTGGTACGTCTTTCATTGACTTGAATGTGTCTTGGCGGCTGAGAGTATGTCACGCTCACTCAAATGTCTTGCTGGTGGTGGCGTGTGTGTTGGATCTTCAAGTTCCCTTCAAAATGGTTGAGCTGAATGTTGCTGATCCATGCGTCATGTTCATGCACGGGTGCCGTCATTAGGGACTGGTCAACTCTTAGCTGCCACGGCTTATTTTAATTTTTGAACTGTTTTTTGTTGTTATCTTTTTATTACGGACGCTTTGAACGTGCATGTCTTTCTTCATTATTCTCATATGTAAAATTTCAACACGAATTATGTAACCAATGTTTTGTAACAATAATATTTTGATTATAAAGAGACCGTGGAGTTTCTTGCCCGTTCTTCTCCATAGGTACCTACTACGCTTTAGAATGGGCAACTAGCTTCATCTTTCTGACTAATCGAACCACTAAAATTCAAAATTGCCTGTAATTGGTTTATTTGAAATAAATGCTTTGAGTTTGTCGAGAGGAAAGTTTTGAGTTATTCCATTCTAATACCAAAAACTAATACCACCGGTATTTGTTGGAATTCATATTTATTTTCTATTAACCGAACTCATACTACTCTTTAAATAATTACATTTTATATGCAAACGAATACCAACAACTTGAATTTGGTACAGTCAGCTCCGTCAAAACAAATCAAATTGAAGTTTTTTACTATTTTTATGTGATCGTAATAAAATACTATCCAGATACACTTCATTCCAATATTTCTACAAAGGTAGGTAAGAGTAGTTTAAGTGAATCATCTTGCTACTTTTTTTGGGGTATCCTCGAAACGCACCCACGATGAAACATACATAGAGAGGAGCATGACGGAATCGTAAGAAATGATATCGATAGACGTTTTAAAATTCAACTGTCCTAATTTTTTAGTTATTCAAACTACCAGGAAAGCAGGAATGAACTGGAACTAGGTGCTTAAGCGACTTACTACTTAGATCAATAATGGTAAAAACACAAGTTTTGAAATTGAATCATTTGTTGTTTTGAAAAGTACCAGGGTGACAGAAATGAAAAGAAAATAGGCGCCTAAACGATCTCACTAAATTACACAACAACCAACGATTAAACACAAAGAGTATTCGTTATTATTCACTATATCGATGGAAGTCTTAAAACTGTCCTATAACTGTAATATCCAGATGAAATCAAGATTGAATGATCTCTATCAACGACGATAAAACGGTTTTTCAAAAATATTTAGCAAAACAAAAAATGAGCAAAGATACTTATTTTAAAATAAATGATAGTAGTCTGGCCTTAGATAGGAATCATGCTCAGGAATAGCGTAATGAATACAGTGCGTAAGTAAATCAAAATTAGATGTATGATGGTCATACGTGAGATACAAGGCTATGATCGGACAGGAGACATGAAAGGACCACGGCGTGAAGCACCCACAACACTCTTCCCATATTACCTACATAATTATTCAATTCCGCGAAATTCATAAACGCAGTAAGTAACAATTTGGTCATTATTAAGAGGTAACTTAATAATTACCAAATTGTTACTAACTACTTATCATAAAATGAGTTCTTTAAGAATCAAAGACTCGTTTTTACTAACTATAAACCTGAAACAAAAATGCGAGTTGCATTTGTTTCTCCTAGGGAATTTTATAGAATCAAAAATTAAAAACTCATAATTCAAGTACCTACGCTTTGCCGAACGTTGAAAGTCCAACAGAGCGCAATGCGTATCGCCTAGTGACAACGGGCATAAGAAACCTTTCCTCAGTTTCTCGTATTTCCTAATGAAGTCAACGTTCTCTTTCAAAGACGTTATTAAAAACTAATCCGTCTGAGCCGATGTGTTCAGATCAGCGCCCGAGTCCTTTCAGACGACAATCGCGAGTGTAAGTGAGGGATGAGTTCAATCATAGTGATGGACCCATCCTGTCTATGCTGGGAACAACTGTGTCTGATGGTTCACTGGCCTTTGAGAAGAATTAGGAACGATAGGCACCTATTGTTTTTAGTTAGTTGTTATTGTTTTTATTTCCATACTATAGTGAGCCGCGCTCGCTTCGCACGGGTGCGATCTACTAATCTGGCGACATGTCAAAACATCGATATTTCGCTAAATCTAAGTGAAATATAAATACATTAAGCACACAAACTTTCCGGAATAAATGCACTAATGGCTGCGTATACACAAAACTGCATTGCGCTTCGCATCGCAAAAATCAGCGATGGTACCCTAAGATTTTCTTATGAAAGCTTCTGCGTTGCGAATTCGCATCGCGCCGATTCGCAGTTTTGTGTACAAGCCCTAAATGATGGTTGAATCCAGCATCAAAATGCGTAGTTTAGATAAAACATCCGGTAACACAGACTGACACGAAAAATGACTTTGTTTTAATTCTAAGGGCGAATTTCACCAAACTTTTATATAAGTGAGTATAAGTCTTATCCTGCGAATAAATTTTGAATTTTTGACAGTTTTTCCATACGAAAACTGTCACATAGCAATTTTATTCCACGGTTATAAGATATCTGACTTTGATGAAATCAGCCCTTAGTAGTATTTGTAGATTCTGAGTTCCTCTCTGCCTTTCTGATGCGTTAATAAGCGTAAAAGTGCTTGTTTGCTGTGTGTACAAAAAACGAAGATTATCAAAACACATAAAATAGCTAAGTAGCTCAAAATCAAAATTAAAATATTTTATTTTACATAAATCTACAAGAGCACTTATGAAACGTCAGAAGCTAGGCGCACCTATAATAAATAAGCTTTTTTCTAACACCAGGACAATTGTTTACAAACTACAAACATTCCATAATACTTCTAACAACGCCGCGGAACATTAAACCCATTGATTAAAATTGAAGTGGAAAATATATCATGCTACGGACAACTCAAGAAAATAATCCATTCTAGGAGACAACAAAACATTTATTTGGTCCTTAGAAAGGACACGCTGTTATTAATTCGCTGTACCCATTATATATTTTCATAGCATTTCAATTGAAGTAAATATTAGGTTCTTACTAATCATAAGAGGACTATTAATCATAAACTATTGATGCCTTAACAAGGCGTCATTGTCTAAGTTATTTTATTTCAATAACTTAAGTTTGACACTATTATATTTATGGTTCATCTCTCGGTTTCATTCTAGGTATGATAAGTACCACCTCGAATTTGGGTTAATGATCTTGTCAATACACAGACATGCATTTTAGTTCTAATTTAAGTGTTTTCATTAAATTATTATTCAGATTATAACCTAATTATTACATTTTACCTTTTTATTTAATAAACAAAGACTATGACTTATCACTTATCACTAAACAATTCATTAATTATTGGTAATGAAATTATTAGACGGGCGGGGCGTCTCGATTGGTACTCTAAAATGGCTAGCACTCATGCTTTAGTCTTAAAATAACATTCATGGTTAAAATGCTAGTAAGATTATAATCCGAAAAATTACCTATTATATTCTAGGTATTGGCTACAGTGCGTGTAAACCAACGCAACGCCTGATCATTGAGCATCCCAATCTTTATAGTTTGTCATAAAATGCGCTGCTCATCAGGCGTTCTGCGTCATAGCTTGTCTCCATCAGAACAGTCTATTCTATCAATTTTATGCTGATTTGATACAATAACGTAATGTTCTAGATTAACATTGTTATACTCTTTATTGTAACATATACCATAACTATAGCATTTACTGGCCGACTACATGCCGACTACGATTACCTCTAAGTTGCTTAGTAAAGTTTAGTGTATTTAACATAAACTCCATTTCATGTGTACTTTGGTTATGCGGTCATTGTGTTTATGCTTAGAGCCTAAATATTCGGTGCGTCAACCACTAAGATTACTCAAATGTATTTTGTGTTGATTTACAACGTTAATGTACTTGCAATGTGTTGCGATTCGTCGTCAGCATATATTATCTGAATACTGTTATTATCAAAATCATAATTGTTTAAATTTTATCTTGCTTTTTTTTAGTAAGTATCCCTGTTTTGCTATTAGTTACGTGTTACTACTGTCTCACTAGAATAATTAATATGTCTGACTTATCACTCAATTTAGGTTCCTACTACCTCCTACTCTTTTGTGTAGTGTAGGTCTCAACTGGATTATCATGAAACATTTATTATTAGTACTGTTATCAATCCGATATCTTTGACACTATACACCAACCTTCATATCTACATACCAACATTCATAGTTTAGGTAATAACCTCATACATAGGTACTTGTACTGTTCCTGAAATAATCATTGACACTGTAACCTTTTAGTAACACTGCTACTTGTGAACAAACATTTAGTAGGTATTTCAGATCACATAATCTTCTAAGAATACATACGTGTCTTAATAAATTGAGTTCCCTCGCACCAATGCAGATTGCACAATATATTTTTACTCGCACCAATGCAGATTGCACAGTATATTTTCGCAGGCGGCGGTGAATGGTACAAACAGAAATAAGATAGATACGGATTTTCAGATCCTTAGTTCCACTGTTCTCGATTTGTTTCTTAGGACAGTTAAGAACAATCAGTTCGTGGTCGTACAGACAAGTAGTTTTATTTCGGTTAGCCACGGCGTTTCAATTATATTTTAATTATGTACGTCATCATCATCATCATTATCCACAACCGGACTTTGCCCACTGCTGGGCAAACCTGGGCCTCTCTTTGCTTGTGCCAATCCCTTACTAGTTACTAGTACTTACCTCCAGTTAAATGTGGACTGCTCTTAGGGATATTTTCATGCTTGGCCTTATTGGCAGACCAAATATTGGTGATTGTTGTCTATAGTTAACAGGAGAAAGCTGCTCTACTGCCCATTCTCTTGATATATATCCTTAATTGTCTTTTACTACATCCATGGGTTTGTTACTCACAACTTTTTCTGATATTTTTGTAATTAGGGGGATATCTAGGTAATAAAAGAATGGCGATATCATTTTTACATTTTTATTTACTCGACATACAATAGTGTTTGCATGTAAGGTTAATATTAATCCAATACGAATTTGTTATCTAAGCTGTAACTGTAAAAACAACTAATTGATGCCTTTGCTAATTACACACGTTTCTTCGAATAATTATGTTTGTTCAATCAAATCATAGACAAAAGACCACCGATCCTTTTGTATAAAGATAAACAAAACTCGTCTAGTAGGTATACCGTTTCGTTCGATAAAAAGTATTTTTTATTCAATTAAAATAAATATCTGATTTATTATTATTTTAAAATATCTGTGGTCTGTTGTTAGGGACATTACTTGTGATATATCTTAAAAAAATAAGTACCTACCTTTTACTAATATGCAGCTCTGTGTTTCGTTATTGTGCATAATTATGTTCTAATAACAAAAAAATCAATTATAGTCAATTATAGAAATACAAAATCACTAAAACATTATTTTAGAATATTTGTAACTACTTTCCAAATAAGCAAGTAATAATAACTTACGGAAAATATTTAAATTGACGAATTAAATTCTACAGAAATAGGTATGTAAGTACTAACTAATTATATCTAATAAAACCCAGATGCTATTTTTGAAAAATTTCTGATGTCTATTTTAAATAATTATATTGTAAAAAGGAACCAAACATAAAATCTATTATAAATACTACGATACCAAATAAAAACAGTTCTCTTATTTTATTTAAAAATCTTAAATTTTTCTAATAAATGTAATGTGTTTCCATTTTTTCAATAATATATATGATTTTACAATTTATTAATTTTTACACATTCAAAACTTTTTTTAAATTAGGAATTGAATTTAAAACTACTATAGAAGTGGCTTTGATAGAAAATATAAAACATAATTATTACGATAATATGAGACAATTACTTATTGAGAAAATCACGGACCAAAGGTTAATCCGAAAATCCAATTAATCCGAACTAAAACTGATTCATGGGCTACCTACTTGAGTAGCAAAACAGGCCAATTTATCTCAGACGAATACTAGCTAGGAAATAGATCAAGACTAGGTATGACAAATTGATACTAATCATAGCAAGTTCGAAGCTTCTTGATACCTACGATAAACGAAACTCACTAAGAAGAACAATAATTCTATAATAAATAGTGAAAGGAAATAAAAAAGTATCAAAATTGTATCGAATTTTTACAAAAACATTATGAAAATGACTAAGATTTCTTAAAAAAATGTGTTCGAGCTGGGAGGTTACTTTCTTGATATGTTAGTAAATTGTACGGAACATAGTCAAAGTTTTATAATAATATGTCAAAAATTGCTTCTGTTACAATATATAGGAATCTTGTGTTGATTGAAATATATTAAATCTGCTAATTTAATTATGCTGCCAATACTTTTTAATTTTACGTATTTCTTAATTTACTCGAAATGATGTTAAGTTTTCATAATTAAATTAGCGGTTTCCACTAAAAAAGCTTACTAAACTCCTAAAAATCACCTAACATTGCTTAAAACATCAAACTTCTATTTATACATAAATGTACAGTATAATTTATACATTTACAAATTCTAGTAAACTGCTACACTACAAGCTTTTACGCTATATACTACATTATTAAACAATTTTAATGAAATAACTATTACAATTTGTAATAACATCAAACAGTTTAAGATTACAAGAAGAAATATTTCGTTATATGAATTTATTATTTTAATGTCTAAATCAGGTCTCACATTATTATAACTACACATAATGATTAATTAAATACTATCATCTAACACCAAACACGGCAAATAAACAACAGCAATATTATACAGAAATGCTTCTATTTATTATACAATTAAAATAAATCAAATTGTGATTACAATATTATTATTTATTGTTCTAATTCAATTTATTTACAAAGAAATATGTGTTACCAATTATCTTGTATAAATATATGTATAGTTATCGAACAATTCATATTATAAACAACACGTCATATTAGACATTTTATAAGTTTAAGTATAAAACTATTTTATTTAGAGTACCTAGTTATACATATGTATAATTGTATAGTTATTATGTTTATATTACACACGCTTAATGCTTAATTTATCTGAGGCTTATTAAAAACATGCAAAATTTGTGTGCGAACTTGATCAATCTAAGTTAGAGTGTAAGCTGACGGTGTTGACTTGCCGATTTTCAATTTAAGCGTTATAAATATTTGTGCTCTCGTATTTTTTGTTGCTTTAATAATTTTCTAAATAGTCCACACACAATACTTTTATTGGGTTGGAAAGTAGTAATTTTACAGAAGTTGAAGTTATTAATAATTATTATTGTTTATTAAGCCTCAGATAAAATGGCAACCATGATAGTATACATCTACTACCGATACTAAAATGCGTGAAAACATTAGATTTAAAAGTTAAACACTAAAAATATTATTTTTTAATTATTTCTTCTGTACAATAATAATTATTGTATCATTTACAAATATGTAACAAGCCCACATTTCGAAAATGAATGCTTAATTTTACTAAAAACAGGTTTATTGATACACTAAAATTATTATTTGTTTTTGCTTTGAGTAAAAAACTCTGTGTATGTCATCTTAAACTACTGGACCGATTTCAATTAAACTTTTTGTATATATTGTTTCAAGCCCTGGAGTATTGACTGCCAGCAGTTTCTCAGGGCAGAAACATCGTTTATTTATATGTAATTTTCAAGAACTTACTCAAGATGACATGCTCAGCATGATTCTACCCTCTCTACATATTGCCTTTACATTCGTTTTTTATTCGTTTTTCTTTTTTTTGTAAAATTTAACGCATAGAAAATAATCTTTAAAAGTTTTATTGATGCTCTACAAGTTAGATATTTTCACGTCACACAAAATTAAGAAAGCTTTTTAAGTAAATTATTTGAAAATATTAGAAAATAACAGTTTCAATAAGCTAGGGTTAAGCTTAAAATTACAAAAATAGTCGAATTCAAAATCCATTTTTACTATCACACAAATTGTCCTTTTGAAGGAGTCCAGCAATTATATCAGTCTTGCAAGCTTCGACTTCGTCTTTGATATCCTACACAACGAAAACAAATGCCTACTAATACACTGCAGTGCAGAAAAAACTAACAATAATTACCCAATTAAAAAGAAGTTAGAGGAAACTGCACAAGAGAAACATACATTCCTTAAAACTATGTATTGATCGCTCCATTCCCAATGTTGTTTAGTAGAAAAATATTTTTGATTTTATTTTTGTTTTGTTATGAATAAAACATTACATCTATATATCGTCTATGAAAGTGTGCGGTTATTGAAAACATCTAATAGGTAGTATAATGTAATATCAGGATATAATAATATATAATAAATGCAATAATTATGTACCATTACCTATGTCAATAATAAAGATTAATCTTTTGTTAGGAATACAAATACGATTTATTTCTTGGATTGGTTAACAACAAATATATATAGATTTTACATCGAAATAATAAATAAACAGGGGACAACAAAATAGATTATATTAATTCAAAAACAAGAATTGTATATTAACATGCAAAAGTTTACGTTTATTTCAATATCTACAGTATAACTAACCTAGAAATCACCAAAATATTTTTATTTTCCACTTCAATTTAATATTATTTTAAAAATATACTATAGTTATATTATTTGGTATCATTTTGTGCATTTTAAGCGGCTATCGACCTGTGCTTAGCGCAGGCTCTCATAACTTACGAAAGAGTTGTTAAACTTGAGACCACCTAAAATTATTTTTCTTTACCTTACTATGGTGACTTTTAAGAAGCTCATCCGTTCATTTTGACAAGGACATGCATTTTTTTTTAATCGTTATTAAGTGTTTAAAAGGCATGTTTATATGACATCACATTAAACTTTTGCTTGTAAAGTACAGATTAAACAAAGTGCGTAAGATGAAAAACTTACCAAAACTGGTAAATACGTAAATACATCGTAACCTAAATCCCTCTATTGAGAATTTAACACAATTAATCAATAAATTAACAAAAACATTTAATTTTATCGCCATTCTCACCTACATGAAATGAATATAATTATAACCTAAAATGATAATCATAACAATGAAATTACTCTTTCTGCACATGTCCAAGTCAAAAATCCACAACTTTTTCAACAACTTTAAATATTTCTCCAAGAACCTAGTCACACTTTTAACGGGCGTTTAACAAATTTATTGCTGTTGCAATAACTAATTTTATCCTATTTAGTTATAGCGCATTTTCTAGATTTTCTATTATAATCGTATTAAATTAATAACCATATTTTGATCAACTGACATTTGTTTAAACTTCGTTAGTTACCAAGTTACTAAAATTGTAAATAATTGTTTAGTGTTAAAATATTTTAATAAAGAACTAAAAAAACTAAAATATAAAAACAAACAATTTCATTGAAATATTTTCGTTACCAAAATGTTAAACATACTATTGTTTTTTAGAATTTCGAAAGCTTATTTTCTACGAAATATTATTTTTGTACTGTCAGTAGTGTTTTGTTTCAGCGTTTTTAATTTTGTATTTTTATTTTTTAACTTTTTGTAAAAAACATCAATAGTTTGGATATATAAAATATCAAAAGAGATATGGAATTATTCGATTAAGAAAACAAGTAAAGTAATACATTTTTCATTCTCAAAAACAAGGTTTTGAATTTGTACTGGATTAATGTAAAAGAAATTCATGAAGTTATTTTTAATTGAAAGAAACAATACATTTTAAATGATAAAATCGTTTTACATTTTTGTGCTCGATGTGCGTTTCCTCCGTACGCTCCTAATATTATTACAATCAGTGTAAAAATAAATCTCCTTAAAACATTTAACCGACTTACGTATAAAAGTTACAAGTTATTACTACTAGCATTATTAAAAAACACTGATTATGTTCACTTAACTATTCTATGCTAGTTTGAAGGTCATTAAACTGTTCTCGCACAAGACTACACCAAACTGTTGAAATAAAAACGTACAATAGAAAATGTCGTATTGTGTCGATATGCTGAGACGCGTCGCTCCGGCCGCTCACGGCCCGAGTGCCCGACGCAAAGCCGACCATGGCTCTAATTCAAAATCCAAAGCGCACTTCTTAACCTCTTAAACTCCCGTGTGATTGTAAATGAATGACACCGCATTCTTATCGACAGGAGGAGATCGTCGAGTGATTGATGGATGGTTGTTATTATTGTAATGCCAAGATTTTCGCGTTGACGTGCTCGATGACTGCAGAGCAATGGTTTCGTAGTAGCGCAGCCTCCCACAGCACTTCCTACTCTTGATGATCGCAACGAAACCCTTCCTGTACTTCTTGTTGAAGAACGCGTATAGTACTGGGTTAATGCAAGAGTTGGAAGCACCCAGCCATTGGGCAAGTGGTGTCACAACGGGGAACATTTCTTCTTCCCATTTTTGGATTGGGCCACCAAGTTTAATCCTTGCAAAGATTAGGTACAGCGGGAACCAGGATAACACGAAAAGTATAACGACAGCGACCAACATCTTCACGACTTTGACTTTAGATTTCTGCTGCATTCTTTCCATCTGAGCGTCTTGTGTGTCTGTGGGGATCGATCTTCTCCAGACTTTGATCCAGATTAGAATGTAGCACATGGTTATCAGGATCATGGGGAGTATGTAGCAGAAGATGAGGTTGCCAATGACGAAATAGAGGACTTCACTGATGGGGTTTGGCCAGACATCAAGGCAGAGCCGAACGTTTGGGTTATCGTCGAATACCACAACCAAGTCAAAGAAGAAGACCCAGGGAGTGGTGACGCTGATGGCGAAGATCCAGATGAAAACGATCATCATTCTCGCGCGGCGCTTGGTGATCTGGCATTTCAAGGGCCACCAAATGGCCAAGAATCTGTAACAAAGAAAACAAACAATCAAACAAGGTAATGATAAAATATATTTTTTTTAATCTTTGTTACGTTATTAATAAAGATTGTTCTTTGTCACAAAAAGTTAGTGTAGATGGACATTCAAATAATAATTTAATCAAACAGAGCGATTCAAGTCATCAATTTTCATAATAATATTATTTTAATGTCTACGGTGGTGAATCCTATTACCTACTAACCTGAAAATAAATAAATTCAAGATAAATGATTTATAAATAAACCAATCAACTGGGTGATAGAAATAATCTATTCCAAAGCGTAAATTAAGTCAACACCTTTAACTTTAAGTCAATGCCTTTAACAGAAACTAATTGATTCATGAAACATTGCGGTATGTGAGGAATTTAAGTTCTGAAATTAGTTATTAGGTACTAGCTGCGCCCCGCGGTTTCACCCGCGTAAGCCTCGATCCTGTAGGAATATCGGAATAATAAGTATCCTTTGTCCTATTCCAGGTCATGGTTTACCCATGTACCAAATTTCATCTAAATCCGTTCAGCCGATTTAGCGTGAAATTGTAACAAACAAAAAAACTCACTTTCGCAATTTTAATATTACTTAGGATTTATGAACTCGATAAAAAACTACGCTCTGAAAATCAAGAGTATGATAATTTCAATTATTTAAAATTTCTAAGGGAAGATTCCAGACGTCAGGAAAAGGGCTCAAAATTAAACTAGCCACAAAATCTAAGCATCATCTATACAGTCCACCAGCCATTCCAAAAACAGCTGATCCATTTTCCGATGCACCAACCTCATAAAACAGATTCCCACAATTAAGATGGGATATTTCCGTCTCAAAAATAGACGATGGAGCATTACCCGGTAATGGCGGGGAATATCGCGCGGAAGATGTAAACCCAGCCAAGTGTGAGGCAGTTAAGCGTCTGATAGATTAATTGGCTTACGGATAAAAACAGGGTTGGGCTATGGTAATTTGAGATTGTCTGTGTTTTTCAAAATGTTTTTGTGATTTACTATTTTTTGCTTTACGTTAATCTAGGTTAGATTATATATCATTTGCTGTGAATTTTGAATTTCCAAAACACAAGTTTTAATAGCCATTTGTCGATTTCAGACGAATCCAGTCTAGCAAATTGGGACATTTGATGATTTTGGTGAAACTTAGACGAATGTGGGCAGAACAATTAATTTTTTGGATGAATTCAAGTGGCTTTAATTGCTGAAATGATTTAGACTTCTCAATTTAACGTGATAACATCAAATTAGGTAGTGTTTACAGAAAGGAATGAACTTGTAGAACCAACACACACATAACATAATAACGACAATAAATAGACAAATATAAAATTCTAATTTGGATACATGCAAGATAAGGGGTTGACAGGACCTATAAAATATAATCACAAACAAAATGCTAATGTCCTACATATTATAAACCAGAGTGACAGTACACCTATAATTCAATCTAAGGTCACCTTTAAAACAAACAACGATCACATGCGCAGTGACCTCGTTAACCAATAATAGTATAATTGACAGTAACGACCTCAAAATCAAAGATAAACTAATGGGAACTATAAACCAAGTCGGAAGAGAATCAGATGATGTAACATCGAGGGAACTTACAGCATTGAACCTCAAGTTAACTTTTCCTAATATAATAGATAATGTTGGGTAAAGACTGGTTTTGCGGTATTGCGTGCTATCGATCTGACCTTAAGACCCTACAGACGGTTTAATTTTACGCCCAGTTACGGCGGCTGATTGAATAACGGATTAAACTCAACCGTCTGATAGTATCGAGAGCATGTCGGCTGCCAAAGTTACCCCTATGTTAGGATACAACCTATATATTATATCACACGGATTCAGTATTTCATTTAAGTGACAAATTGTCATGACGACTATCATCAGCCACACTTTTTAATTTTCGAAGAGTCCTCATAAAATATATGCTGTATTTTAAACATAAGAAAATCGTATAAACTTTACAAAGGGTCTCCTCTCACTTATTTCTATCTAAGATACGTCTGGGTGTAAATTGTTGTTCCTAAAAATAACTTTTTTGTTCACGAAATTTCTTTTTGTCTCCAAAAAGGTTGTTCTCCTTCTAAAAATATTCTGGGACTGACAAGCTCTTTGTAATAAGATTAAGACTTGCTTCAACCTTGTTTGATTCAATGGCTCTTATAACAAGATGGTTATTTGAATTTAATATCAGTATTCCTATTTTTAAACGGGGTGATACTTTTCTTTCTTTAACTGTACTTTTATTTATAGATCTTGTAGTACAAAAGCTTTTTTGGTTCCATTTTTTTTCTGTAGGGTTTGAGGAACTTCACGTTACATTTAAACTCTGTGTCCTAAAAGGTTCCATCATTGTTGAAAACAATACGATAATGTAGAATCATAATAATTACTGTCTTGTTACATTCTACTTACTTACATTATTAAACATACATAAACGCACGCAGACACACGGCAGTTAGATTATAGTATTTTTGTTGTCAAATACTAAATGACAACAAAAATACATATAATCACCGTGTTTGTTAAACCTGTACGTCAGAATCATATTAGACAGCGCCTCAATCAAATCCAATAGCAACGAGCTTTCTTTGACAGCTGCTAACTTGGGCAGTTACAACTCGAGGCCAATTCCAATTCAAATCTCTAATCTCTTCAAAACACAGTTGAAAATGGAGCGTATGTTTTTTTTTTTTTTTGCCCGAGGCTTGTAACCATTACTCTCAATGTTTATACGACAGTTAATAGAACAAATATTATATTAAAATTCTAATGAATTGTGGGTCACATTATGTGCATAATGATTTTATATTATGTAATTGTATGTGAATATTATTTGATTGGTTGTGTGTTATAGTTTTATGGAGCGGTATATTTGATCTGAAATAATTTGACTAAAAAGTAACTCAAAGAGGTACAGATTGTACTAGTCAATCTCCAATAATTTCCATTTATTCATGGTCTCCTATAGCTTAATCCATCATATCGAAGACTCAACTTTCAGCTCTGAAAAATTTAATGATCTGTCTAGCTCAGACCAGCGAAAACGCCTTATTTTTTCCTAAAATTTCACTTCTCTCGTATTATTTTGAAGGTTCTTCAGGATTTTTGAAGTCACTCATAATCAAATCGCTGTACCTACTCTCCAAGAGAGACGTAAAATATAATATTGTAGGTATTACTCAAAGATATGACTCCTTTGGGATACTGAGATGCATTTTAAAAATAGTAACGCCTGTCTTCTTGAGTGACATCGTGTCTAAAGAACAAGATTGAAACTTTGAAATAAATATTTAATGCTTTTATTTTTTTATAAATTTTGTTAACTAGCTACTCCCGCAAAATATATATTTATATACAGGTTTTAAGGTAAGCCTAAATAGCCCTTCTGATACTGTCTAATAAAATATTATTAAATTATGTTTGTGTTAATATTTTTAAATCAAGATCAATGTTAAGGATGCTTCACAAATAAACAACAATAAAAAAATACATATGCATATTTTACGTATCCGAATCGTACTTAACAACAGTGGACGTCTCATATTAATTTATTCACCTCAATGCTGTCGAATTCTGATAAATTGAACCCATCCACTTATCGAAGTCAATCCTGAATTGTGCAAGTACCCACCAATTTCCCGAAATATTCGCACTTGCAACACTGGTAATAATGAATAATGAACTGAGCACACGCATTGTAATCCTCTCATTGACATTTGGGGCCCAAAATTCGGGTTATTCTTCACCAAAAGTGGCCTTTTACCGAATATATGAGTGTTTATAATTTCGACATGACGCCTGATATGTAGATACGTGTGTGACATCTTGAATCGTAAAAGTAACGCGATTTGTTGTTCACGAGCTAGTGTTTTAAGGCTTTATTCATGACAAAAATCTTTGGTAAAGTTTTTTTTTCTCATCCTTTATAATTTGTTGTGTGTTTGTAGCTACTGTAAAGATCTTTCGTCTTCATAGTGAGCTACAAATACTGCCTGTGATGGTCCTTAACCACTCTTAGAAATAGACCAAACTATTGTGTAAGCTATTGCAATTCAATCTTTGCATGTGAATGCTTATTCCAAAATCAAAAAATATTTATTTAGAAAAGGCTGAAATGATGATGATGGTATTTCTCCTTAGTACCCTATCTCTTGTACAACACACATTATGACGCTATAATAATTTACCGATAACTTGGTTGAATTTTGCATAAACATTGCGCAAGCGTCATCGAATTGTGGCCAATAAATCACGGATGTACGTATCTTGTAAATTAGTGGCACATGGCTCCGGGACTACATGGCTTAACCTTTTCAACCTAATAATGGTAGGTTGTTACTTAATAAGATAAATAATGGGTTTTACTTGAAGATCTCGTTTACTTTTATTTTAAATGGCTATTCGAGTGATTGATGGGTCGTTATTGTTTTAAATGATTAATTAAATGTGCCTTTAAAGTTTTGATGGTGTCTGTCGTTGTAATTTGTTGTTACAATAAAATATACCCAGGTTACTTTTTATCGGCTTATTGCGAGGCTTTTTAGTGGCTCTATTATCAGACATTAATTAAAGAGACTTAACTAAGTAATGCCCTATTTGAGACAATTAAAACTGTCTAAAACACTGGACCAAATGCTAAGATCTAAACCAAATTATGCTGACGCTATAGTTAGCCATTCCGCATCAAAATCGATCCTAAGTGCCACAATTAACGCAGCATAATGAGATTACATTGTAGTGATGACAATCAGAGAGCAGACGGGATCTCTGATTAGACAGCTAGTTAGCAATTTAGGGTTAGTCCAAATTTTCGACTGTAGAATCGGCGTTTTGATCGAAGGACCATTTACCACATAGACATAATAGGTATAGGTATACATAACTTTTCACAGTATTACAAATGCCTGACTTAACAGTTCCTGCCTATTAATAAAACAAAAGAAGTATGAATGTGTGTGTGAATTGCTTAATGGGACACAAAAAGGTAAAATTTTAATTTACCAGCCTAATTATAAAAATCTACCGGATGGAACCTCAATGTGGCTATCATAGCTGTATCTATTGTCAAGTTTAATTAGTTTACTGCCTGAACGAACAGTCGAACAACATGCAATATTTTTTTAATTAGAGGCT
Source organism: Lithophane semibrunnea (assembly GCA_947363905.1). NCBI lineage: Eukaryota > Metazoa > Arthropoda > Insecta > Lepidoptera > Noctuidae > Lithophane > Lithophane semibrunnea. The sequence continues at coordinate 873,083 of OX376196.1, forward strand.
CTTTTGTCAATTAGCAACCTTGCAACACGTAATTCGGAGGCTTAAAGTCAAACTCATTGGACATTAAACTGACACGCTCGTTTACGAAATGTTTCCCTGTTATGTTAATATTATTAATGTCTCGTGTCTCATGAATTAATCAATATAATTACGTTTAAACTGTTAATTTACCATCACATGCTTATCGCTTAAAAACAGCATTTTTGGCGCGTTCGATCTGTCAAAATTGGCGCCATTACAAATATGGCTGACGTGACGACATTGACATAAAAATGTTTAAATTACATAATTATAGTGCACGAGAAACAAACTAATCAGAGCTAACAAACTATGTTCAATAAGCTTCTTATTACAATGTTGTAAGATCGATATTTTCTTGAATATTACTTTTTGCATGTCAGAGTTATGTTTGTAATTAAGACAGGATTGATATACTTTCCTATGGTAAGATTGAGTTCGGTAAACAAGCTGTATGATTATGTTGTTGCTACTGTTTTGTATAATGTCTTACATGCACCCATGAACACTTTGCAAATATTAAAAGGAAGCCACAGATAGCTGTGGTCACGCGAATTTCGTGAGACGACGTCAGTCGTCTGACCGGCGCCTTAGGGCATCATAGCCTTAGGGCATCATAAGTATTTGACTGTCCATTTTACGAACTAGACATCTAGACATCTTTCTAATGTACATACCAGTTTCAGCAATAACATTTAATTTTTTTTAATTTTTTTTTTAGTACTTTGCCGCACACTAAGAATTTCTTCCTGTATCGTGGGTTCGTTTACAAACATAGAAACTCACATACACTAACACCCAGACCCGGAACAACTACTTGCAGATCATACAAATATTTGTTCCGTGCGGGGATCGAACCCGCGACACGTTGCGCAGCAGTCCATCGCTCAGCCACTGCGCCAACCGTGTCGTCAAAATTTGACGGTTCGACATGAGAAATAAACATGAGCTCTAAAATTACTCGAAGTTATTTTGGTATATAGATCCTATTACTTACAGCCATTGAAATACCTACCGAGAATGAGTAATTTCTTTTTAATATGCAATATTTTACGCCTCCATGTCAGAGAACCCATAAACTCCTAAATGTTCTCATTCAACCTTTTATGGTGTAGGTATGTTGAAACAGGGTGTGGTGATGGTGACCATACATCAAATATGCTGTAACACATTATGTTCCTGAAGTCACAGAATCTCCCAGAATAAATTATTTAATCCTTCTCGCTATAATTTCACAAACTATCTTAAATCTTAAAAACCTTTTAATGATATCAGACAAGCGGGTGCCAAATTAATTATACGGTAATAATGTTTCACGATGAATGGGTTTTAAAAACCAATTTTACATTTCTGTTGATTTTAGCGAAATTGAGCTTTAATATGTCGGAAAGTAAGGTGGCGTGACCAGTATGATTAACTTTGCGAATTATAACTTCATTCAGGTTAAGTGCAGCATAAATATGATTGTATAGTCTATGCGGTAGGTGAAATGCAGTGGCTATAATATTTACTGCGCAGATTCTTCGAGATTTTTGATCCCATGTTCATTATGGGCCTGGTTCAACACTTTTGCCGGCACCAGATTTGCCAATTTCTTTAAGGCAAGTTACGCGATTGACTTCGAGAAAGAAGTCAATCGTCGAATCCGACTCGGCTGTGCGGCGTTCGGGAAGCTGCGTACTATCTTCTCGTCTCATATACCAGCAGTGTCTCAAATCAAAAATTTTTGACCAGTGTGTGTACCCAGTCATGACCTATGGCACTGAAACGTGGTCGCTCACAATAGGCCTCATTATAAGGCTGAAAGCCACCCAAAGGGCAATGGAGAGGTCTATGCTCGGAGATCGAATCAGAAGAAGTGTCGTGAAGAGATCCGCAGGAGAACCAAGGTAACCGACATAGCCCGAAGTATTGCAAAACTTAAGTGGCAGTGGTCAGGGCACATTGCTCGCAGAACAGATGGCCGATGGGGCCGAAAGGTTCTGGAGAGGCAACCGCGTACCGGAATAGAATAGAATAGAATACTCTTTATTATGAACACTATAAAAAATACAGATACAAATGTAGAAATTTAACATAGGGAAGACGTAGCGTTGGAAGACAATCCACAACGTGGACCGATGACCTGGTGAAGGCCGCGGGAATCCGCTGGATACGAGAAGCACAGAACCGGTCGAAGTGGCGGTGCTTGGGGGAGGCCTATGTCCAGTAGTGGACGTCTTTCGGCTGAAACGATGATGATGATGAAGTTACGCAAGTACATAATAAATATTAATATTAAATGTCTTTTCTAAATCATTTACAAAGTTATGCTCTTGATGTCCTGTAAGGTAGAAAGAACCAAGGTGGGGACACTTGGTCTTAATGATTTGATCTGAAATGAACTCGCAGGGAGTGAGTGTGACGTAAATATTTTGTTACTATTCCGTATGAAAAGATGAAACGTGCATTATCTTCCCAAGACCAAATTGATTGCGCCGATCTATGCGGGAGGCCTATCTTACAGATAAGATCAGCACACTCCACAGTCGTGGTTACGCAAGGCAATCAACACTTTATTTACAAAATAAATCATTTCGTAGGCCTTTCCTCTCAATATACTTTTAATTATACAACAAAACTCAATTTACGAGTGTAAAATTCTTATTGCTCTCATAAAGCCAAAGTTCGCAGTTCAGTATCGAAAAGAAAAAGAAATGATTTATGTTCCCATAAATTAAGTAAGCTTTGAATTAAGAAATTCTTTGATAATATCTACACTATAACTTAAACTGCTTGTGTGGTCATGTCCATAACACATGACACAAGTATCATCCACCCCGCAATATAAATTACACCTTACGCTGATGACGTAGAGCCCAATTTGTTTTAAATGTTTTCGCACTTAGGACATTCTGACTAGTGTTGCGAACGATTTTTGATGAATATCAAAGGAAAGGTGCATTTGTACATTTGTCGTTCTGTCTGTCAGCACAGTCCAATGATTAAATTGACAAATTGTGTATTGTAGATTTGTTTTTGCTGTTGATTTCGTTAATCAGCAAGCTTGACGCAATCCTGGTGACAAGTAATGACATAATTATTGTAGGTCTAGATTTGACATCCATTGCACAATAATCTTTTTTCCTTCGATCTCTCTTATTTTGCAACTTAGCCACAACCCACAACGTTCCGAATTTTCATTAGGTTTTCAAAGTAAACCTATCTGATACAATCAATTCCATCCAGGAACACGGTTACTCGACCCTTTAGCCCTATAAACCGTTGCATAAACAATCAACGCTTTAATAACAATATCTGCAATCTATTAATTCTTGAATACATTGCAATCAGGCAAAGGCCAGAGTGCCATAGAGCTATTGTTGCAACGGTTTCCTTATAAAGGTTCGTGCTTATCAGTTACATCTGTTGGACGTTTTGCAAACTGTGAATGTACATTCTGAAGAAAGAGCCACTGGCTTTTGTTTTGTATTTGGTGAAGTTAGTTCGTTGTTTCAAAGCTATAATAAAGCAACTGCTTGAATTGCACTCACACAATCAAAAATATTCAGCTACATCTGTTTGAAATGGAAACAGATCTTTGAGCAGCTTAATATTTGCAATATCTCTAGGATCACAATGTAAACACTTCAAGAACAGAGAAGAAAAACATTAGAAAGTATGAAAACAAACAGCATCCTTGTTTGTATCTATAAGTAAAAGCCTAGATCTATCAGAAAGCTCATCTATCTAAGTCGGATATTGGTCCATATAGGCCCATTTCCTAAGTCGACTCTTGTTAAATGACGAAAATGGATGTTATGACGTCACTGCAAAGTTGAACACTACGGGCGAAGTTTATTGACTAATCAGCAAATGTCTATGTCTTCGTCGTACTTTTATTTCTGGATTGACTTCTACAGTCACGAGCACTAATATGTATACACTTAGCAACTTTTAAAAGTGATTTTCTCCTACTGTATTGATTGTAACTTTATGATATTACGAATATAGTATTTTGGAACCCCTATTATTATGAAAAAATTATCATCTCAAAGTTACAATTTTAATTCCACGAGAAAATCGTTATTGAATTTTGCTGAGTGTATACATTTTTGCTCGTGACTGTACATCAAGGCCTGACATAAAGAGATGCTAAGTTAAAATAATTTGTATCCCGATTTATAATAGTTGGTTTATTCAGAATAAACGGAACTATATTAGAGAATCTCATAGCATTCACAAACCACCAATCTGGAATGTATGTCCAACGCACAAATGGGAATGGAAACGCAAATTCCAAGATAATTATATACTGACTACAAGATATAACATAGCCTTCACCTTGTATGTTGAAGTGTCGCTAATGCTCTCTGGGGACCCGTCTCGCAACAGACCAAGTTTTGACGAGGGTATGTCTCTCACCTGACGACAGTTTTGTACAAACTCATCATTTGTAACAACAGCAGGAAAATAGACAGCTGTGTGATGTATGTGTGTTAGTTGGGAAGATGATATGCCTAGGTGATGCTAAAAACAACTGCTAGAAACACCACCTAGTGCAAAAGGGTAGTTCAGCATCGACACAACCATATTGAATTTGAAGTTTTTCAAGCTTTAGCTAGAGCTTATTTACCAATAATATACAGAATCAATAGAAACTTGGCGAGGAAAATTTAACGATTTTTTTAAAATAGCTGACAGTGATTAACGCTTTAACGCTCTAAGTTCAAATAATTGTATCATCAAAGAGTCCGAGCTGAAATTTTTGTGTAGTTTTACATAAGACCTACATTCATATTTAAGCTCATAAGCTCCGTCCATTAGCTCCAATAAACTCAGGTAACATCCATTCCAATTAATACCTTTAAAAGCTGACTAAAAGCTCGTTTAAATGAACATCCATTAATTAATGTGATGCATTACAAATATATCAACCGCTTTAATGTTAAATTGCAATGACATTGGGCTTAATCCCATTTTCTATAGCGATGATATTTTTGAAATTACATTTCACATTAAAGATTATTTTCCTAAATTGAGATACGATAACTTCATTTATGTTTCTACCGCCCACGCTCTTTCTATGTTCGTCTGTATGTATTTTTTTTTTTGAATGTTCATCGATATTTTCGCCAATTGTGAACCGATTTAAAAAAATATTTTTTAGTTCGAAAGTTTTATTCCCGAGGTGGTCCCATATAAATTTTCATCCACTTTGCTTGTGTAGTTTTTGAGTTAGCTTCAATATTACGTATTGTTCCCACTTAGTCTATGTAGACGACATCTTAAGTGACTCCGTTACACTGTTATTTACATAGCAGGTCGTGGTATTCCAATTTGTGTGGAGTAGATACCACAACTAAAAAGTGAAAAATAAAAACTTTTTGCAAAAAAAAAACAACCATGTTCCAAAAAAAAACACTAAAAATGTGAAAAATAACTTTAATTTCGGATTTTTTAAAGTTTTTTTTTGAAGTCGGTTGTTTTTTTTGGTATTTTTCTTTTATAATAAGATTTGATACCTACAAATCCACTCAAATAAATATCAAGATATTTTATGGTATGTTACATACATAAAATCTTCTCCGTGTTCCTTGAAAAATAATGTCCCGATGACAAGAGATAACAGGTATCAAACTATAACGGGTGTAAAAAGACCCATCACATAGCCGTCAACTACGCATTCTGTACATAAAATAAAGTAACATTACACAAAAATACGAAAAACGAACGAAATACGAGAAACGACCAATTGGAACCGTGCACCTAGCTTCTGACGTTTCATAAGTGCCCATGTAGGATTATGTGGAATAAAATATTTTGAATTTGTTTTTGAATAATTGCTGGGAAACGATTTTGTGAAAATTGGTCAACTGAAGTCCTGCTTTGTAAAGTTTATTTGATCTCCAATGATGTCTAATTATAGGCCCAACTTACGACACTGATATGACAAAAACGAGATCGAAGTCACCATACAAGCTTATCTACCTAATATCTCCTGCTTAATGGACCATAACTGACAAGTCTTCAAATCACAACCATGTTAATTATTTGCTAATGTCGAGCTGACAGATCAGAACACTGCGTACGCTTTCGCAACATCCCTCGCTTTTTTATTCGCGAAATAAGACCAAAAAATTCAAGTACACGAATAATTGTCGCAATCTGGGCCAATCAATAATTATACATGTCGGTATAAAAGGGTGGTTCTTTTGAGGACTATCATCAGTTGTAAGTGAGACTTCGACAATGCAAAATATTGTAAGTTTTGTGAAAGCTTTTTGGAATTGATAAATTGTGTTGGGAATGGGGTCGATAAGAATGTACAGCTTATGTTATAAATAATGAAAGAGGAATATGGCACTTTCTTATAAATTTATTTTTAGATCTTTGTATTCATTTACTCACAGAAAACAATCCTCAAATATATTTCTAGTCTGATTAAGATGATGCAAATCTACATTTTGTTGAACTAATTACGTTCTATTAAATATACCAAAACCAATTCATAGAATTATTCTCCCGTGCCCACTAATATGTTTCAAACTTCCAGATCATCATCAGCGCCATCCTGGCTTGCGGAGCCGCGGCTCCTGCCTACCTCCTCGCTGAGCCGGCTCACGTGATACACACGGTTCCCCTCACCTCCAAGTCTACATACACGCAGAGCAGCCAAGTCATCGACCATGGAAGCACTCACGTCTACCACCCTGTTCACACTGTCCATACCATTCCTGTTGTCCATACGAAGACTACCATCACAAAGGCTAACCAAGTGGTCAATCATGGTGGAACCTATGTCCATCCTGTACACTCTATCAGTGTAATGCCTGTCCATGAAGTCTACCATATCCCGAAGACTACCATCACCAAGAGTAACCAGGTTGTCAACCACGGAGGAACTACTCTCGTCCATGCGCCTGTGGTGACTGTTGCCCATACTCCGGTGGTCTACCACTCTTCGCCGCTGGTGACCCTAAAGACGGGTGATTCCGCTGTGACTCATCACAGTTCCACTGTCCACGAAACTGTGCCGGTTGTGAAGTCACTTCCGTTGATTGCTGTTCATCATTGATTATTATTTTGTTGTTTTATTTGAATAAATGTATATTTTTTATAGCAGAATTGTGATTTTACTATTTATCATTTTAACCCGTTCTTTAATAGTTTCATAATTATCATTTTACCCAGAATGCTAAGTAAACTATACAGAGGTTCATAGATTGTATGAAATTCTAAATAATTTTCAAATTGAAAGAACATTAACAGGGACAAAAAGAAGGACAAAAATCTAGGTCACTCAGATACCTCATCGTAATAAGCATGCAATGATGATAACATTACGAAAAAAAATCTGAACAAAAAGTCTATGAAACTTTTAACAAAACCTGCGAAGTTACAAACGAGTTTGATAAGATAATAAGTAATTTTAAGAATAATAAAGTGAACAATGCAGCGGTAGCGCTGGGAAGATTTATTTAAAGAAATATGTGGACCAGACTGAAGGAAACAAGCTTGAGATAGGGAAAAATGGAGAAAGCTTTGGGAAGGCCCACGCCTCAGAGACGATTTCCATAAATAAGTAATTTCAGGTACATGCCAACATTAATAATAATATTTGAATACAACATTATTAAACTATATTTTGGTTACAAATACATAAGAATATTAAATATAATTACAAATATGAATAATAAACAATAATAAATTATTAGGTGATACTATGGTAAAATAATATAACATGTTTAAACTGTTCTATTTATTTATTTTATTATTTATGTACACACAGTAAAATAAAAAATAGATACGACAGTAAAAATATGAGTACAAAGGTACTGCTTATTTCTTAAGAAATTTCTTCCAGCAAGCAGTGAAAGGAGAAATGAGAAATAAATGTAGACAATAGTGTGTGAGAACAAGAAGAAAAAAACATGATTATGCGAAGTCTTAACTAAAAATATTAAATATACCTACACATATACGCAAGAAAATTAACATATACTTAAATAAATACATAAAGCTTAAATATATAAACATAAATACACTATAGGTACCTATATAATAATATACTCAAAGTTGAGAGGAAAGATAATGCTCTTTTACACGAAGTTTGAATAGAGAAACAGTTTTCAAATCACGAATGCTAGGCGGAAGTGAGTTCCACAATCTTACAGCATGGACAGAGAAGGAATAAGAATAATAGCTAGTTTTATGAGGTTGAGATTTAAGGAGGGATCTAAGGTGTGATCTACACGGTGTGTCACTAGGACGAGCGTAAGAAAAACGCTCACGCAGGTAGGACGGATAAGATGGGTTGTGTAAGATGTTGAAGAGGAGACATAAAATCCAAGTGTTCCTGCGAAGGCGGATTGGGGGCCACTTGAGTTCCTTGCGAAGGGCTCAAGCTTGTTTAATAGCTCCTCAGTAGTATCCAGGTAGCAGGCGTCAGCATAATCTATAATCGGCTGGATAGGTGTTTGTGCCAAGGAAATTTTAGTCTTCAAGGGCAGGAAACTTTGAAAGCTTTTCAACGAATGAAAAGAGAAATGTACCTTTCGACTAACCTCATTGATCTGAGCACGCCACGAAAGATTAGAGTCAATTATTACACCCAGATCTTTGGCGGTTTCGGTATAGTCAATGCGAACACCATCGAGATATAAAGACATCAGAGATGTAACATCAACCGCATTGCGAAAGAATCTCTACCTATGATCATGGCTTGAGATTTAGTTGGGTTAATTTGCAAACCAAATGACTTAGTCCAAGCGCTAATGCAAGCCAGGTCACGATTCATAGCAGCAATTACAGAACCCGCGTCAGCTACAGTAAAGTGTCGGTAGAGCTGCAAGTCATCTGAGTACAAATGAAAACTAGAGGAGATTACTCTGGTAACAAAGTTGATGAAAATTAAAAAAAGAAGAGGAGAGAGAACGCTACCCTGAGGAACACCCTCATTGAAGCTACACCAATCAGAGAAGAACTCCTCCAGGCGAACACACTGAGAGCGCCCCCGAAGATAAGAACTGAACCAGGCTAAAGTGGAAGAACAGAAATTGATAGATTTGAGGATACAAAGTTGAATGTCGAAATCCACTGAGTTGAAGGCGCTACTAAAGTCAAGCAATACGAGAACAGTATTTTTTTTTCTTTATTTTAGGTAAAATAAAGGTTTTTTTTTATGTAAACTATGACATAAATATCTCTTAGTTTCGTACATGCATGTTCACTTTTAACTATTCTGCTTTTAACTTCTAGAAACACATTTTAGTCCGCAGCATGAAGACCTAATTAAGTACTATCGTCAAGTTCAGCAAAGTTATAATATATTTTATAAAATAAAATATTACTATTTTTATATCTTCTGCAAAAATATGTTTCAGAGTTGGCTTAACCCCTGATTTGACCTGAGAAATCAAAGTAAACTTGATAACTGGCAGAACTTAGTTTGCGTACTTCCTGTTGATATTATTAAAATAGATTATCAAGGCCGACTTAATGTATCTAATTGAAACCTTACCCCATCGTTAATTAAAGAACTTGTCATCCGATTGGTAACAAGGGGAAAACTTGGGAAATAAACTTTGTAATTGACTCGAAATGCTAATAAATGTGAAAATAAGGAAAGATACATATTTTTCAGTAGTGCCGCCAATCGAAGTATAAGCACAGAGTGACAAATAATAATATTAGACAGTGCCAAAACTTGCTCCACTAATTTCACTTACCAAACAAACAAATAAAAACTAATTTAATTACCCATGTATCCGTGTCGTTAACCGTTATAATTTATGTCCCAAAACTTTTCTTACAAATCAGAATGAACGTAAGTAAAACATTCAAATACATTCCCCTCTATTCTCTAAGGAAATAATTCATGACAGTCAAACAAAAGTATAATGAGATACGTTAAGTGATTAAAAGGAATTAGCATTGGTTACTGGAGAAGAATACGAGTTCAACGAACTTCACCAATCAGTTAGAGAGGTTGAGAATTTTGCGGGAGTTAAAAGTTGATGAGTCATTCTGAGTCTGTTATGACAGGAGTTAAAGTGGTTATGGGGAGCTGCTACGTTTTGTAAAAGCGTTAAGTTTTGCAGACGAAGGATATATAGCTTGAGTAGTTTAAGGCGGATTATAAGTTAAAGGGTTATTGCAGTGACACAATAGTAACTTGAAACAATAGTAACTTTCAAAAAGGACTCTTAGTCCTTTTTGAAAGTTACTATTGTTTCAGCATGCATAATCAGCCTATAACGTTCCCACTGCTGGGACACAGGCCTCCTCTCTTCGAGAGGGAATGGGCGTAATCCACCTCGCCGGCCCAGTGCGGGTTGCACAAACATATCTACGAATTTTTTGGTTCTAGGACATGCCGGTTTCCTCACGATGTTTTCCTTCATCGTTTTGAGAGCAGTGGTGATGAAATTATTTACACAAAGTTAAGCGCCTAGCTGGGTTCGAACCCACGACCTTACGACTCGTAAATCGGGGCCGTTACCACTGGGCCACCTCCGCTCCCTGTTTCAGCATACTTGTATAATATTAGTGCCATTGCTACCATTTAAGATTAATAGTAACTACTGTTTCACCTGTCCCTGTCAGCTCATTAATCAATCACTCAAGTAATTTTGATGTATCGATTAGATAAACTTAATATCGATACTTAACATTCTATTCATCTAATTTCACATCATCAATCCAAATCTTCTACCCCACTTCCTTTCATTAATCATCTAAAAAACACATTGCAGCTTTGTTGCAACGAATATGATTACAGTTACCCAACCAAGTTCTTGGTACATAAACTAAGCTAATTGTTCGATCGCATGTCATTTATGTTTCCAAATAGTATCAAATTATTGTCTTGATCTCTTCAAGCTAATGTTGCAAAGCTTTGCAACGAACAGTGGATCTGATAACAGTCGTTGACAAGCTCGTTGGAAGTAATTTAATGAAAGAGGGGCGTTAGGTGGTAATGAGACTGTTAGTGTGAATGTTGGTTGTTCTCTTGTTATTGAGTTAAATAAAGACAATGGAGATTCTTATTTTGTTGCAAATGAAGTGGAAGTCGGTTAATTGGAACTATGATGGTTCATTTGAACTTGTTACTTGAAAATAGGGCCTAAATCCAAAAAATACTAAAATTTAAAAATAGCATAATTGATGCCGTAGCACATTTTTCGAAATCTAGTGAAACTGGTAATTTTTACTTTTCTTACTTTTATTCAAAATTAACTTCATAATCTTGAACTCTTATGATATTCATTTGAGCAATAAAAATTGTTTAAATTACGTCTTTATTTCATAAAGCTAGCTATATCTATGGCTAGCTCTAATATTTTGGAAGCTATTGAGTTTTTTGCGGCCCAGTGTAGAAAAGTAGTTCAATAAGTAGTAGCTGCAATTTGGACGCTTAGCAGCTAAGACAAAATAACTTAAAGACATAATGAAACTTTATTTACACATGAAACAAAAATATTACAACAAAGAACATAATTAAATACATGAAAGGCCTTGGGAATTAAACAATAATACATCAAAATGTTGAAAATAATCTTCCAAACGTGCATGAACTTGACATTCAAAGAAGTATTACAAAACGACGAGGCACAAGCGCACGCAATGCCACAAAATAAAAAGATGCAGAAGGCTACACGTCACGAAAATGATTAAGTCTTGAATCACTGCAGTTATTCTTAGAAAACACAAAAAAGATGTACATGATTTTTGCTGGCCCTATTTCAAGGGTTTTGTTTTGTTTCGTTGGTATGTTATGGTTTCGTTTCTATATTTGTAAATATTTTAGTTATTAGAAAAATCTAAACGGAAAGTCATTGTTCTGTATTATAAACAGTGATCGGATATTCGGATGCATATTTACCTAAAGTTTGTATGTTAACCAGTATGGAGAGCGCTTCAGTACGGGAAAAGTCCCGGTTTCCGAGAACGACGAATTTGCTCCCAGATTTAAAAAAAATGTGTGGAATTTTTCAATACATTTAAAGCGTAATAATTATTTCTAATATGGAAAAATTTACATATACATATTAGAAATAATTATTACGCTTAGGAATTACTTGTGCCCTCTGCGTTATTTATGAAATAACCGCGAACCCGGGAAAAAAAGAAGCCGCTTCCATATTTTTATACCCTTTGCCGGCAAAAAATATACTTTAGGTAAATATGCATCCGAATATCCGATCACTGATTATAAAGATTGAATGATACCTATGATCATATGTTTAAAACTGTGAGAATTTGCGTTTCTATGTAGAGTGGGCATTCTTAACTTACTTTTACCTTGACAAACGCCTACATCGCATCAATTATACTGTGATTAATATATTGTAGTCTGTCTAAAGATGAAATAAAATCCCGACATACTTAACAATTTCATCACAACAAAGATGTAGACAGATTTTTTTCATAAACGTAATATTTTTTGGGTATTACTCAAAGAAATGTGAAAATAAGAACCGTTACGATTCGTCATTTTAATAAAATTTTAATACATCAAATGGCTTATTAGAAGAACTGTTAATATATTATGATCGGTTAGGTTGTGACTATGTCTTAAATTCTGGGGACCAAAATCTTTTTTCGTGTTTTAAATCGTTGAATTTATCATCTGTCTACAGCTGCGATGATTCGTGGCACACATAAGAGTTTCATAAGATCAGAGTGGACAGCATTTTGTGCTATCAAGAAAGAATTATGTTCAAGATCATATCACTCCTCTTAACTTATGAGGTTAGTGGGATGTTGGTGAAATATGCACGATTTGGACTCAGGTGGTTATATTGCGCTGTTTGTTGTTGTTGGGTGAGCAATGACAAGAGTTATCAATAATGGCATCTCCAAAACTTTGTGTAAGTAATGTCCAACTTGGGATTGGCCCGACGAGTAAGAAGTTTCTATTCAATGTTTGTAACTAAATAAATCGTCAGTTTGAGTTTGGCCAAGGATGAAAATTAATCATTTGTGCAACCAAAATGCTTTCTAGCTCTACCAACTTATGAATATTCCGCAAGAAATTAATCAAGCAAACATCACTAACACCAAAATTGCCATTTTGACCTCAAATTATTATCAATCACATTTAAAAAATGAAATACCCTTGGTTTACCAAACTCCCTTGAAACGTATGGACAAAAAAACTATACAAGTTCTTAATATTCATGTATCGGCTGTCAGTAAAAGTAATTATTGAATTTGTAATTTGACGTTAGATCAACCTTGAGAAGGCCTTTAAAGACAGTGAAGTTGGAACGAGTCAAGCGAGTGTTTTTGATAGTAAAGACATGAATGATTTATGGCGGATAGAGAAAGTTCAATGTATCATTATCAATCCGCGTACGTAAGCTACTGTATAAGGGCTTACTAGAAATGAAATGTATCATGTTTGTAATCTATTTTCTATGTTATGGGGTTTGGTTTCCGCACTTAGTCCATTCTGCGTGTGGCATGGCGGCCGTCGGGGGTTATTCCAACCAGCCCACCTCCCTCCAGAAGCTAATTAATGCTCCTGGTCTGTTCAGAACATCTGTGAAAGATCTGGGTGCCCCGAGGGTTTCTGTTCTGATCATGTTGTAATAACACTACAGTTATTTCAACGATCGGAAGATGCAAGGAACGGCCTACACACATACCCTAGTGACATAATTATAACTAGTTTTGTCATCTCTTCTTCATCATCATCATCATTTTAGTTAAATTAACTGTGGACTGCTGGACATCGGTCCTCCACAACCGTCGCCATCACCACGTCGACTGTTGATCAACCATCGTCCTTTATGAAGCCCAGATATCATCATTCAGATAACACTAACTATATTCAATCTAACAAAAATAAATACCATTGTATAGTATTTCTAATCAGGAGCCAACACAGACATCGTTTAAGCCAGTAACTAAGGAGCTGCTCCTTACAACATGAAGGCAATCCGTTTGCTTTAATCAAGAAGAATAGCAATAAATATCCCCAATCTCAGCAAGGGAACTAAAAATTAGACACGCCATTAATTTTACAAGATCTAACAGCATTGGTCTAGACGAGACGTAGTTGATTTACTGCTCATATCACTAGTAACATCTCAGACTGTGTTACTCTTCAATCTGTAAGAAACAAAAGCTTTGGAAAGTATCACTTGAAGAATTTGCTCTGTAGGAAAATTTTAAGTATTGTGCATCTTCTTCAGACTATCGCTAGGTGATCTCATTCCATACATTTTATTTTCATTCGAATAATTCACTCATAACTTAAACTAGTGACATTTTGCCAGTCACTAAACGACTACTTTTAACACCTTTAAAACATAATTAATTGCAATTGTATAATTCGGAAAACACCTCCACGACACAGAGCGGATTAATGACATAACTTTGCGTATTTCATTAGCGTTTAATTATTTCGCATTATTTTACAGGTCTTTAATTCGTCAGTAAGAGTAGATTAATAAACATAATGATGTCCAGTCACATTCGACTTTATTGCCGACCTCAACATACTTGAGAAAAAGCTTTAGTAGCCGTGTGTTGACCAAAAATGGGCCGCCAGTTTTCTTTCACTGCATAGTGAAAAAAAAAGATTCATAGTGTTTTGTGACAAAACGGGCAAATTGCTTTTATAAGGTAGCAACGCCGAAAGCGAGGTACGATAATCCGCTCACGGACGATATTGGCCCATACAACCAAAACCGTCTGTGGGTGCACGTAATTTGTTCATCACTGTCACACAAAAGCGAAATAAAAATAAATTCAGATTAAACCATCACAAATAATTGTAGACATGACAATTTAAGTGGAGACAATTACAGAAATTGCCTCACTTGTGGTTAAATATGGGAAATATGGGATATGTGGAGTGTAATGTAGAGGATCGATAAAATATATGGATATTACAAATTCGCATAGTGCATATTATTGGAAGGTGCTGTCTTATAAGATGCATTACCTATTTATGTATTGATTTTGAAATAAAGTAAGAAATGAAAGAAAGATAAAAAAGAAAAAAATAATGTGATTCCAAAGCATTAATGGATGAAAATTCTTTCTATGAATAGTCATTTCTAGCAGAAGCTCTCACATTAAATCACACTAGTAAATGTTTTTGTTAAAACCGTCAAAGAACTAGTTCATATCTTAGATTTAAAGCTCCATACGACACATTTCAACATTCATAACATCAAAAACAAACGTACAGTAAAATATCCAAAAATAAATACACATATGTACTAAGTGCATAACTAGCAAGTAGTCCACCATTACATAATTACGAATGAACTTGGCATCAACCTAAATACAGCTTCAATGTTTGTGTTCATGCATTCATTAATCTCGACAAGTTTGATGGGGGCCAGATGTAGAGAGTGAAAGTGGATATGGCATGTACTGGTATTGAAGTGGGCACTGGTTCTCAAGTGACGCATTACGATACCATGGTTTAATATCAATACATCCCATTCTACTTCATTGAAGATGTTTTGAATATTGAAAATAGCAAGAATCTTGTTGAAATGCGCTTAGGTTACGATTTGTTTGAAGGTGTTTTGAAGCAGGCGTTTTTGCCGGTAATTTGGTTAATTGGCATGATGCTTTTTTAATCTACATAATGATTTGCTTTGCAATTATTAACTCTTTTGGTACCCCTAAGTATTATTATAAAGCATCTACTGCCAAACCATATTCCTTTCATTTACTTAAATCAACCTTAACGTTAAACTTACATGCTTACAGTAACATTAATTCCTAAATAAATTCACGACCCATATGGAACACGTTTATTGCCAAGTCACTATTTCATTCATAAAACAATGCCTGTTACAACTCAACGTAAGCGGTTACGCCTGTACGACTGCCTCCTCCACAAAGCTTTATAATTTATACAACTTCAAGTTCATTGCGTACTCATTGTAAATTTTCGGCAGCGTGGTATATAAGCATCGGTGGGCCAACAGTTCGTTAGATTACTCGGCAGTCCAGTCGTATAAACATCTACCTTATCAACCATGAAGTCCTTTGTAAGTGCTATGGGATCATAATAAGGGTCGCATTTTAGGCCAACGAATTAGAATGGTTCAGTGATCTTTTTCTGTTTCAATCAAGTGTTTCGTTATTGTTATTTTAGGACGTTAAGATTACAACAATATTTTGGTTTTCATAAACTATAATTTGCGGGAATTTCAATTAAATTTTTATAATTTTCTAGTTCGATTTCATAAGACAAAAAAGTTTTTTTTCTTATATTTACAACAGTTGTCCTTTAGACGTATCAATCATAACTAACATTGTTATTAACTCATTGTTTCCCAACAGGTTGCTTTCGCCGCCATCCTGGCCTGCGCCGCCGCTGCCCCCGGCCTCCTCGTGGCCCACCAGCCTGTAGTCGCCGTTCACTCCGCCCCAGTGGTCCACACCGTCCCTGTGGTCGGCTCCAAGACCACCATCACCAAGTCCAGCCAGGTCGTCAACCACGGCTCCCCTGTCCACACCGTACACGCCGTCCATGCCGTGCACGCCCCTGTGATCGCTTCGTCCCCTGTGGTGATTAAGACTGTCCACGCTGCGCCTGTGGTGCACACTGTCCACGCCGCCCCTGTGGTCCACGCTGTCCACGCCGCCCCCATTGTCCACGCCGCTCCAGTCATCGTCAAGACCGCTCCCTCTGCCATCACTCACTCCAGCTCCGTTGTCCACCACGGTCATGTCGTCAAGTCCGTTCCCATCATCGCTGTCCATCATTGATTTAATTACCTTCAGTGAAGGCTTAGAGTAAATTAAAACGATATTTTTTTACGTATTTCAGTTGTTTTTTTTTGTATATTCTATGACTAAGTAGTTAATCTTTTGATGAAAAGCTCGTTATTTATATAATTTTAACGTCAATTTTTTTTATTCAACAATTTAAAAATAACAACCCCTTTTCTGCATAAATGATAAGATCAAAGCATTAGTTTAAAAACAACAAAATCATAGTCTTGCAATTTTGGAGATTCAAAAACCTAAACAAAATATTAACAAACTTTTAAAGTAATGCAATATCAGATAAACCAAGAATTTTTAGTGAACATGTAAAAGGTTGTGTATAGCCACTTGAACTGCTAACCCCAGTAAAAAAGTAGGTAGGTACTAAAAAATATTCACCATCACATTTTCTTTAGTAATTTACTTTTCATTGCATTTCTGTAATCGTTTTAAAAATCTTGACAATGACTCGTTGGATCTTTCTTGATTGGCTTTGTTTTTAATCAAAAAAGGGAATACCTACGTACTTGGTCAAGATTAATGGTTTAGGCAGAAACATTTACTGAAAAGACAATTTTATTGGTATGCATTATTTACAACTAGTTGTGCCCCGCGGTTTCACCCGCGTAAGTCTCGATCCCGTGGGAATATCGGGATAAAAAGTCTTAATACAGGTTATAAACTATCTGTTTGCCCATCCAAATCCATTCAGCCATTTTTGAGTGAGTAACAAACATCCAAACACACAAACTTTCACATTTATAATATTAATAGGATATTAGTAGGATAGTATCGCAATCGTGAAGACTCGAAAACATTCCAATTGTAACGTTTTTACTTGTAGTGAAATGTAAAATGAATGAAACGTGTGTATGTGTGCCGCTGCTGCGCGGAACTCTTTTTTCGGTTGTTTTGTGAGTGTTTAACATATCTGTTAATATAATATCATTGGATAGTAGGATATACAAATAGCAATTTTGTTCTTGTTTAATACACTGTCAAATCTTATAAAGGAAGGACTTGAAGACTATTTGTATCCAAAAGACCTTCGTGTTAAAATAACTACATCAATAGAATCGTAAGAAGCTATAATAAAGAGGTTTGCAATATGTGTCAAAGATTTAAAAAAATCTCTCGTAGGAGGTAGAGGGAGTAGCTTTACAAAAGTAAAATATTTTGTATGTCATGTGCTTATTTCAATTTGAAAAGTACTGTAGAGGTTTGAATTTGAAAGGCTTTCCCATCCAACATCCTCGAAAATTTTTGAAGGAATAGGAAAAGATTCGAGAATCAGCTCGGTATAGCTGAGAGCGCCTGTCTGTTGCAAAAAGTAGTTTAAAGAATTATTATTCCAAAGTTTCCACTTAAAATACGCCTTTTATTAACCCGGTATAGCACGAGCACTGAGTTCTGTACATAGCTGCAGTACATAAGTAAGTATGATTTTAGACAAAGAATGTCTGAAGATTTACGTCCTTGTTAGCAACCACGGCTTACAATAGAATTACTGAATAAACTTGTTTACACAACCCAGAAATTTACTTAGAAACGTGATACGAACCACCCTGAATTAAGTATTTACATCAAAAGTAATTAATTTGTTTGCTACAATTGCTGGGAGCTACATTTACTGGGACTGCTAACTAGAAGCGATCGGGTAGGTATCTCCGCTAAGTGGCGTAACTCTATCGCATTGTGTTCTGTGAATTTGGATAGAGAAGGGTGATGAAACAGAGTAGTCCAGAATTTTAATGTTAAACTTGAAAGTTTTAAAATAATAGAGTAATTAATTAATTTTATTAATGACAACTGTGAAGAAAACGCAACAAATATGCGCAAGAATTTTCTTACTTATACTACCAAGTTCAATTTGTTTTAAATGAAGTAATATTACAGAACACACTCACTCAGTACCTATAATTATGCGAATTGCGCTTGCGGCAGTTTATTTAATATTACCAATTTGGATTTTTAAGCCACATAATTCAATACGTCCTACCAAAAAGTTCCTACTTGCACTTTTACCCAACATAGGGAAAAAGGAGTATAAAAATACTGATAAGTAATTCGTAGTAATATATCAAGTAGGTTGTCAACGAGAGTACAGTGTACTGACCAGTTGATGCCATATTTGAACAGGTGGCTTTGGCGCATCGCGACGTTGGGATGCTACTCAGTATTATTATTTATAGGGTTTTTTTATTGGTACAGATTAGTTAAATGTTTCTGCAGATTTCTGAACTTTTCGATATCATTAATTCGTTAATAGTCGTAGTCTGACGACACAAATGTTTAATGACTTATTAAATATATATTATAGAAAGAGCTATAATCATACCTACCCTAAAATTAAATTTTTAATCAGAAACCCTTTTTTACTAAAAACCTATTTTTACTAAATTCTCAAAACTCAATATCAAAGTTTGAAGAGTTAAGTTTTTATCAAAAGTTAAGTTTTTTAGCAAATTTTATATTTCTTTTATTAAATCTAGTTCTGAAATCTTAATAATTACATGTCTGATTAAATAAAAACAAAATTATTTTTGGTTGTTTAGTAAATATTGCAGCTCTCAACGTACCCGAAAGATCAAAGTAGTTCGTAACGCAAATAATTACAGTTAAATGGCACAGGTATAGATGGCATAGCATGAATAAATTGGAAAAGAAAATGTAATTTAGAGAAATTAAATTATTATTTTTATTTTAAAGTTGTTATTTCTTTTTTTTTCATTAGAATTTTCTATTATTTGTGTTCTTCTTCTTACTAAAAATCATATATTCACTCTCTGACAGACAACGTACAACCTAAACCACCGGGCTCTGCATGTTTTGCACAACAGTGCCTTTTGTAACGAAGGATTATCAAAAATGCATCACAATCATAAAGATGTTAGTTAATAAGGGATGAAACTTTGTATGGAAGTTCGTCATTTTATTTGCAGATGGGAAATCACATCTAGCGCACGGCTTGTTTATTTAGAGATACATTTTAAAAAGTATTATTATCTGCAGTCTCTATAGTACTACACTACTCTATACTCGATAGCTATGCCAGTAACGCAGTAGGGCGCCGTAGCCACGAATTTGAACAACTATCCGATGACCGATAGTCGATCCAATGTAGGTAGAGAGCTGAGGTGAGCTACCCGATAGTCGGTCTAGCATTAATTTAATTTGGGAATTGAATTAATATTTTGGTGTGGATATTGAGCCCTGAAGGCTATACGAAGCTCTAAAGGAAATATATAAGAAACAAATGATATAATCTGTGATCAACAAAAAAAAAAAAATGATGTGATGAAATATTCTACTGAACCACTTTTTTGACACTACTGAAACGCTTGTTTGGCTTGTATTTTTCTGTAAAATTATAGTCTTGGAAGGAAGTGCAAACTGAATTAGCAGCTTGTAAAGATGTTTGGAAGAGAAATACGCTGGCGTAGGAAATACGCTGGCCTTGATTAAATTGTATCTGTAGAAGATGATAGTCATTGCTCCATTTTTAATTCTTTTTTACCTATTGCGGTATTCTCGGTGCATCGTCTTCACATGTAAGTATATAATTGATGTATACCAAATATTGTAAAAGATTTTTTTAAAGAGTACCTAACGGTGGAGTTTCTTGAAATGAAATGAAATGAAATGAAATGAAATTGTTTATTCTGTAAATAGGATATTGGAATCACTTTTACACGTCATATTAAAAAGTTGTAAAAATAAGCTAGATGAGGTCGGCGTTTCCTATCTGACTACTCTGAGAAGAAAGGCCGAAACAAACTCAGAGGTCACCGTCTCCTTTAAAGTCCAGACATAATCTTGGTCAGGCCATATGAGGACCATGTAGATAAGAGTCTGAAATGGTCTTTTGAGGAAAGAACCACACAGATTTGAGTGGACCTGTCCAGTCAGTGCAAGCATTTGTCAGTAATAGTGGAGCTCAACTCAGAACTAAAGGAGCTCAACGACTCGACGAACAATACCAAAGAAAGGACGTTTGGGTAGGTCGCATAAAGTTCTCAAATTGCCAGACCTTCCCTAAAACTAACAGAACGAAAAATAAATATCCACATAGTCCTCACATTCACAATAAAACAATACTTATAAGTAATCATCATGTCATTTTGTATATAATATTCAATAATGTCAATTTGTATATAAAACTGGTAGGTATATTTTTATGGCTTTCCATAATATTTAAAATGTCACAATGCTTAGCAGAGCGAGCAGCTCAATCCCATGCATTTTTGTCTTCTAAATAATCTGTGATTTTATAGTACCCTTTTTTACAAAGTTTGATTTTAATACAGCTTTTAAATCGTTTAATGGGTAAGTTTCGAATGTCAATGGGAAGTTTGTTATAAAAGCGTATACATTGACCCATGAACGAGTTGCCTACTCTGTGGAGACGAGTGCGATGTACAGCAAGATTGTGTTTATTTCTGGTATTTAAACTATGAATATCGGACATTTTCTTAAACTTTGATATGTTTTTGTGTACATACAATAGGTTTTCAAATATATATTGTGAGGCTACAGTCAAAATATCTATTTCTTTGAATTTTTCTCGAAGGGAATCTCTTGGACCTAGGTTGTAAATGGCTCGAACAGCCCTTTTCTGTAAAACAAAGATAGCATTAATGTCCGCACAGGCTCCCCAGAGAAGAATCCCATAAGACAGAAGACTATGAAAATAACTAAAATAAACAATTCTGGCTGTATCTACGTCAGTTATCTGTCTAATTTTTTTAACGGCATAGGCGGCCGAACTAAGCCTACCTGACAATTTTTCTATGTGTGGGCCCCATTGTAATTTACCGTCAATGGTTATTCCAAGAAAAACTGTCGATTCAACGGGGTCCAACTCTATTCCATTAACTTTAACATTGGTAGATAGCTGCCTGACATTTGGCGTTGAAAATTTAATGAGTTTAGTCTTTTTTTCATTCAAGAGGAGATTATTTACATTAAACCAATGCACAACTTTAGAGAGTGCATCGTTGCCCTTGCCCATTCTTCTCCACACGAAAACTACCTTTTGGACGGGGTAACTAGAATCAGTTCTATTTCTGTTTCTATGTATTTGACGTTCAAAAGTGCCTTTAATGTGCCTACTTGAAATAAATTATTTGACTTTGACTTTGACCATAAAAAAACTAATAAACCTAGTATTTAGCTTAATTTCAAACTTAATGTCCCAGAACATCTCCATCCTCCATCTCCAACAGTCCCACTGGCTACAATCTATGTGTTCCTACCTAGTCCAATATGTCAGCACGCACTGGACATGTTAGGGACATTCCTAAATCCATATACAGGTTTAGAAAACTGCTAAAATTCTATCCAAGCTCATATAAATGGACGGAGCTAGCACGGATGTGGCAGTCGGCAGCCGGCCCGGCCGCAATCCGGATATTTCACCGGAAACGGATATGTATCGATTAGTAAGTGTTTTAGTAATAGATATTGGATTTAGAGTCACTGACCCTTTTATTGTAGAGGGAAGGCTGGCTGGTAATTGGAGACTTTGTGTCTAGTTTAATATAATCTAGAGTTTCCCAACTATACTGTGGTTGACTTCCAGGGTCTTAGTGCCTATTACCCTTTAGTATAGAACCAGGAGCGCCTGCCATCTTGAATGTTGACTTCTACGTTCAGGATTCGGTTCGTATTTTCCGAATAAAACGAATTGTATCAATAACTATTTATTGTGAATTTTTATTTTATCGCAAATAATAGGTGAAACTTTTTCAGATTCAGTATGGAAAAGAAAGTAAAAGCATGTTGCCTCTAATAGACGTGTCCAGAGACGTTTGATTAAAACTGATAGGCTATTCCCTTTGTTCTAGAACGTTCGCATTCTCAGTCTGAATCAGTCAAAAAAGCTCTAATTTACCTACATTTTGGACACTGATTGTTACTGAGATTAGATTACGATTTGAATTTGAACGTTTTTAAGTACCTACGAGAATTGTTCTTCAGATATTATTATATTATGATAATTATCTAAATTATCAAGCGTCTCGTTCCAAGTGGTAGTTTGCACATAGCCCATAAAATGAGTAAAAAAATTATGCGACTAGGGTCTGAATAAAGCGAAGCACGTAGTTCATGGTCAAGAGTTAGAGCCTCTGTGCATAATTAAAAGAATATTCTACATATTTTCCACAATATAAAATAATAGTAGGGCGACCTTCCGGCCGGTCTGTTATTTTTTAATTTATCTCAACGAGCCCTTTCTTTATTAACATTTTTAAACAATATTCCTGGAAAACGTACCTATTTAGTTTTTTGGACAAAATTATGCTCTCGTACCTAAATACTATTTGGCGCAGCCGTGAGGCATACAATATCATTTATTTTTAGAGTGTTTTGAGCAATTAAGTATTTTTGTGCTCATATTGTGTGTAAGTACCTACATAAAAAAATACATATTTCCTTTCTTTCTTTCTTTATATAAAAATATTTCTCATTTCAGGTCTCAATCCTGTGTCTCCTGGCATCAGTCCAGGCGGCACCCGTGTCCATAGTGGTCTACCCATCAGTCGGCTACCCACTGCCTTCAGTGTACCACGCTCCTATAGTTGCCCACGCGCCGTTGTTACATCATCGAGTGGCTTTTGCTCATACCCCGACGTTACTTCATGGTTTCCATACACCTTTCTTCTTTTAGACTTCTGATTAAGTCCCCAAAAACTGAATAAAAATATACCTGATATAATTATAATTTTAATTACCCAACCAATTTCTGTGTTTATTAATGTTAGTTATAAATTATATAAGACAAAGTCAAATAATTTATTTCAAGTACTGCCTTTAAAAGGTACTTTTGACTGTCAAAATTTACAAGAAATCAGAATTGATGCTAGGTGCCTCTTCCAAAAGATAGTTTCTTATGGAGAAGAATGGGCAACTAGAAGTAGACATAATAAAAGTTTCGGTCCAATATAGGCCCGTTGTTGTATTTTTGTGTCGTTACCTCGGTAGGTAAATACACAAAAAATACAACAACGGGCCTATAGCCTTTTTCGTTAAAAGGCTATAAAAGATTAGTGTGGAAAGTAAAGCAAGCCGTTCCGACGGCACCTTGTTTGCACCTACTTATTGCGCCAAGCTACTTTATGTCAAATATATTGTATTTTATTGTTTAAATAAAAAATATTTTATAAAACCACTAAACTTTTAATGAAAGCGTTTTTTACTCCGGCAAGTTTTCTAATAAAAAATTGCTGAACCAGAGATTAAAATTCTGTGAAATGTTTTCATTGTTTTTCAGTAAAAGAGTTTATTACAAATACGTTTCCATTATTTTCAGTTAATTTATCCAACCTTAGAGGTCTTTCAGAATGTTCACAATATGGCTTATATTATTTGTATATATAATTGTTTAAAAGCAACGTTACTGGATGTTATGGTTTTATTAATTATTAATAATAATTATTATGGTATTTAAGAATGCGTTTTATACAATAATATTAATATCATTGGTTTTATACAAGTTCTTAAGCAAAGACTTGGGTATAATATTTTATGGTTATTCCGATTTTGTAAGTTTTTTGCTATCCGTTTATAATAAATGTGGCTTAGGTTTTATGTAACTAAATAATTATTTAAATCTTATTTTTACTAAAACAGTATGAAACCTTGATTTGCATAAAATACCTATAGTTGTACAAGAATTTGTTGGCGTGTGGTGAAAATGAGAACTAACGCATCGTCATCTTTTTTTTTCAATACGTTTCATATTAACCTACAGCACCCCCTATCAACGTCATTCGAAAAACGATCCTTGTAGTAGTCTACATACAGTTTGGTTGTTATTTACACCTCCTTGAACAGTCAGCTAACTTAAAAGTTGGTCCCTAGGTAAGACTTTAGTAAAAGCTTCTGCAAATTCTTCACGCACTGTATGTTAATTAATGTAAAAGCGTAAATCAATTTCAAGTAGTGTTTTAAATAGATTAGCGACTTGACTTATCAGACCTAAGACCTCAGCTGTCTAATGGCCGACACAATTTAAAATTATCTCGTTACAATGAGCCCACAATGTCACCTGTGTCACCTGTATGCAATATTTAATCTTTAATTACGATCAAATTCTGAGGTATAGTTGGGGGCAAAAGTGTTTACCAAGGGGTATATCGTTTTACCCAACACTTCGGTTGTGGAAGGCAGATAGGCAGTCGCTCCATTAAATACTGATATTCAACTGCATCCGGTTAGACTGGAAGTGAACCCAAACATAGTTGGGAAAAGGCTTGGCAGATTTATTGATTTTTACGAAAATAAGAAATGTATATTGCACTGGCGTTACCTCGTTACCAAACTTAAGTTCTTAGGATAGTTACCTTAATTTAAAGTCGGTTAGGACTTACAATATTTTGAAAGAAGATATTACCAAAATAATAATTATCCTGAGCAGTGAAACAAAATACTTTAAAGGATTTAATGAAGAAACTTTTCCTTATCATTAAATGTTTTTTTCTTAATTACAAAGTTTAATTACTTTGGTGACTAGTTATTCAAGCTTTAACCTACTTAAATTTGAATACTTTTTAATGTAATTTATTTAGAAAAATACAATGTTGAATACAAAACGAGATACCTAAGTACCCACTTAATTAGATATAATGGAAAAGATTTATTTTCAAGATTAAGATACAACATTAATTTGGCTTAAAAAACTAAATATATTTTAAAGATGCGACGTTTAATTTTAAGTGAGTACTTAAAATTTTTTTCAGAATCGGATTTTCTTTCAAGAAACTTTTCCATTATTATGAGGAAACTGGTTAGTAACAACTAAGAAGTGCATTAACAGCTCTTAAGGAAAACGGAAATTGAAAAAGAGAATTGAAGAAAAAAAAATTAAGATTGTTATGCTAATGTGTAGATCTCAAGTTATGTGCAACTGTTTAATGCATTTAAATAGGTATTTAATAAATTCAAGGCATTTAATTATTATAACTATTCAAACATCTCTTAAGGATTTAGGCTTACTTGCAGCATTTTAACATTGCGATTCTATTCACAAAATGGTGCAAAACCCAGTCTGACATTTCACCCTAGCAATTAATAAACCATTAGTAGCGAAATGATTAATTGTGTTTACCAACAAAATCACAACGATTTCTGATTACAATAGTATGGACAAACAACGCGTTTAGTGTTAACTGCCACAGTTTATATTGCGATGCAATTAAGAGTAGGCAGTGCCATAGACTTTAGTCGTAAACGTCTGGTTTTTTTCAGAAGAAAGACTAACTCCTCACTTAACGCTGTACCCTGAATGGACTTACCCATAAAGAAATCAACTTTCAATTAATAAACAATTTAGGAGAGGAACCTTTATTGGCGTTGTTATCAACATGTTCTGTTCATAGTCCATCGAGAAATTAATTTAGCAGTAACTACATTAGTCCTAAGTTTTATGAATTATCATTAAAGCCTTTGATCGATTTATAGTATTTTGATCGATTAAGATCACAAAACATAGATACCCGGACACTGCAAATAAAATTCTAAAAATACTTGACAGATTAAATTAACAGGCCATATATAGACCTTGTTATTATAACAAATCTGGTGCATCCTCAGTGCAGGGAATGTTGTACAGAAATAAATGAGCAATATAGGCATTACTGCCGAGTGCCGCGGCCTAATAGGGCCTGCCTTACATTGAGAGTGATGAGAGGATGTGATAACATGCATAACTTTGGTTATTGTACAGTTAGAAAAACAGGAGATAAAACACTTGAAGCAATTTTGTTGATATTTATTAGATTGCTAATAATAAATGAATGAAGGGTATTGCGTAGTTTCAAGATAATGTATATACTGTTGGAACTATAGACGTCATGGCAATAATTTAAAACACAATGCAATATTGACGGGCGTTGATTTGGAAGTTTTTTTTCTAATTGTTACCAATTATAGTGAATTTATAAAAGAAAAATAACTACAAAAGCGCACTGTCACCGACTGTACTAATAAGTAATTGTCCAATGTTAAGTAAATCGATCGTGACCGCATTTACGCGCAGCCTTATTAGCCTGACATTGACTTCGTCTAGCCGGACATACCTACATACAGGGAGGACTAAGCACTACGTATTTAATTAGGAACGATGACGGCGAATTTTAGAGAGCACCATAGTTTTGTAAAAGGAAAAACTGATCCTATAATTTTTCTATTACCTACTTCTCTTTCATCTTTGAAAAGAGTAATCAAGAAAAGTCCAAGGCAGTTTTTTTCATGGGATAGGTACAACTGCAACTTTCTCTGACGATTTCTGGTCAGTTTATTCTCTTCTTCTACTTCGTAACAATCTTGTCTGTTTATACCCTATCTAACGTTACTTTTATTTATTGCACAATATAATGTCACAACATTTAGTGATATTATATTGCTACAATGTGACATATGACTAGTCTGAGCCAAGCCTTAAGTAAACTTGTATACTCGACTGACCTTGGACCAGAAGCTCGTCGCTACGCACAAACGAATTCCCATCGGTTACGTGCTTGATGACGCGGCGGAGACCTTACGCGGAGCCCTCGGCATCAGTTTGTGAAGTAGAAAAAATAAATATGTTTTTGCAAACATAATTATATCGACGCTTCAAAATTATGTAGGTATATCTAAAAATTATCGTAACTCAAATTGATTTCCCTGTAATGCTCCACTTTGAGGACTGACTTCCAAAATACAAGCGCTGGCTTAGTTTGGGTATCAGTTTCAATACCTAAAGCAAAAAAATAAACATACTGTTTCTATGTACCAAATTGATGAAAATTCTGTTTTTGTTACAATTAACTTTTATTATTACAAGCTTTATTTAGCTTGCTCTGTTCGTATGTGTTTCCGGTTACTCCTTTTGTCATCAATTTTTCAAGCATTTCCTGGAATTCGATTGAGCTGAAACCTGTGCATACTCATAAAACTATCAAGACATTTTGAAAAAATGATACCATGTAGCTGGTCTGATGATGGAGCTGGAAGTTAGGCATAGGCACTCAACATAAACATAAAACTTTAATATTTTCCTAAGAGCTTGAGGCGTAAATGTCCTCCTTACACTAAAGTTGAAGATAAGCCTCAAGCTTTTAAAAAAATAAATTTTTATGTTTTCGTAAGTTTTATTTAGTACTTTTTAGTTAATTAAAAGCTTGTTTTTAAAAAGATTTTTACTTATATTTTATTTTTCATCTCAAGTTCCCCATTTATTAGGTACATGGGACCAATATGTCAAGACCCTTCGGCGTATGTAATAACTATAGAGGTAATTAATGTACCTTAATCATTTTAATTTTATTACCACGATTTTACTTAAAAATAAACCCTGGCTATTCAATTTTTTATGAAACCTTATAACATCACAAACTTTAAAGTTAATCTGCCCTCATTAACCAAATAATTATAGATTTTTTTATTGCCATAAATAGTTTTCTATAAAACTGAAGACCTACAATTTTACAGAGAGGTCTATTAAATGAATACAGCTTCTTGGAAACTGAAGTTAAAAACAATATTTTATTGTATTTTCCACTGCATTCGCCCTTGTTCTGATATGTCCCCGGTGTGTTCTAGCCCAATAAACAGAGATGAAAATAGACTATCGTGTAACAAAATGATGTCATTCATCTGTCACTTACATGGTCTATTTCCTTAACGTTTAGGTGATTCGAAATGTTTTATCACAAACAGGTTCAAAGCATGAAATTGGGACATGAAAAATATCTTCGATTCAGAGATATTGTCTATTCTAGATTGAATTGAAGTCGTGTGACCTAAAATGTCATGTTCATAGTCCTCGTTGGAGACGTAAGCGCCACATGCGGTCCAGGGTTCGATTTCCAGGTCAAGTAAAGTGTTATATGTTATTGGGTTTTTCTGTCTGGAATTTCTCAGTAGCAGCCCGGAGTCTGGTCTGCGCCCGCTTGATGGTAATAGCTTCGCCCTCAATAGAGGGCCGGTTCGCCGGTTATGTTTCAGTCCCATGTAATAATATGGGACTGAAACATAACCGGCGAACTTTGGGTGTACTGTAGGTTTATGCCTAACCCTTCGGAGAAACAAGCATGATATTAAATGTGTTTATGTTTGAGCAAAATCAAATGTTCTAAATCAAATGTGGTTTTACCGGCGTTAGTCTGGATCCCGTAGGAATATTGGGATAAAATGTATCCTATATCCTATTCCAGCTCATAGTCTACCCATGTGCCAAATTTCATCCAAATCCGTTTAGCCGTTTTAGCGTGATAGCATATCAAACAAATTAACATATTTAATAAGGCCATAGAATCAATGAAACCATGGGCAAGCTAAGCAAACGAAAAATACCTTACAAACACATTCATGATAATACCTTACAAACACATTCATGATAATACCTTACAAACACATTCATGATAATACCTTACAAACACATTCATGATAATACCTTGCAAACACATTCATGAAAATAACTAGTTATTCAAAGAAAACTACATCTTAGTCACGCATTAGCCAATACAAGGAAAACTGGAGATAACGAAAGAATACATTATTAATTAATTTCAGGTTATACAATAAACCTGTATTGTCATCACCTGTTACGAAATCTATTGTTGTTTATACAAGAAATGCTTCATATAAATACTGTTTGTCTCAGTTCTGTAGATATCAGGAAGCAAGATGGACAGGCATATTCTTGTGGTAAGACAATGTTTCTTTTTTAGTTTTTAATGTTTTTTTTATTCATGGACGACTCGATTGATTTCAAGAATAAGAAGAATAAGTTCAAAGACTGTAATTGTAACAACATTTATATATTTAGCTTGATTGATAAGTTACCCATGTCTCTTATAATTTTTTTTGCGGTTACCAGTTGACCTATGAGGAATGATGTTGAAGGAAATAGGCTACTTTTTATCGATATACCACGCGAGCGAAGCCGCGGGCGGAAGCTAGTAATTTTATAAACCTAAAAACCACCTAAAAAAATATTCTTCAAATACTATGAATATACTACTAACATGTCAGAAAACTAGAGTGAAAACATGTCTATTTAAGCCCCCGACAGTTCAGTAATTTACTAAAGATTGAAAGACGCAAAAACACTTTGAATATTTGACCAGCCCACGATGTGAAAATACACTCTATACGAATAATTTTGCTAAAGAAAATACGTCCGTATCCATTTTGTATAATGCTTATGTAAACGTGATTTGCCTAATGTAAAGGAGAGTTATCAAGTTCACAAGGTTCGCATATCATGTTCTACATTAACTAGAAAAATTAAATGAAATCCATGGACCATGATAGAAGTAGTATTAATTCATAAAATAAAATAAAAGAACCAGAATGGTGCAAAACAAACATCTTGTTTTGAAATTATAGGCTTCAGGCAATGAAAAAGCTTACTAAATCCATTTTCGATTAATTTTAGTCGAAAACTTAATTATGTTTTCCTTCATTTTCATATTTCCTTCATGCAAAACAGTTCATTTATTCAGCTACTTTTCTAATGTACTTCTTTGAATTGTAACATAAAAGAAATCTGATAAAAAATAACCAAAGAATTTTTACACGCACCCGTACCTACTAAACAAAGATGAGTAGTTGGCCCTCAATATTTTTGTCGTGAGTGGCTGTGACAAACTGTCATGCTAGGCTCAAATGGACTTCTAGACGGTCTAGGCCAACAGGTCATAATCCTGAGTGTACCTATATAGTATTACTGTCGCGGCCTGCAACTGGCGCATTGATGGTCGATCGTGGGCCGAGGCGTAGCCGAGGCCCACATAGTTACGTGAGTCCATCAATGTCTGGTTGCGGCCATGACTTGTATAGTCCTTTTCTCAAATAATGCGCCGAAATTCAAACTGATTAAAAGTTTTCTAATTAATTAAATACACTTTTTTGTTTTTACAAATAATGATGCGCTTCGTTCAGAAGATTCAAGACACGCTTGATTTTTTTGAGATGCTCTTTTTTATTTAAGTCAGTCATTTAATTGTGCAAAAAAAAAAGATATTTGAAATGTTTCAATAACAAGCTAACCCTAATTTAACTTGTTATTGTAACACATTGTATTTCCAAGACTATTTATATTCAAGTACCTACATAATACATATTTCGTGTTAAATATTATTTAAGCTGACTGTCCGGCAGCCCACCAACCTTGCTGCCAAAATCTTTCCACTTACGTTCCTGAATAGCTCATACCATAATAGTAGAAGACCAAAGTACCAGGGCAACATAAAACAAAAGAACTCTTTCTTCCAGATTCTACTCGCCACAACCATCGCTACAGCGTCACCAGACTACCACGTGGACTACCATACATCCTACCACTCGCAGCCGTTCCCTGCACACCACGCCCCAATAGTTCAGGCCGCACAACCTGCGCAAATTCAAGGGTTTTATACGGTACCTGTTGGGCACGCTGTACACCCCATACCGATGCAGATGCTACAGCCACGGTTGGTCAATTATCGGGTGAAGACGCATTATCATGTATTTTAAATAAATTGTAATTAATGTACTTATAAAGAAGTCGTTTCTCTAATGGATTTGTCCATCAGTAATTTCTGAGTAACAGCCCGAACTATGGATTTGTTCCCGGTTGATGGCAATAGGCTCAACCCCTATTACATGTGTCCTAAGCATAGTTGGCGAAATGTGGGTATACTCGTATTACAGGTACGCGTCTACCTCATCCTTCGATCCTTCGAGAAGCGGTCATGATGTTGTTATGTTATGTTTTGTTTGTGTTTTTGGTTTAAAAACATGCTTCCACACAATCCACACCATAAACACACGCCAGATCTCGACGGCGCGTCGTGTTCCACGCGCGCCTCAGAGATGTCAGCACAATTGGCGGGGTCCGCTATGACCGATGCCTGCCAGGGTTGTGGGTTAGTCCGAAAGGGATACCGGGACCTTGGTAACAGGCAACTGAAGGAACACGGGTGGGTTTTAGTCAGTAAAAGTCTGCCACGCCCTTCCGCTCCGGCCAGAGCGGGAGAAGTCAATGGACGATCCCGCATATTCAAAAAAAAAAAAAAAACGTGCCAGATCTCTACAGTGCAAAAATATTGGTCGTGCTGAAAACTCCATGATTTTTAAAGATGGCAATCCCATGTGATGGAGATTCAAGTGCCAGAGAGAATTAACCTTTCACTACATAACCCAGATAGGATGCTTTATAATATTTGTTTCTAAAGTAGATGGCAGTAAAAATGCGGAAAATTTTGCCATCTACAAAAGCGCTACACCGTACATGTACCATACACATTATTTAGGGCAGCTTTTATAGCCAATATTCGGCCCAAGTCTGTTGTAGACTTGTACAAATATATCTTGTAATAAAGTCCTTACGAACTGTCGGGACGTGAATAAATCCTGTCGGAACACAAAAAACCGTGTAGTTGGATCTACAAAGTTTTATCTTGTCCTGTTTCAGGTTTACAGTAAGTAGATAAACAGTTCGTTTGTCATAAGAGTATGTAGGTTTAGGGACCCGCCCTATTAGCATGATGTGGTCACTAATAATTAGTCGTAAAACACGACATACCTGCTGTAGAGGAAAATTACGCGAAATACACATAGACGATCATCATGCTATAAGCCCCGAAGGGTTAGACAGAGGTATACATACCTATAGAAAACTTAAATTGCAAAACTCGAGCTCAAATCCCGATTTACACGATGCAAGTTTCTTGCCTGGGGCATACACTTAATTGAAGCAACACAATATGACTTGCACGTCTTGCGTCAACTCATGGTATGCCACAGGCAATTAAATGCACCATTGTAAAGTATTGTATTATTTTAATTATTGTGAATGTCACTATGAGGACTATGTGGTTTTTTTTTTTTTTAAATTTTTTTCTATATTTTTTCGTTCTCAGTTAGATTTAACTGGACTGGCAATTTGAGTACTTTATGCTGCCTACCCAAATCTCCTTTATCTGGTTCGTCGAGTCGTTGAGCTCCACTATTACTGACAAATGCTTGCACTGACTGGACAGGTCCACTCAAATACAGATTTGAGTGGACCTGTCTAGTCAGTAGTTCTTTCCTCAAAATACCATTTCAGACGCTAATCTACAATTATATGGCCAGACCAAGATTATGTCTGGACTTTAAAAGAGACTGCGACCTGAGTTTGTTTCGGCCTTTTTTTTCAGAGTAGTTAGATAGGGATCGCCGACCTACCTACCCCCGCGTGGAAGTAGTAGTTTACCTATTCGCGCCTAAACCACCACTACCATGCGGGCAAAGCCGCGGGCAGAAGCTAGTATTATAAATGCGAAAGTGATTTTGTTTGTTTGTTTGTTTCGCTTTCACGCTAAAACCACTCAACAGATTCGGATGAAATTGGGCACATGGGTAGACCATGCCCCGGAGAAGGACATAGGCTACTTTTTATCCCGGATCACAGACGAAATGGCGGGAAACAGCTAGTAATTTAATTATTATTAAACACATCTTATTAACCACTGCCTGTAATACGATTTTGAGATGAATAAAGATATAAATATAATTACGACCTTATTTCTAAAACACAGTCATATTATTATACTTGTATAACACATAATATTAAAATTCTAAGGGCGAATTTCACCAAACTTTTATAACGAGTGTAAGTCTTATCCTGCGAATAAATTTTGAATTTTTGACAGGTTTTCCATACAAAAACTGTTAGACGCCATTTTTATTCCACGGATAAAAGATATCTGACTTTGGTAAAATCAGCCCTTAGTCAGACAACAGCCTTCCGCATTCAACCAAGTACCGAAGTGTCACCAGCAGAACTAACTTCATAAAGAATGCTTCTATATTTGTTCACGCTCATGATTTACCTCTGAAACTTCCCCGAACTCGTTATTTTATCCTGTCAGTAACAAAGCTGTAACTAAGCCAAGTTTTAGAGGCCATTACACCTTGCAGTGGTTTAGTATGAGGCGAATGAACTATCAAACGACAGGAATACTGTTTTGTTTTGACTAGATTTAAATATATTGTGTGATGTGACTGACTGGTGCTTAAACCGTAGTAAAGTAAATGAGAAAGTTTTTACGTTAAACTTCCAGGAAGTTTATGATTTCTTTATTTTGAAACGAGGATGTGGTCAATAGAAATTAAGTTACTGGGAACTGGGTTGGTGACCAATGGAAAAACATAATGTTTGATGTTCAATAGTAAACCTTCTTTATACACGCCTGCTTACGTTGATGCCAAAGACAATACGATATTATCTTTGGAAATCATAATCTAACTAACTCTGTAAAATCTTATCTTTGTAAGTAAATTATGTATAAAAACCAACTACAGTCACGCCTAGTTGCCGTAAGATAAGCAAGTTCAAATGAGCATAAATGCTCACAACTTTGACTTCAGCTTTTGAATCCCGACACCTTAATCGTGTGGGCGTTTGCAGAAAGGTTACCTTTCAACAGAGTGATTTAATTACGGCAGTACCACCTACTGCCGTAATTAAATCACCCTGCAGCTCTTTGAATAAAATTATGATGTTAAATGAAAGAGATGGATGTGATCAGACAGACACTTTCAACTACGTGTGTAGCTTTTTGGTTACAATAAAATTTTATTTCAAAGCACTTCGTAATTATAGTCGTGGTGTTTAGACATAATAGGTACCTATTCTAAAGTGAGCAGCCCGGAGTCCGGACTCGTTCCTAATTGGTGGTAATAGGCTCGCTCTCTATATTATATCGAAGTTTGATATAACTAAGCGAATTGTGGTTCTTTCGGGGAATATGCCTATACCTACTCTTATTTTATAATTCTGGTAGTAAAGTTGATTTAATTTTGACATTTTAAAGTACCGATTACCTAATTGTAAAAATACTAAATTCATATTGGACTTATTATAAATCACAAATCTTAAAATTAATTGTTCTTTGTTAAGAATGACCATTGACTATTTTGTACACCATATATTTGATTGTAGAATGTACTGAACTAATCATACTATATAAAACTTACATTTTATTTTTACAAATAAATACATTCTGATGTTACGGTGTTCCTGCAAAATATTGTCATTTTTCCGCACAATCTAGTTTCCCTAATATTTTTTATAAAAATATCACGGCACACAATGAGTCGGAAATTGCTCCGTATCCTCGTGGGCGATATCTGTATCGCCTTTGTATCGCCTCCGCATCGCTTAAGGTAGTGATAGTTTTACGATTTTGTAATACTGTTCCTGTATGTTCGTGGTGTCAGAAAATTCGTTGGTAAAAAGAGAAAAAATGCTCCGTATTAATGTTTTTGCGAAAAAGATATTTTTTAAATAAATTGTAATTGAATCTTCCTAATAGAATAAGTAAGTAGTAGTTAAGTCGACATATTCTGTTGCGCTTTGGGTGAATTTGAAAAATAGCTACACATAGAATTTGTTACGGTACAAGCAGTGGAACTATTTAAGTTAAGGGTGCTACAATATCGTATTAGGTCTAGCCTGTAAGGATATTTGTATGTTTGGAGTGAATAAATAAATAAATAAATAAAAGTATTCCGTAGATAATGTTTCAGTATATTTTCAGTCATGCTCCTTTATATTCTCATCATCTATGAATAATAATACCCACCCTAAATAAAACTTATTAAAAAAACCAAACCACTGAGCTTAACACTTTGAAAAAAGTTTTAAAATATCGGTCAAATAATTAACGAGCTGCAACAAACAAAGCCATTCAATTGTTCATTATTATTCCTATTACATAAAAAGTATAATTTTACAGAAAGTTTAGTTGTTAACTTGAAAAATATTTTAAAAAGTCTACAGCTATATAATAAACTTTTTTTCAAAAAGTTATAACGATATTCTTTTGCAGTCTCTTTAGTTAAAACTTAATAACCACTTAAACATTGAAAACTAATGAAACACATCATTTTCTTACCACCACACTAACTCCAAAAGTTTCAGTCAATCCTTTGATCTCATCAATATAAACTTTAGTCTATCGGCTCAAACTATTTCTATTATTTCTAAATTGAATGCACTTTGTTTTGAAAGTTTTGAATACTATTTTTTAGATGTGTTTCAAGAGAGCCATCGATCATAAAAATATTAATCCATCATCAGACATTGCCCTGTAAAAGGACATCATTTGTTGAAAAAAGGCCTTGAAATCACGGCTATAATTTGTAAGAATATATTTTTATGAGTCGTTACGGGTCGTCAGAATCCTGAAAGTCTGACAACCAGTCTTACCAAGGGGTATCGTATTACCCAATTACTGGGTTGTGGAGGTCAGATAGGCAGTCGCTCCATGTAAAATAATGTTATTCAGCTGCATCCGGTTAGACTGGAAGCCGACCCCAACATGGTTGGGAAAAGGCTAGGCAGATGATGATATTTTTATGAGAAAATAGAAAAATGCAAGTGTGGTATTTAATGTTACACGGACGGAAAAAGTGACTCGTCGTTACTCACTATATTTCATTTTTTATTTCAACCAGTACTATCACGTTTCTGGGCAAAGGCCCCATACAATTCCAGTCTCCCTCAATACACCTACATTCAAAAATATAAATAGTATCTACTACCACTCGGTAGTTGGCATCAGACATAAACTCACGCCTTCTTCTCATTGGGGTAGGCTAAAAACTACAGAACGCCACCAGCTACGATCCTGCTATCATTTATATTATTATTTTTGACGTATGATTACTTAATCACACTACTCAATCGAATTAAGTGGCAGATACACAAAACGACTTTTCTGCAAATGTGATATCTAAAGATACACATATCTAAAGAAACAGCTGACTAACTGAGGGAGGGGTCGCGCTCGCGGCCGGACAGGTCACGTCCCGCACCCCCCGCCCGTGTTGAGACTCAAGTTCGTTGCCCTAGCGCATAGGGCACCGAACTTGCGTCTCTAGTGGTAAAATGTAGTTGAAATAAAAAGTTACAATTTTGCATTGATTTTACGTTCTATAAATGAAACCAAACCACTGGTTGCAACGATAACGGTGTTTACCCTAACACCCTGTATTCTTAATCTGATTATACAGTTCAATATTAATAAGTTTCATCAATCCACCTGTTTCAATTAGCGTGTACAACAAAATCGCGAGCTGATCGGCGACAACGCAATACTAATACACTCTAACTTAACGTATTGTATGTATGTGTAGTCATTTTGTCGAGTACTGGCCATTGTTAACAGACTCATGTGCTGAAATAGAGGGTTATGGTTTTACACGTTTTATTTATTTATGTCTATATAGCGTCCCGCTGCCAAGTTGATTGGATTAAAAGTTTAAGTCGGTAGTCGTAGGGAGGATAGTTAATTTATGAGTCGTTACTCCAAATTCCATTTTTGTTTTTTTATTATGACGCAGAAATTCAAGAACTGGCACAACATTCAATAACCGCAACGATAATTATTTTCTACTAAGGAAATAATAATCCATTTAAAAAGGTGCCTCATCTTAATTAGATAATAAATCTTAATTCTCGAGAGGTCGATGAAAAGCAGATGGCAGGAAAAATGCGTACTTTTCTTAAAAACATCTCCTTCTTGAACTTTTGATGAGAATTTAGGTAATTAGATAAATTGTTGTCTGCTGAATTATAAGCTAGTGGATTCTGATATTGTTGAATATCTTGTTTAGAATTTGGCATAAAACATTTATTGATGTACCTTTTATGGCGTAGGTATAGCGTGGGATTGTTTTGAATTTACTAAAACCTCAATAATGAAACTAAATTAAAATTACAAATCAGTAACACGAAACACATTTATACAAATTCTAACGAATTCACAAAGAACCTTTGATTCGAGAAAGTTAGAGAAAGGCCTGATACACATTTCATTGAACACTAATCAGGGCAGAAATTTGTATAAATAACTAGAATGTACATTTGGAATTCAAATTATCACAATAATGAAAAGACAGACAAAGGCTAAAGAAGCCTATTTTATGACGCTCCATTACTTCTATTAATATGTCAAAATAATAATAATAATGTGCAAATCAACGAAGTGCTCATAAACGGCGAAAAGCTCGAATGATGTCCTCATCATTCGAGCTTTTTTTTTATCAGCACTGCGTTGATTTGCTAAGATTATTCGAAGCGCACCAAAAAAAAAACACATTTTTTATCAAAATTCTGATATTCCTCGTATGCCAATTCTCAGTAGCCCGACTGTAGAACAGTAGTGCGCTCAGGTTGCATATTGCCAAACGTTAAGATTTATTACCGTCGATGCATATAGCCTAGACCGTAGGTCTTAGGACTATAAAAGGACTAAACCTAGGTGATCTAGGTACACAGTCGCACAGCATCGACGGATTAACACACAGACAAGAAAAGAAAATTGTACTACAAAATGTTCAAGCTGGTAAGTTAAATATTTGTTTTGATCAATTGATGATACTTGATTAATATTAATGGAAATAATCAAATAAAATTCATAAATAATAGGAAGGAGAGTGGGGCAGCTTTTGCACTTCACTGGGAAAATAAATGTGCTAATTATTAGATAATTTTATACTAAACCAATAATTACTGCTATTAAATTCATACGCCCGAGTTATTTATGTATTACAATAAAGAAAAATAAATAAAGACTTAATTATAAATCTCTGGCCCTTAATAATTATAACGAACTTAAAAGTTATCAAAATCTATAACTTCTATCTATTGTTACCACCAACCTATATTAAAATCTAGTAAACGTAATTGACTGGATTTAATTTTCATCAGCTCATAAATAAATTAAAGAAAACAAATTACATTCCTACAGTATTGAAATTCCTTTTATCATTTTTTTTTTTTGCCGGTAGGATTTCAAGTTGTTTTATTATTAATTTTTAAGTCTTCTTTTTTTTTTTGCAATGACTTTGGCTTTTAATTAATATCTGTACGTGACATAGTTTTAAATAAAATATCTTTTATCTTTTATCATTAATAGCAAACCTTTTAAAACTTTTTAAATGTAAAAGTTTATTATTTGACATTTCGTACGAACTAATCAAGTGGAACTTAAGTAATCCTGAAATAAATTTAGTTTTAATTGAAAAGTTTGTCACCTGAATAATTTCACGTATAACAGGGCCTGAGGTGATTAATTTCTATTCCTCAATATAAAGAGCTAGAAATATCTAAAATTCCATAACAGCCAACTGTTTGAAGTGAACTTCAATAATTTTATATTAATAAATTGAACTGCCTCGGTGGTCTAGTGGTCGCAAGCGCTACTGGTGAGCATGAGATCGTTCGAAAGTGTTTGGGTTTTCCCATTCCAGGATTTGTTCAGTAGCAGCCCGGAGTCTGTATTTGTGCCCGATTGATGGCAATAGGCTGGCCCCCTATTAAATGGGACTTAAACATAACATGTGTTTTTGGGTGTACCCCTTCGGGGGGTGATGTTAAGTTACGTGTTATTGAACTTAAAAATTGAAATGTATTAAATGTACTAGCTACTATGTTATCACTGTCCCACTGCGAAACAATATTTTCCAATGATTATGGAACAAACATAGCCAATGTGATAATCATCAATTATTTTTTGTTTTTCTTCGAAATAACTGCAAAGAAGATTCACTAACGAGCGTTTTTTTATTTGTGACGTCATGTATCTAGCTTTAACCCCTTAATATTATGTGACGTCATTTAGGTAAATAGTTTCAACCCCTTAATATAACCTCTTCTCAACATGTTCATGATACTTATGACACCCACGCAAAAAATAAAGTGCCTCTGTTTTTGTAACCATAATATTATAGGCAGGCGATATGGTAATAACGATATATTTTTATTTTCAATATGAAAAGTCTCCCTTAGTTTTTATTCAAACCACTTTGCTAGTAACTTTAGTAACTTTATTTATAATAACTTCAGCGAGCAATAAACATATGACATCATTATAGGAAAATAACTGCTAATACCTTTGTAGCTTCAAGATGTTTTCAATAGCAATAAAGCAATAATATTGGTATCTTTTAAGAACGGACATACTTAAGAAGTTTTAAAATTTATATAACGACCGCCCATTGTGTATGGTGAACATAATATAGAATATTCTATTCTAACGACAGCTAGGATGGTTGTTGTGAACTTCTAAAATAATTAATTATTTGTTAGGACCATGTCAGGATATTGAAAGACCTACATTGTCCTCCCATGCCTACCAACACTGTAATTTGAAAGTATTGTAAAAGCCAATTATTTTTAAAAGAGTAACCATGGAGTTTCTTGCCGGCTCTTCTCCATAGGAAACGACCGGAACCGGAACCGTGCACCTAGCTTCTGAAGTTTCATAAGTGCCCATGTAGGTTTATGTGAAATAAAATATTTTGATTTTGATTTGATTGAAATACTAAACAATTCTAACAAAACAGATATCCAATCTAACTTTACAAAACGGAAACGGATACGATGATTGATATTTTCTACTTCTGGGTCCGTGAACCCATTGAACTGTTGGTCTATAAATAACTAATAATGTAAATAACTGTTGAAAAAACTCGTCTAAACTAACAACAGTAATTTGGACGAATACTTTGCTGATAATAAGTAGGTATACCTACATTTGTTACGAAATAATGATATTCAGACGTTGGAAGTTCAATAAACTATGACAGGACAACTGTGGAACAAGAAACGCTCTCACGTGAGGACTAATATGTGTAATAATTATAACGTCATGGTAAAGATTTTAAAACACATTTAAGATCTGATGTTCAGGCTGAAGTAAGTCTTACCAAGGGGTATCGTGTTACCCAGTGGGTTATGAAGGTCAGATAGGCAATCGCTCTATGTAAAACACTGGTCATCCAGCTGTATCTCGACCATAACGTAGTTGGGATTAGGTTCGGCAGGTGATGTTCAGAATGAAGTAAGGAGAAGGTGCATATCGGGAAGTAACCGATAAACAATGAGCAATTTTATTGTAGTGATCAATAATACCTGTTTTTTCTCTGTACCAGAAGAGGTTTTAACCTAAGTTGGGTTAATATTGTGTATTGGAAGGAACAAGAAGACATCAAAGTCTGTTCTGCCGTCTAAACTAAAACAAATGTATTTCCTCTTTTCCAGACCATAATATTCGCCTTCATCGCCATCGCCCACGCTGGTATCATCGCCCCCATAGTACCGGCCCACCCTATAGTGGCCCACCATGTCGTGGCCCCCGTGCACACGGTGTCGCACAGCGCCGTGATCCACCCGGCCCCCATCGTGCACGCGCCGTTGGTTCATGCGGCGCCCATTGTCCCCGTTGTCAGGCATTCCCCATTGATTGCGGTGCATCATCATTAAAGTAACAAGAATAGTTCGTCCAAATTCAGTGATGTAGTTGGTGTGAATGTTGATTAAATTATTTTGAGAGTTTATAATTTGTTTTTTTTCTGTCTTTATTTCTAAATTGAATTTTTATTGGGACCAGTGGAATTTTGAGTGACAGTTGTGTTCGAAAATTGAAAGTTATGACGTTTCTGTGAAAAAATTGAGGTAAGTCATCATCAACGTCATCTTCGTAGCTTTTTCCTATGTTGGGGTCAGCTTCAATAGGTATACTATTAAATCTATATAAAAATAATGCAAATAATTATAACGATGAATAATTTTTATTTCTAAACAGAGAATCAACCAAATCACATTGAGATGTTAAACTTGACACTGAATATGAACCTCTACTAACTGACACAGATAAGTTTATGACTGACAAAATAAACTGATTCAAACTTCCGTAATAAGCTGGCAACTTGTTAAGCAAATTATTGTTTTATTTGTACCGAAGCGAAGCGTTTGTTTTATGTAAATAGCCAACATTTTAGTTCGTGAGAGTGTTGAACGTTTAATTAATTTGTCGTCGCCATAAAATCACGGAATTTCCTTACAAACAAATAAAAAGCTCTCAATTAAGTCGAACTTGGCAAGGAAAGTAAAGGGTGCTGTCAACAATAGTTCAGTACACTAGAACTGACAATAGCAAGCTGGTGTACGCTAGGTGAAGCTGGTGTACGCTAGGGGTAGCCAGTGTACGCTAGGGGAAGCTGGTGTACGCTAGGGGTAGCCAGTGTACGCTAGGGGAAGCTGGTGTACGCTAGGGGGTGCTGGCTGTACAACATAATTATCTGCATAAATCTTCTGACTTCGGGCGTCCACTTTATACTTTAAGAAACCTCTTAGGTTGCACTTGAGCACTCTTTTCATCTGCAATTTACCTTATTTACCGTAATATTACGCATCAAGATAAAAAAATTAAATTAACCATAAAATATTATTACAAAAATCACTTTCTAAAAACCAATCCCCACAAAATTAAACTAAACCCATCGCAGACGCATCGAACCTCCAAATCATTCTGACGTACACACAGATTTTTATCTTTTTATGAAAATAGGCTCAGATCGTACATCAAAGGGTACACTGGAAGAGATTTACGTTCTATTTTATTTGTACTCACTCGTGACTCGTGGCTAGGTGTCAATGACACTGGATGTAAATATCGGAGTCAGCTACAGGACCCGTTTAGCATAAACATCTTTATCAAAACTATGGTTTTTATAGCCATGGGGATATAAAATGGATGGGACGGATGTTTTATTACTAGATTGAAAAACAGGTGTTTTTATTGATTTTAATTTGTAGTAGTAGGTACCTACCCAATAAAAAGAAATTACCCAATGCTCTTTATTTTAATTATTTGTTAAGACTATAGAGGGTTGAGGCAAATTAGAAACTGCCATACATTGTCCATCCATTTTTATTAAAAAAAAACTCGCAATTACAAAATAACCATCACGTTCATTTCATGACGGAACTACAACTAGCTCTTTTTCCAGGATGAAGCTCTAAATAGTTTGCGTTTTTAGTTTGCGTGAATGAACAATTTTATAAACTTAACCGACATGAAATTCATACCGACCAAAATTCAAAGCAAGTATTAAAGCATTATAGATGCAGTTTATAGCTGTATGTAGATCTAAATCTTCCCAGACAATGAGTA
Organism: Lithophane semibrunnea; assembly: GCA_947363905.1. NCBI lineage: Eukaryota > Metazoa > Arthropoda > Insecta > Lepidoptera > Noctuidae > Lithophane > Lithophane semibrunnea. The sequence continues at coordinate 915,811 of OX376196.1, forward strand.
ACACAGGCAATAAACCGTTACCATCCTTGAATCCACTTTATTATCCTCCAAGAAGTTCGATCGCAATCACCGCACGAAACCTTCGCAGAGATGCATTGTACCCTCCTGAGGGCTTTTACGCCCTAATAAAGTGTATCTTCAAGGATAATTACTTGGGGAGCCGGCAGCGGTATTGGCGTTAATCCCTTCTTTGTATAGAGTTCTTTATAGACCGCCCTTGGGCGTTAATGACCCGTAAGGAGCAGCACTGATTTTGGGCATAATGCGGTTCTTTAGGTCCAATTTGTGGCTTAAAGGACCACTAATTGATCAATTGGTTTGGATATTTTCTATTTTCGTCATTGCAGCATATTTTTGAGGTTATTGACCCTAGGAAGCACACGTTATTAAAGACATAAATATTGGAATCCATAATTTATATCGTCCTCCTTTCCTTTATGAGTATTTATTTTTCCGAGTGCTCGCGTGGTGATTTAGTACAAATCGAAATTACCAATAACAAAAGGAACGTTTGCTGTTATGTGAGGGGTTCTGAAGAGCTTGCACATTATATTTTATATTCTTCATTCAACATTGAAGTAACCATAATCCGCTTTTCTGAAAATGGTAAACCGCTTGTTAGCGAACGATCGATGACTTTCTTTTCCCATCATATTATTTTATAGTTATTTATGATTGGACTAATCTGCTTATCCTGGGCCACTAGGTATATCTATTTGCAAATAATTTGTAAAGGCAAAAACATTGTTTTATTTTATGAGATCTATCTAACTCTTCACAGCATCAGGGAAATTACTACTCCGGAAGTCATGAAGTGACCTTTATTTACGTAGAGTTAATGTAAATTAACGTTAATTTAAATTGCTTATTAATTATCTTCCGGCAACAGGGTGACTATATTATAAACCATAATTTTAGTAGGTACCTCATGGGTTTATTACATTTCCGTATAATAAAAAGTGTTGTAGGTGCCTCAAATATTCAAACAAACAAATAACGAACGTAAACTTACGGTACGGTTGATTTTGTTTTACTTTCTCCCTTTAATTTAGGATGAATACATTACGTTGGCTTTGAAGTAGTTAGGCACAACATTTCGGAATAAAATTAAATGAAATTGTTTATTCTATAAATAGGATATTGGAATCAATTTTACACGTTATATTAAAAAAAAAAAAAAAATAAGCTAGATGAGGTCGGCGTTTCCAATCTGACTACTCTGAAAAGAAAGGCCGAAAAAAAAGTCCAGACATAATCTTGGTCAGGCCATATGGATGTGTTCATTGAACCGTGGATGGTGTAACTCATCAGTCGGAATTCGGGATCGGCAGCAATGATAATATAAAACTTGGTTAAATTTTATTGACCTAAAAGTGCAATTCTGTAGATGATTTCCATTCTATAAAATAGTCTTTCCATTATAAACGTACGCCAATATAGGCAAAGTACTTTGAATATTTAAGATAGCAATTTTTCTCAGAAGAGATTTTACTAAGTATATTTTTATGAGAAGGAAAAATGCATACATTTTTAAGATGCTGAACGAGAAATATTCAAAGTTTATTTTTTCTTGAAACGTGCATTCATTAAAATGTTTACTGTAAGGTTTTTATCATGTATTAATTCCTTCTTCTATTTTCCATCTTGCTATAACTAGTCGCAATACCACTACCAAACTAATAAATCAAAAAAAATTAAAGGCATTTTAATTCCATCACACACTTCCATTCCACAACTCGATTAATTGCACAAATTAAGTGTTCGTCTGTAGGTACATACCAGGTGTCCACAAGGCAAGCTATAAATACCAGCACCTAATATAGACGGAGGCGCCGACACGCAATATTGTGGTCTAAATACTTTAAATTACATGATACACGTCATGAATGTAACTTAAATAAGAATTTCTGTATTTAGGACCAAAATTATGGAACATTTCTGTGATGAAAATAATGATCCATAAATTGGTCCTGACTACCGAAGCATGTCACTAATAAGGTTGTCAATGATGACTATGATGACCGAAATTCCTAAATCAATTTCAATGGATGGTTAATAGACTGACAAAAAGAATTTGCAAGACTGACTACCACTATGTCGCAATAATCATAAGATGAACATAAAGTGGCTTTTATTTACATGACCATGAAACAGCAGACAAACAAAGTTGTCGACATAGCTAGGTGAAGTGGCGGTGTCCCGGCCTTAATAGCTGTAACGCCGATGACCGTTGCAAATGTAAGGTAAGACGCCCTCAGGATTGGTGGAGCGACGATCTACGCAGGGTGGCTGGTAGTAGATTTTTTTTTTTTTGAGGGTGTGAAGTCATCCAATTACTTCTCCCGCTCTGAGTGGAGCGGAAGGGCGTGTCAGACTTTAAAACCCACCCGTGTTCCTTCAGTGTTGCCAAGGTCCCGGTATCCCTTTCGGACTAACCCGCAACCCTGGCAGGAGGCTGGCTGGTAGTAGCTGAATTAGAGCTGTCGTTAATCGGGCGAATGGCGTGCAATTGGAGAGGCTTTGACCAGCAGTAGACTGCTGAAAGCTGATGATGAAACAGGAAACCAAAAAGACCAACGAAAAAAACACTCATCAAATAGCAATTCCTTCCAAATAAAATCAATGCAAAATAAATATAACCTTGTAAAGCATTCGATAAAACAATGCTTCCCAAGCAAGCTTCGCCTTGAATTTGTACGGGGGATCCCATGGGTAATATATTATGCCCATCCATGGGTACAGCTATGTTATCAAGAGTAATAGCTTCCGGATTGGAAGAGGTCTTTTGAAGGTCGATGGAAATTAAATTATGAAATAATGAGGTGAAAGAACTTTTTTTACTTCCTGATTAAATTATCTATGATTTATGTGAAACTGCCAGGTACACTATAAAACTAACTAAACATAATAATGATATTAAACGAACGAGAACTATTTCTTTAAAGATGTTAATAGCTTGCACGCAATATTGAAGCGCTTCTCTGCTTGCTCGTCTTCGTGGCGGTACCAACACTACCTTGAGTTTATTCGCAGATAGATTGGAGTTTCCAATGCTGCCACATTGGATGAAACTCCACACGGAATAAAATAAAACTTGTATGTCTACTAACACTAGTTTTTAAAACCATTGTTACTAACGCTCTGGGCGTACCCTGAAATAAATGATATAATAATAATCATTATTGCTCCTAGATTGTAGCCCACCACAAGTTAAATCAATTTCAATTTCGCTTAGGCTAAGTATCATAAACAGTTGAATATCTCTGTCACATAATCAACTGAAGAAAAAACAAAAGTGCGAAGCACCAGAAAATCGCTTCTGTCCTCAATATATGCTTCACAAACAAAGTTCCTGTTTTCATAATAAAAAAGACATAAACAAGGCAATTTAAAGGGATAGTGAGCAAATCGAAGGTCTATTGTTCCACAATATATCTTAGACTCCAAGGACCAACTGGCTTCCGTAATAGAAGATGTTATCGAATCATTGCCTTGTACGCATTGTTCTCGCGTTCACACCCAGACCTTGAACTTACAGGATTTTAATCTTACACAAACTTCTAGTAAAGTTAGTCATGTTTACGAGCACAATACGATCAGCTATCTAACTAAGCATAACTGAATGCAAAGACATTAATTACATAATACAATAGCAGGCCGATGAAAATTATTTGTGAAATCATAAAAATATTTAGGTACACTTATCTAGATTGAAGTAATGAGATGAGGAGGGCCAATACACGCCATCTACATGTTTGAAAAAATTATGAGCGATCGTCACTCTCCGACACTCAAGCTTGAAGACATCGTAAGCACTCTTTTCATTTTTCTTGTGGTTTTTGACTAACCTGGTGTCAGAGTTTTAATGCCGCCCATCATCTTGGGCCTCTAACTTAGCTTCACATGCCGCATGCCGTCGAGAAATATCTCTCAGGCATACTGGTTTCCTCACAATGCAGTTTTCCTTCACCATTTTTGAAGCAAGTGATAATTATACCATAAATATACAATTTAATGGACCCATAGAAACAAAACAATCTTAAAAACACCGAAGGCCTTAAAACGAACAATACACATTTCTCCAAGGCCTCACTGACAGACTACCCCAGTTTCTTAACCGCGGATGTTACATACTTTCAGAAAACAATGTTTTAAATACACATCCATCATAATAAAACTACGAAAAGGGGAAACATAGTTTCATCTGACATTTGAAGGTCATGCCATGTGGAGTGAAAGTTACAGGAATTAAGAGAGGAAAGCTGTGGTTTTATGTTGAAAACGATGTGTTACGTAATGTTAATAACACGATGATGTATGATCTTGTAAGATAAGTAATTGTTGTTTTCGTGATACAGAAAATGGATAAGATTATCTAATGGTGGCTTGTTTGATCTTAGCAGTTGCGTCATTGTCGGCAAAAACAATTAATCCATTACGTAAAATCTTTGCTAGAGCCCTTGGTTAAGACGTATGATTCATCACTTTTTTTTAGTCTTTTCTAGTCATAATAACTACAAGTTATTAGAAACTTTATCGAGCTAAATACCAAGATAAAGAAAAATTGCAGAAATATTTAGGTATTACCAATCTTACATGGTTTCGATTAGAAGATGAAAACGATTGTCAACATCGATAAAATTATTTTCTTAGATGGAAATACGACAAGGAAACCAAAACTTCCCGATAATAATTTAGAGCAAACCAAAATGGATGTTATTTCGAGGCTCATATTTTAAATATTTCCAATAGCGGATCCTCCATCTTTACAAGAACACACTCAAGGGCGAATCAATGAGGCCCTTCATAGGCGTACTATAATAATTAATTAATTTTCTCTGAAAGTTTCAAAAGGAAAGATAAAAATTAAATTGGCATCTAGAATGGACGCTTGGGAGCTTCGGTGTTTTTGCAGGCAATGATTAAAGTGCAACGACCTTTAGTGGCGTAGTTATGAAGAGATTGTTTGCCACAGTACTAATGTGATTCGACAATTTTATGTGTTTCAGAATGCATGTTTATTCTAAATTCAAGCATTAAACATAATTATCAATAGTTAGTAAAGAGCAACTTGCCATTAATAGGAGCATTAGGTATTATTATTACTAATCATTTTTTTTTACTTTACTTTCATTCGTAATGTTAAATGATCGTGAAGGGACACTGGTCAATAAAGCATAATTTTTTCCGAATATTCAAAATTATCGTACTTTAAAAGAGCTCTTGCTTTTTCTAAATTTTAATTCTATATACAGAGCCGAACGCCCACGTGCCGAATTTTGCCGAAAATCGGAGTGTATAGATTTAAATTTGATTTGTGGCAATAGACAAAAACGGATTTGTGTGCAAATCTAAAATTCAAATAAGTTCAATGACTTGTTTAAGAAACATTTTGTATTTTAAAGACGGTGTATTTTAGCGAACATCCATTAAATACAAGGGAAGGAAATGTATCGAGTTTCTGATTCAACCTTTTAAATCTATTTGTGGAAAACATTGGTTATTTGTATTTTAAAACTTAGAATTCAAGACTAATGGACAAGGCGGTGGCTAAGTTAGCCTTAGGGACGCCTTTTTTTCTTTTGTCAAACATAACAAATGTGCTTTTCTTTTAACGTATTGTATTTACTGAGTCTAACTTTTTTGTATCGAAGTATACCTATCCTGAAAAAAAATATCTTAAAAGCTTATGAATGGAGTAAGAAGGATTATAATACAGCATTAATATACCTCGTTTTTTATACATCAAAACCGCTATTCAAATCTTACACCTTATTGTATGATTGGAAAAGCGTAAAGCGGTAAACAGAATTTACTGTGTAGGTAAATTCTGTTTACCGCGTTAGTAAATGTAAACCTTTCATTTTCTTGGCGTTTACTGCCAGTAATCTGTAATAATATTATAATACCTAATATTATTTTAAAAGGGGTCATTGATTTAATACATTATTCTCCAGAATTTTACCTTTAGATCTAAAAATAGTAGACCTTAGAGCATTAAAGTTTTATTGTTCGAAAGGGGACCCTTTGGGGGGAAGGTGATTTATCATGATCAAGGACGACGTATGTTCTCAGGTGTGTTTTTAAAACCAGTGAGGATAAAATAGCTATAAGTAGTGATACAATTTTATAGAGATAGTTAAGTCAGCTGTGGGTGGGTAGTACTTGCTTCGCAAAACTTTGCTTAAGGGGCAACATAATTATCGAAGCAAAACTTAGTTGGTAAAACCAAGATGTTAACATTAACATCTTGGTTTTTTTTTTCAGAACTATGTATTTTGTAATTTCATTTCATAAAATCACCTAGAACCCACACCATACTACAATTTCATGGTGCTCGTTCCTCTATTATTATGAGAAGAGGCAGGTCAAAGCCCACTTCTAAAACTATGTAGATTATACAGCTGGTTGAGTAAAAATTTAGTTAATTTAAAAGTGGATTAATACAAGAAGAACCAAAAAATAAGTACTTATCTAATTCCACGAAGGAAAAAGGTACTTATATTTGTAAAGACCATTCTAAAAAAGGAAATTATCTCTACTAGCCTTAATTAGTAAACTTTGGTAGAATTTTCAATCAGTCATTTTACTCTATAGTACTATTCTACAGTATGCAAGTGTAAACACCGCTGTCACTCAAACCATGGGTAGTTGACTTAAATATAAAAATAAATGACCCAGTAAAAAAAAAAACTTATTTTCATTAAAAGATTTTTTAAAGTAAATCGTCACTGTCCCGATACTCATGGATACGCGTTCGAGAGAGCTGCGAAACAGCTGATGGCCGGTCATGTAACGTCCCGCGCGCCCCGCCCGCCCCCGCCACCCGCCGGACGCAGCCGGTCGTTGCCCTTGCGTGTAGGAACTATTCTTTGGGAAGGTATATTCTTGTGGAAAAATGTAAATTTTCTTTTTAAAAAAAAGTTGTATTTTTCCGTTGATTTTACGTTCTATAAATGAAACCAAACCACTGGTTTCAAGGATAACGGTGTTTACACTAACACCCTGTATATTATTATTGGTTTAGGTCTGAGCCATTTAATATCATAAGTACTACCAAGATAAAAGTATCCTGTGTCCTAACCCAGGTCATGGTCTACCCATGTGGCAAATTTCATCCAAATCCATTCATCCGTTTTAGCGCGAAAGCATAACAAACAAAAAAACACATTTAAAGTATTCCTTTCAAAACACAAGGACTTCATTTCGGATTCAAAAGAAAAAAATGGTAGACACCATCCCATCAGAGATGCTGTCAGTTCCATCAATCAACATTCTTGGCGCATTTTTTGTCAGCTCAGGGTGTTTGACTAATTTTGGCTCAAAGGACCTTGACTTGGAATTCTGGTCCTTTCGCATAATAGGCCCGTTATTATAATAAGCTCCACTACCGGGTCAAGGCTGGCCTCAGGTATTTATGGGCGCGTTTGGGCTTCGGCCCTTTTTGGCGCATTCCGAGATATTTTGGGACAGCTGCATTTTATTTGGATGGTGCCTTTTTATAGCTGTAAGGGTTTGCTAAAGAAAATTGTGTTTTCCTGGGTATCTTTTGCTTTGTTTACAAAAATACTAGGAAGTAATAAAGGGCGGATGGTTTAGGCAACTATCTTGTAATTTTTAATAAATTACTTTTGGTTCTGATTTCAAACTATGGTCTAAGACGTCTTAAGGTTATGATGTTACTGATAACAATATTGATGTTACTTCAGCATTTTCTTGAATTTTTAATTGTTACTGTTTTAATATTTTAAACACAATGTATTTATAAATACCTAACATTCTAAACCAATATCTAGTTATATTGTAGGTGAACATAACATAAATGAAATAGTTTTAAACAAAACTTTTCAGAAACTTTTCCAATTTGATGTTATCTAAACTTACTTTAACTAAATAGTGTTCTGAAAGTTAAAGTTTGTATCAGTAATACAGTAGGTAAGTCTATGTATGAAATATCTTTTTAACTGATGATATCATACTTTTAACAAAAAAAGTTTGGATTCCATCATGGGACAGAGATTTTGTTATTTTATTTTTTAGATTTAATACTAAATAGCTTTGAGGTATTAACGAAACGTCGAAATTAAACTGATTAATATTTCATGCTATTCGAAATATTATAATGTTATGTCAGAATATGAAAACGAATACAAACATATTCCATAAAAAAAGCTTCATTTGCTCATCAAACGGTTAGCAACCGAATAAAAAAGATCTGTTTCTGTCCTTTCATCCGATCAAAGTTAAAAATATAATTATACGCTTAATAATATCATTACCTATGAAATTACCGTTCTGCAGTACTGGCCATTTCAAATCAAAATAATTTTTGTTTGGGTAAGAATTCTAATTTCAAATTAATTTTATTTTAAAAACATGGAATTGTTTTTTCAAAAGAAGTCATTTGTTTAATGATTAGTGTTACATTTTCATCGCATTTCAATCTTTTTCGTCATCATGGATACGTTAAAAATTCGAGTGATTATGGAATATGAGTACCGTCGTGGCAGCAACGCAACATCAACGACGTTTACGGAGCTAACACTACAGCCCAACACACCACCTGTTATTGGTTTGCTCGCTTCCGTTCTGGAAATTTCGACCTGAAAAATGAACCTCGCGGTCGTCCGAAGACTTTGGTCGACAATGACGAATTAAAGGCGATTGTGGAAGCTGATGATACACAATCTACGGCTGAATTAGCAGCAGCTTTCGACGTTAGCGTCAAAACAATATTGGTCCATTTGCGTCAAATTGGCAAGGTAAAAAAGCTTGACAAATGGGTGCCCCACGAACTCAATGATCGCCAGCGCGAAGTACGCGTCGAGGCGTGCCTTGGACTGCTCAACAGACACACAAATGAAGGAATTTTGAACCGCATTGTTACCTGCGATGAAAAATGGATTCTGTTTGATAACCGCAAGCGCTCAGCAAGTCGGTTTGATCCTGGTTCAGTACCTAAACAATGCTCTAAACGAAAACTAACCCCTAGAAAAGTGATGGTCACTGTTAGGTGGTCTAGCGCCGGTGTGATTCATCACAGCTTCTTACCAAACGGGGTGAGCATTACTGCAGATGTGTACTGTGAAGAACTGAACACAATGATGGAGAAGCTGACACATCTCCAACCAGCATTGGTCAATCGCTCGTCTCCGCTGATCCTGCACGACAACGCGCGACCTCATACTGCACAGCAGACGGTCTCCAAGTTGCAAGAACTGGTGTTGGAAGCTCTCGGTCATCCACCCTACTCACCAGACCTTGCGCCTACAGACTACTACTTTTTCCAGAATTTGGATAACTTCTTGGCGGGAAAAAAATTCAATACCCAAGAGGCAGTACAAAATGCCTTTGAAGAATTTGTGCCTCCCGTCCAGCTGATTTCTTTAAGAAGGGCATCAATAAACTGTCACTGCGTTGGTAAAGATGCATTGATTGCATGGGTGATTACTTCGATTAATACAAATAAAAAATACATGAAAAAAATTCGTTTAAATTTTTTTCATACAAAACGGCAATTTCATAGGTAAAGACCTAATATTAAAGAAATCTGGTAGATTTATATAGGAAAGGTCATAAAAGTATCAGTAATTACGTGTTTCTTTTTCCTACACATCTTTTATTGTTTCTTAACATTGCTGCATTCTAATATGGCTTACAATACAGAAAAAAAAACATTTTAACGTTGTCTTGAAGACCGAGGAAGCATTTGCAAACATTCTGGCGTTAACACCGATGCAACTTACGATTCTAAATGTCATCAAGAGAATATACCGGGTTATTTGCTAACCTGATAAATAAAATATGTGTAGTACAAGAGCCATTGTTATGAAAGCTCCTTACCTGTCAAGTGAGACTGCTACCAGGCTGTAGACTGACGCGGCCACTGATAGTCCCTGCACGTACGGCACAGTCTTGCACATCAACCAGCCCAGGACCCACGCTGCAGCAAAAAAAAAAAATATATTAATAAACTGTTGGTGAAGATAATTTAGTATCTAATCCAAAGGCCTCAGTTTTATTTGAAAGGCTATAAACAGATAGGAATTGAATTGTCTTATTATAAAACGAGATATTGTATCTTTGGACTTAAGTTTAAACTATGGAGACATTTTTCATTTTGAAGTTTAAACTGACAAGGGTAAAGTTCTTAATACAAAAACTGACTTATAATCGGGTTTAAGTTGTCAAGTTGACAACTTACTGTATTGAGAACCTAATTTAGATTAAGGAATACCTCATAACCGGCTCGAGTGTTTAAACTTGACCTAAAGTTAGAACTCGTTTTGTAACAAAGTGGGAAAGGTACTGTAAAAACAACACATGGACTGTCGTTTCATTCATATCTATGTAGTTAATGTTGTCTTTACACACGAAATACCTACTGAGAAAATTTCCAAACCTTTTTCTCTCCTAAAAGTTTTCCTAAAGACAAATTAATAAACACCAATGGCCTTATCATCATAGTGCAATCATTATATTATTAAACTCATTATTGCAAAACTCTAAAAGGGGTTGTCCTCGCATTCAGCTCGTAGAACAATAGACATTAGTTTCATCATCTGTCAAGTTAGACATCGGGTTATCGAACACCATTAGTAGATACAGTTGATGGTTCTCATGCAAAGTGTCAACATTATAGCGCTATATAATGCTCGATAGATACTCGTAGATTAACGTTATGGGTAGTCAGAAAGTCTGACAACAAGTCTTGCTAAGGGGTATCGTGCTACCAGTAACTGGGACAGTCGCTCCATATAAAATCCTCCAGCTACATCGGATTGGCTTGGAAAATGCTGATTCAATACGCTATAGAATATTATTGTAAATTAGAGACAAAAAATCCAAAAAAAAATACAATAAAAATGTTTGAGAGCGTTAACAATTTAAATTTTCTACCATTTTTTTTCCTGTCCAGATAGCCTTTACCCAAATCAAACTTTAATCAATATTTTTTAGGAAAGTACGGTAGGTACTCAACAATGTACCTGGACACACGTACATTGTGCAATTTATATAAATAAATCATCGTTTTTATAATTATTGTAGTGAAATGTTACTATGAACTCTAGTGCACAAAAAATCTCTATGGTCTGGTCCTATAGACTAGACTATAGAGATTTTTTGATTGATAGATTTTTACACGAGATTATACAATGGGATATGACGATCGTTTGCGAGGCTACTAAGGAGGTTCCCACCTTTACATAAATATTGGTAAGATCAAGGTCGCTAAATGCATGCCACACTTGTTGTAATAAATCCATAGGAAGCTTTCCATGAAAATCACAAATAATTATGTAGTGTAGGTCGGGTGCGTAGTATCTACTCGCAACCGGCGTGCGCGCATGACCAGATGTATGCATGTAATCGAAGCAAAAAAAGTATGTAAGGATAGTAGCTGGTGGCTTTCTGTAGCTTCTGCCTATTCTGTTTGGAAAAAAACGTGATAGTTTATTTTAATGTGTAGTGTAGATTTATCTTTAAAAGATTTTCCGCTTATAAGATAATATGTTCGTGTACCATAAAACGGTTAAAAAAACCATGGAATCGTCTTCGAACACAGAGCAACAAGTGGAAAAGGTCACTAAATCAATATTTACACGGCACCCTGCAACCAAATGTAGGTCAGGTCACTGTACTACCTGCGACCTCTTAGCCTTGCATTCCTCTCCACCCCTCCCTTTCTCTCTAACACAACCCGCTATACACCCGTCCTTTTCCTTCCTAACCTTGTACCAACGCATTACAATACAAAAGTCGGATATGACTGAACATTTTACAGTTAAATATGAATCGTATTGTTTTAATCTAAGTCTCAATTTCGTTTGAAACTTTATAGGAAGTTGCATACGGTTCAAATCGATTTGAATTGTAACCACTGATTTGATATTAATGATGCTTTAGTTTTTCTTAACCTATATTTTAGGCCTTGGCCTGGAGGGTAGATTATATTTCGATAAATTTGAAGTAGGTATGACAATTTAGAAAACATTACCTGATTATTCTAAGGTGAGGGAAATCAGTTGATTACGGTCCCTTGTGATTTGTAAACGATTACTAAGGGAAATGGATGACAACGATTATCAAAGACGAACTCGAACAGGTTTAGATTATTTTTGATTTGTGTATAATTTGAGCATTACAATCGGATACTAAAAATTATAATAATACGAAGCTTATACTTTTATATCTCTCAATTACAACTACCGTTAAAGTAACCTTTACTAAGTCGTGACTACACAATCGTGAGTATATTGTTGTATAAATGTCTATCTGAACACCTCCAATGAGGTCTAAGGTCAACTGCCTAGTGGGACCTAAGCTTAATAAGGTAAGCATACACAATACATACATTATGTACGCGCATAACTATATTTGTTTGTTTTTTCTTTAAATTTTATTAAGATTAATATGTTAGAAATATGGGCAATGATGGCCGGTTTTACGGTATTTATAATGAAAGAAAAACATTGGTTTTGCAAAACATTGGAACGATTTCATATTTTTTTATATTTAAGTATTTCTAGGTTAATCTTTGTAATTTGCAATTGCCTCTTAACAGACTAATTAGCAGAAATTAATAAGTAACTTTTGCATTGAAAGTCATAGGTTTATTGAACTCCCAAGATCATCAAACGGATAATAGGTACATTTTCCGTAAAAATACTCAAATCTACACGCTCAGCCTGACCCGGACATCATGCGTACAGATGCGTGACGATGCGAATAAATGTAGTGATGCCTTTAAATTATGTAATTGGGACACACGGCAGCCAATAAGCAGGGGTTTTTATGATGCAACTCAATTTATTGGTCCTTCTGTACGAAGGCACAGCGGTTTCGCTTCCTGGTTATTTTTTTAATATTTCGAGAAATATTCCCAATTTGTATGCTTCGTTTTATGTTCATAAAATATTTAAGTATCTACCTATAATGTTTGCTGAAGAATCCGAATTATTACACTCGTCATAATATGTACACACATTAGATATTTTATTGTTCTCCTGAACTCAGGACTATTTATGTATTAACACGTCTTCGGAAAAAGGCACTCAGATAAGTAAACCTCAGATAATTCACTATGAAGATGAAAAGATCCGTTTAACAACATACTCCAAATGTTTGTTGGCACTAATTCCCCCTTACTGCGCGCAAATTGAGACAAATTGCTGCCCTGTCGCTTACAAAATCCACCAGTTAAATAATTCAAAGATCCAGGTTATGTCAAGGACTTGACACAGCACATCTGGACACCTGACAGTGAAAGAGAAAAAACCTTTCTATAATCTAACTAGCGAGACTTGAACGACAAAACTATATTACCACCAACTCCTCTTATAATCATAGGTCCAACAGTGTTACCTTTTCCAATGACAAAAACGGTTTCAAGTGACAGCTACTAACTAATTGCAGGTTGTAGGTTTTCGCCTTTGTCCATCATTGTAAGTAGGCTACTCGCCTTGATCAAAGATAAATGTCTGAGAAAACAAACACCTGACAAGCACAAAAAACAGTTAATAATTCAGGATGTTCCACTTTCTAGATTTGATGAAAGAGCCTGTCACTTTTGGGGACAGTTTAAAAGTATAAAGAAACAGTATGAAGATGGCGGTGGAATATAAATAATTATTGAAGTCGTGATTTGTGCCTGGTTGATGGCAATAGGCTATCTCGCAAATATTCGAATCAGTACTGTTTAAACTGAGTTTAACGTAAAGTTCTTAATCCTTACCCAATAAACTTGAAACTAACGGAAACAACCCTTAAAGCCTCCTATTTTATAATTGAAAAAAAACTACAAATCATATCTAGACCAAACTGCCAACTTCAAAACCACCTTCGTCTAACCTATCAACAATTTCACAAAACGAAGTTTATTTCAGTTTGTGCACACAAACAGTGGTTAATATATAACTGAGAATGGCTGGGCATGGGCAATACCGGGCAATGCGAACAATTCGCTGTGTATAATGCAAAGGAGGAGCGGCCAGGGAGGCAAGACCCCGGATGTCTCGGCCTTGAGAACCTCATTTTATGTCTGTCTTGGATTAAAATCTTTTGTTTTTTCTTGTTTTGTTGTTCGCGGGAATATTTGAGTGCTCTTTTAAATTGTGAATGTATTACAACAGCTTTTATCGTAAACATTTTATGATGGAGCTTTCCCTCCTGATTTTTCCTAATGTTCTAATGTTTATTTGTTCTCCTATTATTATCTTTAAAACAGTACTTATTGAATAATTTTTGATATAAAAAGTTAAGGCTTTTGAACAAGACTTTTATATCTGAATATAACCCTCTAAGTATCACGTTTTCACGTTTTTGAGAAATCCAAGATCTTGAAATTTTAGGAATTCAAAGGGTTTCAAGTTTAATTTATTTTTTCAGTCTGGAAACTCGTTTCTTAAGGAGGCCTTACAGAAACCAGAGTATCATCTGACGAAAGACCAAACGAAATTAATAAGTCTCGGGTAATAAAATGCTTAATTTGGAAATACAATGAAGGAATCCAATTTCCAATTTGTTCTTAATTTATAGGAAAATGAAATTGAAAACGTTAAACCTTTAGATAATCAATGGAACTCAGAAGCTAAAGACTGATGTCCTTGATTGTCCTTATATAAACACGTTCTTCTTTCAATTGAGATACCAGAAACGCTTTTGTTAACAATTTTCCTGGTAAAAAGGAACTACCAACACTTATTTCCACAATACTCAGCCACTTTGACTTACTATCGGCTGTTGACACTATCAACCGCTCGTTTTTTTTGCCAAAAACACAGCAGGAAACGTGGTATCGGTGGATGGCATGTAAAAAATCGCGATACACGTAAAGATATGGTTGGACGACATGTCTCAAGGCACCTTCTACTTCCTTTTTCATTATGATCGTCCGGGGCCAGGTTAGGCTGGTTGCTGGGTAGGTCAGGGGGGACTAAGGGACGGGGGGGCGAAATGTAGGTCAGGCCGATGAACTAGGCCGCCGGGGCTGGATCCCGGAGACTTGTTGCGATCTGAACAGGTGCGTCGGAGGATCATACGGGATTATATACGAGTCGAAACGAGTTTGTTATTAAGTAGATAAGTGGGGGGGATTTTTTGAGAGAGTTTTTAAGCAGTTTATGGATGAAATGGCTTAAAGGCTTCCTGTTTTTGAATTGTGCAGTTCTTGTTTTATCTTTGGATTTGTGCTGGAGTCAAGATGACCTTGGGATGTCTTGAACAGATATCTAGAAGATTTATGATCTGTATTGTGATTGTGAAGCTTAATCGTACTTCAAGTGACTTACTGTGTGAAGCACTGATTAATTACGCTAGCATAACGTTAAATTCTTGTACAATTAGATAATTTGAAAGATACCCAGCTTAAGTCCAGTAGCGTTATAGAAATAAAAAACACGTTACTTATATCAATTAATTACCTACCATCAGAGAACATTTTGATGCGATAACTTGAAAGAACCACAAATCTGATAACTCCACAGCTCATAATTGAACTTTAGCAAAGAGTCAAAGGGCACTCGGTACAGCTGCAGTTAGAAACTTTGATAAATATCAGTTTGTTTTGAAACTCGACGACAGACCACAGCTTTGAAGAGTCAATATTGTTTGGCTTTATGAAGCTCTTCATAATAGATATTATAGCGGATTACAATGTATTTGAATTACGTGTAAATGGGATTATGAAGTGGTTGACACGCTACATAAATCAACTTGAGTGTTAATGATATCGATAACGTAATGGAACTTGACACTGAGCATGTGGTGTGTGATATGTGATTATAAGCAAAGTACTAATGCCCTAAGTACTAGAGAAATAGCTACTCGCCATGTAGGTGGAGGCGAGTAGCTATTGCTCACAACAATATATCAACAAATATAAACAATATATCAACAAAGAATATTTCATTTAATAAACATTCTTCTTCTTTTCATCTTTGTTGTATCGATGATTCCATTTATACCTATATTTTAAATAAGCTATAATAATGATAAGCAAGGAAATATTGTTAAATTAAAAATAACAGCATTACTTTTATTCACTCCTTATTTTCAGCAGATTTAAACATATGACGGCGCGTCTAAAGATATTACGACGCAAAACTTACGTAGTTGATTTTCGAACGATTGTGACAGCTGTCAACTTGAAGTAACACCGGGTACTGAGGAGGCGGCCCCCCGCAAAAATATTGAAAGATCGCGGAGATGGATCGAAACCGGGAAACCGGCAAGGATTCATGGATTATTGGTGATCATGGTGACTACCCTGGCAGGGCAGTGAGTTGATTGATCTGCGTTCGCGCCTCACGTATTCGTCGTTTACATTATTGTTCATTCCCATTTAAAATCATCTCCTAGCCCGCAAACCCACGCATAATAAGAGACAGTAAGACCTCTTCTGATGAAGACCATGTATTGGCTTTACATACATTCTGACATTGAGTCCGCTTGCATAAAACCAATGAACTAATCCTGGTCTAAAATCTTAACAGCTTTTCTATCTGAAGATGATATCTATTGGTTGTAAAACTCCTTTGTTAATTTGAAAACAGTCCATCACAGTACCCATCCCTATCTTTCAGCGATATCAATTCAATTTCGGAAATTATTCCGAAGTCCCTTGATGTTTTCCACACGGTTAAGTGAGGTCCGCACAAATTGAGCACAGGTCTAAAATATTGGCTCGCACTGGCCTAGTTGGAGCACCTAGTTTAGGAGCTTAGGCTCCTGGGCTACCCATTTTCAAAATTGATATAATCCCATAGGATCTCTCGAGAGGAACTTGACGGTTTTGGACTTGTAACAGTGCTTAGGTTTCTGGGACTTGAAACGTAATTAGGTTTTAGTTTGGTATAATTTGATAAGAAGTGAAAATGTGCTTTTATAATAAAAAGTGTAATAGAGTGTTCTATTAATCTCACTCTCACAAAAAAAACTCTTGGTACTCTTAAGTTCCTACAAACTTCGAAACTACTTTTCTAAAATGAAGTTCTTAAAAACATATATATCTACATAATAATAGATCAAAATCCATTCAAAAATGTCTAAATATACTCGTATGCTACTTCATGAAATAATATATCCCAATTTTAAAACCTCTGAGCCGTAATCAAACAAAATATGATTACGTTCTACGTAATTTTCTGCAACGAGGGGCTTCTCAAACGAGAGGCATGTTAGGCTTTCATATCATTGGGTTTACTAGTATTGAACATGGAGAAGTAAACATCAGAGTGTTAATATCCTTTTTTTTTTCCAGCCAGCCCGTATTTGTCGACTGCTGGTTATACCACCTCTCTATTCATGGTTCATCACGGATCATCTTGCTAGTACCAGCCATCCTGCGAATATCGCATTCGCAAAGGTGAACATTTTGAGTGCGCTTTAAACAAACCGAGGTCTTTATAAATACCTATGAGATGATAGGCAATAGTTTTACCACTCATATTGCTTCGTTACCTTCATGATTTTTCGTTGGGTTTGGTGAATTCAGTGTAATCTTAGTAGGTAGGTATACCAAATTGATACTTCCTCTCCACTGATCACTCCATTCATATTACATACTCTATGTTCATAAACCTGCTTCGATTACGTGAAGTACTTATAATGATAATGTCAAGTATCTCAAAGAGAGTACTTTATGTAGGTAGACATGTGGGATGTAAGTATTCCACATCAAAATATAACCTTATTATTTTGATTAGGTGAGTAGAGTAAGGAGTAAATGTCAGAGAGCAATTTTTACCAGTTAACGATTTACCAGTTAACGAGTTACCAGTTTAAAAGTTACAGAAAAATTAATATTATGCTAGTTTAGCCACAAAAACTATTAAAACACAAGAAGACAGAGTACCTTTTGCAATATAACGTAATTTGGTTAATTTGCGTGAAACATTATTTAAATCTTTAGTATATCGATTTTATAAATAATAGGTCTTTAGTACCGTCGTGGCAGCAACGCGGCACAAGCGGCACGCAACATCAACGACGTTTACGGAGCTAACACTACAGCCCAACACACCACCTGTTATTGGTTTGCTCGCTTCCGTTCTGGAAATTTCGACCTGAAAAATGAACCTCGCGGTCGTCCGAAGACTTTGGTCGACAATGACGAATTAAAGGCGATTGTGGAAGCTGATGATACACAATCTACGGCTGAATTAGCAGCAGCTTTCGACGTTAGCGTCAAAACAATATTGGTCCATTTGCGTCAAATTGGCAAGGTAAAAAAGCTTGACAAATGGGTGCCCCACGAACTCAATGATCGCCAGCGCGAAGTACGCGTCGAGGCGTGCCTTGGACTGCTCAACAGACACACAAATGAAGGAATTTTGAACCGCATTGTTACCTGCGATGAAAAATGGATTCTGTTTGATAACCGCAAGCGCTCAGCAAGTTGGTTGGATCCTGGTTCAGTACCTAAACAATTCTCTAAACAAAAACTTACCCCTAGAAAAGTGATGGTCACTGTTTGGTGGTCTAGCGCCGGTATGATTCATCACAGCTTCTTACCAAACGGGGTGAGCATTACTGCAGATGTGTACTGTGAAGAACTGAACACAATGATGGAGAAGCTGGCACATCTCCAACCAGCATTGGTCAATCGCTCGTCTCCGCTGCTCCTGCACGACAACGCGCGACCTCATACTGCACAGCAGACGGTCTCCAAGTTGCAAGAACTGGGGTTGGAAGCTCTCCGTCATCAGCCCTACTCACCAGACCTTGCGCCTACAGACTACTACTTTTTCCAGAATTTGGATAACTTCTTGGCGGGAAAAAAATTCAATACCCGAGAGGCAGTACAAAATGCCTTTGAAGAATTTGTTGCCTCCCGTCCAGCTGTTACTTTAAGAAGGGCATCAATAAACTGCCACTGCGTTGGCAAAGATGCATTGATTGCATGGGTGATTACTTCGATTAATACAAATAAAAAATACATGAAAAAAAATCGTTTAAATTTTTTCATACAAAACGGCAATTTCATTAATATATGCCACGTGAAATATTGCAAGTGATTAGATTTGAAATAATACAGACTGCATAATAATGCTACAAACATTGATAAAACCGACAAGACTGTTATTAATTCGTGATTGTTTTGTTTTCAAAAGTTTGTGTTACTCCATTTTATTATTTAGCAACAAAAACAAAAAAAATACTTACAGTTCAGCGGGGATTTTAACTATAAATTTTTAACCCTAGGATATAATGATTTGCCAAATATCTTGCAAAATGGCCAAATCATTCGAAGTGCGAACATCGTATCTTTGTAATGTAATTTTGATAAGAAAACCATAAATTTTAAAGTATCTGATCAGATCTTCAAAATATTTTTTTCTGATCTTCTCAGATAAAAAATTAAATATATGAAACAACAAGCTGCGCCCGCGGCTTCACCCGCATAAGTCTTGATTCTGTGGGAATCTCGGGATAAAAAAATCATAGGTCCTAACTCCTAATCCAGATCATGGTCTAGCCATGAGCCAAATTTTATCCAAATCTGTTTTGCCGTTTTAGCGTGTAAGCGTAACAAATAAATAAACAAACTCACTTTCGCATAATATTTGTTAGGATGACTCTTCTTAAAGCCATATCTAATGAAGACCTAGAAATATAATAGCTTAATAATGCGATTTTTGAAATATTTTTTTATAATATTAATTTCGATACTATTTTTAACTTTTACATTCATCTAAGTGCATGAAACATATCTGATATACAGGAAACGGTTGCTGCGTGGCATATTCACGATATACCATAGGTAACACGTGGCGCTATCTATCGGAATGTTCACAACATTACACAATACACACGTTCCGTTTTATATTATTCGCGTTTTTCTCAAAACTTTTCCTTGCATCTTTTTTTCTTTGTATAGCATCATTTACACGCATTTATTTTATATTTTATCCAATATTATTTGCGACTGTAAAACAGCACATATTCATAAAATTATACGCCCCTCGTACACTGAAATCTTTTTCAATTTACGATGTGTACATAAAGTTTCTAAATAATATGTTTATTTTACGACAGTTTTTCGTTTATAGACTTGTTATATGGTACAGGGGTGTTTAGAGCTGTTCACTTATAAAGCAGAATAATGATATTTCGACATATTCTTGTTAAATAAATTGTTTTATTGTGAAATGTATTATAACTTGTACACGTGTCAACGATGAACATAATTATTATTGATATTGCAAGTTTGATACGACAGATAGGCAAGCTGTGTTTCTTCTTTTTTTTTTGGTTTTATTATACGACCATACTACACCTATCGCATTACCTCCAGATTAAGAGTACTAGTACAAACAATAGTACTTCTGTTGTTCTTCATGACCTAACCCTTAATCTACTGACTGACTAAATCTAAAAAAATAACATCAATAGCTACAGTAGCTACACTAGAACATTATCATTAAAATCAAACTACACGATTGATATGCATACATTATCCTCAACAAATCAAATTACGGATAAACGAGGCGGAATCACGAACATAAGTCAAACAACTGTCAGAGCATATTGATATCCACACAAGGAAACACACATTTTATACAACCTTGAAGGAAGGAATACGTTCAAGATGGCCGAAATTCCAATATGCCTGGAGAATAATGCAACCTTCATGTCTGTCAGTTTGGAGCTGCACAAGATTAATACTTGGGCCTTGAAAGCGATGGGTTCGAGGTCCCAGTGAGAGAGGGTGAAACAATGTTGCGAGATAACAGGAATGGTAAAAATATGCTAAGCTGGGAAGGTACTTTTGTGTTCAGTGACTTTAGCCGTAACGACATTGTTGAAATATTAAACATTGTTGAAGATGGTAGATTCATTTCTACAGAAGCTGTTTTTCGTTCAGATTGTTTTTAGGTTCTAAAAAGTTGGCCCTTTAAATGACAACTTCAATGTTTCCAACTTCTGAGTTGGCAGCTGTCATAATACGAAAACTTGCTAAAAGATGAAACTTTTGGCAAACTAATTTTGCGCCATGAATTTTTAAAACTTTGTTAAAATGGTTTCAAAAATCTAAAATTGCTTTACAGTTCGTAAAGGCTGATGCTAATGCTGATGCGGCCGCTCATTGTATGTAAAATTTCTAAGGTGTAATGTCTAATTTACATCTGTAATTTCTAAGATGTATATAATAAAGATTATTCTATTATATTCTATTGTATAAACGTTTATTTGATAAAAATCAATAATTGCTAAACGAAGCCATTTAGGTAAATATTTAAAGTAAAGCCCCAACCTTACCGCACCCGAAGGATTACAAGCGATATCTAAATGTAATCGAGTGATACCAATGATGGATGGTCCACAGTTTCATGGACATCATACTGGGACACGGGCCAACTGTGACTGTCTGATTCCGTAATGTGATTTCATTATGTTGATGTTTGTTTTCATTAATAGATTAAAAGAAGTGTGATTTACGAGGATAACAATCAATAAATGGATAATCTTTGGACACTCTTAGTTGGCTCTTCCCCTGTCACATGAGATATGTAATGGTATTAGCATTATGTGAGTGTATTATCTATACAAGTATACGTAAGTATAGTTATTTTGCCAAAAGCGTAGGCAAAGATGTATAATCTTTGCCAACACTTTTGGAAAAATAACTGTAGCGCTAAAACGCTTCATAATCAAATCGTTACTCGAGTCATGATTACTTGGTAAAATCGAAAAATGTAGATCAAAAAATGTTATCGATGATGGGTAAACGCGGCCATGTTTAATGCAAATAAATGATTAATTTATTATTTATTATAATCTTGGTTGAGACTGGCACAGGAGCATGGCGACTGGAATCCGTATGCACGTCATCGAGACCTAACATCACACCAGTGTTCAAATTCCTACGTTGCTTAGTTCTGGCGAAATACTTATGTGACAGATGGATAAAAAGTTAATAGTTATAAATATTCTGTTTTTCCTTTTTAGGTAGATAAATACATAAGGGTTTGCACAGCAGTGGGTTAAGTCAGCCTATAGACGATGATAAGAAATAACTAGAACCTTAAATTCCCAATTCCGATTCCTTCAACAGACTAAAAATAAAGTTTCAAGTATTTCTTGTTCACCTAAACACTTCTCAGCTTTTAGAAAGCCAATAACTGACAAGCTTCCGGTAGAATAATATATTTTAGGTGAAGATTTGTTTTGTGGTTCTTATTCTATTCTATCCTATTCATCGTTCTCCGTAACGAGCTCTTGAATATAACTGAAAATGTCTACCAGCCAATCTGATTAATTAACCCTTTCAAGGGGTTTTCTTAACACTTTATGTTCAATAACTCGCTTTTCATTTGTTGGTCTTCTTAAATTTTGAGTGGGTGCTATTATTTCCGTACAAATTATTTTATATTAAAAACATGAGTATGTACTCATTTAAATAAACATTTTTCAAAAATCAAATCAATAACTCATACTAAGTGCACTTCAAAGATAAAAATATTCAAAGGTTCTTAGCATTTTTCATTTCAGATTATTAGCTTTCATAGAACTGAAACTAAGTCTCTGATTATTGGAAATTTTTGAAACTTCAGACGTGAAATAATTAAATTTTAATTTGATTTTCATGTATAAAATAATTGGTTGATAGACCATCATGATTTATATACAACCTGCGTTTGATGATTACATAAAACGAAGAATTAAATTAAATTAAAATACCTACTGTACACTATTTTGATATCTGGGTAAGTTTTGACGGTTCAAATAACTGAGTAACTTGCTAATTTCATAGATATTCAGAGAACCTCACATTCCAACATTCTGTACCACCAAAACATTATTGGTACCGCAGCCCTCCAATTTATCTCCACCACAAAATATGCAGTCCTTCACAAAATGCAGGGCAAAAGCCAAGGGACCCGAAGGGTGTTCATCAAACAGCTATTTGTCTTCCTTAGCCTTCGGACCAAGGCCTTATGGATAACACTCCAGTAGGCAAGTTATGCAGACACTTATCGCAGCATTTCCTGGTTCAAACTTTAACGATTAGATAGTTGACATTCCTTGTTATGATGACACAGTTTCGAGGAATTTTCGCATGGATTTAGGTAAGTTATGTAGAATATTGACTGCTAATAATATTATGCTCAGCCCTGTTTTCACTTACACTTGAACGCCTAAATATTATTGCACTGTTGGATTCACAATTTCGTCGCGTTCAATATTTGATAGTACGCTTTTATTCAGGCAATCATATTATTATGTGTTATAATTATTGTGTGTGTATATTGTGAAAATGGACATGAATGTATAAAATGTAGGTATTAACATATTTAATCATTTTTCATTGAACCGTTTTACAATAACACAATCGATCATTATGTACTGTATTGGCAATCATAATAAATAAGCCTTTATTTCTTTCATAAGATATGAAAGCACAGTAGATGAAACTTTAAAATAAAATATAAATGTTAGTATAATGGTTTAGTAGTTTGCTTACATCTCTTGTTAGTATTATTAGTTTGATATCTTGTTAGTTTGAAGATTCTAGATTCAAGTTTGATATATGTACCATACGAGGGACCATGTCCGTATCATGGGATAAGGCCTCCTCTAGCCTTTTGGCAATATCAAATACTTATGTTATTTAACACTTAAAAATAACAATGGTAAGTTATTTATAACAGATGGCGAAAAGGGCAATAAAACGACAACAAAGTGAAAGGTGTTGTTTTAAACTAAATGGTAAAATAGCTCAACGGTTTGATGGATTTGAATACATAAATATTTTTAAGTATTTGAGCTATTTCGTTTTACATTTTCATTTATTTCTGACGTCACCACCTATCTATATACTGGTATCTAAATATTTATTATGTAAAATTACTCAAACACCGCTAAGTTAAAAATAAATAGAAGACAAATAACACAGTACCTAACTTCAACCCTTTTCACGGTTAAAGAAGCAAAACTAAACAAAGAAACTAGTGTATCACAATATTCGTAATCTATTACCTCAAGTTAGTCCTTTAATGTCATAACTTAGTCCTCTGTGTCCTGGGACTAACACCTCTTTAATTAAATCTCACTAGATTGTTCCAAAGTTTCGAGACTAGTTGTAAATATATTCAGTCTGTATCGTTTGAGAGCTGGGCAGAGAAGCCCCTGGGGGAAACTACTCTGGTACAGTGATAGTTGGAAGGAGGTTTGTGTATTATATTGAATTGTATGATCCTTTATTTGAAACTAAATAAGCCCAATTTTGTATTTCTAGTGCGGATTTGAAACTTGTGTTAAAATTAATTGAATAATTTCAGGTTCATGTCTTGTTTAAAATGAATTTGCTTCTATGTATGTGCTAAAAGCTTCTTTTTTCTAAAACTCAATAACCTTTACATCTATACAGGTACTCATTTCAATTGTACGTTCGTATAAGTCACAGTTCTATCGTGTCGTGAATTCTACCGCTCCTATATGTAAAATACTTCATACAACAAACAGTTCATGAAATAAAATAACACTTAACATAACATAAAATTACCTACGATTTGTGAAAATCTTTGTACTTTTGATAAAACGAATTCAATGAAAAAGCTTTGAAGTTCTTATTATTATAGGAGTTCGTAAAAAGGGTTAGGTCCAAGACCTTTAAAGTGGTACTTGGGAGATTTATTAAAAGTATCTCTATATACTTCGGTACCGCTATTTCAACGTTTTTTTGGATCCATTGTAAATTATATCGAATCGGTAGTAGACGGCAAGTTTTCTGATACCTACTTTGAGGGATCATTTACATAGTACGTTTATTTTAAAAATACATAAAGCTCTTTTAGACTTAAGTACTGTTTGTTCCTCTATGTCACCCACGTTTAATCACCTTTCTTTTCTGAATTCAGGGGGGAAAAGAACTACATAATAAGTATGTTACAAGAAAGACCTGTGTCCAGCAGTAGAATGTGGTCTTTAGCCAAAACCAGTCCCAGACATCTCTGACTAAGTCAAGTTGTGAGTTTACGTAATTAAATCAGCTGATACCTAGAATCCGTAGCTTTATTTACAAAATCTGTTAGCGACGGATATTTCCATGATTAATTCCAGACTCCTAATACCTACTATTTATCAGGCGAATTCAGTCTCCGTCTAAAAAATGAGATCACTTAACTTAGCCTTATTTTCTCCAAAATTCCGAGTAGCCTTCCCTCGGCTAATCTTTTCTATTTAATTCAAAGATCAAGAAAGCTAATCGGGAGATTTTTAAATGTCTTTAATAATAAGTTTTTGTAATTGAAAAGATTGGTGGAATCTTTAAAGATCTTATGGATATTTGCATACTTTTGATTTTCTGGTAGACGATATTTTTGTAAGTCTAATAATACAGTCCTCTTAAGAAACTCTCATAACAATTTATAACATTGCTCGTTTGTTAACTTTAATTTAGTTTTATATTATGTTCATAAATGGTTATCTTGATGTAAGTATCAAGATAATGGAGTGGGATAGACATACAGAAACAAATTGTTGATATAGTTATAGTTAGTTGAGTTAGTCATTCAAAAATGCTCGAATTTCCTAATTAGCATTACTGTGTGCTTATGTGTTATGCTTATCCTGCATAAGATGTAATGAAATAGTTCATTACATCTTATGCGGATAAGCATCTGGATAGGTACATGAATTTACAAGAAACATAAATAACTAAAAGCACAATAGCACGATCACTAAAACCCCTTATATTTAAAGGAGGTAAGATTCGTTACAAAAAAACTCCAACAGTCTGATTAGTAAGATCCAAGCAATAATTAGATCATTTGGATCGTCATTTGAGATAAGAAATGGTCTTACGTAAGTGGCTCGTTCAAGGCTCAACTAGATTAAGGGCAGATCCTCATTGGATGGAGGTCTGGGTCAATGGAAGAAACTGGACTAAGTGGAATGACGAAATAGAGGGCGGATTTGTGATGTTAAATGTATTGTTTAGGCTTTGTGTTGAGCATTTTTATGTTATTCCAGTTTCCGTTTGGGAGGGCTATTATTGTTGAGGATTTTGTAAGTTGAAATCGTTTTTAATAGAAAAACTAAGGAAGTGTTAACGACAATACAATATTATTATTATTAGTTTTTCCGAGTAATTTTTGAGGCCAAGAGGCCTGGTCAACCCGTATCCTTAGACCTTCAGCCAAAAACATATGAATTAATGTAGTAGTAGAAGTAAATTCAAGTATATAAAAAATCGTTGATCAAATCAGCTACCGGCTTATTTATTAGACAAGGCTTTAGCCTTATATAATAATATGTTTTATTATGCTAAAATGGAATTGTAAACTTATTGAGCTCAAATAATTTATCTTATAAGGATGACTATGACAAAACCTTCAGTACAAAACAATAAAAAAAAATCAGCCTATTTCCTACCCATCCTGTAGATGTAGGTCTGGGTCACAAAAGTTGGGCTCTCATCTAACAAATAGGCGCGGGATGAAGAATTTCTTGTTACGCATTATTTGGCTCTGGTCCAATATGCTCGGCCATTCGTCCGTCTGATGGATACGGTAACTTTGGTCCTAGAATTTGTGTATGACCTGTTTTATCGGTTTTTGGTCTGATTGGAGCAGATATCTGGAGATTATGGATGTTCAGGTGTTCTGAGAGAAAGGTATTTTATCGTTTCTCTGATGGTTATAAAATTTTATTAGAGCCTTTATTTAATTTTGTGACTATGTGGTAAGTTGACAATAATATGAAAAAAGTGATAACGTAATATGCCACTTAGATTAAGCGACAAAAGTAAGTGTTCACTTAGTTAAAACAAAAGTGGTCATTACTGCTAACAAAATGAAGAGTCTTTTTAAAGGTAGTTGTCTATGATGGTCATTATTCGTTGTAATAGCTTGGTATTACAACGAATAATGACCATCATAGAATAGTAAAAAAACCTTACGACTTATAGTTTTCTAAACATAAAAAATACCTTTAAAAAGTCTCTTCATTTTGTTAGCAGTAATTACCACTTTTGTTTTAACTAATTGAAAACTAATTTTTGTCGCTTAATCTAAGTGGCATATTACGTTATCACTAGATATTCATTAATTGCTTGCAATTAATGAATATTTTCAATCATAGAAGTGAACAGGTTCTCTATTTGTGAGAAAAAAACGCCAATTTCATAGGTGGGAACCCAATATATATCTTAAATTAATTGGCCGCAACTGACATAAGCTAAGTATAGAGCAAAGTATATATTCAAATTGTAAGTACTTTTAACGATCCTTTGAAAACTCCAAGTTTTTTGTCTTAAAAGACAAAATAACACTGATCACTGACTCAACAAGAATTCATTTGTTTTATCCAAACTTCCCTACCGATAAGGCACCGCAATCACAAATACTACAATCAAGCTTGTCATCGTGATCGACCTTCGTTACTTTTACTGCAATAGCATCATAAAAAACAAAGTGCCCATTCCCGAATATATCAAATAAGCCCACATGTACACTCGACGACACATCAAGCTATAAAATTCTACCATATACTGACCTTACATAGCATAGGTTTTTTGTAATATGACAGGTCAATTTAAACTGGTTTTTGTAGGTCCATGTGCCGTCGTGCGTACTCCTCTAGAACCGCAAAGGATACGTTTTATGACGTTAATGTGGATAAACAAAGGTTCAGAGCAAACAGTATGTGTTTGAGATCCGTATCAATAAGTAAGATATTTGGTTACTGAGGAGAAAAACAGTCAGTACGCTGGATAGTGATTAGAGTTGCTAAAGATATTTAGCTGAATCTGTTTTAATCGGATGCTGATCTCAAGATAATTATTACCTATGTAATTGATAAATGCTCATGATGTTCGATCGAACTTAGTTTGGTTATGAATTACGATATGTCCCATGAAATCAGAAGAGGGATCTGTTTAATGAGAAGTCCGAAGACTAGTTATACACGGCCTCTAACTCTGATCTGCCGTCGAGTCAGAATGGTGAAACTAGGACGAAAGAAAGGAACAACGCCCAATACAGTGCCTAAAAGCCGTATAGATTAATTTAGGCCCGCCACAAATCACTAAACACAATTAGAGCTAATCGTATTTAACATCATTCTATCTCTACCAAATTCAAACGACTGACAGAAATGGAACGATGTTTTAATTCTAGCGCGACGCTTAGCGCTAAATTGTGTTATGTGTTTTTTAGTGCAATCGAGACCTAATTTGTGGTAAATACTCTAAATCATCATAATCATCATTATCCCAATTTATTAGTGGTTGGCGCAACGTGTCTTATTTTTCCATATTCCTCTATTAGTCGTCATCTCGGTAGTCACCCCCTTTCTAGCTGTATCATCTTTCACACAGTCCATCCATCGTTTCTTTGGTCTTCCTCTACTCTCATAGCCATTCATAAATACTCTTAATATTAAGTTTTTACTAGAATACCTACGAACAAATGTATATCACCAGAATGGAAAGTCATTTTTTGTTAAGAGCCGCAATAAGTTACCGCATTATTTGCAAAGGATGGAAAGACAAACAGATATACAAGCGATATCACAATATGCGTCACGCGTAGCAATAACATATTGAGTGAGAGTTCAATAGCTTTCAATGTAGGTACCTAAATACTTATGTATATAACAATATGCAATTATGATGTATTTCTTGACGATGATGGTTGCACAATGTCATTACCATCATGATACTAACCAGGTAATTGCCAATTGAGAGATTGTTAAATACCGATATTATAGGCACATGTAGATTACTGCATAATGTACAGACGTGATCAGTCAAACAAGCTACTAAATTGCAACTCCAAAAAATCACAAATTATGCGTCAAGTCTCTCGATCTCCCTCTAAATCTCTCCCAATAAAAACGAATGCTGGCAGTGTACCCTTGTTACCCTACACTGCCAGTATTCGTTAATTTATTATTTGGTATCTGTATACCAAATAATAAATCAACGAATACTGGGAATCAACGAATACCAACCAGATGACAACTAAAAATATAAATTAACTAACTAGTTATTGTTTGGTGATATATAATTTGCTTTTGTATGATACCGAGTACTGAGTTTGACAAAATGTTAACTACTGCACCACAAATTCACTAGTCCGATGTTTTTTTACTGAGCAATTTGTCTTCATGCCGATAAACTGCCAATATTATCATAGAGGGCGTTCTATCTGTACATAATGGAATCTTTTGATACTTCTTACGAAAGTAATTCTATTTAGCCCAGAATGACACAGAATTTCGTAACACTACTACCCACCAGATACTTCAACGAAAGAAACCCAATATTTGATCCAAGAACCCAATTATCCGCTCACATTTCCTTAATATTGCTCCCGATTTGTTCACTTCAGTAAACAGAGAACACTTCCTTATGACCACATATAGCGATGAGCATTTAGAGAACCTCATAAATACAATAATCAGCCCAGCATCCAGGGAAAATTATTATTCTGATAAATCGGGTCAAGTACCGATTGCTTTCTCCTCTTTGTTATCAACTCTGTCTTAAAATCAACTGGGAAAACAGAATGGAATATTATTTTAAATATGTTTTCCTTTATCCTCAAAGGGTGTTTGGTTTGATTTTGAAGACGAATTGGCTAATGGAATAATTTATTGTCGTTGGAAAATCCAAGCTTCGTTTATTTTTCATGGAAAATAAGTTAGCTATATATTGTTGTGATTAAGTGCTTATTAACAACTACGATAATTTAACAACCATTTAACTATTGGAATTCATCGTGAAAATTATTATTTTCTAATGTTAATTAGTGTTAAGTCGACCCCAACATAGTTGGGAAAAGGCTAGGCAGATGATGTTAATTAGTTTTCGAATACTTATCTCCGGACGCATCTAATTAGTTATGAGGCGTTACAATTCTCAATTTATGGTGGACCGAGGACTTTGTGCAGGCCGCAGGAACGGATGCGGGAAGCACAGAACCGGTCGAAGTGGCGGTACTTGGGGGTGGCCTATGTCCAGCAGTGGACGTCTTTCGGCTGAAATGATAATGATTCTCAAGCAAGACCGTGTTTTCGTATCTTGGTCCTGTAAATTAGTTTACGCAGCTCATTTTTTGACAGCAAGTTTTATCTTCGGTCAAGAATATTGTTTTAAACCAGTTATCTTAGTTATATATACGCGCTAAATCCAACCGTCCAAAAAAATACACGTGTTTGTGTATTATGATTTGTGAATATATTTTCCTTAATAAAAACATTCTCCAAAAATGTCAAACACAAGCCACCTACTTGTGACATAAACAAGAAAAGGTAAACAGCACCAAAAGCCCAAACGAGATTACCGCCAATAGTAACCTAGAAACAAGTGTTCGAGACATAGATCCCGAGCGGCTCCCGACTTACCCTATTACGTGAAATATTGGGAATAAACAATTCACAAAGTATGCCATATAAAATGGGTAAATGCTCCAGAAATATAACCGGGTCCTGAAATATACTCTGGGCACGTAACTTGGAAGTAGGCAAAAAGTCACTAAGGGCAGATTCGACACAATGAAAAGTCAGAGACATTAATTTGTAAACAAATTGACTACTAGCTTGTTTATTCCGAATGTAAATTAAATGTACATAATAATAACTTATACCTAATTAATTAAAAAAATAAAAATATAATAACCAAACTTAACTAAAATTTTAACTAGGTAACTATTTAGACTCGGTAAAACATTAAATGACTAATTAACTGCCAGCTTAAATTGTCCGTATTCAAATCACATCTGGCAGGCTTTGACAATTGTATGAAATGGCTATTACACGGCTGCGTAGGTTGTCAATTTGCTTGACAGTTATGTTCCCTGACTGTACCTAGAGCATAGTATGCCACTCCCATAACAGAAAAGTTTTCTCATTGAAAGAAAATTCTCAACAATAATCATTTGACATTTGAATTCCTAATGAGGTTATGTTTTGGCAAAAGTCAGAAAATTGTTCGTACTTATTATTTTCTTATGCTATTTTTGAACTCACCGAGTTCGAAATTCAAATTGAGGTCTCGGTTCAACAACAAATCGTATTGATGTAAATGGAAAGTTATCTAACAATAATATACAACTGAATAACTTATTATTATCTCATTAGGCATGATATTATTGGATTTTAGCTGTGTATTTAGTGTGGTAATTTAAGAAATAGTACCTACAGCACATGTAGCATGAACATATTTGTGCTTCGTAGAAACGAAACATAAAATAACACATTGTACAAAGATTTCTAAGGAAAGCATGTATTGAAAAACAAGATGGCAGCGTTAGTTTTGATTTTGGCCACGCGCCACAATAACCTTGTAGCGCTGTAAGTCTATTTTTTATAGACTAGAGATAGAACTAGTCAAACTACGAATGCAGGAGGAGCAGCATACCTACTTGTGAAGACAAACCATTTGACCTAGGTTTTCTTTTTCAGTGGAATTAAACAACCAACAGTTCTCAAAAGCATAATACAAGCTATAAATAATCTCCTCCTGCTGCCTGTCTATTCAGTACAACGACAGTCACAGTGAGCGTTTAAGATGGCGGCGCAGCGGTGCGACCTGTATCAATCTGAGCAGACGTGGGTCCTTACGTGTGATGTACCGTAATCTGTTACACGCTACAAGAGTACGCTCGCGTCAGCCATGATCAGTTGGGGAGTCAACCGTAGTCTAAGTCATAATAAGTCATGTAGTTCTATTAAATCATTTAAAGTAATCAAGACAATACTTTTCATAATACATTGAAACGCAGAAGTCGTATATGCACAAAACAGCGTAAAACGTTCCCACTGCTGGGACACAGGTCTCCTCTCTGTAGGAGTTCGAAACTTAGAGTTCAAAGCAAACAAAATTATCCCCAAATCACAAACTACAAATCTCCATGATAATTAAACTACTAAACAATTCCTCGCATAACCATAAGCCATCAACGAATAGATTGGATCCTCCTTGCAACGCCAGCATCTTGTTTCAATGCCAGGGCTCAGTGTAGCCCAAATGTTTCGAAATGGAGGAATTAATTTGATATCTTGTGTGAACATTCGGCAATGTACCTATTGCGTATTGGAACGTGACTGATTGATTTTTACAAATATTGCAACAATTTTCCCTAACTAGATTTTAAGGATATGTCTCGCGCTATATAAAATGTAAAACTGTCTAATTCAAGCTTGAACGAGTTGGTTTGAACTTTACTGATATCTACACTGCTCAAACCGACACGCAAAAAACCTGTTTAGCGACAAAAAAAAACTTTCCTCGAAACAGAAAGATGCTATGCCAAAAACCAGCATACACAGAAATTGGTTTTTTCCAGGTTCCTTGTAAAGGTGAACGCTAAAACTCTGTTTAAAACTACAACTATAAAAAAAAAATACTTAAGATTATGATAATCAGTCAGGGAAAATTGTTTATCAATTTGACACACTACGCTACGCTCTATTCTATTCTATTTTTTATTATGTCAAGCAAAGCCGATGTCGACCATTCCGCCAATGTCTAAAGTGAGTTGGAAAAGCAAGTGTGTCTCTCGTGAATATAGCCATTTCATAGACATGTCAGGTAGTGATTTTAATATACCGACAATTTAAGTTGGAGTCAATATACAATAATTTCCCTGTCTTAAAATAAATCAGAGAAACGTGCCAAAAAATCGGTGACTCCAATGTTAATAATGTTACGTCGGAAAGCCGGAAGTAATAGTAATAAAACAATAAATGAAAAAAAAGAAGAAGAATAAATGATGAATTCAAAGACAATGTCGCCGATGTCGTCAATTATTCTGCCAATGGCAGATGTGATATGGATAAACGTGCGAGGGCTACCTAATGTTATTACAAATCAATCGTTTGGTGTATTAACGCAAGCGTAATTGACGCACAAATATGTAGGTTTTGTTGGTTTTACCCCTTTATTTAAAAATGAGAGATGTTTAAAATTGTATCTATGGGTAAACAGCCGCTAATCATTCCTTGACTTTAAACTACGTTTATAAATATAATCTCCGCATTACTTTTCATATTTCTCAAATCTTGTAATTTTAGTGTACATAATTATTACACAAAAACATAAAGTAAGCACAACTAAAACATTAATTAAAAAATAATTTTGATGGTTGACAAGATTAAATAAAAACTGAAACAAGTTAACACAATAATGTACAAATAAGACTAATAAATTGAATAGAACTAAGAGGTACAACTCAAAGTGCCATTTGAATCTCTTAGTGCCACTTGAGTCCTAGAGTGCAGGAACAAATAAATTATACTAAAATGTATACGTAACCGATCTTTCAGATACTTTTTGCACCTAAAACTTTTAGTCATTGATTATAATTGAACTCTAAACTATTTTCCTGCTCTCTGGTTAGTAAAAATACAGTCTTCTTCTTTGGACATTGAGGAGATGAGGACCACATGATAATATTAAAAAAAATACTAATATAGGCAGCAACATTTGCGTGGTTAGTATAATAACGCTATTACGCGGTCACTAACAGCACTTAAGTGTTTCATTAATTTCTTGCCACAGACCTCTCTCCTTATCACGAGTAACTTTGCCAGTTTGAAGGTGAGATAGGTAGGTAGGTTGTATAGATAAGTGATCGGTTGTGGAGCTAGTGATGAAGTTAGGTTCATGCTGAGAAAACACAATCTTAGAGGCTTCAATATCCAATAACTAAAGCAATGAACTAAAACGGCCTAAAATCGGTACTAAATGGTCACTGCAGCACACGTCACTTACATACTATATGGTTTACTACACAAGTCGTTAACTTGATTAAAATATTAGTGTACACCCACTAAAATAGAACCGTGAACTTGTGACCCTAAGGATAGTTCAGAACAAGGTGACACTATAAAGATGAACACCCACAGCATGTCGTCAATATTACAAATAGCACTCAAAGTGTGAATAAGTATTTGTTTCACTTAGATTCTGAAATTAAAAGGACAATAGCCAGGCTATCATATGTCTACCATGTTGAAACGAATAGTATTTTCTTTACAAAATAAAAATATCAATTAGAAGTAGGTCATCTATTAAAATGTATTCTGACTTACATAACTGGGGCGTTCTAATTTTATGAAAACTTAGCAGACAGACTAACTAAATCGGAAAATATTCAGGCTAGCTCCATTTGAATATTTTAGTACTAACTGCAATGGACTACGAGTAGGTTAATTGGGTTAGCAATCTTGCCTCAAACTTAAACTGATTGTTTACGCCCAATGTATGAACACGTTGTGCCAAATGAGGGACAAATGATGCTTAATGCATGGATGGATAATCCTAATGGATATTTTATTTATTTATGATTTTTAGATAATTAATGCCTTATAAGTATCAAAATTATACGTTTCTAACAAAATAATCGCCAAACAAGCCGTGTGCTGCATGACGAACTTCCAAAAAACTTTTATCCCCATTTACTTAACCGCTTTGGGGGGGGTGAATTTTCAAAAATCCTTCCTTAGTGCATTTTCGATATGTACTCTTGTGCAACAGTAGGCCGTGCATTGTCTGTCAGTGAATGAATTTCTAAAAAGTAAATTTAGTTTGAAGTCAACAATAGTCGCCCTATAATTATGCAAAGGAAATAACATAATGATTCATTTTAGAAATGCTTAAAACCAGCAGTTTGGTAAATGAGAACATGATAATACTTAAGGCGACACCTAATATCGTACTTACTCTTAAACTAGGTCACTTCCCTGCAAAAAGACATTTAAACTAAAAGGTCTAACTTCTGAAATAAATTCGACACAGTTGTATCTGCGAGTCACATTAATTATAACACTTAACCTATATGTATAATCCCTAAAACAATTAGTAGGTCTTACGTAAGTCATCTCAATTAAAACTGAAGTTAGCAGTAACCTAAGATCCACATTAAGTGGATCGCTATTCATTAATGATTAAAAAATTACGCGAATCAAAATACTGCTGACTATTTAAACTCATCAAAGGAGATAGCGACCCAGATATGGCACATGTCTGCAACACTGGCACTCATTTCCATCAAACAATGCTCTTTTTTATTAATAAATAAATTATTGGACTGCTTCGTCGGTCTAGTGGTCGGCAGCGCTACTGCTGCGCGTGAGGTCCTTTGTTCGATAGTCGGGTCGGGCAAAGTGTTATTGGGTTTTCTCATCAGGAATTTCTCAGTAGCAGCTCGGAGTCTGGATTTGTGCCTGGTTGATGGCAATAGACTAGCCTATTAGGGGACTTAAACATAACAGGCGAAATGTGAGTACTATTATAGGTACGCCTCTGCCTAACCTAGCGGGGAATAGGTACAAGCGTAATGTTGTTGTGTTAGGTAAATTATTGTATTCGTACAACTTGTCATTTGAATCAATTATGAAAACAGAAAAATCAGGAGAAAGAAAATCGGAGAAATCAGGAATATACTCATGTAAAATAATATTCCCAGTCTAATCCATTGACACTGAATGGAATACAAATACAACACTATTGCGTTAGATACCATATTTATGCTAACTATTGCTCACACAATCCCTAAAGCAATTAATTTATCTTAGTATCTGAATTGTAACTGAATTACTGAAGCTAATAGTTCTGTAGCCTATTGAGGGCAACACTGGCGGTGGCTGAATATTTAAAGGATTAACTGGCAACCCTTTGATTCTGTTACTATTTTGAGAGAATATTTGTGTTTATTTCTCGTGTGATTGTTAAAGATGGAGTATTTTATTTTAACGTACTATCTAGTTTTTATCATAATTTGTTCAAATGTTTACAATATTTCTGGCCCGGCCTATAAGGGTTCCGTTTTTTCATACGGACGTATGGAACCCTAAAAACGTAAAGGCTCTTACATACTGGCGCGATCCGCCGCGCGACGCGAATTTTAACAAAACAATTTCTGAGAAAACTTCACGGCGAACAATGCGGCGGCGTCGCGTCGCGCGACGAATCGCCCCAGTATGTAAGAGCGTTAACTCTTTCTGTTGCAGAAGGGTAAAAATGCAGCTCTTCCGACCGGCACTTACAAATATCAAAAAGTTAATCTCTACTTGTAAACTAATTAATAGTAGATACCTATAGTAGATACCCTACATAAGATTCTTCATATCGTACCTTCGGTGCAACAAAGTCACAACAGCTCATTTTTAAATTTTACTATTTGTGACTTTGTTGCACCGAAACAAAAGTCAACACAGCTCATTTTTAATTTACTATTTGTGACTTTGTTGCACCAAAGGTGCGATATCTGTCTGAATGTCTGATAAAACTAATTAGAGTTACCTTTGCTCTAAGATAATTAGCTGGCGCCCTAACTACTTATAAGACAAGCAAGCGAGTCTGCTCATTAGTAACTTAGTTAACTTACAAAGAAGTATAACCGCCTTGTTATTGAAGTGACTTCAGCTTGGAACTTTAAACTGTTCTTGATGGTTGCATAATCAAAGGTTTGGAATACTCGTTTGTTTTCAGCAGGTCTTTGTAGTGTTTATTGGAATACTGAAGAACTCAATAAAGGTAATAATTTTATTAAAAGTGTTTAGGGTTCCGTACGCAAAGGGTAAAACGGGATCCTATTACTAAGGCTCCGCTGTCCGTCCGTCTGTCACCAGGCTGTATCTCATAAACCGTGATAGTTAGGCAGTTGAAATCACAGATGATGTATTACTGTTGCCGCTATAACAACAAATACTAAAAAACAGAATAAAATGAATATTTAAGGGGGCTCACATACAACGAACGTGATTTTTTTGCCGTTTTTATAGATAATGGTATGGAACCCTTCGTGCGCGATTCCAACTCGCACTTGGCCGGTTTTTTATTTAGTCAGTAAAAATGAGTTCTTTAAAGAAGTCATGAAGCTTAGTTTGAAATTTAAATTAGAGTCTTTAGTTGTGGTCAGTTAGTTCTGAGCAGGAAGCAAAGATGACAAAAGCAACTTTCCAAAAAAGTTAAAATCGTCACGTAAAAAAATCAAACAAAACACGTCCTTATTGACCCATAAACATCTCAAGCAACTGCTTAGCAACCGGCGAGTGATCGAAGGGCCAATCTCCCGTGGCACTTGACACGGTGACCGGGTGTCGTGGAGGACCATCGAGATGCTGCATCTGGGTTATTGGCTGCCCTGACAGAAAAGATTGATGTAAGCTTGTAAAGAGATTTTGCTTACTAATGACTGGACATTTTTCTCTTATCTTTAAGTGAGCTAAGAGGGACTGGAGTAAGTAATGATTAAAAGCGATGGCTTTGTGAAAGAAGCCACATACCAGAATACAATATTTACATATATTTTTAATAGATTAAAATAGGTACTAAATTTTGTAAAGTTCACTCATCCACCATAGAAAAGGGAGGATCCTCCAACCAGACGGGTGTTGTGTCTGGCGGGCAACTGCCCAATGATTGATATTGGATTCTTGTATATATGTCCACTGCACGGTAACATTAATTGCGCGATGCAGGGTTAATGTGACGTCAGGATTTTTGCCGCCACAAAAGAATGACGGTAGAACTCTATCGATCTATAAGTCGATAGCTTTCACTCAAATTCTGTCATACATTTCATAATTTACATAAATCGTTAGCGGGTCACTACAATTTGAAAAGCATATTTTAACCTACATACGTGGTCATATTTACTAAGTGAAGTTGATCATTAGGACTAGTGGGCCTGCTAAGCCTACATATAGGCCTTATAATAAAATGTTGAATGTAGGCCAGTCATATGGCCGCTCAATATAACCGCCTATAAGGATTTTATCACCTAGCCTGGTTATAGCGATATTTCTTTTCGAATAGGGAGTGTAAAAACAACATTTTTGAGTTGATAGCTTAACGAAATTAACAAGAGGCAAAATTTGTCGATATAATTTAGCCTTTCGGCAAGATTAGCACAAAACAGGAACAAGTGGTGTGGTATGCATTAAAGGAAGAAAGCAAAAAGTGTTTATGCAATGAGGCAAAAAATATTGTCAAGTACAGTGACGATAAAACGTAACGAGTGACTTGTGGACTGTATTTGATTTAATAGAATGTCTACGGAGTTTCTTGCCCGTTCTTCTTCATAGGAACCTGCTGCGCTTTGGAATGGGCAACCAGCTTACCTAATTTTCTGACTGATCGACTCCTTGACAATTCAAAACCCCTGTAAATGTCTTAATTGAAATAAATGGTTAGAGTTTGAATGAGATCAATGCAGGAACAAACTGGTCTATCCTAACCCATAAATTAGCAAAATCGGTAATGCATCATAGTTTAGCACGAAGGGCTCCTGTGATAAATAAATGGTCGGAACCACTCGGGTTGGGGCGGCACTGATCGTCTAAATACCCAAGAGGCTTTTAACGTAACCCGGGACAACTTAGGAATATTGTCGACCGATCAAACGTTACTAGTGTTCAGGGTTGCGTGGAAACTGTTTACAAAGTAATCAAAAACCAGACAATAAGTAAGACAACTATTTGTGGGATTTTCGGAAATGTTACGAAAATAAATTATAGTTTTAATCAACAATTTCATATTATTTTAAAACTACATATGTACAACTTATTTGTACATAGCAGTCTACCGACCGACCCCTGAAATCTCACCACAATTCCTTATGAAACACTCCACTGTTACTAAGTGTGGAGCATCGATCGCGGTGCAAGCATCGACCGGTGGGAAGCAGGTCACTTGGTCGTTCACCGGCTGCCGACCTCGCTTGCAATGCAACTGGCGGCCAACAACCAGTGTTGGGCCAATGTCTGTTGTGGCGGGTTTAGAGGTACGACTTTTTTGTTTGTATTTTGTATGATTGATTTTGATAATTATATAGCGTTCGCACGTCAAAAGCAGTTAATTGAAAATCATTATTTTGACCAAAATTTTTCTATTTTTTGGTTATGTCAAACACGTTTTTATTCCACAGACGCGTAGCGCTTCAAATTGATAAGAAAACACAATCGACTTCACGTAAAAATCTATTCACCCCAGAAAAAGGGCGAGAAAATCAATCAAGTCTAAAGTGTTAAAGTGATTCACCCCACTGAGTTTTTTATTCAGTAAAAGGCGCGATACGTTCATTACAAGCCTACAATATTGTTATTCAAGTAACAGCCGTTAGAACAGATCAATTTGTCTACATTACCCTCTAAATATGTATTCAGGGAGCTAGCAAGGCTAGACCTGAACAAATTGACTTGCCTTCCGAACTCCCGAACGATGGGATCAACTTATTGTATACAGTAGAAAAAACATGTAGCTGATTTATCAAAAATCTGTTTTTATGTTTATGGTAATTTAAATGAAATGTGTATGTTTTCTTAGAAATAACTTAACACAATATCTTTACATTGAATTAAGCTTATTAATTCCAAGAATTTCGATTTCTAAATTGGTTACTAAACGATATTATTAAATAGAAAATATACGAATCGATTTTAGTAAGCTTAATATTGAAGTTATATAAATACCTACTTATGTACTTTACACTACAAGATTATCTATGTTTGAAGTTATTCACCTGTTTATAAAATACAAATCTAATATAGATACTTCTATGTACGAAATGCTGCTCAAAATAATGTTACCTATACGTCTTTACTTGTATTATTGTAGTTAAATGACAATGCTATGAAGAAAGATTTATTTGTGCAATTAGTAGGAAGTACATGATTATACAAACCTTTACAAATATAATTCTGAATTGGAGACATATAATGAAATAAAAATGACTAATTTTTTTTCCAATTTCAATATAATCTGCTTGATTGAACTCCAATAAATGACTCCAATAAAGAAATTAAAATAAATTTGAGTAACAATCAATTACCTTTCTTTTTCGAGTTTCAGAGAACGTACAAGACCAATCTTTACAACATAGAGAAAATAATTTCAGTAATAAATCAGTAGAACTCTAACCAAACTCTCCAACCTCTATTTGAAGATTCTACGTAAGATTAACTAGCAATTTGTGATTTTAATCATTTATTGAACTCGAGCCACAGTTTTAAATCCATTCTCCAAGCAAGTATAACTTGGACAGATTTCTTTATTGGAATTGAAAAGCAAATAAATGAATATCGAAATAATCCAAGTTTTATTAGAGTTATTGTAAATCTTCTACTATTCTCAGCGGATTTGATAGTTTCAAAGATGATACCTAATCTGAAGCTCTGCGGCAGACAGACATTTGATGTCTGTTCATCCTTAATCTGGAATCAATTTTGAACATTGTATCCTCAGGAAAATAACGAGACTTTCAGTATTTTTCGTCTAAAATTTATTTTTTTGCGGGTGAAAGACATCACTTATATTGAGTCTGTAAGTTCTTTATCAACACCGAAATATAAATACATAATAATACGAGTAATGTAACCACATGTATAAAAGGGAAGAAAACATAGGGCATCAAAAATTCGTCCAAATAGCTGCCAAAAAGAAGTGCCCAAAAGGCTGGCAGCATTGCCACGTTCCATGGCAATGCTGATTCTTTGACCTAAAAAAAATCAAGTAATAAAAACTAAAACCCAACTACGACTTAAAAGGTATAAACAAGACACCACAGACAGACAAATTAAAAATCCGGAGTCACACGTGTTAGGGCATATATCGAACAGATTACGTGTGACTCCGGATTTTTAATTTGTCTGTCTGTGGTGTCTTGTTTATACCTTTTAAGTCGTAGTTGGGTTTTAGTTTTTATTACTTGTTTTTTTTTTAAATTCTTTTGGGGTTATAATATATATATTTTTGAAATGTGCTCATTAAGCCCTTTCATTTGATACCCAACACGGTACGATTAAACAATTTTTTTTTTAAGTTCCTCACTTTATGTCCTCTAGAGGGCGCCTCAAATAGCCTATAACCAGCGGACAATCACGACGCTTCTAACGATACCTCATTTGTCAAATTATGATAAGTGGTTTGGAAGATAGGAGGGAACAGATGAACATACATACATACATACAAACATACCGGTCAAAATCATAACCCTCCTTTTTTCTTCGCCGTAGTCGGGTAAAAATAGACCATCTCTCAAGTCAAGGTGAAGAGTCGACCTACCGCTTGGCGATGTCCTGAGACTGGTTATATTGTGTGGCAAATGCTGAAACTATATAATATTATATTTATTATAAAGATTTGTAACATTAGGTATGTGGCGGTCCAGACAAGTAGGCGGGTAGTACTACGGATGGCTGATTTTCTTTTAGACAGTGCTTTAATTATTTATACCCACCACTGCGAGACGATAATATTTTCCAGTATTTTTCCGAAAATAGCTGAATTTTCTTCTAGTTATATTTTGTGGGTAATTTACTTTTCAGGTATAATTTATGGGTAATTTACTTTTCCTTTGAAATAATTTCATTATTAAATAGCATATATTTCAGTGCCAAAACAAACCTAACTAATATAAAAAATTGATTTAAATCTAATCTTAATTAAATGTTCGCACTTATTACACAAAATCATTTCTCATAGGTACCTACTTCTAGAAGCAAACGCAGTCACGGAAAATCGCACAAAA
Organism: Lithophane semibrunnea; assembly: GCA_947363905.1. Lineage (NCBI taxonomy): Eukaryota > Metazoa > Arthropoda > Insecta > Lepidoptera > Noctuidae > Lithophane > Lithophane semibrunnea. Next base: position 957,297 of record OX376196.1, read on the forward strand.
AAGTCGCACCGCCTGTCCTCACCAATAATGCACCAACACTGGTTTGCATTCAAGGAAATGGAACAACATAAATTATTTCAATCCCATTCTCAGCGAGGTCGCCGGAATTATGTCCATGAAGAAAATTATAGATGGCATTCCATTTTAATTGTGATTTCACATTTCAGTCGTGATTTGAAAATGCTTTTCTTTATGAATACTGTAACGTATCGTGTTTCCTGACGTGGAGGTAACATTATCGCGTCGTAATCTATGCACTGTATCTATTGTGACATGTCAAGATGGATTTCAAGTTTCGTGGTTATTTTCTTTGAATGTCACAATGTCTTGATATTGTTTCAATGTCTGTTTTCTTTTGTCTATATTTTATTAACGCGTCGTTTGATATTTTTATGTTTAAATGTGTTTCTTTTGTTAGCTCTTTAAGGTTTCTTGGTTTATTTAAATCATTCATTACAAGTTATGTCGGTAAGAAAATCAAATTTAATTAAACTTGCACCACAAATCACTAAATTATACGTTTAGCCCTCAACGAAATTTAAAACATCATACTGTTGCTGTCAATTTTTTGAAGATGGCAGAGACAGAATTATTGTATAAATATTTTTAGTGATGTGTGTACACGCAGGCCTTAGTGATTGTTCGTTCATCGCACACTAAGAACTGCTAAAATATTATATCCAAAGGATTTCCTTTTACCTATCCTACAATTTCATAGTTGTCACGCTTCAGATGCTGCGCCATTCCGGAGATATCGATTATCTTGACACAGACAGTTGCGTATCGGGGATAAAATAAAATACAGGGTGCGTCAACTGTGGACTGAAGGAAATTGTTACCTAATGGCGCGTGCTGACAGCCGCTTATAAAAAGATCATACTGTATTTTGGAGTGACAGGTTGTTTCGTAACAATCTACGAAGATTGTAGTAATGCGACTTAACGAAAATTTTTGAATTATTTTTTTTTCATTAAAAGATAGACTTCTTAGGCTGTGATGTTCATTTCACATTATCCTAATGTAGTAGCTATAGTAGATATGTTGGGGTGATATTTAGTTAATTAAGACAATGAAACAAGAAATGGATGACAGCGATTCGGACGAGTACTTCGACGCCTAAGTGTAGTTAGTTAGTCATTTAATTTAGTACCTAGTGTAAATAGTTAGCTGTAATTATATATTGTATACTAGCGACGCACTCAGTGGCGTATTAACCCTAAGGCAAACTAGGCACGTGCCTAGGGGCGCGAGGATACAAAGGGGCGCGCGCGGAAGATTTTTAACAAAAAAAAAAAAAAAAGCTTATGTAAAATTAATTCGGTAAGTAGCATTTGTGTATACGCACCTACTAACACAATAGTTTCCCAGAGAGGCATCATGGATTCCCATGTTCGTTTGGTCCCTCTTGCTTTCTTGACTTTCATTACATATTCCCTGGCCTACCTAATTTTCCCTTCTAATAGTGCGAAAGTGTGTCTGTGTGTATAGATATATCTTACTTCTTCATGCAATAAATTATTGAACTGGTTGTGATGAAACTTGGTTTTTAGATAGATAGAGACCAAAAAAAATAAAAAATAAATATTTATTTATGGCCGCTAGGGGGCGTCGATGAGGTGCTTGCCTAGGGCGCTCTCGACATTTAATCCGCCACTGGACCCACTCCTGCCGCACGGTTTTTACGACTTAACAAAACATGGAGATTTCTATTAGTTATATGTAACCTTAGTAGAAACGTAGTATACACATAAACCTTCCGGAATAAATTCTCTAAAAGATGGTGAAAACCTCTTCAAAATCTGTAGCGTGTTTAGAAGAACGATAAAGATTAAGCATTTTAATAAATAATTATGATATAAATGTTAAAAGCAGTTAAGTTAAGTGTGTTTAAGTGCTTAATTTTTTCAAACCTAAAGGAGCAATTACAAAAATTAAACGACTGTAATTGCTCAATCGTCAGCGGTACCTAATGTATTCTCGAGCGGTGACGTCAGACCTCATGGCCTGCCATAAACAACTGGTGTGGCCCAATTTTCCACTTCACAAGTTAATCTTTATCCCACCCCGAGCAATGATACACCATGATAAAGAAAGACGCAGAAGAGTCATTCCATACTCTTCTCTCATAGAGAGCCAACCATGTAAAAATTGGAAATGCCAAGGCGTAGGAAACATACTAGCCAGTCAGCAAGGTGGTAGGAGAGCTGACTGCACAATATACGCCGAACCTAACCTAACTAGTGGTATTTTAATGCACATAATTTCTTATTTCTCCTATTTTGCTATACCATCGGAAAATGGCTTTTTGTTACCTTATTTCATAGACATTTCAAGTTATATACTTAAATAAAAATGCCTAAACACAAAAAAATACTTAAAAACTGCATTTATTTGCACAAAAATGACCAGTTTAGCCAGTTATTTCATTGCCCTTCTGCGTTTTCTTGTTCATTGTCCCCTGTATCCAGGGGTTTCAAAAGCGAAAAAATAAACGTCTTTTTCTTCAATCTTCTCTGTAATAGATTCAGTTGGTGGTAATGCCGGTTGTGTAATAAACTTAGTGTTGTGTAACCCTGAACGCTTCTCTGAGCTCTGAGATGTTTTAGAAAATAAATGTTTTTTTCTTAACTTTTATTATTTTTTCTCTCACTGTATCTTATGAATGAATTTCATTGAAGACGATAGGTATTATTCGACCGCAATGTGAATTTTTACTGAATAAATAAATTGAAATTGAATTGAATTGAATTAACTGCTGTACAGTCAATAAAATTTATGTTCTCCTGACTTAAGGCAAGGCTGTTAATTTTGCTTTATTAATTGTTTTAAGTTAATAGGCGGAGACTTAATGATACAGATTTAATTTAAGGTGTTAAGGTGACTAGCTCTTGTTAATTGAGACAATTTGTAAATGTCACTTAGATTAGATTATTCAATCACTGTATTAATTACTTCTAACTATCATTCTTTGAGACTTTAGAATTCATTAACCTCATATTTTTAATAAGTTTGTCAAAGTTAAACTGCTACAAACATATCACTCTACCCTAACTAGGGAAACTAAAAGCCAATCTATGACTTGATGTACCCATAATAGTTTCAGTGCAAGAAAGAGATGAAGCTATACAGGAAGTATCCCACCATCCCCTTTTCGCATCGGAACAATGATGGCTTTAACACTTCATCGCCCACCATAGTGAACGCTACGTAACTCTATGCCAGTTATTGTAAGCGCCCTATTGTCAGCCGTTAGAGGGTTATTTTGAGCCAAGCTATTACTGATATCAAGATGTGAATAGACTAGGAGCTAAAGAGCTGATCATTTTATTATAGTTTGAAAAGCATTTATCCTTTCTGTTCCTCACACAAAATGTCATATTTTTCAGTATTTCTCAAATATTTTTGAAATTACGGGAATAAGTGAAATGGGCCGATAATATTCCATTAGTTCTCTATTTTCCTTCTTAAACAGTGGCTTTATAATTGATATTTTTAAGGCATCTGGGTAGATACCTGCGCTAATACTTAGATGACTTAGATGACTGCATATTTCCATTGAGACGTGTTTTAATATTTTTGTAGTAATACCATCGTATCCCACACTACTTGTATTATTTAATGACATTATTATTTTGTGTATATGTAATGGAACACTAGGCGCCATGAACATAGATTTATGATTGGTGTTTATTTTAAAAGATTTAGGTTTGCTGGTGACATCTGGCGATGCACTTGGGATTTGATATAATTAGATTATTTATATTTATTTTATTAATACTATGTTTAGGCAAGTTATGCTTTGCGCGATTAATAATATGCCAAGTAGTTTTAGACTTATTTTTAGCTGCTCTTATTTTCTGGTTATTCTGTGCCTTTTGTGTCAAATGAATAATTTTTTTATGTAACTGTGAATAGTTTGAAAATTTAATTTTGTTATTTTTGTTAGGATTTAATCTTAATTGCCACAAAAGTTTTCTTTTCTTTCGACTACACAATTTAATTCCTTTAGACAACCATTTTGGTTTTTTTACTACATCTACTTTAATTAATTTAATTGGAAAACATAAAACTAAACCTTACCTACATGGGCACTTATGAAACGTCAGAAGCTAGGTGCACGGTTCCAATTGGTCGTTTCCTATGGAGAAGAGCCGGCAAGAAACTCCATGGTTACTCTTTTAAAAATAATTGGCTTTTACAATACTTTTACGTTTAATTATTATGTGGACTTCAAAAATGCTATTATGGCTTCAGGCAGATTGCGCACTCACGCATATTGAGTGGATAAAAATTTAAGTTCATCCCCTAAACTCTACAAGGTTAATTAAAAATAAAACGTATTCATCGCAATAAGTATCGGATAAACGGAATCACTCAATAAATCTTCGTTATTATAATTATTTTTGAGAAATTTTCTCAGTCACAAGTTTTGTCCTGGAAATCGTAATAAACTGATATTCTTGGAAAAAAGTATTTATGTCATTCAATATCTTTCTGATACAGTCTTACTGGGTACGACTTCAATTAATTATAAGTAGATTATAATTAATACCGTTTGCTCTATTTATCCTACTTCCTACTATAATATAATATATAATAATATTATATTATATTATCCTACTAATATTATAAATGTGAAAGTTTGTGTGTTTGTGTGTTTGGATGTTTGTTACTCAATCACGCAAAAACGGCTGAATGGATTTGGATGTAATTTGGCAAACAGATAGTTTATAACCTGGATTAACACATAGGATACTTTTTATCCCGATATTCCCACGGGATCGAGACTTACGCGGGTGAAACCGCGGGGCACAGCTAGTAAATTATAAATGTGAAAGTTTGTGTGTTTGGATGTTTGTTACTCAATCAGGCAAAAACGGCTGAATGGATTTGGATGAAATTTGGCAAACAGATAGCTTATGACCTGGATTAACACATAGGTACTTTTTATCCCGATATTCCCACGGGATCAAGACTTACGCGGGTGAAACCGCGGGTTTAAATAAACGTATGTTTGCACTGTATTGAATGAAAAGTTTATTTTTATTTCCTTGCAAAGAAAATGTTCGTCACAGTGCCGTTCAGTGCAGCCGGTATCAAGTTGAATCCCAATGATTTATAAGAAACGTTACCAAAGAACTTTCCTAACACTTTTCTAGTTTATGCGAAAACAAACATAATAACAACTGTGACGTTTCAGTATAATTAGATGTTTCTTAAGGAAAGAGAAAATTAATTATTTTGATCATACCTTCGTTTTTTATACGTAGACATAATAATAATAGAGATAAGATAATTCGTTTTTTTTCTGCTTTAAATATTAATTAATTATAATATACATTATGACTTTAAATGTGAATTAATTAGCTTGGCGTTAATAATGTTGATGTCGTGAACATAAAAAGTAAACATTTTGCTACAAACAATTTATTGGCTACTTAATAAAATTTCAAGGAAACCATTTTGTGAACTTCTTAAGAAAACATTAAGGAAAAGCCATTACTGGAATTGGCATTTAGATTACCAATTCAATAATAGGCTTACCTATTTACATCAAAACGTACTTTTTTTAGGATCTGCTCAAAGCTTTAAAAGTATAATAAACCTATTAACTATTATTCATTCATAATTTTTGGTCACAAAACATAAGGTTCATAGGGATCTACGTCCATAATAGTGACCAGCAAAACAAGCAAAAATATCAAATCATAATTACGAGTATTCATTTTAAATCAAATTATTTTATTTCACATACACCTACAATACATGCCACTTATAAACCGGGAGAAGCTAGATGCACGGTTCCAATTAATCAGCAAGAAACTAGATTACGCGCCACCACTAAAGTTCATTTGACGCGGCGCTAGTGTCTATGTCATTGCGTCACATTGCATTTAAAAAAAATGTAGTTCCATAATTTTCCGGGAGCCTTCTTTCGTGGCGCGAACTCTATACGGTTACCAGGAAAAAAAAATCATAGTCAAAAGTCAAACCCCATTATGATCAAAATTCTAGTTAAGAACAGAGAACACTCAATAACCGTAAAACGGCGCGTTCAAAACCGTATGACCGTAATCATAGCGACCTTAAACTAACGACCTGAATCCAAGCATTCGGAGTGTGTTTGAGAGCGCTTGCCGAGTCAAAGCCCGGCTTTGTAAAGGTGAAAAAACGGAGGAGATGCGGTGTGAAACGTTGACTTGAAAGTGTAGGGTTAGGTGTAGGTAGACGGTACAGCCAGGGAAAACATGCTGAAGATTATGAAAGAAATGCTTATACGTAGTTTAGCCTTCTTTTAAAATCTTTTTTTTTTCAGGCATTCCTTTGGTTGACAGAGATACTTAAAATACAACATGATCTTTTGAACTCTTATGAATAACTCATGGAGTAGTAAAACTTATTTTAATACTAGCTTCCGCCCGAGGCTTCGCCCGCGTGGTATGTCGATAAAAAGTAGCCTATGTCCTTCCTCGGGATGCCATCTATCTTCATGCCAAATTTTATCGAAATTCGTTCAGCGGTTTAGGCGTGAAAAGGTATTATACAGACGGACAGACAGACCGACAGACAGGCAGACAGAGTTACTTTCGAATTTATAATATTAGTATAGAAGTATGGATAGAGGTGGTGGTGGTGGGCAGGTGGTTACGAAACGACAACACAACACGTAATAAAATAAAACAACACAGTTTTTGAAAAGGTAACGACAGAAACTTCATTAGGTACCTAACATCTAAATTGAAGATATAATTCCCCAACACTCAGAACACGATACAATCTAACCTAACCAGCCTTGTACGACCAAATCAGTGAGTCAATAGACGAAATGAATTACTTTGTTCGTAGACGAGTCTAGCCAATCAATAATATAAATAAGAACCTTTCATCCCACCTCAGCCTCCCGACAGACAGACACTTACATGAGTGTATAAGTGATACATTTTCATAACACTGGACATAATATCACGCCTGCATTCTGTGAAGGGGTGAACTGAGGAGGAAGAATATCCTCAAGTCACCAGTTATGTCAAGCTCCATTAGTCGAGGGCCTAGAATTTGGCTACGAGTTTTGTGCCTTTAGTGCGGCGCCGGCGCCTCAATTGATATTACCATGGACATGTTCAGAAGAATAATAGAGGGCAAGTCCTTTGTTATTATTAGGGCATAAATCTCCAGGCTGCCTCTGATACTGTCAAATGGAAAGACCCATAACACTTTGCGGGATCGATTCCAGAGGGCCTCGACGAAGTGTTATTCTATCAGCGATTACGATGAAGAAAATAATATACTGGATTGACTTAGTATGCTACGGTAAAGCTTATGATAACGGCCACTAGACTACAATGAGATTCACTAACATTAATAATATTTACAAAATGTTCTTTCTACTAGAGACCTGACTCTGTCACATCCGCATCCCCGCTACTTCGTCGTGCATAGGTATTCACGCCTTCTTGAGCCACATTTCTTTACTTACGCCACTAAAACAAACTTCCACACTTATGTACATACAGTTTTGTTGTACATAATGTATGGAGGCATGTAATAAAGTACATAGATTCACGTTTTTACATGATTTTGTTTGGTTTTGCTAACTAATTGGATTGTGTTGGATTTGAGGTCGACGTTTACCTTTTTTCGGCTTTTTTTGTCGTTTATCCAGTATCATGTTGTGAAAACGGATAAAAATAGAGGGATATAAAAAGGTACTGAATTCATTATACCGATGTCACAAAGAGATGTACTTCTTAACGTATCGATGGCAAAAAGTTCATACAAGTAACATTATTTGACCCAAAATTCAGGTACAAAAACTGCACGCGGTTAGGTCATCAAGTGCACTAGTAACAGTGGTACGCTATTGTTCTGAAATTAAATTTTGAATAGCTATTTTTGTTTGGAGGTATTATAGTCTTGCTGTACATAAATGTGTTATAAATAAATTAAATCATTTTATTTCTGACACCTAAAAAGATCCATAAATTGTTTGCACTTAGAACATTATTGTTGGTAACCTAGTAATTTATGTTTATTTTTTATTATTTTATTCATATAACAATTCGCATTGTGTTTGAATTTTGTAGTACATTAATTAATATTTTACAGCTAAAAACAATAAATTATGAATATCAAACAGTAAATTTCAGTCAAAATAAAATCAATAACTTATATGATAAATTAATATGTCAATAGATTGTAAATAGTAATTATATAAATTATTGTAAATATTATCATGTCAAATTCGTATAAATCTATTCTCTAAAATGCAAAAAATCGAACAATGTCTTGAATATATATTTAATGTCAAAAAGGTAAATTACTAAAAATATGTTATAAGTTACTAGGTTGTTGTACTTAAACGTCTAGGTTGTTGTACTTAGAGTCGCAATTAGTTGAAGTTTACCAAATACTAAATCTTATCTATCTCACGATGGCAGTCAGACTATTGTCAGTGTGTCAGACTTCTAAAAGTTCTTTAATATTTTCTGTACTGTCAACTTGTCCAACAAAAGTAGTCTCATAAACCTACAATATTTTATTAGGAATTTCTTAAAGAGTGCTTGACAGTTTTCCTTCATTTGTAGAAGGTATTCACAGTTTCGTCTACTACGTACATCTAGAGATAGATTATTTATTGGCTATTGTCAGATATGGAGATCCGTGAAAATCTTGAAACAATAATGTACTAATTTCAATTCAACTTTTAGTTAAAAACAATAATTTATTTCCACCAAAATAATCATGAAATGTTTATTTATGTTTGTGAGAACCATTCCGTTTAAACTGGATACAATAAAGTCAAACTTTAAATGAGTTTAATTGAGGATCGGCGCTCCTTTGTGGTAATTCTTTAGAGTTTAAAGCTACAATTTAGTTAGCGACTGAATTGTAAAGTTGTGGTTAGACAAGAGTCGCAATTAGTCAAAGTTTGGCAGCCATCTTGTTTGTCTAGCGCCGCTAGTGTCTGGACCTGGCTTTCACTCCTAGGTCAGGCAAACATGGCTTGGTAGAACATTTTGTTGTGTCGTATCGTCTCAAGCGTGATGTTGAAAATGCGGTACCAGGTTCGAATCTATGTTTAGGCTGAGTGGAATTGGGTAAACCATTATTTCGATCTGTTCTCGAGTAATAGGATCGCCTCTTATCGGGATTTAACTGGTGAAACGAGGGTGTAATAAAACTCCGTCTGCCTCTTCAGAGACTCATCTCAGGCTTTATCCACGCTATATTTAAAGTCATCATTCTCTCGCCCTTGGCCTAATTTATTTGGTCTTATCTTTCTTCTTCAATAATCTCTATAGTCGTCATCTCGGGAGTCACTCCCCTTCTAACCATAAAATATCATCTTTCGCACACTCCAAACCCTCGTTTCCATGCTATATTTAGAATGTCATTGCATAATCCAACAGTTATAGACAGCATGGCAAACAAATATTTAATATATAATCTTCCTCTCACCGTAGGCGAGCTATTGGCACGTGTCACAGTCTCTATAGAGAGGACACCCGTTGATCGCCGCTCGTGTACTCCGTAGCTGCTGACGTTCAGAGTTGATCTGCCCACGACTGATAAATAGTTGCGAACTACGTAGGTAAACCTAGATAGGCGTCTAATGAACGAACATACCTACTTAGACATACAATATTGTCTAGAGTTCTAGATAAGATATCCGAAGGTGACAGGTATCACACGAATTGAAAAAATATCTTTTGGATCTAAGTGACTACTCAGTATTGGTGTTGAAACTGTAACCAAAGCGCTCAATTGTTCTGTAATACGGACGAAGCTAGTGAATGCCAGAATGATTAATAATTCTAACTAATATCCCAATTTCCTTACTAATATTATAAATACGAAAGTGACTTTGTTTGTTACGCTTTCACGCAAAAACGGCTGAACGGATTTGTATGAAATTTAACACATGGGTAAACCATGACCCGGAAATGAACATAGGCTACTTTTCATCGTGTATCGCAGACGAAGTCGCGGGCAACAGCTAGTTATAAAATAAATGAAAGTGAGTTTGTTTATTTTTTTAACATGGCTAAACGAATTTGGATTTTTGGCAGATAGGTTGGCCATATGACCTGGGTTAGAACAAAGGATAATAGTTACCGCGGTACATTCCTGTGGAATAATTTTCGATGTCCACTCAGGTGAAGCAGAGGGCAAAGCTAGTTTATTACAAAGGAATAGATAAGTCATTTCATCCGCCGATGTTAGAAGGTGCCTTTGTATATAGGTACAATAGGGAAAGCATCATCATTAATTATACTAATGAGGTTAACGATCTTGAAAGGTAAATAAATCTATCTTTCATGTATTCTTCTCGACTACAGCCTACAGCCGGAGATACGCTAGAATCAGGACGTACGTTGTCATCGCAGGAATCCATTTTTGCCCTACAACATTGAAAAACATATTATTATCTCTGTCAAAATAACTCTGAATAGCTTTAAAAAAAAATGTAATTAGATTTCGCATTAATACTGACCGTTTTTAATTTTGAGGGTTAAAAAAGACATCCACTAAAATAAATAAAAAAGGGAACCTTTATTGAAAATCTTACTAAATCATCATCATCATCTGCCTAGCCTTTTCCCAACTATGTTGGGGTCGGCTTCCAGTCTAACCGGATGCAGCTGAATACCAGTATTTTACATGGAGCGACTGCCTATCTGACCTCCACAACCCAGTAACTGGGGAATACGATACCCCTTGGTAAGACTGGTTGTCAGACTTTCGAGCTTCTGACGACTCGTAACGACTGTCAAGGATCCACAAATGACAGCCGGGACCAACGGCTTAACGTGCTTTCCGAGACACGGAGGAGTCTCGGTATGTAAAGATGGTCACCCATCAACGGACCAACCCCGGTAAGCGAAAATCTTACTAAATAAAACAGAAAAAAAGAAAACTCAGTAATTAGTCTTGATTATGAAATTACGTTATAAAACACAACACCCACACTTTACAATAATTTCATGAAAGTAAAGTAACATAGACAAAGAGATAGTAATATTACTTGCTAACCTAGAAAGCAAAGTTTTGCTATTGTTTAAATTATATGAGTTAACAAACCTCCTTCGTAGACAAAAGTTAAATACACGTGGTTTTTATGTTATAATAATATGTACGTAAATGTGTTCTAAAAATGAACATAGCTGTACAAGCCTCTTACGAATTATTTGTAGTTTTGAGTAGAGAATAAAAAATACTGATAATAGAAATCTGTGTATTCCTTTCCACATTTCCCATCCACTATAAAGAATACAGAACCATCATCCACTTTTTGTCCACAAAGAGCCCACAGTGCCTACGTCACGTCGCCACAAAGATTTATCACAGAAAAGATAAAGTACTTACATTACTTTCGGCAACACAGTGCGATGTACATTACGGACTCCACATAACAAACATAGAACGTAATGTAATATAAACACTCAATGGACATCTAGCCAGTGTAAGTATGGACGACAAATCTTTTTTAGTGAGTAAGGAGAAACGTGGGTACAATAAGAAATATTATGAAGTATGTCTTGGTGATTTGATTTACAAGTGGTAAGCTAGTTCTGTTACTAAGTGTGGGAATAGAACTTCTATCTTTGTTCTTCTATTTTTGTAATCATGTTCTCGATAACGGCTTTAAAAATTTCGATGAAAGTTGCATTATAGAGGTTTACGGGGCGATAAATCGATTTTCTCTGTTTTCACCCGAGCAAAACTCGGTCGAGCGAGTTACTTATATTACTAAAGTGATAAAATACAGAACAATTAAGAAAAAAAATAACTTAAAAAAATAACAAAGAAACTTTTAGAAATCTGAGACACTGAGAATAGTCTGACTGCCATTAGGTTTATAATTTGTGAATTTTTTTGGTATACTTCTATATTTGTGGAAAGTCAGGGATATGAATTGTAAAGCAAAAGTAGCAGGAATAACGACACAACGAATTATGTGTCATAAAACGAAGATAATTGTCAGCTTGGATAAAAAAATATAGAGAAATCTAAACAATTTCCATTTAGATTTCTCTATATTTTAGTAGAATGGCCGCCATTAAATCAAACAATATTAAATCAAAAGTAAATGTAAAAGTTACGGAATAAATAAACTTTACAATTTTGTGAAGAATTTAAAGTTCACGACTTTCGTTGTAGGTTTAGAAAACCCTTTATAAAATATCGATAACTTCATAAATTCACTCTATTTTTCTTTCAGAATGTTGATCCCTTGAGAGAACGATGGAGTCTGCATCTCAGGGTTAAGTGCACATTTTGCCTGTTGGAAATTGATAAAAATCTTTCTGGAAACTGCAAGCGGCTGTGATGATAGGTACTTACCTACGTTTAAAATATTTTTGCATAGCAAAGAATAATATATAGGATCAGATAGTCAGTAAAATTTAGAGTTAAAATGTCCCTATAATACTTACCTATATGGAATTGGTGAAGACTAAAGTTAATTATATGAAAGCAAACACAACTCGGTATTTAAGTTTTAGGGCTGCAAACTATACAAAAAAATATACAAAAAGCAGCTAGTCTGCTAACGATATATTAAAACATAGCGCCGATTAATTGGACAGTCTGTCATTCTTTTTTTCTAATCCTAGACATTAAGTCAAAATTAAGAGAAAATATTCTCTATTTTATTAGTTTCTTTACGTTACCAAGAATTCTTATTTATTTAATTACTGAAGAAACATACGTTCTCCCTAGTCAAAAGCTTGAATTGAATCTGTTTGACTTAGTTATGTATGTGAAGTGTTTAACTACTGAGTTCCACAAAAAGTGTTAAGGATTTAATCTTTACCAAAATCTAATGTTATGTATTCCATACAACGACTACCGTTCAGAATTTGAACTAAGTATCTATAGAATTTAAAATGCATTTAAATTTAACTTCAATGCAAGGTTAAGTACCCGCTGTCACCCACCACAGAACCACTATGCAATTGATTTTTATTATAAACTTCAGCTTTTAAACCAGCGAGCAAAACCTTTTATCCATAAAAAGTTTACGGGTTACGCATTCAATTCCACTTCCAAAGTATTTAAGGCACTCCAAACTTTTTAGATATTGTCAGACCTTTTTGGCTTTAAAAGCTGTTCGAACTTGCAATCAAATTGATCAGGTTTTGTTCCACGTGGTTTCATTTTATCCTTTTATTTCATGCGGAAGCCAATGGTTTTTAAATTGTGGAGGAAAGAAGTTTGAAGAGAACTCATTTAAAACTTCTTCTTTTTGATGAGTTATTTAGTCTTTTTTTTGCAGTTATCAGTCATCAGTGATTAGTGAGTTCAATGGCATTGACAAGCTGTTGACAGGTAATTGAATTGTTAGTGCTTGTGTTACACAATACTTTTGCCACAACTTCAGTACCTAGGCCGTTCAAGATAAGTAATTTGATAAACGCCCTTCAAAATAATTCCAATGCACAATATTCTGTTAAATTGTCACAAAAAAAATAGAGACATGGAATCATACGTTACACTTCTAAAAATCAACTTTTGTACAAAGAATTGAAATATCAACGACATCCAAGTTCAGTGTCAATTCAATATTATTCGTTCTAAAGTATTTTGTGTCAAACACTTTTCCTAGAAACTATCAGACGTTCGAGACAAAGATGACAGGACTGAGGACGCCCACACGTATGCACTTGCTTTTATTTTATTTTTGATATAAAATCTTTTCTTGTCTTCTCCGATGACACTGTCTTCTAAGTTTCCCATTGTACCGATTAAAAAAAAAAACTCAACTTAGAACTCTTACTTACACAGCGTTTTATTCTTAAGCATAAAGTTCTAGATTTATTTCTGCTAACAAGTTTTAAAACATAAATAGAAAAAGTTTTTGGTTAACCCTTTGAGGCTGTCGCATTGCAAAATGAACCTTATATTGGTCACTAAAGGTTTATTTTGTTACTGTGGTTTTCTCCCCTCTCTTGACAGGTAAAGTCTCAATTAACAAGGTAACTGCCCAACTTAACTTAGCGGAACCCAAGTTAGTACAATCGGAGACAGACGTGAAAAGAAAAACTTTTTAATATGTATTGTTACCTTTAGTTACGTAGTGGGAAAACTGAGGTGTTTGACCTGAGGACCTGTTTTTTGCTGATGCACCTGGGAGATTTGAACAGCATTATCTGCGTCTTAGAAACGAGAAAAACAAAAAAGGCACTACCTGTCTCTCGAGATAAAGAGAGTCCAGGAAAATTTCATACTTAATATATACAAAAAAATATTGATCAAGACCCAAGTGTACACAGTCTAGTATATGTATGTGTATACCTGGCCCATTTTAATAGATGAAAAATAAACAATTTTCTCAGGCGTTAAGAATACGGCGAATGAGGCGATGAGGAGCTCGTGGCTAAGTAATAACAGCCGCACGGGTCGATCCATCAGGTTAAGCTACGCTTGCCGGGGTTGGTCCGTAGATGGGTGACCATCTTTACATATCAAGACTCCTCCGTGCCTATGATCTACATGGTCCTCATATGGCTTGACCAAGATTATGTCTGGACCTTAAAAGAGACTGCGACCTCTGAGTTTGTTTCGGCCTTTCTTCTCAGAGTAGTCAGATAGGAAACGCCGACCTCATCTAGCTTATTTTATTTTTTTAATAATATGACGTGTAAAAGTGATTGCGATATCCTATTTACAGAATAAACAATTTCATTTCATTTCATTTCATTTCATTTCCTCAGAAAGCACGTTAAGCCGTTGGTCCCAGCTGTCATTCGAGGATCTTTGGCAGTTGTTACGGGTCGTCAGAAGCCCGAAAGACTGACAAAAACCAGTCTTACCAAGGGGTATCGTATTACCCAGTTACTGGGTTGTGGAGGTCAGATAGGCAGTCGCTCTATGTAAAATAAGTGTATTCAGCTGCATCCAGTTAGACTGGAAGCCGGCCCCAACATAGTTGGGGAAAAGCTAGGCAGATTGTTAAGAAAAAAACTCCCAAAAAGTTAAGGTTGATGCGCTAGACTAGCCCGCGAAATTCAAATTTTCTGACGTTTTTTGCAATTTGCAGGTCAGTATCAGGTTGTATGTTGATCTCAATATTATTAGCGCTCGTAACAAATATGGATTTACAGAATTATAAACATTAGAATCACCAATACAACTCTCTAAGTTCATGAAAGTGCCAAATGTCATGATTTCATGAAATAGTCATTCAATACAGTTACATGAGCTTAGAGAGTTGTATTGCTGATTTTAATGTTTATAATTCTGTAAATCCATATTTGTTACGAGCGCTAATAATATTTAGATCAACATACAACCTAATACTGACCTGCAAATTGCAAAAAACGTAAGAAAATTTGAATTTCGCGGGCCACCCTAGCGCATCCCCCTTAAATAAAAAGATTCTCGCCTGATGAAACACGTGTAATCGCTATTATCGCTTTATGTAAGTATTTAGTAAGTAAGTGTAACAAACTGCTGACCTACGTAATAATTCACAGCTAATGACTACAATTCAGCTCTCTACTCAGCAGTACGCAATAATAGACCTAATAAATGGACTAGTGTTCCTTGTTACGTTATATTTATTTATACGTACTCGTATAATGTAGTCTGTAGGTAATAAGAACTTCCTAGTGGTTTTTTTTTAAAGAAATCTGGAATCTTTTCAAGGCTTCTTCCTGATAATAATTATGATGACCCTTACTGTGAAATACCTTTGTGATTAACCAACCTATCCAGTCTTGACTAATACACAATTATCTATTGTTACGAGTAGTACACAGTACACCTATTTTCTTAATGTCCCTCGGCAAACTTCGTTGTTCGTCAGTCGTCAGATTTCTATCGACTTCCAAGTCGATTGAGAGCGTCTGGTCTAAACCAAGTGCAAAGGACAACTGATAGAAATCCGAGGAGGCGAGGACTGAAGACACACGAAGTTTGCCGAGAGATAATAAGAATATACCTACAATATAATTATATCACTGAACAACTCTCTCCGTGGGACCAACAACATAATCGCGAGAAAATAATCAGCTGTCCTATACATTTGGTTCGAGTAGGTATTGAAGTTTTGTTTGTGATGTTGATACCATTAAGAAACTTGTTCAGTTTGATGATCTGGATCGCTTCCTTAAATATGACAATATGTTTCTGATAAATGCTGTTTTAATAAGCCATCCATATGAGAAGCTTTCCCAAGAATGAAACAAGACAAAAAAACGCGATAAAAAAGGTGAATCGTCAAAGAATATAATATTTTCAAAACGCGTAAAAAATAAAGTACCCCCTTCAAATCAAATGCAATCTCCTAAAACCTTATTGCGCGCTTCCCAAACTACATTAACAATGAATACTAAAATTCGAGCTGACTCAGTTTTATCGTCTCCACGCGATTTTTTTCGCGCCATAAATCCAGATTTTCTGTAGTCAGCGTAAAATTAGAGCACGTTTTCGCGTGTAGCACAGTGCAGCGAGGTCGGTGACCGGTGCCCGCTCGATACCAACGCAGGCGAGTGTTGCGTTCGAATGCACACACACATGCACATGTTTAAGGGGGATGCGCCAGGGTAGCCCAGGAAACTCTAGTTTTCTTACGTTTTTTGCAATTTGCAGGTGCCAGAGTGTGTGTTGATTAAAATATTATGATTTGCTACTGTAACAGAATTATAAGTAGTATTAACAGAATTATAATCAACTAGCTGCCGCCAGCGGCTTCGCCCGCGTGTAATCTTTATAAATAATAGCCTATGTTACTCAGGGTGAATGTAGCTTTCTAATGGTGAAAGAATTTTTCAAATCGGTTCAGTAGTTTCGGAGCAAACAAACAAACAATCAAATATTTCCTCTTTATAATATTAGTATAGATAAAAGGCCTAAAATGTCAACCTTTCGTGAAGTAGTCATTCAATGGGGTAATATGAACTTACAGAGTTATATTGACATAACATAACATCACGCCTGTAATCCCTGAAGGGTAGGGCAGCGTGCACCTATTACACCTAGCACATTTCGATTTTAATAATTATAATTCTGTAAAATACATAATTATTATAATACTTGTTACGGTAGCGAAGTATAGATCAACATACAACCTGATACTGACCTGCGTATTACAAAAAACCGTAAGAAGTTTTGAATTTCGCGTGCTTCCCTGGCGCTTTCGCCTTAACGATGCGATGTCTGTATGCACACAGAGGCGTGGTTAACCCTTTCGATGCGACATGATCGATTGCTTGTCGGTATTTGATTGGCGGTAATATTTGTGTCCTAATGGATGATGTGAATGAGGTATAAATTGGGTAGTTGGTTGCTTTATGTTGCATATATTGCCAAATTATGAGCACAAAGTTATCCTCTGGAGACTTTTTGAAACGTGTTTTGACGATACATTAACTATGATTTATTATGATGTGATTTTTATTCAATTCTTCACTTTCATTACCCTCTTTTATCAAGATTTTAAATATAAAAGAAAAAAAAACAGGATTTACAAGATAACTATAGCAATGAATATCATTTGTTTTTCGAAGCAAACCAAACAATCCTGAAACGGTTTTCTTTCCATTCGAAATCACTTAGCATCCTTAGAAAAACGTCATTACAAAGCTATAAAGCAACACACCTGGCGACACTTCAGGCTTCCCTTAAGACGGGGTAAGTACCCGAACCAGACAAGAACTAATATATTCACTCAGCGTGCCCATACTTGAGATATTGTACTCATGATTAGTTCACTCTTGAAAGTAGATTAAATTTCTGCTAACTTGAAAAGGGGATTTGCAATTCAAATAATGATTGATAATGGATTATTAACTATTTTCAAATCCATAAGTTACTAAGTAATAACTGGCTTATATGCAATATTAAATTACAAAACAACTAAAAAAAAAAAGTTATAAAACTAAAACTACTACGACAAAAAAAATCAATCAACTAAAAAGCTATAAACAAGACATCACAGACAGAAAAATGAAAATCCGTCCGTAGTCAAACGTAATCTAACACGTGTGACTACGGACTCCGGATTTTTAATTTGTCTGTTTCAATGCACTAAATTCATTTTTTTTGTGTTGTGTACACAGCCTTTGTGTAATAGATAGTTAAAGCTTCAGTATCTTAAACAAACATCTGTGAATGTGGCCTTAGGTAGTTATGTTTCGGAGCATGACATGTCTGTTCTCAGTAAGATTGAAAAACAAATCGAGTGAATGGTTGTTTTGTCTGGCTCCCGGCATTTTGACGTTTATTTGAGAAGGACGAATGACATTTGTTTGTTCAAAACTCAAGCGTGAAATGAGCACTACTGTAGTTAAATGTAGAGGGGGGATAGATTTGCTATCGGTCAAGTGAAGGCCGAATCTAAAAAGAAAAGCAAATTATTAGTGCTAACAATTCTTTCTTCGGAAAAAGAAATTGCTTACAGTTTTCTATGTAAGATGATTCTTTTAAAAATTCTTTAAACAGTGTTAAACTCGTTTATTTATACATAATCTTCAGTCATAGAAACCACTACATTTCATGATTGTTTCATACAACAGTATATTCTTTCACAAGTCTTTGGAACGAGTACAATTCTTTACGCATAAAGATGAAATATCTCAAAAGATTTAGTCAGCGCATGCAAAAACTAAGTGAGACTCGCTTTTCTTTGGCTTCATTTACGAAGTAGATTTTTCTGCAGTTTTTCTTCGTTCATCAAGCTTTCTTGATAATTAAAGTTTTTCGTGAGTTAATTAACTATGAGTCAATGAGTTAAAAAACTTTTCAGCCAAGATCAGCCTAATTTCTGTCTTTGTTTGTCATCTAATTAATCACTTACAGCACTGTTTTCAGTCATTTGTCCCAGTATTCCATTCAGTCTTTCAGTACTCAAGTAACGACATCTACCTCATCTCAAGAATTGTCTGTGAATTGTTTTCGTCCACGAGAGAATTGCATTAATATAGACCCGAGACTGTTTTGGTAAATAACCTCTAATGACTACATATTATTATTATTATAATTATATAAGACCGCCCATTATGTCACCCATTGTAAAAATTCTGCATTTATATCCGTAATATTTATGGTGTACATAATAAAGAGATTCTATTCTATATCAACCATATTAAAGAAACTGAAACGAACAGACGCTTGCTAACGAACAAAACAAGTTTCATTAATCAAAACTACACAAGGAAATCATCCGTCAACAATCTAGGCCAAAACGCTGTCATGCACAAAAACTGTCCCAGTTATCGGTGACGAAATCCTTATTTAATAAAAACACTCGATCTAACGTTATCTGGGTCCCCCATATTACTTTGCGAATCGTCTGTCCCGAATACATTGTAAATTCAATAACTGAACCGGGTGACCGCGAAACCTGAAACCCAGCGTTGAATAAAAAATGAGAATCACCCCTTATATTAGGGCTTAAAATGTGCTACTGACACCGGATAGCGGAGGCAATATGGATACTATACTTAGAAGACCTAGATATAAAGTCTAAACGTCAAAACATGAGTCAGCTCAGTTTAGAATACCTAGTAGGTAAATTATAGGTTTTGTGTTTTTAAATACTACCAATGCCGTAATGTTGGCTAACATTACGGCATTGGTAGTATTTGATACAACGCACTATAGAAGTATTATTTCTGAACCTAATGAAGTATTGACGGGGCAATAATGCATTCAACTTCAAACAAAAAATCTAAAGGAAGTTAAACTAAAGTGTATGGAGGCGACATTATATGTGCTAATAAAGTGTACAATGCTAATTTCGAGGACGAGGCTAGAGTATCTAGGACCGTCGAAATCCACGAGTAATAAAGCCTTTTATAGCCAGATTAATAAAACCAAATTTATACAAATTCATGTTTTAAACCTCACAATAACATAAACTCATTTATAATTCCGAGTGGGAATATGGAAATGCTTGAATAATTAGATTATTTAGTCCACTACGTGGGTATTGGTAAAATTCGCCTGTTTCGAATTTATACCGAAAATAAAACAAAAGTTCAACTCAACAGTGGGAAGTCTGTTTAAAATACTATAGGCAAATGTGTGCACCAGGCATACCCTGCGCAGACAGCCCCATCACCACTATTGTGACTAACGAACTAATATTATTTTACCATGAGGCGTGAGTTGACATGAGCTATTCTTGTATACCTATGTAGTTTGTGGCGATACAAGAGAAGATACACTTCCGTATTCTAGTAGTTAGTCCAGGTTCCTCGTAGTTTCAGGCTGATAATGTCACACTTTGTAGGGTTCCGTATGTCCGAATGAAAAGACGGAACCCTTATAGAATCACTCGTGTGTCTGTCAGTCCGTCTGTCCGTCTGATCGATTAAGTTTCTTCTGTGACGGACGTTCACGGACGTGTTACGTCACTTTTGGGAGCAAAATAAGGACAATAAGACAAAAAATATAAAGATGAACTTTATTTTATTTATGTCATATGTATATTTTTTTTTATCAAATCAAAATACCTAAGTAGGTAGTTTTAAATTTATTTATGGAAAAAGATGAAAATTTACCATTCCCCCCGCCCTAAACCCCGAAATTATTAAGCATAAAATTAAAAAAAAAATTACAGGCAATAGTTCTATACACATAGATGACCGGAAAACCTTTATGAAGTAAAATAACATAGCAGATCTCCCAATATTGTGTGTACAACCTTACATTGGCAGTTGGAATGTAGGGGAAGGCATGTTTTTTTCCCACAATGATAAGTTTATTCTTAGGATAAATGCATCCTAACTACAGAACCCTTTATTGTGCGTGGTCCAACACGCACTTGGCTGGTTTTTTTTATTTTTATTATGTGGTAGAAAATGCTTATCAGGCCTAAGTACATTGTCTAGCCATTATTTGTCTTTTGTTCACTATACTAACCTAGCCTCAAAAGGGACGTGTTCGTAAATTAATTCAGTGAGGTGAATACACCGGTTGTAGGACAGTGGAACAATCGAGATATATGTACGTAAGCTTTATTAATTACCAAGTAGGTGATAACCCAGAAAATGGATGGACGATACACGAGGTTTTGATTGTTACCAATAATAATTACCTATATAAGATCAGCCCTAGTTATTTTTTAATGCTAAATCCTTACTAATATTATAAATGCGAAAGTAACTCTGTCTGTCTGTCTGTCTATCTGTTTGTCTGTCTGTCGCGCTTTCACGCCAAAACTACTGAACCGATTTAAATGAAATTTGGTACATAGATAGTCTAGAGCCTGACAAAGGACATAAGCTACTTTTTATCGACATACCACGCGGGCGAAGCCGCGGGTGGAAGCTAGTATTATATAAATATAATAGTACCACGAGCAGGTCTCGCCTTCACGGCCTCTTAATTGCCTATCCAACGCTCTATTTACTATGAAAAAGATGATCGTATTTATTTTATTCACGTACCGCGTACTTATATTTCATAGCTTTTTTACTGCCTTTTACAATCAAAATAAATCAAAAGGTATTTAACAATAATTACTTAGTTTCCAACAACCAATTACGACTACATAAATCAAAGTTAATACTCAAGTTATCAAACTGCTAGTTCATTAATACCTTTAAATCAATTACTAAAGTTGAGGAATCACTCCCTGGGAGACTTTGTTTTTTCAAGTTAGAAACTACCTATGTTATAACTTGGTGTGTTGAGGCAAAACAAAAGATTTTTGATTAATAAAAAGAGGTTACTTGATGAACTATAATGAAACGTAGGTAGGTACTTATAAATCTTTAAGTTTTATCTGTTTTTAACTTTACGGAAGAAGTATTTTAACTGACCTTTACTTTCAAATACAGGAAAAAATTGGTATAGTTTAGCACTTTAATTCAAAACAAATTCGAAACTATACTGCAAGCCTTGCACCGAGAATTGCAAATTAGGGACCCACCCCGTGGGCCAGTGGGGGGTCATTCACCCCACGTAAGTGGGTCATGGGGCTGGTGCTGCGTACCTGGTATTACTTCCATTAATTAAGGTTTTACTGTAAAAGGGAGTTCTTTTTTTTCGAATTGTAGTTATGTACTTAGTGCAGATATAAGTGAAGAAAGATGCACTTTGAGACATATTACATGAAATTGGTAATACAAATTACCGTTTGGATTAAAATTAAGCCGTATTTATTTATTAGTTGAAAATGTTGCATGCGTTTAGATAAAATTTAATCGGGACTATTTATACTAAAAAAAAAAAAACATCTTATCTGTAGCTAAGATTACCTAAAAAACAAATAAAGCTTTATATTAACTCTTTAAGTCATTAAGCACACTAAACTCACTACGCGAATAACGTTGATCACACGCGCGTGAGTGTTTTTTTTTAATCCACAATGCAGAATTTAAAAAAAAAACGATCAATTTCATACACTTGATAACGAGTACGTGAGTTGCTGTCTTTAAACCTTTTTTAAAGACGGCAACTAAAGGAAATTAAACCTTAAAAAAATATATATGTATATATGTACAAAGCATAATAAACTTTATGTCAATAATGTAACGTTACACAATATTGACATCAAATTAATTTTGCTGTGTACAATATCGTTACAAAAACTCGTTTTCATTCAGAGCTCAATGTAAATTGAGCCTTAAGCAGGTCTCAAAGAAGACTGTTTTATTAATATACCTTTTTAAATATTAATAACCTTGTGACAACCTAGACATGAGAAGAGCTTTTCATTGATAGGATAGAAAAACACAACTTCAAAGTTAGCTGATAGGGTCTTAAAGGAAAATCTAAGGAAAAAAAGACCAATAATATCAAGGAGAAAATATCCTCGACGACTCACTGTAACATTATGTGACTAGTTAAACGAGGGACGTAATCTAAGGCATGTTATCTGTCATGTAATGTAACGAAAAAAAAAGGATAATGACGAAGCAGTTGGATAATTTTACCTAACTGAAAATTATAATTATATAGGGTTCTATTTGTAATTAATGTGTGTATGAATGTCCGATTCTTAATAACTTCATAGCACCCGAATAGATGGATAGTAAATTACTGTCGCGGCCTGCAACTGGGCCATTGATGGACGATCGCGAAACAATGATCGTGAACACATACAGTCCATCAATGCCTGGTTGCGGCCAAGGCTTTTTAATAGTACTTTTCTCAAATAATGCGCGGAAATTCAAACCGAGTAAATGAATTATAAATTCCAGAATCAATCACGAACAACGATATTTTTTCACGCGCCAATATGTTCATTTGTTTCTTCTTTACTTTAAACAACTCTATTTGCAAGCCAAATCGAAATTCAAAAAAAATCTTTGATATGTTACCTCCTTGGTTGCCATGTCTTGTGTTGAAGTAAACCGTTCGTTCCATTTTTAAATAACACAACAGGTATGAGTTTTCATAGTAATTTATTTGGCCACTAAACACGACTGATATGGGTTTTCAAAGTAAAATTGCCGGCCGCATCGTCACATGTTTTTACCAGTACAGTCATTTCGATTTAACTCTAAGAAGGTTGTCAAAATAATGCACGAATTTCCAATGTTTTCATTAGATTTTTCGTTACCAACTCGGTGACAAGAAGGAGATAAAGTTAAAAAAAAAAACGATAAGTCCCCAGTTTAACCAGTCACCACGTATAAAGGTACATAAACATTTCCACATAATTAACTTTAACGTTTACGTTAACGTTACGTCTGCTTTCGACGATATTACTTTATGCGTTAGTCGAGCACTTAATATCTATATAATGTTATGTAGAAGCTTTGCAAAGACGTTCCTGGTATGTTAACGACTTATTTATAGAGGGATTCAGCAGGTAACCTCAAAGGGTTTACTTGAATGTAGATTATTCAGACTATGTTGGTATGTAATTGTTACTTTTGATCCAAATTTAGTTTATCTGCCTGCCATGTCTTTCCATCAAAAGATAAAACTATTATCTAAAAGTCTGTAATATTCGAGTCATGTTAAGCGAATAGAAATAGGCATTTGCACGTTAAATTTATTAATCTAGGCAGCTAGTTAATGATGTCAATTGAATACAATTTCAATACCGAAAACACCATTGAAAGAAACACCCACGTTCGTAGCATAATAGTCGAAACTTAATCTATATCTATTCAAATATTTAATTCAATACCAGCTCCAAAACCCCAAGGAATAAAAACGTGACTCCTTTAAGTCATTTAGTTCTTGAACTCACAAGGTCAAAATATACATAATAATTAAAATCGCAAGGGTTTAATACCCTTTATTTCATAATTACTAGAACACTTGAACTTTGGTGATATAAACACAGTATTGGTTAGGTTGAAAAGCCTCCACGAATGACGACACTTGAGTACGCCTTAGCGCATCCTGAGCAGTCAAGCCTGCTACCGAGCTGCCATCTGTTACCATGAACACGATTCTAAACCGAATTCAGAAGTTGTTCATTAGTTATTAAACTAGTCTGCTGCTCCATACATTTTTACCGCAGGTATTGCACTTTTGTATGAAACAGCACATATATTTTAATAGCCGAAAATTACTACTACGGGGATAATCATGTATAGAAAACAGAATTGATCAGAACAAAATCCTTGATTTATAAATCAATATAGTGCAAGAATTTAATGGCAGCGCACTAATCCCCGAGCCTTTAATTGAAGATCGTTGATCGTTTTTAATTACTTCATACCCAAAAAACTAAAGAACTTTTTACAACTTTTTACAACCGAAATCGAACGTACAATTCTATAATTCTTTCAATATGTATTATTCATTCACAAGGATTAAACTAGTTTAATGCAGATGACTGATAAAAAGTCTTTACTACTCAATTTAATAAAGCCTAAAATGGCCTAAATACAACAATACACACGTATCTGTGATGTCTCTAGTGACAAGAGTTAGGCAGTCGAATGAACGAAGCTAACTTACTGATGAAAACAAATAGAATCTAGTTATAACGCCCCCTGGTGGCGCTGACGCGAAACTTAGGCTCCAGTGAGTTTATGTTAATGTGTTTTTAATAACAGTAACTTTTTAATTAAGTAGTGTTTTGTGTATTTAAGAGCCGATGATAGACGTAAAGTTTAAAGGCCCCGTCACGGGGCGGCACGTCGCGGCATGGCACGGCATACGACAAAGCATTAAGGCGCTAAGTCCCGTTTAGTACCGCAAAACGGTCACATTAAAAAGCCTACTCCTCATTAACGGCTGGGTTAAAAGATCTGAAAAAAATATATGTTTGCCATAGATTCATGTACAACATTTTTGAAAAGGGGTTTTTGCGTATGACTAATACTTTTGTCTTAAAAAAATATTTACCAAAACGCTATTTTTGGCTAATATTCCCTACTACTTCTAAACGGCTTTGATGTTTGGAAATATTTTTACACTGAAAAATTGATGGTTAGAAGGACTACAAAATTGAAAAAGCGTTTTTAAATCAATCAATATTTGCTAAGAAAATGACCCCACTTAGAGATAGAGGTTCAGAGGTGCTCTGCGCGGGCGCGGGCGGCAGTCGCGCGTGAGCATTGAGACGGGATGGCTGTGTCGCTCGCTGCTCCGCCCCGCCTATGGACCGACTACGCGCGTTTGCGTGTATTAGTGCAAATATTTACGTACGAATTGTATCAATGTGCGTTTATAGACTAGCTCGCTGCAGAGAGCCCAATTCAATTGTGCGCGTAGGCGCTATATCGTTGAGTTTTTTTTTTTTAATGTTCAATTACTTATGAAATAGCTTTTTTATTTTCATTGACAAAATTTACATACAAATTAACCATTTACAATATAAGTAAACCAAAAAAAATGTAAATATGAAATCTAACATAACATCACGCCTGTATTCCCCGAAGGGTTAGGCAGAAATGTACCTTTAGTTAGTACACTCACATTTCGCCAAATAAGTCCCATGTAATAGGGGCGAGCCTATTGCTATCAACCAGGCACAAATCCAGACTCCGGGCTGCTACTGAGCAATTCCAGATGTAAAAACCGGCCAAGTGCGTGTCGGACCACACAAAATGAAGGGTTCCGTAGTTGAGATGAATTTATTGCAAGAACAAACTCAACATTGTAGATGACAAATATGTTCTCCCATACGAAATGTATGGGAGAACATGTTTTTGCAACTGCAAATTTACGTTGGTAGATTATTACTCGTTAACTTGTAGAGCCTATTTAGCTGTGATAGTTTTCCTTTTAATTTCGTTATAATATATACCTACTACTGCCGTGAATGTTTTCACATATCCAAAACCAACCATTTACCTGCCGGCCTCAACACTTGACTCTAATAAAAATTAGCACTTCAATGTTTAATATTTCGCAAACAGATCCATGAATCCAAAAATGGTGTTCACACACTCGCAATATTTTTGAACGACCTTTCCAACGACACACCATGGGAAAGACAAGAAAAAGAAAACATACAAAAGTTACGTGTAGGGGAGGTACCCTAAAAATAAATATTTTTCATTATTTTATTGTAGGTACCACTCCGCGTGATTAATACGTACACCCGTGCCAAATTACAGCTTTATAGTACTCAGAGTCTATGAGCGAAGCTGCGGTCAGACAGACGGACATGGCGCAACTATACGTAAGGGTTCCTTGTTGACAACGGAACCCTAAAAACACAATAACACTTTGCCCGACCCAGGAATCGAACCCGGGACCTCATGCTCAGCAGTAGCGCTTGCGACCGCTAGACCAACGGGGCAGTCGTGAACTCGTGATATAAAATATTTTCTATTTCTATAATAATAATATGTATAACTATCCACGTCACCACATACACATGCAATTCAGTAAAAGTAAAACCAATAGATACGAAGTCGCGAACACACATTCATAAATCAGAACGTACTGCACAATCAATTATAAACTTTATCTCATCAGGTATAGCGTGCATGTTCCATGCACCATAGACCAGGTACACACGGCTACACATCAAGCTATACATTTCCAGTATAAGCTGACCTCGCATTGTACGAAAATCCTACACAATGCGAGATCAGCATAAACTGGAAATGTATAGCTTGATGTGTAGCCGTGTGTACAACTTACTCACAGGAAATCACTGGCTTGTCGCAAGTTACTTACAACGGCTGTATTACGCGCGCGATGCAACCGCTATAAAGTATCGTTTTGTGATTTTTACATTGCTTGTCCAGTCACTTAGCGACAGACTTAGGTAGTGTTGAAGAAGCAATGTATTTCCTGGAAAAATAGTACAGTCGCTGTGATATATGAAAGCAAAAATAACGTAGTAAAGGCAAGAAATATTTTCCGATTTGTTGTTTATCATGAATAATGATTTTCAAGACAAATATAGGTAATAAAATACCTACTTGTGCTGATAATTATATATAGTAAGTGGTTTCATAATTTATAAACTTTTTAGTTTGGCTTCAATTTTTAGAAGAAACCACTGAACAACACTGCATCTTAGGTTGTCATGAATGATGCGGACGAAAGCGCAAGTTCGCGGAGACAGCCATTTGCCTACGACATTAGCATCTTAATCATGGCGCGCGGACACAGACACGGAAGAAGTGGGGCATTGACCCTAAAACCAACCCACTCAACCCTGGCACTGAAATTATACCTTTTGGTGAACAAAATAAGTTCGATAATTGTTCAAAAGTGCGCGTTGCTTCACGTCGCGGTCTGAGCTGCCCCTATTATTTCTATGCTTATGACCTTCTATTTTCAAGAGACACTTGAATCATCATTGTGTGGTTCTTCTAGTTCATAATTTCAACGTAATATGGTGACTGAGTCAAGTCAAGATGATTGGCGAGCAGCTACATGACTGTGTGCGTGTATCAGTGAGCCGTGAGTTCAAAATTTCAAATCTCACACAGTACTAAAACTTTTTGTAAGTTTTTACTTGTTTGGAAGTAATGAATACAATTAACTTCATAAAAAAATAAATAATAAGCATGAATTGAATATAAATACCCTATTCATTAACAAGTGTTTGCTTTCAAAGAAACAAAAACAGCGTAGTAATGTAGGATTCGAACCCAGACCTCATAGATTACGAATCCATTGCTTAGTCCATACAGCTACGAGCACATGATAGTTATACGCGAATTTTAGCAATGGAATGGTAGGAACAGTTCGCCACTATGACGCGTATTCTAAATGCAACAATGTTATATTTTTTTGGGTAGTAGGTAGGTACAAAGACAGTTCATATTTGTGTGTTCTCCGTGGAATGTTGAGACATCATTCATACACGCACACGCACTGGCTGTATCGTGCTCGAGTTTATACGTTACGTTATATTAAAAAAAAAAACATGCAATAAAGTCTAAAATAATCATATTATTAGTTACAATAAAGTCTGCTGAATACCAATACCTATAAATAGTTAAATAATAATACAATAACTAATATTTAACTTCATAAAAAAATAAAAAATAGATAATAAGAATGAATAGATTATAAATAAACATAAATACAACAAAAGACTAAGATTCGAACTCAGACCTCAATGATCGTGAATCCATTACTAAGCCCATACAGCTACTAGTACATGTGAGAAATGCGCGAATTTTAGCAATGCAATGGAAAAAACAGGTGGTCAAACTCGATTTCTAAATGCACCAGAAATAAATGATATGTAGGTAAGTACTGGAGTTTTGAGCGTTTACTCTAAGAACATGTAGGTAGGTAAGTATGTAGCTAGGTATGTCGGTAGGTATATAGGTAGGTATGTAGGTAGGTATGTAATTAGGTATTTAGTTAGGTGTGTAGGTAGGTATATAGGTAGGTATGTAGTTAGGTATGTCGGTAGAAAATATTAAAAAGGGGTCATTGTACCTACATACGGCTACACATCAAGCTACACATTTCCAGTATAAGCTGACCCCGCGTTGTAGGTACGGAAATTCTATACAATGCGAGATCTTGATGTGTAGTCGTGTTTATTCATCATTATGAACAACTCTCACTCCATAATATAGGGACCAACCCTGAAATCGCGAAAGAAAAATCAGCTGTTCCCTACATTTTGACGAGCTATGCGAACATAAAGTACCTAGGGAATAGCTGATTTTTTTTTCGTGATTTCAGGGTTGGTACCATAGTGAAAGTTGTTCATAATGATGAGTACAATGACCCCTTAAAATATTTCGTGTATGAAAAGATACACCTTATATTTTCTTCCAAACACATGCAAAAAAATAATGTCCAGTAAAAACTTAAAATAGCTATACGTAACTTATGTATCTATCTATACAAATATCAGTCTTGCATCTCCGCCATTCCTTTCTGGAGTCGTAGGCAAAATTGACGTCCTATTCGCGCAAGTCTGCGCCCGTGCATTTTCTTTGATCGTCGTTTTAGTTCAGCGCGCCACCGCGCGCGTTTTACGTATTCGGGGAGTAGGGAGTTTAGCTCCGCCCACATGCGGAAGGTGTCTGAGAGAACTATGGCTCTTAACATTTGTATTTGTTTACCGAAGCCTTCCGCGGCATGCCGCAGCATCCCGCGGTATATCCAAATCCCCTTGCGACGGTATCAACGAAATGTGATGTTAAAGATATGAAAATAAGATTCAAAATCTTTTCCGCTAGCGAAAATCCTTTGCCATGCCGCGGCGTTCCGCGCCGTGGCGCGTGGTGAGCGCGCCGTCCTTAAGTAGCCATATAAAGCGTTACCTTTTTTACTCATGCAAGCGTTCAATTAATATTCTCGACTGGTTTCCAAGAATAAAGTAATAATTAAGGTTCTTTTTTTTATTAAACTTTTTAAATACCTATTCACAGTGTTCATCTTCGAGTAAGTCAAAATCATAAAGTTAGTATTCTCAAAATTTCTCATTAAACCTGAAATTATATTCAATTTTCTCCAAAACTTACCTGGATTCACAAATCCGTATATGGTATTCCAGTTACAACAGAATATTGATAATATTTCGAGTAATTTTAATAAAAAGCATATTATAATGTCATAATTTGTTATACATGGCGAGTATTTTGGAATGCTTGTGTAAATTTGAGGTGATTGCTTTTTACATATTCTTTGTATGTAACGAAAATAATGTTAACTACGCTATTTCTCACAATTGAAAGAAATAAATCAGAAAGTAACCTAACCTTTTTGTAGATTTGAATGTACAACCAAATAAAGATAAAAATACCCGTTCCGAGTCCAAAATTAAATAATACTTTTCATTTCCCAAAAGATAAAAATAGCACCCGCTTATTCACAAAAAGATAAAATTAGAATGGTCCTGTTAACACCCCAATTACTTGTGACAAACGCTGGGCCATTGTGTGATGTGACACAACCTTCAAATTCTCCACTGGATCAACACATTTTAACACAGAAAAGATACGGATTCCTTTATGAATCAATTTCTTTTTTTAGTCTTTTGTCAATATAAAATTGGAAAGGACCGTCTGAATGTCATGTAAATTATTAGTAAGGATAAATAATAATTATCTAAATTCTTTGGTCGATCCTCCATGTTTTATGTAAAAGCCCCGATAGTGTGGGCTTTGCAATCAGTTTAATAGTATTTAATTTAATTAGAATTGCATTATAATAATACTCTAGAAATTATTATTTACCCGTAGCAGTTTGCTACGGCGTAGCAAAAGCGTAGCTTGGGCGTAGCTGACAGTGTGTAGCGATTAAACGGGCGTTGAAACGTTTTATTTATTTACAATAGTTAAGCAAAAGGCGCACTATGTTATATTAAATCATAAAGATAAACGATTTCATTAATTTGAAACAAGTTCACAAAATTCCCGTCATCTTTTCCCGAAACACGAAAACTCAAGTCAGTTAATTCATAAATCGCAATTAAGGAACGTCAACGACCTCCATTATCTTTACGGCATCAAGCAGACAATCGCGTTACACTTACATTAATTAATAGGCACCTCCCTAGGTACGTACCTACGTAAGATCACTGACGTCAGCAAGGTTTAATGACACACGTTTTATTTTAACGACTGTGTCGCAAAATGATGGGAATTGACTGCCCAGAAATACACCTTGCCTACCCTTTTGGGAAATAAAGGCGTGATGTGGCACTTGACTGCCTCATTTTAGTTTAAGCGTGAAGTTTAGGACCACTGGAACAACAGTTGAGTGTGGACGCGGGGCTTGGGTTCGATAATTTATTTAAAATAGAACGGCTGAAGCCTAACAATATCAACAACAAAAGTACAAACAATATAAAAACAAAGATATTCCGCGTAGGACTTAGTATGTACGTACTACTACATAAAGATACACACATACACACGTATGTAGTCAATATTATATTCTTCTCAATTTTCATACATTCTATAAGCAACGTCTTCAGGCGTTCGTAAAAAGTGTGATTAGGTTTTTCTATCATAACATTATAAGTAGTAACATTATAAGTAGCCTAGATGTAAAAGTACGGGGCTACCTTTTTAAAGACTATTTAACATTATTATTGACACAATCCG
Organism: Lithophane semibrunnea; assembly: GCA_947363905.1. Classification (NCBI taxonomy): domain Eukaryota; kingdom Metazoa; phylum Arthropoda; class Insecta; order Lepidoptera; family Noctuidae; genus Lithophane; species Lithophane semibrunnea. The sequence continues at coordinate 988,703 of OX376196.1, forward strand.
TATCTAAACGGTTCGTTGACATTCAAAACAAACTTCCTTCAACTCTTAACGAGTTTTAGCGTGTCTGTGAACCGGTGAACTTTCACGAGATTACGACAATATTTTACAGATAAAAACGTAATTCCGCACTAATTCATGTTAATGAGACGGCGCCTGTATACGGGCCGGGCCGTGTTCTGTCGACCGGGAGGAAATTATTAATGCGAAAACTTTGCTTATTAGTCAAATGAGTAAGTCTAATCCATACTATTGTTATAAATGCGAAAGTAAATCTGTTGGTTACCGTTTCACGAATAGAGCATGACCTGGCTGATGGGAAACAGCAATACAGTTGATCTAAATAAGAACCATGCACATCAGTTGGACGGTCCGGGAGAACTGGTAACTGCATCATAATCTACTGCCTTTATTCCAATATTTAATAATATAGAACTTCAAGCATGATTAGAATTAAACAGGTGCATTGCAATACAATTTAACAATAATTACAAAACTAATAACATTATAAGTTAAGTCAACTTATAATTTCATAATTCTCAATCGAAGATGAAAGTTAGAGAGTTTGCTTTGACGAGTAATCGATCTATTTAAAGTTAGTTAAAAGTTCTTTGAGCAAACATGTCAAGCCTTCAAGGTTTTGACAAGTATGCAGTCATCATAACACTACAGTTGTATGCACGGGTGAGCTCAGAAGCTCAGAACATTTAAGTTTTTTGTTATGTTACAATTGGTACATTTACACTAAAAAATTTTCATTCATTAGATTGATTTTTTTTTATTTGATAGATGTATCAACGTAAACGAAGAAAAACGATAAGTAAGGATTATAATTATTATAAGGTGTATCTATTCATACACGTAACATTTTAAGAGGAACGCCTGTAGGTGGTAACGAAGCTCTTACGCTCTTAAGCTCTTAAGCTCTTAGCCATACCAACGAATTTTGTTTTATTAATATAAAAATTTATTAAAAAAAAAAAAAAAAATTAACATCCATTACGCTAGTTTCTACTTATTTACCTACTGTCATTGAAGGCATCACGTCGACTCTTTCATACAATAGGGAGTAAGGGTTTCAAGCAACATGTCTCAAGCAATTTTATAATTATAATAATTATGTAAAAAAAAACAAGCAGATATTTTTTTTTCGTTGCTATGGCTTCGTTACCACCTATAGATGTTACTTTTAAAATATTTCGTGAATATAATAAATATTCCCAGTCAGGGATAAACAAAGAAACTAAAACTTTTTATAAATACGTATCCATATGAATGACTTATCCGATTAGTCTCTTCATAAAGAAGTGCTTATAAAATGTAGTTTTCAAGAACAATATAATATTTATTCTGGTATATTCTATCTATATTCATGTATGGATAAACTTTCTTAACATAAAAATAATTGTGAATTATTTTGCACAAAAAAAGCAAATAATGCCAAAAATACAGAACGACCAATCTTAATCTCCGCAAGTACGTTACTGTTACCATCCAAGAAGAGTTTCGTAATTTAATGATAATTTATATTTTTCCTATTATAACTCAATTCTTTTGATGGGAAACCTTTACATAAGAAAACCTATAGAAAATACATTAAATGGAATCTAAAAGAAATCAAAGGCTAACTTTTACTAGGTTTTTATTTTCGTTACAAAAGAAACAATGACTGTTATTATTAGTCAACTGCTTTGAAATTTAGATTAAATTATTATTTTATGATAGGTACAGTCCTTGGGGCCTGTTTTGGCTCTGTAAGTACATCAGCGTGATAGTTCATTGTCTATGTATTCATTATTTATCCGTATCGTTACCCAAATTAGCAATTCTTATTTTATTAGTCTAATATATGAATATTATTATACTAATTAAATAATGAGCTATTCTCTCTATTCTTTTACATAAAATAAACCTCATGTAACAGTAATTTTGTGTTAAATATACAATATTGCTTGCAATGTTTCAGTCGTATGGATAAAAAAATAATCGCAACTATGTATTTATTAGCTGTACCCAATCCAATATGTTACTTCAAGCAATAGTCACGAACACAAATGGCGTTGAATACAAGAGAAAACAATTCTATTGTAACATTCATACTCGTTCAAAGTGACTTAACAATTGTTATAATAACACAGAAATACTTCAATAGGCGATTGTTATACGTGTCTCGGTTAAAAATCCGGACTAATATTATATATGCGATAGTGAGTTTGTTTGTTTTTTACGCTTTCACGCTAAAACGGCTAAACAGATTGGGATGTTTGGCACAGGGGTAGACCATGACCTGGAATAGGACATAGAATACTTTTTATCCCGATAGTCCCATGGGATCGAGACTTACGCGGGTGAAACCGCGGGGCGCAGCTAGTAGCACATAATCGGAACTTTGGCTCCAATTAGGTCCAATAAGAAATTAATTTCGAATAAGAACTTTCCACAAAGAGGTGTATTGTAGTTGATATCGTTTGAGAATAAACCTCCATTCACACTCGGTGACAAACGTAGCGGTTCTTTTTTCCAAGAACTTGATTCGAATTTCAAAGATTGAGCTATTCAAATGGGATAATGTGATATTTAATGTGTGAATTGATTTTGCTATTGATATTCAAAAATTTTTTCAATAGATTTCTTCTGAATATTCAACTGAAAATATCGAACTTTGAGTAATAAAATGAAATCTATACTAATAATAAAGCTGAAGAGATTGTTTTTTGGTTGTTTGAACGCCCTTATCTCAGGAACTTCCAGTCGAATTTGAAATCGCAGGACCCGGAGAAGGACATAGGCTACTTTTCATCCTGGATTGCAGACGAAGTCGCGGGCAACAGGCTAGTTATTTATAACACGTAAGCCTATTACCAACCTAGCATAAATTCTTTCTTAGCGTGGAACAACTATTAACTAACTAAAAAACATTAACATTAAAATAGCAAAGTAAGGCCCAAACATATTAATAACAAATTATAGGCCCGATATTTAATTACACACATCCTACGCTATTGACCAACAAAAGAAAATTAAATTCCTAGGAAGATGAAATCAGTAAACTGTTAACATTGAATTTTGTTCAAGTTAATTTAGCCAAGAGGTCTTCAACCTTACCTACGGAGAAGCAAACAGATAATGATAACCTATCTAAACTTGTAATTGTTTACGCGTTGGATAAATATTCCCTATAACTTTGAGCCCACGTCCTAACCAAAATAATAGTTTACGCGAAATGCGATCGTCGCGTGTTAATATCACTTTTTGTTTGGAAAACCGGAAACGTGCATTCTGTCGGCGCGACCACGCGTTCGAGTTCGCCGGGCAATAGGTATGTCGCGTTTTCACGTGACGATCGCTTTGGTTAGGACGAGTTCTGTATTACAAGTTTTTCTAATACATATCGATACCTACAACTTTCAAATTGATCTTTTAGACCTTACTAGTGAAATGGTCAGTTATCCGTATTTTTTTTTCATATTTTTAGCTTTTATGTCAAAGAAATAATGGAAACCAATGGTTTTTGAATTAGTGTTTGAGTGATTGATTTGAAAGATATTATCTAAACGTATTACAATATAATGATGGCAATCATTTTGTAAGTAAAAATGAATAATATTTCGTCATTAAAAACCATGTAATTAAATAGAGCTTCTTTTTTTTTGTTGATATTTTTCGCTTTCCGCCTTCTGGGCAAAGACCTCCCTGAACTCCTTCCACCGGTCGCGAGCCCGCGCGTCCTTCTTCCAGTTTGAGTGAAATCTGTCCAGTTCATCCCGCCATCTCCTACGTGGCCAACCGTGGACCTGCCTCACTGTCTCCGGGAACCACTTCTGTACTATCTGGGCCCACAGTTTTTCCGGCATGCGGCTACTTTATTAGTTAATAACAACTTCCCATTCTGAGAAAAACAAATGCAATATTCTTTACTTCCTACTTATCCCGATTTTCACAAAACTTCAAAAGTTATTGAACTTCAAAATTTCCCCTCCTACTTTATTTCCGTTTGATTGATTATTCTTCATTGTTTCACGACATCATTAATTAACGACTTTGAAAATTTATAAAACAATAGTTCCAGCGTCTGGGTCATTGACCCCAATAATCGAAATCCTAAGGGATTGGAAAAACAATATTGAATAACCCTCGCTTTAGTGGGTTATATATCGGGGTTTGAATTGAAAAACTTATTGGTGTTTTTAACTGAATTGCAGTTTATTTCAGTTATAGTGTGTAGTGATTACACCGTTACACCGTTCAAAAAAAAAGTTGGCTGTCAATGTCAAAAAAAACAAAAAAAGTTCAGCCTCAGACATTGTCTCTGTGCGGCTTAACAAATATCGATGTAGAAAGATTTACTTCGGGCACTGTGTCAAACAAAATATGTAGTGTGTATGTGAAGCTTGATATAATTTATGTTTAACGTGTTAAAACAAGTGACTGGGTTTTCTGGAACGTATCCAAACGACTTCGAGGAAAAGTTGAATTTAATATCCACTGTATCAACATGAACGTGATACATGTTGCTGAATGTTTTTAGCAGGTCGTCCTGGTATTTTGATACTGTTACCAAAATAGAGTGTTTTTTCTTTGTAAAAAGGATGGGACTAGAACTTCGCCTTTCCGTTTGACGTTTAGGGGTGGAGAAAAAAGCCTTTACGGGGCATCAAAGTCAAAGTCAATTATTTTATTTCAAATGGGCACATAAAGGGCATCTGTAACTAGATCCACTATATAGAATATCTTCCAGGGGGTTAGGTGTTTCGCTACAACACTGTCAAATGCCAATACAAACCAAAAAACACTATACAAAAGAAAAGAACATTTTTCTCCACGAAATCTTTTATCCTGCTTTCCAGTGAATGTTTGATTCAATTTCCCGGCGCTCAATTGTACGTGTGCCGTCAAACGGCTAAAGTGAATCTCAAACGAAAAGTCTCTGGAACTCAAAAACAATCGCGGTTCAGTTTTATTAGATTCCTCAGCCAATCACAACAGACGTGGCTCTAAGAAACATTATACAAAAAGATCAAAGTCTTAGATTTTTCTGTCCGTTGATTTTGGTACATTAGCGGAAAAATATCCTATGGGAAAATAGGTACCTACTACCAGGATTATAAGTAGGTACCCTATGTGTTAATTCAGGTTATAAACTATCTGTGTGCCAAGTTTCATACAAACATAGCATACCTAACAGACAAACTGACAAAAATCTAAAAACAATAGTTTCGGCACCAGACTCGTTCGTAGAAATTACTTCTTTTTTTTAAATATTCTATGTCACAGATATTATAATACTTCGTCTACGTTTCTATGTACAGTTTTGAAATCGTTTCTATTTTATTAAATGTATAGATATAGATGCGAAGGTAACTCTGTCTGTCTGTTTGCTTGTCTTACCTTTTCAAGCCTTAGCAGCTGAACGGAAGTATAGACCGTGTCTTGGTTAGGACACAGGATATTGTTATAATTAACGACCTCCACGCGGGTGATTCCGTGGGCAAAAATGAGTACTGTATAAACAGTAGTATTTAGTATTCAGTGTAAGATGTAGGTTCCTTCAAACTTATTTATACTGAGTGGACATGGCGTAAGGAGTTCCCATGAGGCCTGTTTGCGTCTCGCCGCGTATATGTTACGCAGCGTAAAGTGTGGGGTACTTTTTGTATGATAAACAATACATGTAGAGAAGGTAAACAGAATTCGAAGATATTTTATTCAAAACAACCGTTTTTTATTTACTTTTAAATGCTAGATTGTCTGGAAGAACTGCAAATAGATATCTTTTCATCAAACACATTCCGATATAAGATGTATTAAAGACTTCAAAAATAAAAACTAGGATTTAGAATCCTAAATGAAAATAGTTTTCAAATATTTACAGTTCTGAAAACAAAAGCCTGAAAATCCTTTTAATTAAAACTTCATCCTTTCTATCCCGACAGGAACAACCCTTTCACATAACTGTGACACCCCCACAAAGGACAAAATGGCCAGCCATCGCCATTTCTTTGACCAAAAAATTGGTTCATTGTTGAGTTTTGGGGTTCACCTGTAACCCAAAAAACACTCGTTAATCTAAGAAGAAATATGTCACGCAACGTAAAGCTGTTATTACAAGGGACATTAACTGTTTATTGGTCGTAACTGGTACTGGAACATAGTCCAGCTATGGCCACTAAACGTTAGTGGGCTCGTTTTAAATCAAGCCTATTAATTTTGAGTGCATAGCCCTGTTTTTGTAGTAGAATATTGTTTGCTGAAAGGGTTTATGGTTTAAATAATGGTTATTGTTTAGTTTACAGGGTCGTGTTTAGGGGTCAGTAATCTTAGTATTATAATAGGTGCTAGCTTGTGATTGAGCCACTTGCATGTAGGACAAAGACCTCTTATCATTTTGAAAAAGATTATAAGTGATCACTGCATTGATCACCATACTTGCTCACCGCTTGTTGGTAATTTCAGACCAATAAGTTGACGATATTTTAGTTCACATTAAGCAGTGGTTTCAAAAATTATCTTAGATGCAATGCAATAAAGTCATGTAGGACCTACTAATTTAATCCGAAAGGCAGGACGTTATGCCTGTCTTTATTATATTACCAAAGTTTAGAACATTAAAATGACCCTGGCAACAGCAAATAGGCAGCAAGGAATATAAAACATTCGTTCTAAATAAATAACAAAATAAATTGGATAAAAACTATACCCACTATAATTATAGTCGCTCTAACACCTTTTAATCAAACTTCACACCCACAACGCAGCAGGATAACTGCTAGTAAAAGAAGATAATATTAAACAGTGTCCATGAGCTTGTGAAATAAAACCTACTTCATTATGATGAGACCTTGAAAGATCCTAAGACATGATTAATTATTTACAAGCATAATTATGTACCTTTGTATAATGTACACGTTAAGTAACAGCCGGTCTATTCTGTAAAAATGTCATCGTGAAAACTTAGGTGAAGTGAGCTGTCAATATCACTTCCTAACCGTTGGAATGACAGTTCACTTCACCTAAGTTTTCACGGTAATATTTTTACAGAATAAATCAGTAGTTAATACTACAGTCACAACAAGTATGGGTAAATTAACGATTAAAACGAAACGAAATACGAGTAGGTGAACAAAACACTTTAACCAGCTCCTTCAGAAAATACAGCAATGCTATTTATATTTATATCCCATAACTATCAACCTTACTGTTCTAAACAATGTTTGCTATATTTCGGTTTTTGATGAGTAGAATCGTCCTACTAGACAGACAGAACGTGTCGCAATGCATTGCCATGCAAATGTGTTTCTACGCGACATCGTCATTCCTTCCAGGAATGTAGTTTAATAGGGAAATGCGTTATGTGTGATATTATTACCATATTCCCGCATGGAGATATCTACACGAATATGAATCATAGCGGGGAAAGAATGCGTGTTGGCGATAAAATAGTCTACTATAATAATCCTTTGGTATGGTAAGTGAATGTAAGAAGAATAAAGGGTTGGAAAATTATTTGTGATTTCTTGTAGTTACTTGAGAATTATTTTGTACTAGCTTTTGCTAGCGGCTTTGCCCGTGCAAAGTCGCTGGTCCCCCAAGCCCCCCCGCAGGCCCCCCCCGTCCAAAATTATCCCACGGGAACGTACTACCGGAGTAAAAAGTCCTATCTTCTAACCCAGGTCATGGTCTAACTGAGTACCAAATTTTATCGAAATCCGTTCAGCCGTTAAGGCGGGAAATGGTAACAGTCCGACACACAGGTTTGCTTTTTATACCGATATTCCTACGGGATCGAGACTTATACGGGCGTAGCTTGTTAAGTTAATAATAAAGAAATGTTTTTAGTTGTCAGACTATAATATTGTTTTAGCTTTGCTTTGTTTTGCTTTTTTATTTGAGTTGAGAAGGTACCTATTGCTGTTTTAAGTAATTCCGCAATGTACATACCTAACTACACTATAGCATAAGAAAGTTCTTAAAAGGAATAAATAAATAACACAAATACATTTGGCAGCAAATAGAAATACTGTAAGGAAAAATGATGACGGTATTTACAGTCGAGGCTTAGCATAAACGATAACACTGATGCCAATTAAAAGTCATAATTACCTACCATACTCAGCGGTAGCGCCATCCTTGCTGGTCAGTGCACTTGACGTCAGGCGTCATACCAACCGATAATCAATCTCTGGTTTGAATCGAATATCCGTCATACAAACTAGAATAGTGGACTGGAATGATTATGGCATTGGGAAGATTTTCAGTTTTAGTGAGGTATTGTGTGTACCTAATTCTGACGGTGTAGGATATTAATTAATCGCTTGTGTGATTTCAAACGTTCTCTTTTCTGCTACAAAATTACCAAAGTTTTTAATACATAAGTTTATCATCTCCTGCGTCTTAAGGCTCTTGCAAACTGGGGCGAGCGAATTTTAACAAAACAATTTCTGAGAAAACTACACGGCGAACAATGCGGCGGCATCGCATCGCACGACGATTCGCCCCAGTATGTGCCTTTATTCTCCTGCCCGTTTTCGAATATAATTGGGGTCGGCGCGACATTTCTTTTTCATCCATACTTTCTTTTAAAACATAAGTTACATGTTTTAAATAATCATGAATAACGCCCAAACTCTATGTTATTCACTATTTCTTGATAAGGTTACTTCTAATTTTAACAACATTCTCGAAGAATGAATAATTGAAAGGTTCACCGATTCAGACGTCTACGAAACGTACCAATGAGATTTGTTAGCCACATACGTAATGTAGGTCAATCCTAGGTCATTAGACAAAATAAGCATAATATTTGCAGAATAGTAGGTACCTAAACATACTTATTAATTTGTTTATATTATACTTGTTTTATTATGAGTGTTAGCAGATAAACATAATTATTAAAAGTATCTAGTTCCCTGCGATTTGATTAACTTCAACTCTCATTTGTATTGCTTAAATCTCGAATTTTACCTATAACAAATAACGTAATTTTAATTCAATGTAAAAAATTGGAGAGATTTTTTTCGTTTACGATGAAATTAAATTCCTTGTTTTGATTACGGAAAAGATTTTTTTTTACAAGGCCTTCAGTCATTTCATTACCTACAGTATTTTTTTTTTAATGAAAAAATACAAAAGAACACAAAATGTCGACCTGAGATTCTTGACATTGAGTGTCCCAGTGTCTTATTGTTTTTAAGAAAAAGGTTTTATTTTCGCTGACATTATCAAATTGTGCTTAAGGCTCGAAATACTGGTGTAAGGTTCCTGACTGAACATCATATTTCCTACTGTAATAGGTGCAAATTGCTACATTATTTTACAGAGAACATGCAGCTGCTATGCATTAAACTCGAATACTTTTTTCAAATGTTCGAAGATCCTCGTAGGTATGTTTATTTAACGCATTTTACTTGATGGCCCTTACACCGATTACTTAAGTAGATTAAACATCCATTGACACTATACGGTGTGTTAAGGCCCTCAGAGTCACTAGCACAAAGTAATCCTAACTTTAGATATTATAAATGATTATTTATTTATAGTAATATTATAAAAAATACGAAAGTGAGTGATATATTTGTTTATTTGTTTGTTTCACTTTCACGCTAAAACGGATGAATAGATTTGGATGAAATTTGGCGCCTGGACCATGACTAGAATTAAGACAAAGGATACTTTTCATCCCGATATTCCCACGGGATTATGCGGAGTGGAAACTTATGCGGGTGAAACTGCGAGGCGCAGCTAGTAATAAATATTAAAAAATACAAATGTTTGATGTTGATGTTTTTTTTCTACTGTGCATTACATTACATTGTATTAGTTCCAGTTTATGAATGAAACCACATTCAGGACAGTATTAAAAAATATTTCTTTTTTATTTCATTACTTTTTCAGTTTTTTATCACCGAAGTTTAACGTGTAATTCTAATTAGTTGTCAGTCAACCAGTCAGTATGCCTTGAGTATGCTTTTAACTATTGATCCTTTACTATGTATTAAAATTTTAATAGCACTTAGGCAAGCGTTTCAACATTGTTCCACAATTTTTTATTATTTCACTAGTTATCCAAACCTAATGCATAGGCCACCACACGGTTTGCCACTTTTTTGAAGACATTTCAAGAGATTTATTGCAATGGTTTGAATCGTGCCTCGCTCGCACACTTTTGGCTTACGACATTTATCTTCGTAATAATATTTTCGCTTTTTATTTAAAGAAAGAATGTTTGTAAAGTTCATTATTGAGGGACGAAACTTATTGTGCGTTGGAAAAATAATACGGTATAGGAGGTTAAGACTTGGAACGTGAGAGAATACAGGTTCAAATGCTTGGCGCGCCATGGCGGTCAAATTCAAGATATTTTGGAAATACTCATATAATACCACGCTTAGGACCGAGGCAGTTGTTCAAATCATACAATCATTGGAAATAATATTAAAAGCACTTGCAATTTCATAAAAACCTGCAATAAACTTGATGATTAGTAGTACTAAAGCACTAATTTTGAGAAGATGCTACTTGGCGGCATACAAAACGAAATCAAGTTATTGCTTCTTTTAACGTCATCAAAATTAATTTGTAACCAGTAATTACTTGCACAGTCACCAATCAATAAACAAGATTTAATTCGTTTCGTTTACTATAATTTCAGTATATTACCCTCCAACCCCCTTCGTTCCTTACGTACACAAATTAAAATCCTTACAAGGCGCTCATTGGTTGTATTGTATGACGCAATGTCATCGCGACCTGTTACTTAGAGGTCATTGGTTCAAACCGTTTAATTTCTTTTGCAAAATAGTGTGTTACGTTCTTAACTTTTCAATTAGTTGTTCTTGATTTATGGCGATTGTTTGTTTTGTTTATTTTTTAGTTGTTGTGTTAACAATTATTACTTCGTCAACAGGTGCAGGTCGGCCGGTTTTCATATCACTAGCCCTCATATCTTGTGCAGTAATTATCAGACAGGGGTTTTCTTGTTGACAGCGGACAGTGGACTCATGGCTAAGTAATAAGGTCGATCGATCAGGTTAATTAAGCTACGTTTACCGAGTTACAGGTCGTCAGAAGCCCGACAAACCCTGAAGCCTGACAACCAGTCTTACGAAGGGGAGGATCGTGTGGAGGTCAGTCGCTCCATGTAAAATACTGGTATTCAGCTGCATCAGGTTAGACTGGAAGTTGACCCCAACATAGTTGGTTAAGATGAGCGGACAATGTTCTTCTAGTTTTTCACTTTTCCACGCCAGTATAATCTGTTCCTCTGGCACTTAGCATTAGCTTATCAACAGTAGAAAAGTGTTTAAAAATTATTTCGCCGAACATTTCGCTAATTATTTCGCCGACAGTCTGGCCTCAAACTGTCCGTGCGGGAGAAAGAAATAAAGAGAGATCTTAAACATTTTAAATCCTATATAACAAGATGAGGCTTTCATTCAGCAGTGTGAAGAATCAAGCTGTGACTAAACTCATCTTAAAACCGGTTCATAAAACACCAAGCAACACAAAAATTACCTGACAGATTGTAAAACTATCTCTTATATTTATGATAGATACATATCTTAAACCCCTTGATTTTATTGAAATAAGGGGTGAAGGGAGTAGTCAATATTTATAAGGTCCTAGGTGTTACTATTATGTCGTCTAGACTCCTCGGAATGCCTAGACTTTCAGTTTTAATAAAACGTTTGACTGCAGTTGGAAATATAAATATGTTGTCAAGATAAAATGGTTCAAGGTAGTACTTTAGAAATTTTCAATCGGTTTTGGCGATTCTTTGCTGGCGACAGAACCGAGATGGGAAAATGGTATAAAAGGTTTTTGATGTCTTTAATTCTTTTAGGTGTTTCGATGTTCTTATAAAAGTTTTTTTTTTATGAACATGACAATGCTTTTTGGCATCACTAATATGTTCTTCAAAATGTTTTTGCTGGTAGCTGCCTAGATGATACAATAAACAAATGGGCCTATAATCAAAGTACACCTACTTTTTTTTCAGAAGAGGCACTAAAAATATATTTTAGTTTTTTCTTGTTACAGCAACCAAAGCAAGGCACGACTTCCACAATAGTTCCATTTTCTTATCAGCCTGATTATTTCCCGTCATTTACAATGCAATTAAACAACAAAACAATGAGGAAGTAAAGCAAGTTCTGTATCTAGGTACCGACTTGCATTTGTCAGAGTTTCAACAAAGGAATTGTAGCGAAGTTGGACAGATGGCAACCGTTGTGCTGTAACTAATGGTATTGCTTCGTATTGAACTGAAACTCAAAGCATTTATTTCAATTAAACCATTTACAGGCACATTTGAATTGTCAAAAGTGTAGGTCATCAGAAAGATGAAGCTAACCCATTCCAAAGCGTACCTATTATGTTCCTAGGAAGAAGACCAGGCAAGAAACTCCATGAATATTTTTTTTAAATAATATCTTATTGTAAAATAATTATATTGTTGAGATAAGACAAATTTTGTATTTGAAAGGTTTAGTACCTACTGATTTTGGTGGAGCATTTTTATGTCTTTGATACGGTTTTCGTCATTTAACAGTTCGATTGTAACTATTACCTGCCGCGCTATGGATCAGCTGTTCAATTCCCGCCCCGAAAAAACAGGATAAATCCTCGTGGGAGGCAATTTATTATTGCTTACATTTATTTTAAAATATTCAATAGAAGTTTTATGAGAGCAAAAGCTTTTCGTTAAATATTTTCCCAACTAGTGCTAAAGGTCATGTATAGGCTGAAACAAGTTAACAAAACAAAAACTAATAGCCAGCAAACTAATTTAAATAACTATATAAACATTACATTTTCCTTGGGTGGAATCTCGTTCAAATAAGAAAACACACAAAAAATATAAAAATATTTCCAAATTATACTAAAACCTACGCCATTTTGTATAGATGTTTAATTTCATCGTAATTGTAATAATATATCAGATGAGCCGACTCTTATAAGGCCAAGTCCCGTTATACAGCACATATTTAACTTGGACATATTTAAAGGTGTGGTACAGATCATAATACTAAACAACTCTCTCCATGGGAGCAAAATGTAATCACGAAAAAAAAAAAATTGGCGTAGATATATTTAATAACCTTATTCCGCTTAACTATTCTGCAAGAGTCATAAAAACCCTGTGCAGAAATCCATTTTAAAATACAACAACACACACACAAAGTCGCGTTCTGTTTTGCAATTGGTCAATCGTCATTCCGAGGATGCCAAGTTGAGAAGTGAAACACGTGTCAATTACTTACAGGGTTTTTATTTTTTTTTATTTTATAATGAGTTTCCGCAAAGTCACGCTTGAATTAACAACGCCTGAACAACAACGAGAAACCTGTCAACTGTCTAATACAAAACTTGAATACCTACTCAACCTAAATGTATGGGAACGCTGATTATTATTTCACGATTATGATCCTGGTCTCATGGAGACAGTTGTGCAGTTTCATGGTTTGTACCCTTATAAACCTTTCTGATACATGATGTATTGATCCCCACGCTTGCCGAGTATGTGGACTTTAGTTTGTAAATTAAGTTTTAATGACTCGAACAGCTAATGAGAACAATGGTTTATATCTGTAAAATTATTTCATAGTCAATTCAAATAATTAAAGATTACATTCAACGTGGAAGATGAGGAGTCAGTCGTCCGGCGGCGAGGTGGGCGGAAGACAATGTTGACATCGCGGGCAAAACCTTGATGAGGCTGCCACAGGAGCGTGCGGACTGGCACATAAAAAGAGAACAGGTCTATCTTTTGCCCAGCAATGGGCGAAATGATGACGAAATTCAAGGTTCTTTCGATTAATTCAGATTTAACGCAGGTAATACAAACTTTAAATCTACCATCACTTTAACAGCTAAAAACTCAATTCAATAAAACTGACTCTTAATGCTTTTACACACAATAACATAATCTACTTTAATTGGCTCATTAAGATTAGACTCTGTGACAAGACTTTGATTAAAGAAAGAAGATTTTGAAATAAAATCACTAAGGACTTAATTATACAAAGTACGTAGTGTGTTATTTAATTTGTGGCGGTATCTACATCGCCACATGCGAACTAGCATCAAAAACCTGACGTCACAAAAAAATCCTGACGTCACATAAATCCTGCATCGCGCAATTAAAGTTAACCGTGCAGTGGACATAATATATACGAGAACCCAACATCAATCGTTGGGCAGTTGCCCGCCAGACACAACAACCGTCTGGTCGGAGGATCCTCCTTTTTCTATGGTGGATGAGTGAACTTTACACCCCGTTCCCCCCTAAAAATCCAACGGCATTGTATGCTCACCAAAAAGATAAGTGCAACCGTAAAGGCGCTGCTCCACCGCAGCCAACCGCTAAGCTAAGCACGTGTCCTTAGCTTCGCTTTGCATGAAAGTGCAGGCGGGATCGTCCACTGCAACCTGCTGCCACGTAGGTCTTGCAAGACCTTTTACAATATTGCCTGTTCATGTAATGTTGGGAAAAAAATACAGAAAATTATGTGAAAAAACACAATATCGTGATTTCATGATTCGTTATAATTAATGGCCATCTGGTAACGGTGTTGGTATAAAAAATGGTTATTAACTAATTGAAAATCGAACAATCAAATTCCAGCTGAAATTAAAAACTAGACGTTCTTTTTCTCTAATCATTTGTCCTGAACTAGCTTTTGATAGTACTTACGGCAACTTTCAATTCAGATCGTGGCAAATGTAGAGATGGAAAACAAGATACTTAAATTAATACTCTCAACTTTAACTAACTTACCATCGACAGAACCAACTTTCTTGCTTATCTAAGCTGATCATAATTGTGAGAGAATCGGTTAACGAAACCGATTCACGAACGTCGCCGGAGTTTACCAAAGTGTGCCAACTGCTCGAAGTAAACTCTAACGAGGGACACTCCCGGAGAAAATGTTTAATTTAAATAATTGAGATATTATTTTCAAAGACGGTGAGGTGACTAACGTCTGAGATGCAAAACTCTTGCATTTTATGTAAGATCTGGTTTCACGCTGAATATTTTAGCACTTATTTTGAGCAATTCTCGTTGATAGTTGACATTATTATGTCATCGCAGTATAGTGTCTCTGGTTACTTTAATAGTTACATTGTAAGAGTATCGAAACTAGCAACATGGTGGATAAGTTTGTGTAGAATATCATATAGCAACACCGTGCATGCCTAATGGAAGCAAAAAACGTCTCCATATTTTTTTATATAATAGGTAGGTTAGGTAGGGTTTTTATAAATAAATAAATAAATAGGTAGGTACATTATGTGTACATTGGTAAGCAGCGTTACTTTCAAAACTTCAAAACGAAACGTCTATCAAAACGTTGTCTTTATTTTAAGTGAACAAAAAGCCCAGTCTGAATAAATAGTTCGAACGCAAACATGGCATGTTGGTATTGCTAAAAACTTCTCGCAAAAATATTCCAACGTCGAACGTAACGAGGTACAGTCGCGAACGCAAGGCTAAATATGAGTATGAATAATTTTAATAATTGTCAAAGGGAAACCTTTCAAGACAATGTAAGATCATTGTCGCTCTTATTTTTGTCTCGTTTATAAGGTTGTGCATGAAGAGAATATCGTTACAGTTAAGATTTTTAACCGCAAATTATTGTAATAATTACTTGTATGTGTTTTTATATAAGGTTTATTTCTTCTTTGATGCAAAATTGGGTTATTTGATGCAGGCGCGGGGTATCAAGACAAAACTTAAACAAACAAAATCATACAATATACATATTGTTATCTTAAGCGAAACATAAAGATTGAAGATAATAGTATCTCAAATACACCAAAATCATGTATCCAAAAGTTACAAGAGTTTATGCATAATATCGCCAACACTCGATTCACTTGCGACAGACGCCTTCTCGAAAACCGGTACAAAGCTCCAGCCGTGACAATATCTAAATAGAAACAATTATCAAGTGTAACGTCTTCGATATCTCAGATCGAGGGTATTGTAAAATTTGTCGTGAACAGTGAACAGCCTGGCTTGTTATTCACGATACAATGAGTTTGGATCCCGACTGTTGCTATCGGAAATATGGCCGTCGTCATCTCAAAATAATATTTTGTTTAGATGACGTTGTTAGTGAATCGCTTGGAAATAGTATTAATTTGGCAATTCTCTGTTGCAGTTTTGTGATTTGTAAATGTTAACAGCGGTCACTTTGAAGCTGATTCTTAGCAGACTTAAAACTGACCTTAGGAATCGAAAAAAAGGCCATAAACAAATAACTTAAACTAAGTTTTTATTGACATTTTACTTTTAAGCATCTGCTCACTATATACCAATATACCACTTAGGACGAATTTCACTGAAACTAAACGCAATCAGCACATCTAAACCGCGTTCAAGAGCTGTGTGTGTCAGGACACTTACAACTCTTAAACGCGGATCAGATATGCTCATCGCGTTCAGTGTTAAAATTCTTTTTAAGTGACTTCTGTAATATTGCAAAAAGAAAATAAATGCATTATTACATCGTTAGCCGCGAGTGTACATGCAAACGGCATAGTTGTTCGCTCCGTGCGGCGCTCATTCCGCCTGCGCTGGAAATTTCCGGACCGCAGGCAACACACACTTTGATAGCATACGTGCCTACTGGACCTTGCATTTGCAGGATTTATAATTAAAGTGACAAGTTATTATGTCTTATTCTCAGTTTAAGATGCTAAAACTGGTAATGACTTAAGAATTTTAGCTTTGACATAAACTTGCTATTAGTTTTTAGAGTTTTTTTAAAATAACTCTATAGATTCTTTTTGACCGTTGCGAATTAAATTCACAGTGAGTTTCCACGAGTCCAACTTTCCGTTATTTAATCGAAAATAAAATCTAACTGAATGCATCTCAATTTCACTTTGAAGCCTTGTTTAGTAGACCCAGTCGCCCATTCGTTATTAGCATCAAACAAACCGTTGTTTTTCCAAAACAAAGTTTGGTCCTTCCAACAAGTCTGGATGCATAAACTAGCAATTTGACTGGAACATCCAAATGTAACTGGCTGGTAATTGACGTAGTTAGCTCGTTTTAAACTGAGTTGGAATTAATTGTGAACAGGAATGTGACCTTCGGTACTTACATTTTGTAATTTATGCAGACTTTAGATGCATGCGAATGTAAGGGTGAGTGATCACGCTAAGTCTTCATAACTAAGTCGAGTTCATTTTACGATTATTGATTATAATGACATATCCTTGACAATTCAAAACTGCCTGTAGTTGATCTAATTGAAATATATGCTTAGAGTTTTGAGTTCGACACATGCTAAAATTGTTTATTTTGGAGCTGGAGTAAAACAAGTTTTTTTTTATAACAAGTCGTAACCCACTGACCTAGTACTGATCCCAGGTTTGACCTGATTTTCCATTAAAACTCTAGTCAAACTGACACGCTCCTTATAGAGTGGCAAATGTTGATCTTACATTTGAACTAGAGTTAAACCCTTGACTTTGTGGCTGAAAAAACATCAGCTGTTGATATAATTTAAGTTTTTATTTCAAATTCAAAATAAACATTGACGTGTAACAAATCAAATGGTTTTGCATTCAGCGCGGTTTGCATTTTTTGCGTTGTTGATTTTTTATCGAATTTGTTTAGGTAGGTAAAATTATGACTGAAAACCTTTTATAAAAGCTGACAACTTGCTAAATCATTTTCGACACCTGAAGGCCAATTCTCGCATTTAAAAACATTTACATTCAAGTCGCAATCTATAAAAATTTGCAAAAATGTTGGTAAATTGAGTGTATTTCTGACAGATTGCGAATGCGAAAGTTCTTAAAAATTACGGGGATTACCCCTCTGGTGTATATCTAAAACTAGCTGTTGCCGCAACTGCGCTCATGTGGACGTCAGAATATTGTTCCAGAGGAACGTTCTATCGATATCAGGATAAAAGGTGTCCTTTGTCCTAACCCGTAGTAGGTGAGCAGTGGGGCGCAGCTAGTATGTAGTGTAGTATAGTAGATGACAGGTGATACCCCTGTTCCTCGGAAAGCACGTTAAGCCGTTGGTCCTGCGCCTGATAACGTCAATAGTATTACGCAATGTATGGTAATTGACTCGGACATAAGGCAATAGACAAGATTGGCAAACTTACTTTGCCGGAATAAGAGGCTTTTGGCTGCTTTGTATTAGTTTTTTTTTTTTTTTGTTAATTGTGTTTTGTTTGTGCAGAATAAACAATTTATCTTTTTCTTTTTTTTCTTTCTGATCTCTCTCCGGTCGTGTCGGATTGCCGTCCCATCAAACTATGAGAGTGAGGGATGAGAGATCTGTGTCTGCGCAGATATTTAGTCCATTGAGATTGGCCGCCGTGGCCTAAATACGGTCCGGAAGACTATTATTATTAGTGAAAGAATTTTTGGAATCCGATCAGTAGTTCCAAAGAACTACTGATCCTACATAAAAACTCACAAATACCTCTTTACAATAGAAGGTAATATAGGATAGATTAGTATGGATAAAACGACCTAACACATTCATACCATATCCTTGGTATATGGTCTGTATTTCTCTTTCCTCTTATTCATAAAAGTCCTCATTCATTCAGGATGAACGCAACAATACCTTCGCACAAACACACTCCTTTAGGCTACCAATAGCCTCTTTTAACTCCTTGTATGAACCAGAGACAATGCCAGTGTAGTCTATTACGACTCTCATCTAATGGGAATTCAAACAAGCACCATTGTTGCATGTTTTTCCATTCATATTTGCATTTACATTATTTTTATTTCAGTTACATTGGACTTTTGAAGCTATCTGCAGTATTGACTGTATGATAGTGTGACTTATAAATACACTAGAAGGCTATTTTTTCTTGTAAATAGAAAATGGTATATCTTTAAATATAATATATTTTTCACAAATCGTACTCATGTGTGAAATGGCCGCATGACTCTACAAAAAGATTAAGTTGAGAGAGTGGCTTTTGGTTTCTTTCTAGGCCCCTTTTTTGTGTAGAATTACTAGCTTATGCCCGCGTCTTTGCCCGCGTGGAGGTCGGAGATTATCCCACGTCATATTCCAGGTCATGGTCTACCCGTGTGCCAAATTTCATCCAAATCCGTTCAGCCGTTTTAGCGTGAAAGCGTATATTATTCAGTATTTTAACTAACAAAGGGCGTTCCCGTTAACCTGCAATAGTATAGCGTGTATACATGCTAAAAAAAATATTACAAGTCAAAAAAAAAAAGAAAAAATTATTTTTTGTCGTGAAATGTTCACAAAAACTTTAAATTTAAACGTAAAAGACACACTCTGTACACGCACACTTGTATTTCAACGTAGTAAAACAAGTGTGACAAGTGGGCGTGTACAGAGAGTTTATTTTCCGTAACAATTTATAATTTTTTGTGAATATTTTACTATACAAAAACAAAAAAAAACATATTTTTTTTAATGGTAATATTTTTTTTAGCATGTATAGACGCTATACTATTGCAGGTTAATGGGAACGCCCTTTGTTAGTTAACATACTGTATAGTTAGGATACTTCGGTTTAGAATTGCTTGGGGTCGGCTTTGTTATTCAACAAATACTGCTAAATAGAATGTGCTGACCCGATGAAGTCTGTAACACGCCTGAGATATTTAAGAAAGAAAAGAAAGAAAGAAAAGAAAGAAAGAAAAATATTTTATTTGGGACACGCACAGGAAAAACAATCAGTAATATAAAGTAAGTAGGTACTAAATTAAATTAAAAGAAAAATTAAAACTAACAAAAATACTTAGGCTACCTGTGCGAGGCCAAAAAGGCTCCTACCTCAGCATAATGCTGCGATATTTAAATAAATAAATACCGCAGCGCTGGTATTCTGATAGGGCCCGCTGTGATGTCACGGACTCGCCTACAGACACAATATATAAATCTTACCTTATGGGTTACAACATAAAAATAAATAAATAATAAAACAATAAAAAATAATTCATTTATAAAAACCGTAACTATAAACGTTAATTTGTGCATGAAACACGCCAGACGTTCCAACATCACTTGTCTATTGGTGTTATCTGTGGTGACAAGCAAAGAGACGCCGCGCGCCGCGGGCGCATTCACGATTCACGCATTCCGAATCTGCGGTGGATTTAGCTGTCAAAGTGGCATGTTGTAATTGTAATCAAAGAAGTAAAATATGGAAAAACAATACGTGAAATACACTACCACTTCTATTAATGTTCTGTTTAGACAACACTACGCATTAATACGAATAAGGTACTATGGCAAGAAAGTGGTACAACAAATATGATCTAGGTGTTTTGAGTGTTGTGATTGACTGTTTAATTGTAAATTGGAAGAAGGGCATTCAGTGGAGTAAAACAAATCGATTGAAGAAAAATCGCGCTGCTAGGAACATGACTCCGCCAAAGTCTCCAATACCAACTGCGTGCAGTCCCCGGGTGAGTTTAGAAACTATTTTCCTTTTGTAGTCGTATCAAATGTTGTTTATATGTAGTACTAAAAGTCTTAATTGTATTTATAGCACGAAAAGGAGGTGGCAAGTCGTTCCAGCAGCGAGAGGCAGCGAACTTAAAGCTTCCACGGAATGCAGCAGTTTTGTGCGTTGAAGCCAACAGAAGGTAGGAAGATGCTCTTGTTTTTATTTTATTTATGTCACGTGACCAAGTCAATTTCCTATACAGATATTCTGGTTTTTTTGTGAGAATTGTGCCAAAGAGTAGGGTAGCCAGATGAAGCTTTCTGCGATCTGACATTCTCATCAGATTACCCTTATTTAAAAATGGAGTTATGTGAGATCGAGGAGGAACGTTAAAACAAAATCTCGCACAAGCATTCTGTACCCGCTGGATCAACTTATCACTCCTACCGAGAATGCACGAACCATACACAGTGTCAGCGTAGTTCAGCTTGGATAGAACAAGTGACTCACACAGCATGACACGCATATCCACACTTATGTAGGGCCGTATACGGTACAAAAGCTTTAACCGGTAAAAACAATTGCGCACAGCCTCCAAGATATGTGTCTCAAAATGCAGGTGCTCATCAAACACCACCCCAAGATTACGGGCTTCTTGCACCCTATCAATAGAACACCCGTCAATCTTCAAGTCCAGATTATACCCTAACATCTTATTCAGAAAATCTCTGGATCCCATGAGAATGTACTTGGACTTAACTGGGTTCAGAACCAGAGAGTTTCTCATTGACCATGCTGAAATCCTTTCTAAATCCTCGTTCATTTTTGTTACAGCTTCACCAGACTCCTGAGGGCGGAATGAGAGATACATCTGCAGATCGTCAGCATATAGGTGGAACTTGGTGTTGGTCAGACATTTGATGATGTCAGCACTGTACAGAATGAAGAGAAGAGGGCCCAGGATCGATCCCTGTGGTACGCCACGGTTCACTTGCTTAGGATTAGAGGACATAACATCTCCAAAGCTGTCACTAGTGACCTGAACAAACTGAGAACGGTGACTCAGGTAACTCCGAAACCATTGGACTGTTTCTGGCTGACATCCGTAGTAAGACAGCTTGGAGAGGAGAAGTGAAGTATTAATTGAGTCGAAGGCACGAGAAAAGTCCAGCAGCACAAGCATGGTACCCATGCCCCGCTCTCTGGCTTCCAGGATATTGCCAACTACGTCAAGAAGAGCTGTGGCTGTGCTGTGCCCCTTACGAAATCCTGATTGGGCCAGTGGCAAAATACCGTGCTGCTCAAGATATGCCCGAAGCTGGTTAGACACCACTTTCTCCAGAATCTTGGAGAGACACGGTAAGAGGCTAATCGGGCGAAGATCTTTTATGCTGGTGGGATTCGATACCTTGGGGATGGGCCTAACTATAGCCAATTTCCATAAATCCGGAAAAGAGGACGAGGCTATGGATCTATTGATGATGGCCGTTATAGCAGCAAGGGTACGAGGAAGAGTCATAATTAGCATCTCCAGAGAGATATGGTCAGAACCCTG
The DNA here is from genome assembly GCA_947363905.1 of Lithophane semibrunnea. Taxonomy (NCBI): domain Eukaryota; kingdom Metazoa; phylum Arthropoda; class Insecta; order Lepidoptera; family Noctuidae; genus Lithophane; species Lithophane semibrunnea. The sequence continues at coordinate 1,010,672 of OX376196.1, forward strand.
TGCATTCGACTTAAGACCATGCAAAAGCCTCAGCACCGTTTCCTCCTGGACTGGCTCAAGCTGAAAATGAGTATTATTGAATCGGTGGTGTTCAAAGTAAGTCAAATCAGCATTACTAACCATACCACTGCCAGGCACATCCAGAAAGTGTTCATTTATTTTCTCAGGGTTATTACAAAAGTGAGGTAGACTGTGTTCTGATTTTTTTGAAATAGCTATGGATGATTTGATATGGTTCCATAACCTCTTAGGCTGTTTAATGTTTTTATTAATATAAGTTTTAAAATATGCACACTTTTCACTATCAAAAGCGGCCCTAACTAAGTATTTAAGCTCCTTGTATGAGTTTATGTGATGTTCAGATTTAGTAGCTTTAGACTTAACATGGCATTTGTCACGTAACTTCATCATTTCTTTGACAGTATATGTTATCCAGGGGTACGATTTTTCTTTAATTAAAACTTTCTTAAGGGGTGCATGTAAGTCAAAGAGATTTAAAATATACTCATTGAATGTTGCTACCATAGAGTTCACATCCTCTAGACCTACAATATACTCCCAGTCCATCTTATTCAAATCATCATTGAATTTATCCAGCAGTATATCCTTAATTGGCCTATAGGTGATCCAGTGTGGAGAAGGTTTTTCTAATTTAAAATTAAGTTCAACGGATATAACTGCATGTTGGCCAAGCTCAGGTATATTTGATACAGATACCCCACACACACGGGCATCAGTGCACACAACATCAATAAGAGTTTCACAATGATCTGTGAAATGGGTAGGTTCAGAAACAATTTGCTGCAGCTTGGAGCATAATAAAAAATTGTTAAGTAGTTTTGTTTTATTTTCCAGCTGGTTTAACATATTAATGTTGAAGTCACCAAGCAAGATAATTTTATCCGCGCTTGCAAAAGAGGAAAGAGAGTCGGTAATCGCATCCAGGAAGACATTCACATCAAGCCACGGCGGCCTGTATGCAGTGCCGATGATAACTGAATGCGAGTTAACGTTGAGCCTGAGCCACATCTGCTCGACCTGCGGCGCCGGCGGGTGCGGCACGGCGCGCACGCGCACCCCGCGGCGCACGTAGAACCCCACGCCGCCCCCGCGGCCCCCGCGCACGTTGTGCGGGCGCGGCACGTGCCGCAGCCTGTAGCCCGGTACTATCGGTGCGCGACCTTCCTCTCCCTGCCTGAGCCAGGTTTCATTTATCGCCATGATATCTACTGAGAGGTTCTCCATAGCAACAAGGAACTCCTCATGGCGCGAACCCAGTGAACCCGCATTAAACAATCCAACTTTTAGATTTTTCGCCTTATTCATTTTTATAAATATTTTCGTATATAGTAATAAAAATATATTGATTGCAGTTAATATGAGAAGTGTCATGCAGTTTAGAGTTCAGTATAATAATATGAGGTGTAAATATTTTCAAAGTCATAGTATGAAGTGTAAATCGCAATAATACAAAGTAAAGTATAATGAACATTAGAGAATGCATAGCCAAACAAATATATAGAATCCGTAAGAATAGATATAAATTGGTAAATATAATATACGTGAAGATAGAGAGCTGAAGAACGAAGTATAAGTAATGCACATAGATAGTCATTGACTGAGCAGCTGGGCCACCACCAGAAGTAACCAAAGTATACTGAGACATGAAAATGACCAGCCTCGCATAATACAAACATAAAAAAATAATTAAAAACAAAACAGACATAAAAAGGTAAATTTTTGGAAGAATATTGACTACATTAAGGGGCCTGGCAGCAACCATAAAATTAAACTTCCTTTTCGGGGGACACCGCACAACCAAAAACACGCGCAAAGTCCTCCTCTGAGCGGATGCAGTGGGTAGGTTTGCCGTCACCCTGTTTAGCCAGAATACGGCCGAACTTGGTCCATGTATACCTCCATCCGAGACGGCTACCAGCCTCACGTACCCGGTAAAACAAATATTTGTTGGTTTTGGTGAGTCTTTCGTTCAGAAAGAAGCGACGCGGGGGTGCGGGGAGTCCGAGATCCTGTGTAGTGGCACCGCGTCGTACGCGCGCGCTCTGCAGTAGGTCGTCACGCAGTGCGCGCCGCGTCAGGCGCACCACGATACGCCGCCCGCGCGCTGCCTCTGCCGCTTCTCCCACTGTGCTCGCGCCGCCGCCTTTAGTCGCGCCGCCCGCAGAGGTCCTTCGTACCTCTCGCTCAGCTCGCAGGCCGACCCGTTGCGCGAACACTATGTCCCGTTCGTCGAGTGCCACCCCAAGCTTTGCCGCCACCAGTCCGACGGTGTGCATCACGTTCTCGCCCTGAAACTCCGGGATGTTGGAAATCTCCAGGTCAGAGCCAAGTAAATCCTGCTCGCGGTCGTTGAGGTCAAGCTGCAGCTGCATCACTACCTGTTCGAGCCGGCTCACTTTTTCGTCTGGAACTGCAGCACTGCCCTTACTCTCCAGAGCCTCGATTCTGGCCTCCAGACCTTCAATCCGCTCGGTACAGACTCCCATCGATGAGTGCAAGCCAGCCATCTCCCGACGAAATTCCCGCATTTCGTCCCGAACCTCCCTTAACTCAGATCGGAAGAGTCTTATTTCCTCCCTGAGAGTCAGTTGCGTATCAGGCGAGGGCTCTCCATCAGTACCCGGTTCGCTCCCCGCCCGAGATAGTACCTTAGCCACCGCAACGAGGGGCCTATTTAGAGTTCCCTGAACCTCCACCGCCGCAGGCGACCTGATCATTGCGCCTTGGAGTGGTACTGCAACCGGAGCTGATGCTGCCGCAGAAATCTCGGCTGCCGACGATGCTGTTGTAATAACAGGGGGACCACTACTCAGGTCCTTGACAGGTGTGGCGCTATTGTCACCCCTGGGCAGTCTTTTTTTGCACTCAGGGCAGAGCCAGTCCCTACCCAGCTGCGTTGGATCGGACAACAACAAACATGCGAGGTGATAGCGGTTGTGGCAAGAAAAGTTGCTACACGTGGCGCCCCCTTTTGTCGGCAGAAACTTCCCGCAGGCTGCACACTTCACCATGATGGTACGGGTAGGAGCAGCTAGATGGCGCACTCTTGTCTTACCCCTCTTTTGACCGCGCTAGATGGCGTCTGCTACACAGAAATATCGATTTCAATGTGCAGATCTGTGGATATGATTTAACAGCACTTGTCAAACGTATTACTAGTGTCACTTTTTGGAGGTACCGGTAGAACCAAAAAATCTTGCAAGTCACTTCAAAAGTAGTCGAAAATGTTATTGGTTTTTACGGATTCACACTACCGCCGAAGAATTGCCTTGCTAACGTACACACACGTAAGTAACACCACAGTGCTCACGTAAACACGAAATTTACGCGGAAAGTATTTATGCTTTATTTAAAAATAGTGCAAACACGAACAGCTGATGTGTACCGTAAACCGTCCGTGACGTCACTCCCCCAAGCGTACCTATACTAACTTACTAGACATATCTATATACCTACCTAAAATTTGAAGGGCTAGGTACAGTTAACTGCATCCGTCTAGACAGGAAGCCGACCCAACTGAGTATAGAACACTGGGCTATCGTTGAATGGCTTTGTGAATGTTACTCAGACAAGATAAGGTTACCGCAATACTGCTTTTGTTGAGTCTAGAAAAACAGACGGCTAACATCACGACAATTTTTGCTTAAAACAGTCACTTTGGCAGAATCATAATAGGATAATAATAAGAATCATCGTAAAATGTCACAAACTGACAATTCATAATATAATCTGCGTGCGATTCATATTACGAAATAATTCATCTGTTTGACAGTTTTTTAGGGAGATTCGTAAAATGGTCCACACATTATGATTTTCTTTTGTGTCAAACTAGAGGACTTGCTAATGACAGCTGAAAATTCAGGAAATGCATTGCTTTTAGAGGAATTGCTAATGTGTCCGTTTTATACCCCCCGATTAACGAAAAAGAAAGAAACAAAGTTCGTTACAAAAACTAATTTTATGTTAAGTTCTGAATAAGAATTTTCTTTATAAGAAAAGCATAATGATTATGTAAGGATCATATCAGGTGCCGTTCTCTAGGTGCTGCCTGTCCCTGTGGGGAGAAGGTGTGAGAGATTTATGTATCTTTTGTTTCAGTAGGTAATACAGGGTGATGATTTAGACACGTGCGTCCGTCAAGAGTCTACGACGATCCACGATCGGTCTGCGATGTCTACCCGTCATCGTCATACTAAACAATTTTCACCATGAAACTCATACCGGATTTTTGAAAAAAAAATTTAATTCCTATACAACAGTCGACAGGCTATTTCGATTCATGTAAGGTTTTTTACGAATCTAGTAATATGTTTCGTCACTAAATCGCCACACTGTAGTCTGCAAATTATTTTTTGGGTTGCAATCTTTTGCCAAAGAATTTTTTCAAAAATCTGTATAAGTAAGTAGGTACTGGTAACGAAACCGACTTACTTTGAAATCAAGACAAGTAAATTCGTCACAAATAAACTTACAACATTAAAACTAGATTAAAAAATCTGGTGACCAAAGTAGCGCCGCAGCTGTTACTACCAAACTATAAGTTACATTTCAATTTAACTTAAAACTTAATAACTTTATTGTTTCCAAGTTAGTTCGTATTCAACCCATGACTCAAGTAAATGCATAAAGTATTAGAAAATCTTTATTCTATTATTGATTACTTTCAAAGTTTTATCGAAATAATACCTACGTAGATAATCATAACCACTTCGGTCACATTACCCGAAGGAGTTGTCACATTGTGCCGAAAACGGTTTACTTACAGTGAGCCAATATAGGCAAATATTGAATACCAAAATGAATTAACCGACTTACAAAAACCCCAAAGGAAGGTTCTCAACTCGAGGCGTACCTACATATCTTTGCATATTTGTACAAGGAAACGATTACTCTGAATTTCCATCTCAAATATACGGAAGTTCTAGCAATAAGCGATTTCTTCCGCAGTTTACGATCGACACATCTTAAGTACCTACATATATTATACAGCTTCCAGAATGCTCCAGCACTTATGTTCCCCTATCGTTATGACCGACATGGGGGCATTGAAATAGCCTCCACGAGGGGCGATACTAAAATTAGGTATTTTCTTAAAGTTCAAACTGATAGACCAGAACTATTTAATCAATAATTTTTGGGAAGCCCGTGTTCCGATATTCTATGACCATTAAACTAGACGCCATTTTTCTACATCAAAAGAGGCATGTATTAATGTACGCTAATGCCATATGTGTTCAAAATCCTAATTTCAAACTATTTTCTAAAACAAATGAAAAAAAACTAAAAGATATTTCAAAAACCTAATTCAAAATCAATTTCGACAGACATATTCTATTATTCAGACAATTCAATGAATTTACGAAGCAATTCTTTCAAAGATGGGACTGAAATTAAATTCAGGTCTTCAAAAATATTTTTAAAGTCAGTCATTGGCTATGAAAGTCGGAATTATTATTCATGTTGTACAATAGATTACATTTTTAATTCTATAACTCTACATTCCTGTCAACCCCGTATTCTATCGTATATATATCTATAATGAAAACCATTTCCATAACATTAGAATATCAAAGTATTTATGTACCGACGTAAATATACCGAAGCCATAAATCAATTTCAAAACTAATGTTAATTTTGTTGAGTAGATTATTACCACAAAAGTGAAAACATTAATTTAAAAGTTAATAACTATTTAGAAATCTGGGTAATGAAAATAGCTGTTGCAATAAATTATCATTATAACACTACAATACATTATATTGAATAAATAATTTAAAAAATCATTATAATACTGCACCTTAACTAAGTAAGTAAGTAATGTGGAAGCGGTAATAGGGAATATAGATTTATATTACTTCTTAGATCCCCTTTTAAACATAATGTCCGACAAGTATTCGCAAAACAATAACTTTCTACAGTACTCTGCTAAATCAAAAAACCAAAAAACATCCATTTCCTATCAATACCTTAATACATTATGTGTTAAGTAGCAAGAATATTGTACTTACTATACACCAATGTTTTCGGAACTTACCTTTGGAACTCAAGACGGAACACGCAAAATTGAATTCCCTTAGATTTTTGCTTCGTAATACAATAAGCGACTGCGATCAATAGTAAGTAAAACAATCATGTTTTGTTTCCGGCACAAAATGCCTGTTCTATGGTTTCTCTCATAAACAATAGCAAATTAATCAAAAGACCTTTGAAAATTTATTCATAACTCAATTCGATACACCTACGTAGAAACAGCAGCTCATCACATCAGCAGTTTCGAGGAAATGATAGCATAATAATAATATTTATTTATTTCAGACAAAGTCCATTACATTAAATTTAATTACGATTAAAATATACACAATAAACAATAACATAATACTCAAAAGATTCAATTCATTAAAAGCCAATACAATTAAAATTAAAATAGCATAGGTTCTCCCATTCCGATTTAAACCGATGTTCTCGAAGATTCTATTTTAGTTCGAAATTCCCTGCCGAAACTAAATACTAAAAAAACAGTCAATGCTTTTCCTAAAATTACTGAAAATTCAGATTTTCATGGAACAAAACAACACAAAAAAAACTGTTACATACATACATCCATTATGCCCTTTTCATGGCGAGGCTTGTTTTCGCTCAAATGAATTAATTACACAATAAATATCAACTTTTTGTTTCGCTAACAATGGACTCTGGTTGATTTACGAGCAGGTAAGCATATTCCAGTCGATTCGTTTTAATTGCTTTAGCTAATCACACGCATGTTTTAATTTATTATTTTTATAAAGAACTGGTTTTCTGATTACGTAAGCTTGATTTTTGAGGGTGTTATTTTAAAATGATGTGTAATGTCTAAAAGATGAAGATTAATAATAATAATATGTATTTTGTTCCATTCATAAAACAGAATAATTTGTTTCTTCAGATTTTTTTAATATTCAAATTCAATACATTTAAACTTTAACCAAATATTGAATTTCAATTCCTAGATTTTCTAGACATAACACATCGTAAATATCAATAACATTAAGGTTTCCATTCAATCGACGCTTTATTTCTTGAAGGCTTGCCAACAACTCTGCAAAATAGATAACTACTCGCTAAGGTACTCACGGACAAATATGTTGGACATCAGCGTGGCAGGCAAACAGAAGACGATCACGAGGATATCAGCGACCGCCAGGTTCACGATGAAGAAGTTGGTAACAGTTCTCATTCTGGGCGAGCGGTACACCACAGCGATCACGAAACAGTTGCCGACGAGTCCCACGAGGAACACGAGCAGGTACGCGGCACAGTACACCGCCGTCATCGCGCCCCCGTGACGGTACATGAACTCGTCAGCCATCACCCCCAGGTCCGACCGGTTCAGCGTCACGTTCATCCGCAGCGGGTGATGCCGCTCCAGCGCACCCTCCATGTGGGTCGACAGCGGCTCCAAGTCCGGTAACACACTATTGTCAGGCACAAATTTACTGTTCATCGCTTCCATTATGGAGTTTGATAGTATGTCCACCATGTTGTGCTTGTGACCCTCCCTCATGTGAGAGTGGTTGTGGTGGCGCCAGTGGTGACGAGGCTCCTGACTAGCATGACTCGAAAAGTTAAAGTTAGCATCGTCACTCATGAAATCACTCGGAATCCTTAAAGGTGCCATCTCTCAATATGACATTTCCGCTAAAATAACACTAAACTGTCAACAACTATTCGAAATTATCTCAAAATAATAATCACACTTCACTAAGTCTATCCTAATTTATTTATCATTCGATTCACACATCAAAAGTTAGCAAATTAAATAAATCAATTTTGTTCACAGCACACGACAACGTAAACTCTAATGCTCCATTAGAAAAGTATGAAAAGTTCCGTGGGTTTGGCGCGGCGGTTCGTAGCAGGTCTACGCGCGGTTGGTTTGGCGTTCGCGCGCCGTCTGGCGTAGCTCTGCTACGGGCTACGGGCCGCGTAGGCCCGCGCGACGCATGTGCATTTTGAGGAACGCAGGGACACACGATATAATGCATTTCCGTTAAACTGTATGGCTATTGGAATAGAATTTAAATTGCTTTGTTTACAATTCGTTATCAAGGATAGTTTTGTGGGTAAATTGGAAGGCTATCCAAAATGCATCGGTACTACTCGTAGAAGAGCGTTTCATAAATTTTAACCACAGTGGAGTTGAATATATTGTAATAATTATAATGTTATGTATAAGATATTTAAAGTGTAAATTACGCTAGTTATGAAAGCGTTATAGTATATAATTATATACTTAATAATTCAAAAAAATATTGATAATTATTACAAAACAAATAAATCTATTTATTAAAATATTATTCATTTTTGTAATATTTAGTGACGTAGGGAAACTTTTAGCGCAATTTTTTGATCATTATATTTTATCTTGTTATCTCACGTACGCAATCCAAAAATTAATCTATTCGGTCTTATTGGTCAACACAGATAAACGTTTCGTGCGGTCATCGAACCCTTAGCATAATTATAATTAACTGCCGATATTTTCTGTACTAAACTTAAATATTATTAGATTCAATTTTAGTATCCGCGCTAAGAAGACGTTTCCTAGCGACGAAAAGGTCAAGGTTTGATGCTAACCCGTTCAACTATTTCAGTAGAACCAGCGCAGGGTTTTAATATGGGGGTAAGTAGAAGTGTTGGTAATGCGACTGCGTTACATCTTCATAATCATGTAATGTATTATTTCATCTTATACTCTAAGTTACTTCTTGTTAGTTTGCAAAGTTTTTCCCGTTTTCTAGGACTTTCGTAGCTAATAATATTTTTTTAAGTTCTCTATTTTAATATTACAAATTGTTATTAATTTATATTTAAAATAATTAAAAATCTAACTATCAAAATAATTATGATTGTGCTAACAATGGGTTCAGTTCCAGTTTTGCAAAATCTGGGTCGATGATCGAACTCGTATGAACTAGCTTAGCAAGCTGTCCTAAAGCTATATTCCTGCGAATACACGATGGTCGCGATAGTACTCGCTGTCTATTAGGACACCTACTTAGTGCTAGGCTATACCACTTTTAAATAATTTAATTGACAACAAAGCATATAAAAATAAAATAAATCATTTCATTAATGTGAGAACGTTGTAGGCTTATTGGACTGTAGATTTATTGAACTTCTTCTATTATGTTAAGTACCTGGTACTTACTTGTTGAAAGGCCTACATTGTCCTCCCATGCGCACCAACACTGTAATTTGAAAATATTGTAAAAGCCAAATAATTTTGTATTTTTGATTAACCGTGGAGTTTCTTGCCGGCTCTTCTCCATATGAAACGACCAATTGGAACCGTACACCTAGCCTCTGACGTTACATAAGTGCCCATGTAGGTTTATGTGAAATAAAATATTTTGATTGTGATTATTTTGATTTTCATTACGTTATAAAACTTTTTACAAAAAAAAACAACCGACTTAAAAAAAAACACTAATAAAGTGAAAAATAACTTTAATTTCGGAAGTCGGTGTCTTTGCTTTTTAATTTTCGTTTTTTGCCACCGACTTCCGAAATTAAAGTTATTTTTCACTTTTTTAGTGTTTTTTTTGAAGTCGGTTGTTTTTTTTTGTAAAAAGTTTTAATTTTTCACTTTTTAGTGGTGGTACCTACCCCACACAAGTTACTACCTGCTATGTAAATAACAGTGAAGGAGTCTAATAATTATATCGTCTACATAGACTGTGGGAAAAATACGTAATATTGAAGCTAGCTCAAAAACTACGCAAGCAAACTTAATAAAATTTATATGGGACCATCTCGGGAGTATACCCTTTCGAACTAAAAAAGAATTTTCAAAATCGGTTCACAAACGGCGGAGTAATCGGTGAACATACATAAAAAAAAAAAAAAAAAAAAAAAACAATCATCCGAACGTAGTACCTCCTCCTTTTTTGAAGTCGGTAAAAAATATATAATTTACCAGTACATTTAAAAGACATATCCGTCACATTAATACTAGTTAGTTATAATAAAAAGGACGTGTATTTACAAGGAAGGACAAGGTTGTACACGTGTCTTATGACATTGTTCTGACTGAAACTGACAGGATTTTGTATATATTCAGGATTTGTTTTCTTTGTATCTGAAGTGGACTAATGCTGTTTTGTCATAATATTGTGAGACAATAGGCAGTGATTATTTAGAAATACGTCTTTATCTCGAAGTTGTCACCGATGGTGTCATTTTGTCTAAAACTTCTGAAATTAATTTAAATTTCCCTATTAAACCTCCAACTGTCATTAACGAGACTCAATAGAATTTTAATTGTTATCGGCCATTAGAAGGCCAATCGACGGTTGAGCGGTCATCATCATCATCAACATTTGGGTTGAAAGACGTCTATTGCTAGACATAGGCCTCCCCTGGAATTAAATCAAGCCTATATTTCCTAAAAGCGTAGGCTGAGGTTTATTGCACTCTGAAGTTTCACTAGTTATTTTATACAATCGGCCCAGACTCGGAAGAATTATCTGACTGTTGTTTCTGAATTTCAGGATCGAGCCTTTTCTACAAGACTCCAAAACCATCACCCTTTTTTACAAAACGTTTAGATAAAAATGAAATGTATACAGAGTGTTTGGCAGAACGTTGAACATACAAAAATGGTGGATAGGTGGGGTCATCTGCTACTTACTCAGCCCCAATTTATTTGGCCCTGGCCCCCTGGATATTTTAATATCCACCGGCAGGGCCAAATAAATTCGAGCTTGAGCTCGATTCGGGCTCGAGGTTCAACGTTCTTCCAAACACCCTGTATACTTCCCAATGATTTGGCAATATCGACATTATATGCTTCAAGATCACTTCACCTAAGTTTCACAGAATCGACCGGCAAATGCAAACAACAACATATCATCAACATAATATTACAATGAAGGTTCTCCTGACACATTCACGATCATCGATGACAGACATCGAGGCTTGCGACGCCCATACTTAGTACCGTAAACGTCCAGTTATAGTCATTTTGAATCACTTAATACCAACCTCGGGTATTATCGGTAATACAGTGGATTGTCAACTGATTGGTGGCTCATGGCTACATAACAATCGATGATGGATCGGCGAGGTTATGCAGCACTTCGGCGAGGTTAAGCAGCACTTGATACTGTTAATTTGTAAAAAAAATGGTTATACTTTTTCCATCACGTGTAAAAATAAATTATATTATAATTTATAATCAATCTCCAAAACCAGCCATACCCCCGACCAATGGTTTAGTTTCGAAAGCCTATCTGCCTTCATGACATAATATATTTTTTTTCAATTACAATGCTTTTGTAACAGCAGTTTTACTGGTTAGACTGAACCGTAGTTAGGATTTCGGAAACAAAACAGTTCAATACAGGGTGGCATCGAGGCGTAACCTGCTAACTTGAATTCAGCACATGACTGTAGAAAGCTACAGTAACAATTATTCGTCGGTTATCAAAAAACTGTTTCAAAGTGCTATAACGACGCCGTCAAAATGTGTGGAAAAGCAATTTTTAACATATAATAGACGTTGATACATTTGATCTATTCCGCTTAACTATTCCTCAAGAGTCATAAAAAACCCCTGTAAGAAATCGAAAAGTGTTTCACCTCTCAACGAGGCATCCTCAGGATGACGATTGACCAGTCGAACCCGAACACGACGTGCTGCCACGCCGAGCGCTGGACGCAGAGAACCCCGCGTCCCGTGCCTCTGCGTCCAGCGCTCGGCGGAGGAGAGGAATAGTTAAGCAGAATAGGTTACTAAATATATCTACATCTATTGTATTTTATAATGGACAAAGTCACGCCTGAATCAATTAACCGCATTTTTTTTTAATAACTTGCGATAATTTTCAACCCAGGCAGGTTCAGAATCATGTACTGAATCCATGGTAACAGGTTGCGCGTCGATGTCCTTGCCACCCTGTATAATTTTGAGACAATATTCACGCATGTCAGAAATCCCCAGATAGACATTATGTAAATAAGACATAAGTAAAATTCGTGAGAGCTTTGATTACTATTTGAGCGACCAAGACTATGTGTTGAGTCCTCACAATTACCCCTCAGGGTGACCGAAATCCTTGGGTTAAGGTTCGTTATATACGGCCGTACGTAAGGCAAAACACGGTTTTGTTGTCAAACCTTTTTGTGTAGCGGTGTGCGCTCAAAGAGCGATGTGAATTTAACTGACTTAAGAAAATCTTGACTAGGATTGCCTTACCGTAATAGTTGCTTGGAAACCGGCAATTTTCAGTGTTTCCTTTCTAAAATTACTTTGTATGAAGAGGACAATAGGGAATATGCATGTATTTTTTTATTCAATAGTTTAAATCGTCAAATAATAGTAAAAAAAAACCGCCGGCAAAAAAAGCAATTTAAAGAACTTATTTTTTTTTTTTAAATATCCAACCGATCCGGGCTATTTAAACGCCCTCCATTTGGCGCGCTTGGTGAGGTGACGTCACAGACCGTGAAAACAGATAAGCAACTGTCAGGTCAACGTCAAACGCTCCTTTTTGTAGGAGCGTTTGACGTTGACTTGACATTGACATTTTGATTGTTGTCCCGGATTGTTACGTCACATCCGTTCTTAGCTTTTCAAGCATTTGAATTACCCACAGTTTTTTAGGACATTTTAAAAATTAATTTCGCGCTCAAATAGAATTTTTGATCAAAAATATTGATGGAGGCAAAATTCTGAAGTAATATAGTTTATAAAAAAAAAATTGACCCGTATTTGAATCACATGCATATTCCCTATTACTGTAACCATTAATAGGAAGTGCAACAATATGCTGTTTGTTGCATTTCTTGTCGCACGTCTTGAATTTCTTTAAGAAAAAAGGGTTAAAAAGAGATAATTTAACTGTAGTCAAATAATATCCTCATGGTTATTGTTATTCAATCCTATAGAAAGTGTATCTCAGGTATTCGGTAGGCAGTACCTATCAGTACACTGTGAAACAGGCCCTTAATCTTCGAACCCTCCTGATGGCTGTTCTAATGGTTTACGTTAGATCCTTGAAGGTCAAGATCGTCATCTTGGGACTATCGTAACAGTTACAGGACCATTTGACAAAGCCAAGGTCGGCCGTAAACTTCACCTAATGTGGTGTGTAATTAGTTCGGGAACTTGGCGTCATAAGTGATGAACAATGTCATTAGATTTAGTGTTGTTTTGTTGGTAATACTACTGGAATGCCTTGTATCGGTTGTCAGTGCGAATATTCCTATAGAACTAAACGCAACGATTCCCGATCTGTGTACTTGTATAATCTATGTACATAATTCCGATGCCAATAATTACAATCTCGCAATCGCCAGTCTGCATGCAAAGTGTGGATAACTTGCTAACTTCGAAACTGCAATTACTGTTTAGGTATCAAGTTTAACTGACACATTTTATCATGTAGGTAGCAATTATGTTTGTAATCAGCCTGCTCCTGCGCTGCCTTGCCTTTTGTTGTAACGTGTACAGACATCTTTATTATTTGGGTATCATTTACGCATACCTATTACCTACACATACCTTTACAAGGGTTTCAAGCTCGTTGAAAAGTCTCATGTACGGTCCATGAGACTTTCAACGGTCGCCAATGAATCAATCCTTTCGCAGTCCACTGCTGGACATAGGGTTTCCCAAGCTGTCCCAACTCGACGGTTCATCTAGCAGGGCAATGCCACACAATGTCTTTTTCCGGCAATCCCAATTTCATACAGAAACGAAAACAGTATGCTTTATAGGGTTTCGTACCTCAAAAGGAAAAAATGGAACCGTCATAGAATCACGTGTGCGTGATCTGACACGCATCACTTGGCCGGTTTGCTTTATGTTTCCTCCAAAATTATTAATAGCTATACGATTTTTGGCAATGATCTTCAACACTATATTAAAGATAAGATTCTTTATTAATAGCGACCGTAGCGTAGCTCGTAAAATGTTACTGTTCACAGAATGTCTACATGTCTTTGAACAGGCAGCGAGGGGGTCGAAGATATAAAGCTGATAGACGCGACAAAACCTCTGTCACTTTTTACATAGGTATTAAAATTACTACTACTGAATATGAGCTTGGCTTAAATAATCTAAAACATTGCCAGGCAGTACTAACATAATATACGAACTACTGCTATTCGAAAGTTCGCAAATATCATGTATGATGGAATTGTTCCTCTTTGAAAATTCTAAAAAAAAGTCCGCGACAGCATATTATGTGTATCTTTTAAGATTGTCTCACTATAACCTTTTTTTATGGTTATCAAATTTGTTCGAAATGAATGCATTATTTGCGAAGGAGTTTTAGTAGGTATTTTTAAAATTGCTTACGATGGCTGTATTTTCGCCAAAAAGATAAAAAAAAACATTAGAAAATAAATGTGCAGGATTTAATCACTTGACAGATCACTAGCATTTTTCATAGGAACGAATGAGGCGACAATCCCTGTGATAGCTACCTTCATATTTATAAATCATCACGGTGTGTAAGTTCGTAATGCTACGGCTACACTTCGCATTATCACGAACTTTTCTTCGTGCGCTCTCTCTCGCACACCCCTCAATTACTCGCTGAGCAACAGAGAGCGCACGAAGAAAAGTTCGCGATAACGCGAAGTGTAGCCGTAGCATAAGTGTGTTTTAAAGCGAGTTATTTATATCCCACGCACCTCCGCTTCGGTACTTTAGGCAATTAGGAAGCAATTGCTTCAACGTACTTCAAACAAGTATGTGAGGTTGTTGACACCAGCCGCGATACTTCCGTGCATGTTATTTGGCAAAATTAAGAAATTAGAAAAATCTCGTAACAAACAAACAAACTAACTTTCACATTTATAATATTAGTTAGGATTAGGATAGGAGGAGCTCGTGGCTACGTAATAACAGCCGCACAGGTCGATCCATCAGGTTAAGCTACGCTTGCCGAGGTTGGTCTGGGGATGCATTCTTTACATACCGAGATTCCTCCGTGTTTCGGAAAGCACGTTAAGCAGTTGGTCCCGGCTGTCATTCGTGGATCTTTGACAGTCGTTACGGGTCGTCAGAAACCCGAAAGTCTGACAAACAGCCTTACCAAGGGGTATCGTATTACCCAGTTACTGGGTTGTGGAGGTCAGATAGGCAGTCGCTCCATGTAAAATACTGGTATTCAGCTGCATAGACTGGAAACCCACCCCAACATAGTTGGGAAAAGGCTAGGCATATTGGTTGAGTTAGGATTAGGATAGTTAGGATACGCTCTTGGACTTGCGAGTTCCGGGCATCCCAGGCCGTTATATTTTACTAAACTCAACTTAAACTCAAAACATTTATTTCAAGTAAACCAAATAAACGCACTGTGAATTGTAAAGGAGTGTAATCAGCTAGGAGTATAATAATCCAAAGCGTAATCAGTTCATATGGAGAAGAACGGACAAGAAACTTTACGGTCATTTCTAGTATTTCAACATCCATGTCAGACTAATAAAATGTCCCTATAAATAGCGACCACAAATCACAGAGTCGAACGGAAGAGACGATAGAGGAATCGTGTACTTTTACTTTATAACACTTAAACTCGATTAATTGATGGCAGTTATTGTTTAAGTAGATAATTATACAGGGCGTCCCACGGATATGCCACATGGAGGGAAAGTACCTTGAATATTGTAGATAGAACATTTTACTGAAACAAGACATTATTTGAATTTAAAAAACAATTTGAACTGCATTCATAGATATTTAAATAATTACATGGTTGAACCGGGAATCGAACCCGTTACATGAGAAAAATAATCACCCTGTAGCTTTATCATACCGATCGAAAGGCTTCATCATAAGGATTATTTTTTTCTAAATAACATAGTGTCACAAATAAAAGGAAGACCATGAATTTTAACATTTGATGTGAAATTTTGTTCAGAAAAATGAAAAGACTTATATTCAACAGGGAGGGACTCATTTCGAGCATTTGATAAATTGATTAATTCTGTTTAAAAATGTTAAAATGGTAAACCATGTTAAGATAGAGAGGGAGAATAGAATAAAAATGTTAGAGATGTTAGGAATAAAAGACATACTGCGCAGACCCCAAATAAATAGAGATATGGGCAGGAGAATGATGATTAATATTGATCTTCATTATGATAGTCACCACAATGTCCATGAAGAAGTTGTCTAATAATAACAAACTAATTGAAAACAGCTTTTGGTTTATTTTAGAGGTTTTTTAGCTCAAAACAGCAACCTTAACATTGAACAACAGTCGTAAACTCACAAAAATTCCGGGAATATATATTATTAGCACTGGGTCAATTATATAATACACGACAATGAAATACAGTCAGGGAAATTAATTGATAAGCAAATTGACACCCTGCGTCAATTTGCCGTGTTTGGCAACAAAGAATGACAGTTGTGGTTTAAACACATACCACAATTGAAATTGGTAGTCAACTTGTTTTTAGCCTTCACTTTTCATAAGTTCCAGTCACTATCTCAAAGGATTACTACAACTCAGCCATCATATCAGACGTGTATTAAAACATCCATCACGCACGGCAGGTTTTTGACGCGAGCATTGATAACGAGTGTCAACGATCCAAGAGGGCAACACTCCCTATCTATCAGTGTGCGGGGTAAATGTTTGTTTATGCTGGCAACATTATGATACTGGTTACAGTGACTGACCTGTCAGGTTTGATGTAAGGTTATTTTCTTGATGAAGTGTAACACAGTTTCAATCGAATCGATTTTGAATGAAATTACTAATCCATTACCTCACAAAAATTCGTCTACTCAACAACGCAATGAATGTTGTTAAATTGTGAAAATAAAACGTATTGTCATTGTGTTATGCATTACCCCGCAGGATTCCTTATTCTGTGTGGTTTTCCGAAAATCCAGTCGACGTCGTTCACAAAGAAGTTGTCAAAGACGTCCCCGAATTCTTGGAAGACGAGATATTTTCTACGAATGTTCTGCAACTGCAAGTGGTCAAAAGTGGTTACGAGGAGCTTCCCCAAGATTTTGTTTTTGAAAACGCGGAAAGTCACTTCAAAAGCACAAGTTTAAAGGTCATCTCTAAGTAACCAAAGCGAGCCCGTTATCATCGTTCACCTGCCTTGGAATGAAGTTCCTTAGCGCAAGTTATACTCTGCACACTTTGCGAATGAGACCTAGACCGAAAAAAGTGTAACATTATGACCGTCACGACACTTATGCTCAACCAATCAATCAAATCAATCAATCACTTAATATTCTTTATTTGTAAATAATTATAGGCTACAGCAGTGTGCAGGGTGTTTCAATTGTTATAGTATGCATAGTTTCTCCATGTTTTGCCATTTGGCGTACAAATATACATTTATGGGAGGCGTTTGCCAATTAAGTTTGCTACATGTATGTGTATATCTTTTTTTTTTTTTTTTAGTTTTGATACGAAATACACAGCGAACTTCGTTCCAACCGGGTTTTCTACGAAACCTCTCGACTTTTATTTTAACCATCATTGAAGGCTGACAGGAGTTAAGAAGTTAAGCCCACTAGATTCCTGTACCCTCCAGGTTCATTAAAGGTCACCTACCTCCTACCCCTTAATACAAGATGCCTCAAACGAAGACTGCGGCAAATTAGCCTTTTATTACCCGCGAAACACGTCGTGATTACGTGTCAAATGTTACACACAGATAGGTTATATTTAGAGTGTGGTTACACGTCATTTGCATAATCTAAGCTGAACTACACAACCACAGTTCATTGCCCTATAGTCATACATTTCCGAAACTATATTTCTCGATATAGATAAAATATTTGGTAGATATTCTTACCTAATAATTTCAAGACGATTTCCAGGCGAGGAGAAAGATTTTGAACTAGATATTTTCTCTTACTAACTAATATTTAAGTAAACAGACTTACCTTCTATTCTATTATATACTAGTCTTCTATAAATAAAATGTATCCTTCTATAGAAAATTTAACTGCGTATTTGTAATGGCGTTCCTAGTCTGCATAAGAAAATTCAATCAAATATTATATCCAATCGCTATACCTAGTAGACTGATCGGCACATCACTACTAATCTTAATATGTTAGAAAACAAACACTTTTTAATTTCAATGATGGTTCCTAAGTACTCCTATTGCCTGTGTTTTTATTTATTGTCGTATTGTCGTCTTCACATGGTATATCTCTGGTTTTGAGTGCCGATTCAATTTAATCAGCTCATTTTAAATGATGTAGCTGAACTACATCATTTAAAATGAGCTGATTAAAGGCGATCACGTGATGTGAGTTTTGTCAGCGAATTGACTGATCAGAGAATTGATTGAACCTTCAGAAACTGGGGATATACTTATTGAAGCATGGAGGTTTGATAATATCTAACAAAATTAATTGTTCACCAAATTGACTACCAACTTTATTTGTTCGTATATTCAAATCTCAACGTCACTCTCTATCAGTTGTATGAAAAGGTGAATTGCAAATTGACGTAGTGTGTCGATTTGATAAACGATTCATTTCCCTGACATTCAGCTGCTCACCAAAATTATTCAAAAGGTCAAACAGTCCTCCAAAAAAATTCTAGGAACAATATCACGTTTTGATCAGAATGTTTTTACAATATTATTTTTTCTGTATAATATTTTTATTGTTACACCCACAGTTGGGGAGATGGTATAGTTAATTAACTTTAGGAAGGCATGGCGTGGCGCGTGATTCGATAAAGAACTGACATTCTAGTCAGTTATTTACCGACTCACGCGCCACGCCACTCTATTGAGTTAACGACCAAATAGATTTCTGACGGCAACGTGATTTATAAGACTTTAAATTAAAATCTGTAGGACGTCTTTCCAAAAATCGTATTTTAACAACATAAACTCAGTTCACACAAATGAAAGCCAATGTTGAAAGAAAGTGTTGCTTCGTATTTGATTTAAGTAAATAAATCTTGTCCTGCATACATAATACCGCTATTATTCGTATTTCGCACATAAGTTGCTATAAGCGGTTAGTAAATATAAAAACTAATATGACTTATGTACACAAAAAGCCATCAAATGAAACAAACGGCAACAATATTCAATATAGCCGGCGGCGTAACCGTCGTCGTAGCCATCTGCTACGTCGTAGCCGCTAGCTACGGCGTAGCAGCAGTGCGATCCTTCCAGAATGATTTTCGGAAGATCACTTCTTTTATGTTTCCATGCTTCAAAATGCAATTGGAAAAGTTTATAAACTCTATAGTAGTATAGTGTGGAGATCAACATAGACCTTGCCTCGTTGGTCTAGTGGTCACAAGCGCTACTGTTGAGAATGAAGTTCTGGATTCGATTCCCGGGTCGGGCAAAATGTTATTGGGTTTTTCCATCTGGAATTTCTCAGTCACAGCCCAACGATTTGTGATGGTAAATTGCTCGCCCATATGCATAATGCATGCATTAAGTCCGATGTAATGCATGGGCATTACATGGGACTTAAACAATATCTAGCGAAATGTGGGAGTTCTATAGGTGCACCTCTGCGTAACCCTTCGGAGACTACAAGAGTGATATTACGTTGTGTAAACATAGACAACACCCCTGAAGTGTGGGGTCACGCGTTAGAGCATGCTCTGTCGAGCCCACACTTACGCAACTACAAACAGTTCACGGTGGTTGGTTACGAGTTTAGAAATATCAGTAACTATGACATTATGTAAATACCCCACCACTAGACTATCGGCACACTCTTGCACGCGTAGCAACGGATTTTGTCGACGGAAGAATAGACAAAATGACAGATAACTGAATTGAACTGTCATTTTGTCTATCCTTCCGTTGACAAAGCCCATTTCTACGGTGGTCATGCTACGCGTCTTGAGGGGCAATTCCAGTATTTTTAATATAGAATGTCCACATTCTTTCATTCATTTACGTCACCTCCATCTAACCTTTGGGGAAAACATCAACTTGTGGATACTGAAATGGACCCAGTATTGTTCAGTCTCATTAGCGAGATGAACCATATGAAGCGGAGCTGAGCATGTAAAGGGGCCACCATCGTAGCGAAACTTAGGACGTGCCTTCTGACTGCCTATGTCCTATGGTAGACGGAGCGACCGGCCGCATTGCTTACAAACGAAATAACTCTAAGCTCTCAATAAATGGTACAATTTAACCTCTGTATCTGCAACCTTAACCAGGTTACCTGAAAACAAATACGTAATAAAAGAAATACATGAGAAAAACAAACCTACTTCATAACTTAGACACTCTATAATAAATACATTTTTACCTGTTGCAGTAAATCTATTAGCACAGTCTGTAAATTTACAACCATTTCATTATGTCAGTAAGTACGCTATTCAATATCGCCCCAAAATTATCGGTATTTTTGAATATTTTATTACAACTACCTTCGTTAAAGAAATGAATACAATTATAATAAAACTAGCTTGAGACCGTTTTATGGCGAAATTCCATTAAAATAAAATCTACATTTAAGGTTCGATTTGCGGTGACCTTAGAGTTTGCTGAAGGTGATTCATAGATGGCGCTGTTTACAATTGGACAGTAAAGGAAAAAATAGATGACTTTTTGTTTTAATCAATGGTATTATTGCAGATTGGTCAAGCATGTAAAAACGTGGAGGATTTCTGTTTTTTTTTGCAACAAGTACCTACCACCTACGTCTTTGCTATAAAGTATCAAATCTGGTAATGGCTACGTTATAAATCAAAAGAAAAGCTCATTACAATGCTTGTTATTTTAATCATAGGTACACTGTCGTAAAACTAGAATATATTAATGAACATCATAATGCATATTATTAATTTTATGCATGACATTCTGAGGACGTGTGTAGGTGGGAAGCCTTGATCAAATTGTTCTTGAACTATGAAAACAACCTTGAAGGAATGCCAGGATATTTAATTATCAGCTTCCATATTTGTTAAGCGGAAAGGCTTGATATGTAAAGAGTGGTCAGGGTCACCCATCCAAGTCTTACGATTACCTACCACAGTATAATGTCAGAGAAAATTTCTTTGTAGGTCCTACTTGCCCTTCACAGGACTGCTGGCTCTCTGTTACTGCAAGAATTGAAACGAGATTGTACCCAATGCATAAATCGCATGCGCAAGTTCAAGCCCTAGCGAGTCACTGGGCGCGCGCATTATTGAACACAGTAAGTAATCACGCATAGCTGTGCCCGCAGCTTCGCTAACGCAACTGTGATTTTTTTTGGAATTATAACTTTACAAACACAACACATACAATATCGAACATGTCAGTCATAGTATTTTCGCAACAAATTAATCATGATCATACGCTCAATAAACGAATCATATTATTATAATATTCATATATTGAACTACTATGTAGTAGAGGCTTGCGGGGATACCTAGTTATTATATTTAACTTACTCAAGTAACATTAACCAAGTACAAACGCCTTTATTCTATGCTATTTATAAAATAACCCAACATCATTGACATAACTTTGGTTTTTCGATTAGGTTACCAAAACAAAAGACGTATAAATTAAGACAATCTTCGTTTTATTGCAAGTTTACAAGAATGAGCTCATTTGTTATTATGTTTGCATTCAAGCATCGTATCTCAGTCGTTAGACAAATGTTTGATTAACTTACAAAGGGTATTTAGAGAGTATTTTTTGTTATTTAGTAAGATTTGTAAATTATTTTTTATTGGCCTACCATGAATACTATGAAATAAATCACAGTGTGGGGAAAAATCATAGAAAAAAACAAAATAACACCAAGTTTAGGCTCGTATTCCAAGTTCTGATCATTTTCAGGGATACAAGATCTGACTTACAAATTACCGATAGGAGTGGAACTGGCTGTCCAGGGCATTATTCCTCTATATAAATTGTGCCGTGAAGAGAAAGGTCAAGCCACCCTGACCAGGCACAAGCTTCATCAGACAAGAACATACAGAATACCAACTGCAAACAAAAGTTTATTGAAGATCGAAGACTTGAAGTCAATCGAACTGACTTGTTACAGAATAAATAATTTTATTTCATGAATAGTCTAGTGGATGTGGGGTACCTTTACTGTATGAAGTATTCAAAGAGTTACAAGTCGAGTTTTTATTTTGTGCATGGATGTAGTATATATGTCCAGCAGTACAGTTCTGCAGCCCTTAAAAGCTAAGAGGACCATCAAGAGTAAAAAAAAACAAAAATGCATGATATGATTTGATAACCTTTAGAAATGATTTTCAAGTAGAGATGAGAAGGAATGCCAATGCCAAGCGTCTCATATCAACCGCGACTTGGATTCAAAAAAGCCCTTTATTTTCACTACTTACAATATCTAAATATCATACACATTTAAAATATAGCAATCCATAATCCATAATCCTACTAATGAAAGTTTGTGTGTTTGTGTGTTTCGATGTTTTTTACTCAATCACGCAAAAACGGCTGAATGGATTTGGATGAAATTTAACAAACAGATAGTTTATAACCTGGATTAACACATAGGATAATTTTATGATATTCCCACGGGATCGAGAGAGACTTACGCGGGTGAAACTACGGGGAACAGCTAGTCATATTATAAATTTGAAAGTAACTCTGTGTGTCTATCTGTATGTTACCTTTTCACGCCAAAACTACTGAACGGATTTCGATAAAATTTGGCAAGGAGATAGATGGCATCCCGGGGAAGGACATTTACTACTTGCTACTTTTTATCGACCACGCGGGCGAAGCCGCGGGCAGAAGCTAGTAGCTAATAAAAAGAAAAACTTCCAACTTTTCAAATCAATATTTTACTTCCTTCCTTTCTTATTTCTTTTTTTAAGCGTTTGTTATTGTTATTCGTAGCAGCTCCTCGTAGTCATTAGCTTATTGATCCTTCTAATAATCTTGTTTAGTGGACTAGCTATCACTATTTAGCCGGTACGCGTGAAATGTTCACTGGGTGTAGTGCGAGATAGCGGCCTGTTACAACTAGTTAAGATTGTCTTGTTGAAGATAGTCTTGCTAGACATTATCGGGAATCGAGAGGTCGATGAACTTTTGTTATTTGTTAGCAATTAAGCCCCTTTTTTTACCAATTTTTGAGGGAAAAAAACCTGATTAGTGTAGATTCCTTTTATTGTAAGTATAAGGCTAAAAAGCCCCATGACGACTGCTAGGTTAGTTGAATTAAATTATCTTTAAATATTTATTTTTAAATGCATTCTATTTTGTCTACACTAATATTATAAAGAGAAAATATTAGATATTTTTGTTTGTAATGAATAAACTAAGAAACAACAGGACCGATTTTAAAAATTATTTCGGCATTATTGTGCAATATTTATTATCACTGAGTAACAGAAGCTATAATTTATAAAGATATCACACGGTTGAAGCCGCTGGCGGAAGCTAGTTAACATAATTATAAACTGTGAAACAGTTTCTAAAGTTAGCAATGATATACTGTTATATTATAAAAAAGGTCTAACCTCAAGCTCTCTGAGCAGAAATAAAAAAAGATTCCTTAGACCCGTAGATATTTTCACGGAAAATCGTATTTTAATCAAGTCCTGTAAGTCAGTGACCTCACCGACTAAAGATTTAATTTAGTATCCATTGAACTGAGCAAATCCGTTGAAAAGATAAAAAAACTATTATAAGAATGTTTACACACCAAAAAATAATAATGTGTCGTAAAATACAGATATTTTTGTCGCCTGTAATAAATCTTATCAAATGATCGGGACGAACGATTTTGAATGAAACGTAGGTAATTTTTTAGTAATAAAAAACTGAACAAGAACGTATAAGATAAGCACTTTTGGTTCCGTAGGTAAGATTTATACCGTATTCGGTTTAACATACGTGTTAGCATTCTGAATATTTAATTATGGAACTTTGTATATTCTACAGTATATAACATTTCCAGTACTTTACTAAGATTACTGTAAATACAATACTTTTACGATACTTTCACCTTTCTGCACAGAAGATTGATTTATTTTTATAGCTAACTTTAAATCTGTCGGTAGGATGATGATGGCAATACCAAACGTATGGACACGCCACTGAAAAAGGGTCCCGTTTCCACCATTGAATACAGAACCCTAAAAGGCAGGTCGGTGTACTGCGAACAATGGGACATTAAGGCTGTATTTCAAGCCACAGTTTATGACTAGCCCCCTGACCGCCAACGAAATGCGAACGTTTCTATAGACTTCCGCTATCAAACCGTTTTATTACAATTTCATAGATAACACCTTTGGTAATCGAGTTTTTATTTAGTAATAGATATTTTTTCGATATAAATATACTGACTGAGTTGTCCTTTTAGGGAGGCATTGAACTCAGGTCAAAAAAAGGTTTAGGATATCCAGGATTTCAGGCTCGGGCTAAAATCCGATTTGCCACTGCCATTTTATTACATTAACTCGTCTAGGCATCTTTTTATAATTTTGAAGTCATTTCCACCAAAATCGGGGTAGCAGAGCAAGATTTATGAAAGATTATTTCATATAGGTAGTGACGGTATCGCGGTGGTAAGTACTGTGTTGTGCAAACTAGTTTCAAAGATAATCTCTTTTGCGTACGACGTAAACTAATTAGAACACAACTGAACCTGCCGTAGTTCACTATCGGTCAGACAAGTCTCTGCCTGGTAGGTAAGTAAAGTTGTGGAGTTTCTTGCTTGCCCATTCTTATCCATACGAAAATTACTTTTTAGAAAGGCCGACTAGAATCAATTCTATTTTATTTTTTATTTTAACGGTCTAAAGTGCATATTTGAAATAAATTATTAAATTTTGACTTTGAATGTAGGTAAGTAATTGTACAAGTTTTGAACAAAGCTTGAATTTGCTTTTTATATTTAATACAGGCAGGTGATAAGGTTGATAGATAATAATATAAACAAGTTTTAGGAAGGAATATAAATATTTTCAAAAAATCGGAAACAAGCTGTTTATATATGTTTAGCGTGCGGCCAGGGATGTGCACTTGCTCTTTACGATAACATAAACGGAGTGTTATACTATGCCCTTTACTATAACTACAGGATTTTGTTAGCCAATGCTGTGAGAATTATGATCTGAGTCATGGTGGTAATATTTCATGTAAATTGATGAAATACGACATGTCGAGACATCGTAAACTTTCGACGGCAGTGCAACGGCTTATTCGGGTTAAATTCATTTCATTGCGGCCCATAACCTCAAATGCAGTTGAAACTACACCAACATTTATGAGCACGTTTTAAATAAAATGTAAATGTTGAGTGAATGGAATGGAAAAATATTAGTTATCGGAACCTACTCTGCTGAAAGTCGGGTGTTAGCTTCAATCTCCTGGTTGGTTCAAGTTACCCAAGACTCAACGCTCAACAGTCAAACTTGCGACCACTAGACCAACAAGTGAGTCATCATTAAGTTTGACAAAATAGTTCCAGTTTATTGAGAAACAAAATATATTCTTCAAAAGTTAATCGCCTTTAACCAAATATACTGAACATAATTCGCTAAATGGGATTGGTAAAATTAATTTCTAGAACAACTTAGATCTAAGTTGATTGTGACAACTGAAATTGAGGAGACTATTAATAACTTGACAATCAAACAATATTTTCCATTGCCCAAATATACTTTGATCACGCCAAAATGCTCTTTACCCTCAAAGTTTTTCGGTTGCTTATAAATCGCATACGACAATTGCTAGCAATATCAACAGTAAATTAAACTTGGTACCGAAATCAGTTGTTTCTGCCATCTCACCCTTCAAATTAGCGACTTATTGGCTCTGCTATTAGGTTGGACTTTGTTTGGCAAGCTATAATTAAAACGTGTCTCGCTCTGCTATCAGTTAGAGAGTAAGCAAAGCCATCTGAAATTCATTTCCAATTTATCCATCGACATTATTGAACAGAAGACAAATTACATAATTATTATTGTAGTAAGAAGTGCCCGAAACTAGTTTTCTTGTTCTTTTAGGAAGTAATGACTCAGAATAATGACTTTAGAATCATAATAATATTATATTCATTAATCTACTTGCATAGAACATAATTATTGTCCAGCTGGTTCTACCTGTGTACCCATCTAAATCTGTTGAGTCGTTTACTCAAGATTGAAACGAATCAAACATACAAAAAACCTTTCCAACACGAAACAAACATCTTCACAAACTTTCGCAATTAGGTACTTATTCTTATTAAAAGAAGTAAGGTTATTAGAATCCCCAAACATAAAAATCAGCTCCGCTACCAAATTACCGAGCCATAAATAAAAAGCACTTCAACTTTAAATATTACTATCGTACAGAATGATGTGCGAATACTCTGTACTATGTAAATAATCTGATTTCAAACATAAACCAGTACAGAACTAACTTTTATAACAAAGTTTATGTGACAGTAAAAGTGAGTTTTAACTAACTGTTATAGTGGCATGCGCGTGGAAGCTGACTCTGTGGTCAACAACCCGGAGACGAGAATGGGTCTATGCACACTTTTCAAGGTTACGGGTTCCACGTGTTCCGAAGCTCTGAAGACACTATCTGAGCCTGAAAGCGCCTGATCCTGAACTTTGGATAGGTACCCCTAGATCTTATAGGGATACCACTTTATCCATCAGTGAACTAAAAGAAAATGCAGTAAATTCATCCTTAATAAGATAAGACAGAGAAGGAATCATGTAATAACGTGTCTTAAGGCTCGTATTCAATGAGCGACAAATGAATCGCACTTTGGCGCTGTGAAAGTACCTCGAAGGGTTTATTCAATAATGAGCAGCAAACAAGTAGTTAAGCAGGATCTTAGGATGGTGCGACGTTGCAAACGATATAAACCGCGAAATTTTTGTGGAATTTTGAATTTATCTTTGCTATCGCCTGCGCCATACGGTGAGTTCTTCATTCTAAATGTTGGTGCATGCCATTAGCTTAACATCAATAATTTGTTTAAGAAAAAAATAGTAGCATGAAGAGCTCTTCTTTTAAACAGACTTCTCAAACTTCGGTTTGAGAAGTCTGTTTAAAAGAAGAGCTCAAACACATTTTAAAACATATTTTGTTGATTGTACTTCGGTACAATCAACAAAATATGTTCCCATCCAGTTTTATTTCGGAATAGATAAGATCAGTTGTCTTTTTGAGGAAAGATTATAAATAAATACTTTACTGG
This sequence comes from Lithophane semibrunnea, assembly GCA_947363905.1. Classification (NCBI taxonomy): domain Eukaryota; kingdom Metazoa; phylum Arthropoda; class Insecta; order Lepidoptera; family Noctuidae; genus Lithophane; species Lithophane semibrunnea. The sequence goes on from OX376196.1 coordinate 1,037,835, forward strand.
GAATCGTGGAATCCATGTAAATGTTCCACACTGGAGACTGTCGAACATTTATAGAAAGTTCTTTGACATGCGCATTTTTATTGCTCGGACTAAGCTCGTTGAAATTGCGTGCAGGTTTTATTCTAAAGGGATTCCTAGTTTTTTCTGATGAATTATTTAAAGATTTGTTAATGTAGATGAACTTGAAAAGTTGAACTTTCGGTACTTTTGGGATTCAAGATAAAAAGTTTAAATGAAATTATCTACACGTACCTAAGTATAAGTTCTTAAGTTAAGATTCGGTATAGTTCGTAAGTAAGCTAGAACTTAGTTCACCACAGTTTATTCCTGCCCACCCAAAACCATATTTTCTCAATCTTTTTTTTACTATCATTAGGTACACAGACGCATATAACGAGAAGTGCCCAATCTCGTTCGAAGGTGACACTGTGACATTTAATTACGTAGATATACTCTACTTGCGTCAACCTTAACGGCATAATAGCTTGCTTGTGGCTGTGACGTCTTTCAATAAGTATTAAACTCAAATAATGTTATGCACTTAGTTATATGGACAATAATGTCAGACATGGTCAAGAGTTCAATACATTTGCAGTTAATAAGTAAGTCCACAATAATTACTGTAAGTATTACTTCTTTTATTAAACGAATACGTTTAACACAAAAAAGAGATGTCCTCCTGTGTCAGGAACATGATTTTACTACTGGTCTGCGTTAGTGGTGATAGTTATAAGCCCGATAGTGGAAGATGGTTTCAATGAATAGGTGGTATTTTTCTTATTAACAGTAAAAACGCCGAAAAAATCGCGTTTCTTACCTTTAATATTATTAACTTGATTTATTTATTATTATTTGTTGTTACTCGGCTGCTCTAGAAGGACGGTAATGTTTTCACCAAGACACTTTTAATCATACGTACATAAATCGTAAGACCATTTCGATGCCGAGCCCCTTGATGTCCTATTGTATTGTCATTTCATCATGTGGGCATTCACATACAGAACATACAACTGCTCACGCGTGTCTTTACACAAACACTTGAGGATTTCCGGTCATAGCACTCTCTTTAAAGACAAGGAAATTGCCAGCTAAGTGTTGAAAAACTAAGTTGAATGCTCTCTTCGGATAAAAGCTACATATAGGAAGATATGAAATGGACGACGGGTTTGTCAAACGCTGATGATTTAAAAAATGTCTTCAAAGTAGATCTGCTAACGAAGTTCCATGAGTCTGTATGGTTATAGGGTCCTCCCGGTTTCACCCGTAAATATGATAGTAGTACAATATTATGATTTCTTAGGAAAAGAAATAGGCAGTAGGAAATGGTGAAATAACAGTAGGTAAAGAACTGAATTCCAAGAATATACGGAAATTAGAAAAAAAACTGCCAAGATGATGGAATTATCTTCAAGCCTGAAACTAGTCTTCAAGAGCTATGAGAAAAAATCCTATATCAAAACCAGGCAGCTCCTTAGTAATTAGGTAGTAATTACTACTTTCAGACAGCAATTAAATAAAAAACTAAAAACCGATATCTCCAAAAGTCCCAGCCTACTGAGCAAATCGCCTCCCTCTTCAACAGTCAAACAAACGAATTACTCGACAAACTGATGGTGACGTCACAGAAGAGGCTTGACTTTGAACCGCATTGCAAGAAATTGCAGAAGGGGACAACCAGATCACTAATTTCATTTATCTAATATAACAGGTTAGGCAGAGGTGTACCTACCTATTGTACACATACATTTCGCCAGTTATGTTTAAGTCCCATGTAACAGGGACCTCGGGGGGTCCCATTAGTCTAATGAAGGTTTAAAACATTAGTTTACACATATACATAATGAGTCTTATTTTTTTGATGGACAATTTGGGTGCTGGTGCATGCACATGGGATGGCTACGCAACTGCAAGCTTGTAACGAAATTGCGAGTAATAGAATTTGACAGCACTAAGCGGGCTGCTCCTTCACTATCACATATAATATCACATAAGTTAACCTTCTCCATCTGCCTACTGTTTGTTTACGCGAAGCAATGAAAGGGTGTGATGTGTAGCGACGGGGTCGTCGACCTGTGACGTAGTTCATAGACTACGTGACTGAATACTGGAGTCAGTAGGAGAGCGGCTACTGTTCTTATGTATTATGATGACGGATGATTAGTGCTCATCTTGATAATTATGAACATCTTTAGTGGAAGTACTTTTTATTTCTATCTGGCAGTGGGTTATACCGTTATACTTTTGTACCTTATAAGTACCTGACGAAAAAGGAGGAGCTCGTGGCTATGTAATAACAGCCGCACGAGTCGATCCATCAGGTTAAGCTCCGTAGATGGGTGACCATCTTTACATATAGAGACTTCTCCGTGCCTCGGAAAGCACGGTATCGGCTGTTATTCGAGTATCTTTGACAGTCGTTACGGGTCGTCAAGCCCGAAAGTCTGACAACTAGTCTTACCAAGGGGTATCGTATTACCCAGTTACTGGGTTGTGGAGGTCAGATAGTCAGACGGTCCATGTAAAATACTGGAATTCAGCTGCATCCGGTTAGACTGGAAGCCGACCCCAACATAGTTGGGAGAAGGCAGGCAGATTGATTGAAGTACTTGAAGAAAAACTTGAACCAAAAGGTAAGGGTCCCATCGACAGTAAGTGGTGAGGTTAGGGAGCATTATTTTGTACGTTTGAAGTTCGATTTGAATAAGATATTTAATGTTTTTTTGTTTTATTAAATAAGTCTTAAAAATGCTATTTAGTCTCAAATAACCAATATGTAAACACAAAACACTTGTACCAGACTGCATTTTCACAATACATAATAGAAAATTGCGCGTCGAACTGTTGTCTTCAAAATCGGTGACTTTACAGCCAAATGGAACTTCCTTTACAGGCGACTCGTTCATGGGGAATCACGTTTTATTATCCATAAACTTATTTTATTCTTACATTGTCATCGTCCATTGTAGACTCTAGGTTTTTATTATTAAGAATAAATAAAGTTTATACAGTGTATACTGTATTATATAGTGTAAGGTATATTTAGAGAAACAAAAATTACGTATTTTTGTAACTTACAATTTTTTTTTACTATTCTAATCGGGACTATTCATAAACGATCAATTATACCGCGGAATAACATGAATTGCGATTTTTACTGTTTAGGATGCGCAATTATTGAAAAATTGTTTGAGCTATTTTATTTTTTATTGCACCGTAAGTAGGTATTGTGCTATACCTATGCGAGAAGCACAGGACCTCGACCGGTCGAAGTGGCGGTGCTTGTCCAGCAGTGGACATCTTTCGGCTGAAATGATGATGATGATAATGTGCAGATCTTGTTCACGAGAAAACATTGAATCTTATGGGCCGTCAGTGTTATTGCGTGAAAATAATGGAAAAATTTGAGTGCAATGGCTAATTGAATCATATTGCACAAACTTATTGTAGATTTAGGGGCTGCCTAAAAGAATTGGGAACGTTGAGTGAAAGGAAACCAGTTGGCATTTTCATGCTTTGCTTTACACCGACCGATAAATTTCATTTGTCGCTACGCCCGCTACGGGGATTCCTCGCAGATGGCGTACTGACCGCGTTATCGACATATAACTTTCATTCGTTATTATCCCGCCTGCGGAGAGTCCCCCGCATGCTAAATATCGACCGAGTTATCGACTAATGAAAATGAGCCATTTGGGCCATTAGCCCTAAGTGGTTCAGAGATGGCAATAAACAAAACACAACCACGCAACCCTTTCCCGCATCATTGTAACCAAGCAAACAGTCTCATTGCCCTCAAAATATAATAATATAAGACTTCTAAATCAGTTTTGGTGTCGGACAATATTAACGGCAAACTCGCCCTTACCTATTAACCTAAAACTGGTGAATATGCTGGCCTGAAGCAGATAGAATTCATTAGCAATTAAGGTTATATTCTGCGGATATAATGGAGGTAAGATAGAATTATAATAACGATGATAGTTTTACTTAAACAATGTGAAAGTGGCCACACGAACATAATGATTTTATATGAGAGCAATGTAGTTAATTCTATGTCCATTAGAGAGCGCTGGAGCCTGGAGCGTCGACTATTTAAGATTATTTTGTCAAACTGTGTAGCTTATCCATTGATACCTTCAATTTAACGCCAGGTAACAACCGGGCAACAAACGGCCACCAACAGTATTCCAAAGCCTGATTTAAACGGTGCGATTTGAAGCCCTTGTGAAATATTAAGCTTTAAAGTGCTAATTTTTGTTAGAGTCAAGTGTCCAGTTTGCCAGCTAAATGGTTAGTTTTGGATATGTGAAAAAATTTACGGCAGTTTTCCTTTTATTTTCGTTATTTAAACTACCTACTAGTTTAAATAACGAAATTAAAAGGAAAACTAGCACCGCTACGTAGGCTCCACAAGTTACCAAGTAATATTCGACCAACTTAAATTTGCAGTTGCAAAAACATGTTCTCGCATATATTCTGTGTGAGAGAACATGTTTTTCAACTACAATGTTAAGTTTGCTGGATAAATTCATCCCAACTACGGAACCCTTCATTGTGCGTGGTGCTTTACTTCAACTTATGGTTTGATGATAGGTACAAAATTTTAAACGGTGCAATTTAATTGCCTGTGGCATGGCGATGATAGATAACAATTTTCTTTGCCAGAAAACCAGCAAAAACATCGCCAAAAAATATTAGGTCAGGCTTTTCCACGAAACGATTAATATGTTAGTGGTAATTATCTGGGCTACCCTACTGAACTATGCACATACGTAAATAGGACTCTACGAGGCAGGGAGCTGTCGCCCGTAAAACCTCTGTGGAATGAATCAATCACTTAGTTGACGCAGAGCTGGCCGAGATCCCTTGGAAGGATATTTAGGTAAATGTACCTATGTATAACCTATAACTTAAAATTCATAGTACTGCATCACTAAACCATACACAATTTCGAGCGGCCATTGTCGTTTACATCTTTAGCAGAAAACCTGCACTGTACCTTGCTACGTAGCGTAGTAGTACGTAGTTTTATCGAATAAAGTTATCAATCTAGAGATTATCAAGAGTTCGATCTCAAACAGTTGCATATGCACGATCAAAAATGAAAAACATCTCTCTTCAAAAACAATTGAAAAATACACCCAAGAAATATTAAAAAATAGTTAAAGATCCGAATCAAAGAAGTTAACTTCAATTCTCAAAACTAAAACAAAGAAACATCTGCATATTATTGAAAGGGTAATTCCTCAAGCCATGTTGAGGGCTAGAGGGACTTTAGGGTTTCATAGTTGAATGCGCCAAAAAACCCGTAAAACGATACACTATGATCACTACTAAAGCTACACATATTCGTATTTCCCCCGAGAGGATCTTGTTTACCCGACATTCGACATATTTGCATTGGAGATGGTTTCTTCAATAAATCATTTCGAAATATATCCGTCATGTTGCTGGGGATAGATTTGAGAGCCAGTTATGAAGGCTATGAAGATAAAGTTCCCTCCGAGTTGGCTGTAAGCCACATCTACATCTAGTAGGTACCTAAAATTAAAAATCATTTCTCATTTAGAATCGATTGAATCTTGTTACAAAAGACAATTTTATTAAAAATGAAATTATTTGAACTGGCGAAATATTTTATTTATTTTATTTTATAATATAGGTTTGGTGGGTTTTATGGTATAATACTATAAGCACCTATTTTTTTTTTTCGAAATATATGAACAATGCATCTGAAAACTGACAATCAGTTATTTTCCCAGGCATGATGGAATTTATTTCAGTAGTGTATTCCAATTACGTAATTTATAAGAAATTTCTCAATACCTACCATTTTCCTGTGTATGACTGTTGTCACTATAAGCTAAACCTAGCTTGTAATTTACAGCAATTCCAAGATTGTATAGAAATTGCCAATAATTGCGCAATTTAGTGGCTCGTGTAAGAGCACCTTAAGTTCATTTTCACACTAAACAACCAAGCCTTTAAACGATTTCATGCAAATACAAGGAAATTTCCAGATTTAGCACAAAATATGGCATAAACAGTACTGTCTACTCGTAGGCAGCAGTAACACTTGACCCGGTTACAAAAGGCTTATAAGTTTCAAGGTCGGCCAGGAACAAGGAGTGAAGTTTGAATGGGAGTTGGAACCTCTATTCTAAAGGTGAGTTACGAGAATTCAATGTTGAAAACTTATATACTTAACACGTTAGGTAGGTACCTAAGTTAAATGTTTATTGTTTAGTGCTGAGTTTTGGGGTATGTGGCTCAATAAACGCTTGCATCTAGGTACGTACTTGGGTTGTAATAAAGGCAAGACATTGTTTTTTATTTAGGTAGGTTATTATCGCGTGCCTACCTATGTTCCTATTTGTAAACACTGGAAGTGTTTCGAGTGATAGTCTAACGCGCGACCCAAAGCGCCAAAAGGTTACAAGCACCTTGATCCAACCAGTTTTTCACTTCGAAATTATGTTAATCTAGACATACATAAATAATCGAATATGTAGGTAAGTACGCGTGAGCATTTGTCATTGCATCAAAATGTATGTATATATATTGTACCTAACTACTATTTCAATTTGAAATAATTGATGAAAAAAAAAACTTTCCTCACAAGAAAAGCAACGCAGGCGATGTATGTATATATATTGTACCTACCTACTATTTCAATTTGAAATAATTGATGAAAAAAAAAACTTTCCTCACAAGAAAAGCAACGCAGGCGATTTGTAAAACAGCCATTAGGTCAACAATCATATGCCCATCAACTGACCTGACCGTAAGTGCTCAATCCTCAGACATCTTGCAAGTGTCAAAAGGATTCCTCCTCCGTGAACATAAAGCGTTACGTTACGTGTAAGATACGGTTTTCCGGTAAAGAGTTACCAGTTACCAGGGCAGGGGTAAGTAGGCCAAGGCCGCGTGCAACTGTAAAGATTTAATGGCAGTCTGTTTTGGCCGCATTTTGGAAATCATCTGTTTGTAAGCGGGGAGCGGGTGACCTATTTATGAAGTTACAACCTGAATTCAGTCAACCTGGTTACTGTTGTAGGTAATGGAGAATCATCAAGAGGTCAAAGTTCTATTAGTACCTCTGTACCTATTAGCAATTGAAGGCTGACGATAATTTGATTCTTCAGCTACAGGCATTTTTTTTTTTGAGTTTGGGATATCATCCAATGACTTCTCCCGCTCTGGGCGGAGCGGAAGGGCGTGTCAGACTTTTACTGACTAAAACCCACCCGTGTTCCTTCAGTTGCCTGTTGCCAAGGTCCCGGTATCCCTATCGGACTTTCCCGCAACCCTGGCAGGCATCGGTCCTAGCGGACCCCGCCAATTGTGCTGACATGTCTTAGAGGCGCGCGTGGAACACGACGCGCCATCGACCCGGGCCTGGTCCTTGGCGGGCGGCGAGCTACCTATTGCTCGCCGCCCGCAAGCCCGCGCCTATGGTGGCAGGGAATCCGCCTGGGATTCCCGACGCCCAGGGTGTCTCCAGTGGCGGCGGTTAGGGGCGTGAGGGCGCATACTTTGCCTCTCCCTCACGCGTTCCAGCTCCTTCAGCAACAGGTCTGGTTATCTTTTCGAAGGTGCCAACTTCTTTGTTTATCATGGCTATGTTTAATTCAAACTACCAGACCATTAATTTAACATTGTACCAGACACAACTAACCGAACACCTTGAGACATCTAGAATTAGTTACTTGTTTGAAGCAAAGATCATTATTCATCCACCACAATACAAATAAATCCGAAAGCTCTAAGTACATCAATAAGCGTAAAAGTCTAATCGTTAGCATACAAATTACCCTTAAATGGAAAAGGTTCATTAGCTTAAAGATAGGGCCAACATTCCATCATACCCGCTTATCGCTTTCACCCAGACCGATCTGTTCCGTCCGCGGCACAGGGCGGTCGACCCAAGTCTGCACACATATTAGTTTATTTACGAGAACCCTGTTTTAGAATCATACGGGGATAATTAATGATGTGTGGAAAAGGAAGGGAATAACGATGGGGTGTAAAGGGCTCGTGGGCTGTGAGTTCATTAGTGAACTGGCTTTTATTATGGCTGCGGTATTATATGAGAGAAAGGGTCCAGCAGTACCGTAAAATCAGCTTCATAAATCAACTAAACGTTCAAAATACACGCAATAATTTGCTGATCCGACGTTAACAATGCTTACAAAACAAACCGACAAGACGTCTCACCACGGGGTTCTTTCTTAACCATTTAGGAAACTGAGGAACCCTATCAAAATCTCCTAAGTAGAATACCTACAAGATGAAACTCTCCCATCGTGAAAAGCAAAATATTTTAATACAAGAAGTTTCAGCTGCGAAGAATAGGTCAGATGGATACAAATAAATAAATAAAATAATTTTATTTCACATAATTTTGGCCTAATATGGCTTAACGAGGAGTCTCCAGCCTGTAGTTGAAGGCTCCGCTCTTCCCTTGCATCATAAACAAATAAAAATAGTAGTAAGGTAATACGTAATACGCCTAATAGTAGTACGGTTACCAGTCGAGAAACGCTGAAGGAAACCCTGCAGGATATATTAAAAGGAACGCAGGAAATATTAAAATCGTAGGTAAGTATAAACTGTAGCTACAACTAAGACCTAGAACTCTTGGTTACAAAAATAATGTCAAAATCGGTGTTCAATTAAAATATGAGTAACTACCTACTAATAAAAATAAAATTAAAATATTTTATTTTCAGACAACCCTAAGCTACAAAAAACTTAAAAAAAAATTAAGTAATAAAAACTAAAACCCTAATTTATAAACAAGACACAACAGACAGACAAATTAAAAATTCGGAGTCATAAATCGAGCAGATAACGTGTGACTCCGGATTTTTAATTTGTTGTTCTTTTGGCGTGTGCCCAAAATCGGATCTAACGCCGTCATTTTGTTTTTTCAAGTACTCAATGCCGCCACTTGTCAACATCATTCGAATTATTTTTCTTTAAATTCGAAAGTGTCAGTTTCTAACAAGATATTTTTAGGCATCTGTTCTGTCAGACAGCTAGTTTCACACCCCTACACAAACTACCTATAATAAAAATGCATTAAAACCGATCGGCCATGTTACTGACGACCGACCTTTTCAGTCGAGGATGTCATGAAGCTGATCATAACCATAAAAGCCACGATCCATAAACGTCTTGTTACAATTATTGGCGGCGTAATTTGGAGGATTAGGGACTTGATTGACTACAGGACGGCCTTGGCTCAGTTTGAGAAAAATAACATCGCCACATTTTCATTGGTAGGTAGTTGAAAATATTGATGTAGGTAGGTACCTACCTACCTACATTAATATTTAAACTAACTACCAATGCGTTTGCATCGGAAAACATTCAACATGTAGATGTTTCGAAACTTAACACCATGAAACAAAATGTCTTACTGTGCGTTTGCACTGGCGAAACATTAACAACAAAACAATGTTGAAATCTGTGTCAAAAATTTTATGGAACATTGACAGAAAATAGAGACTTCAATATGTTTTCTTGTGAATGTTTCGCCAGTGCAACGCACAGTTATCGCGTTGTGTTGAATTTGCGAGACAGATCTCAAGATTTGTTGTTAGCTGCGTTCGCACTGTCTAGCTAGACACATAATCAATAGACATGTATTTTTGTTAACACGTTTACGTTCGCAATGTTTTTTATTTGTGTCTCGAAACTTGTCTTAATGTCTTATGTGTTTTGCAAATAATAAGGTGTAAACTCCTGTTCATCCCGTATTTAAGCTGATTATACTACTACACTGGCTCAGCACCACCTGCACCACACCAAGCCTAGCAGGTACCGCCTCATAATTTCAACTGTTTCCCGCCATTCGTAGTGAACTAACAGTTGACATTAGTGACAGTGACCTTAAAGCTGACGTGTATGAGATAGTGTTACCTACTTAATAAAATAAATATAAACTAAAATTAAAAATATAATATTTGTAAGTTACAGACGATAGTACAGTCACGGACTTTAATTGATGAGCCACCTGGCACTGTTCGTATTTTAGCCGTGTAATGTAAATCGGTTTTATTCGGTTCCCGACACGCAAAGTCATATGACTTTGCGTGTCTTCGTATTAGAAGAAGAAAATTATATTTCATATCTTTACCGGTTGGTTAACCTGAGATCTGAACTACAAACTTGACAGCAGAGAGACTACCCAAAGTCAACCAATTGCAGGTCTAGCAACAGTAACCTAGCAACGATAAACAATCGATGCCAGGGTACTGTTGCGATAGTAACGTTAGCGTACGGAGAAATATTATTAGTCATTTCGACAAGTTCGAAAGCAACGTCTCTGACATCGATATTTCAACTGTCACTGTCTTCAGTTAAGTTTTCATAATTATTGAGTTAATGAGCTATGATTCAAAGGAGGTCGGTATCAAATAGATTAAATAAACTTAATGCAACATTGTATTTATTTTTATCATTAAGAACTTATTAGTCAACCTCTATGGATAAGACTATTTCCGATTCCGAAAAGTAATTTATTTATTTGTCATCTTTTTTACGAGCGTGCGATTTGAGTTCGTGTTTAATCGTATAATCTCGCGAATGTATGAAACTGCAAAATTGAAAAGTTTGAAGGTGGCTCATCAATTAAAGTCCGTGACTGTACCTAAACATGACACAATGTAAGTAGTAGACAACATGTTGCAAGATTCAAACAGAAACATTTTGTAGATATACAGTAACGAAATTGGTTTATAAAACTTGTCAAGATATACGAAACGTTAAACAAAATATGAGCAATGCGAACGCAAGTCGCTGACATTGATAGAAAAAGGCGATTTCAACATGTTTTTAAATCATTTTACAAGAATTTTACTTATATTAATAGGATCGATGGTTACGAACTTATTCAATAATGCAATACCTACAATATTAGTTTCCGAAACATTTAAATTAATTGTAATCATTTCGGTCTTAGAAACTGTAAAACTGTAAACAGCTGATTTTGACAATTGCCCATGCTCACTTGCTCAGGTCGGATCTGGCAACACTGATTACGACCTCCATTCATCCTTCGCCTCATCAAAATAACGTTTTTAACACCATTTTCAACGAAAAGCACTCAAAAAATCTCTCCAGGAGTCAATAAGTGCAGTTTTTTAAGTTCTCCAGTGTAATAATATAGTTTTGGAATAAAAATGGCGTTGAAATCGTCGCCGGTTATCTTCGGGTGGCTCTCTCGGTTGCCCCGTAATTTCTCCACATCTACCGCTTTAGCCGCTAAGCCTATGGCTGTGCGTGATGCTCTCAACAGTGCCATTGATGAGGAGATGGCTAGAGACGAGAAGGTGTTCATATTGGGCGAGGAAGTGGCACAATACGACGGTGCCTACAAAGTGACCAGGTATGAGAGAAACGGTCTACATAACCTTTACAGTACATGTTGACCTGAGAATACTCCTTAACATTTGATGTGAACACTGAAAATTCCAAGCTTTTCGAAGTTTTTACGTAGCAAAAATATGCTTCAATATTACATAACCAAGCATTTTGTTGATAGATTTCATTGAAAATGTTATCTCAGTAGAATGCTGTCAAATATCTTACATAACCTATTAGAAGCCACCAACCACTATAAATAAACACATTAATCCAAACCGGTTCTTAGAACCTAAGTTTCCGACTAACTTTATTTTATATTTTTAAATAGCTTTATGTATGACAAGTCAGTATTTAAGACTTACAAGGAAAATGTTTTAGTGGTCAGTACCTACGTAGTTTAATTAACCGTCTCTAAAGGATGTTAAAAGGAATAAGCAACAAATACCTTATTACCACAAAACCGTGTTTAACAGTTGTTTACCCTAAACACCTTTTAAACATGACATTTATGTATGGAGTTTGACATAAAACTGACTTTAAACATGTGTTGAATAAGTGTCTTAAGTTTTTGTGGTAAGGCTCGTAGTGTTTAACATCATGATTCTTAACAATATTGTGCAGTTAACTGGGAAAGCCACTATGTGATCTTTTACTTAAGTATAATATGTTAGAGAAAGGTGTGGGATGTGTTTGTAAAATATGAACACTGCCACTGTTATGTTGCAGTTGGTATGGTTTCATTTGTGTGGATTATTGCACAACCGCTGTGATGCCAAAAACATTGTTTTTCAAATTGGATCCTGCTGATTATCACAATCAATAGGTACATGTAATGGAATAGAGTTATTTATTTTTTATTTAAGAAACTATATTTAATTAATTAATTTTTCAACATTTCAGGGGCCTATTGAAAAAATACGGAGACAAGAGAGTCATAGATACACCAATCACAGAAAGCGGTTTTGCCGGTATAGCTGTTGGTGCTGCGTTTGGGGGCCTCCGACCAATCTGTGAATTCATGACAATGAACTTCTCCATGCAGGCTATTGATCAGGTAAGCAACTCTTCATACCTGCCATCATCGTTTGCTTTAACTGATAGTCTGGTTTGAGGTCATTGACAGGAACAGGATCAGGAACTAAATGAAATTGTTTTAGTAAGTATTTTTGCTAGTAAATCTTAAGACATATAAATGTTTTGGTCAATATTTTAAAACATTAAATGGCACCAGCAATACCAGCATATCCTAGCTGACTGGATCACTCAGAAGAAATACTTTTAAAGATATTTAAGAAAATTGACCATTCCTTTCCCTCATCTCCGAAACAAATAAGCAAAAAATTATGAAAAAAATACACAGAATGGTTCTTTACTCATAGATTACAGGAAAACCTATAAGAACTCTGGTCTCACTTTTAGAAGAAAGAATAAAAAATGAGACCAGCAATTTTTTGCCTGAAAGTTCACATCTTATTTCACAATCAAAGACAAATAGGATAAAGATTAAATTACACTAAAACCTTTTTAGTAATGTAAATGTCATTCAGTAAATGCTAACTATTTGCAGTTGTTATGAAGATATGAATCAGATAAATATAAAACAACAAAGTAGATAAGATAAATGTCTACAAATTCATGGTAACATACATAAATCTAGCAGACATCTGATGAACGATAATACTATCTAATATGTAGGATATTTGAGCGAATGTCATGTCAAGTGCAAGAAATAAATTATTAATTTGTTATTCAATCTTAATGTTAAATTCTCTGACAGACAATGCACAGCCTAAACCGCTGGATCTAAACTAAAATTAAGCTAAACTAAAATAAAGCACAAGTGATCATTAAGGAAACATTTTTCGAAAGGGCCTCCTTAAAGTGGAAAAAAAAACATCACAAAGAGATCATAAATAAGAAGAAATGTAGGTTTAAATATTGTTTTTGGAATCATAGAAGATATTTTGGTAGTAAATTCAACTGACATTCGTGACTTCCGCAAATATTCCGAGTGTGGATACGGCACTTCTAACTCGAACGCGAAACATGAGCGGTGAGGGAGGCCGCATACCACCGGTCTTGTTACAATGCCCAATTATTGCACTTACACTGAAGTCTGATGTTTCTTTTTGTCTTTGATGTTTCCTGTACTTATAAGTTCCCAGTGGGTAGGTTTAAAGAGTAAAAGAATTCAGAGTTCCAAAAAATATGGCACAAAAAGTGAAAAATAACTTTAGTTTCAAAAGTTGGTGGCAAACAACCAAAACACAGAATTAAAGACAGTGACTTCCGAAATTAAGGTTATTTTTCACTTTGTAGTGTTTTTTTGGAAGTCAAAATAACAGCTTTTTACTAACTGCACAAGAAAGTATATAAGTATGGTACATATAGCTAAAAAACAATTTTTAAAGTTTTTGTATGTCTGTCTGTTTGTTCCGGATAATCTCCAAAACGGCTGGACCGATTTTGACGGGACTCACTAGCCGATAGCTGATGTTATAAGGAGTAACTTAGGCTAGAAAAAGAATTAGGGTTAACGACGGCGAAGCCGCGGCCGAGGAGCTGCTAGTTTAAAATAAATTAATAATCATAACATTAACTTCCAGGTTATAAACTCAGCAGCAAAAACCTTCTACATGTCAGCCGGCACGGTGCCGGTTCCGATCGTGTTCCGAGGGCCCAACGGCGCGGCGTCTGGCGTGGCGGCGCAGCACTCGCAGTGCTTCGGCGCGTGGTACAGCCACTGTCCCGGCCTCAAGGTGGTCATGCCATACAGTTCTGAAGATGCTAGAGGTACTTACTTTTAGAGAATAGGTTAGGAATGATATCTATAGATAATATTTAATTGCAATTATTGTACCGATAATCGTTACAGTTAATGGCTTAATAGCGGGGAGCCTCGACCCACACCTCAAGAGGCTCTCCTTGCGCGTCTGAATCAAGCCCTGATCCAGAAAGCAGTACTCCTGGACACGCCACGCATAGTGAGAAGGTTCCTCTCTCTAGAGCCCTGACCACCGGCATCTTGGACTCTGTTCCTGATGCCCATGGGCAACAATTTTTTATATTATGTTTTTTTTTTAATAAAAATGTAAGTGATATGTGTTGTAAATGAAATAAAGGAATAATAATATCTTTATTTCAGACACACGCTCCATAAAATTTATTAATTAGGGACAAAAAAAAACAGTTACATGCTACAAAATAAAATTGTTACATAGAGGGCGTAACGTACGTGCATACGTAATGCCTTATATATAACAATTTTATGGCCAACCATAGGGCTGTTAGTAGGACACACACAAATAATAAGTGTTTAATTTGTTAGTAAACAAGACAAGATCAGATACACATTAATGTACTTAAAGTTTCCCTGCCGGTGTCCAATTACAATTTTACACTAATTTTTGATAAGATATACTGTTAAACTAATTGTTGTAAAATACTGGTATTCAGCTGCATCCGGTTAGACTGGAAGCCAACCCCAACTTGGTTGAGAAAAAGCTAGGCAGATGATGATACTGTTAAAGTAATTAAAACATAACATCATGCCTTTATGCAGTCGCTCTTTGTAAAATGAAATGAAATTGTTTAGTCTGTAAATAGGATATCGGAATCACGTTTACTCTTCACATCAATAAATAAGCTAGATGGAGTCGACATTTTCTATCTGACACTGAAACAAACTTGGGTCAGTCTCTTTTAAAGTCCATACATAGTCTTGGTCAGTCCATCAGTTATCTTTAAGGCGAGCCTGTTGTCAACCGGACAAAAATCCAGACTCCAAGCTGCTACTGAGAATTTCTATTGGGAAAAACTGAACATTGCCGAGCGCACCCTATAAAATAAACATAGGCTTGTTAAGCGTCTTTTACATCCGTTATAATGCTTGAAATGTAATGAAAGGCGATCTTATCTGTACCCTAAGGCGCCAGCTCCACGGGCGGGACTGAAAAGGTAATAAGATTATTTATAAACTGAGTAGGTAACTAAAAAAATCTGTTTCATTGTAATAGCTAGGTGTGTACCACAATGTAGACACCTTGCTATTAAAATGAAACAATGTAGGCAAGTTTTATGTACAAATGATGGCCTGCCGGATATCACAAAATCAATATTTTGGCCCATCTTCAAAATTGGTTGAACAGCCTTGGCTACCTATTACGGTTCATGAGATACAGCCCGCTGACAAACAGCGGAGGTTTAGTATTTAGTATATTATTAGTAATAGGGTTCCGTTTGGCACCCTCCGAGTACGGAACCCTAAAAAGGAGCTCCTCTTAATAAAGAATTCTATTTTGTTTCAGGTCTCCTTAAGGCCGCCGTCAGAAGCTTAGACCCAGTTGTAATCCTAGAAAATGAGCTTTTGTATGGTGTTCCATTCCCCGTGTCAGATGAGGCACTCTCTCCAGACTTTTTAATTCCATTTGGTATGTATATTATTTGTTTTATCCAATATAAAAATATACCTTACTGTTTTATGACGTACAAACGAATTTAAGTCTTATATTCTGCTATATTCAACAATTTCGTCACTTTTCGGGCGATAGGAAACACTTATTTTTAAAACTCCACTCAAAACTAGTGATTATTCAAAACGTAAGTTACAAAAGTAACGTAGGTAAGTGATGAAGTCGCAAAATCGCCGATGCTAATATTAGGTCTTTACCTATGAAATTGCCGTTTTGTATGAAAAAACAAAAAGATTGAAATGCGATGAAAATGTAACACTAATCATTAAACAAATGACTTCTTTTGAAAAAAGAATTCCATGTTTTTAAAATAAAATTAATTTGAAATTAGAATTCTTAGCCAAACAAAAATTATTTTGATTTGAAATGGCCAGTACTGCAGAACGGCAATTTCATAGGTAAAGACCTATTATTAGCAGTCTAAAATGACCCTGATCGGTAGACGATTGCTCACCCAGATTTCGCCAGTGTTGTGGATCCAATTACCCACAGTAGATCCCGTATTTATTGTATATTGTATTGTTCACATTCCAATCTGATCATCAATCTTTCAAAAATACCAAATTTCCCTACATTTTTGACAAGTTCTTAACATTGACTATCGCTGAGATAAGAAATTGCGACTGGATTTTGAACGTTTTTAACTATGGGAATAGACCTTCAGCAGTCTCGCCACGAGTTTTGTGTCAACGCGACAGCCAATTAAACAAGTATGTATTGTTAAATTTCCAGGTAAAGCTAAGATAGAGCGGGAAGGTAAACACGTCACGTTAGTTTGCGCCGGCAGAGCAACCGACCATGCGCTGCAAGCGGCCAAGGAACTCGCCGGCAAGGGTAAGATAAAAATCTATCAGATATTTATAAGTATGGCATTTAATTGAACCCTAAATAATTCCCACTTTAACTTTCTATAAAGTACTAGCTGCTGGCCGCGGCTTCGCCCGCGTGAACCCTAACTCTTTTTCTAAAATAAAGGCCTAAGTTACTCATTATAAAATCGGCTTTAAAAGGCCAATCAACGGTTGAGCGGATAACTAACAAATATTTTGGGAGATGACATAAAGTTTATTTGACTAACTGACGATTTAAATGCGGCTGTAAATGGTTTAATTGAAATAAATGCTTTGAGTTTTTGTTTTTGAGTTTTGAAGCTAGTGGATATGTTTCAGGTATCGAATGCGAGGTGATTAACTTGCGGTCCATCAGGCCAATGGACTTCGACGCCATCGCGCGCTCCGTCGCCAAGACACACCACCTCGTTACCGTGGAGGAGGGCTGGCCACAGTCAGGTAACTATTTATTTATTATAAACTTTATTGTACACCAGCACGCGTAGCATGACCAAGGTAGAATCGGGTTTTATCGACGGAAGAATAGACAAAATGACAGATGAACAATCGCAATCTGTAATTTTGTCTATTCTTCCGTCGACAAAACCCGTTTCTATGATGGTCATGCTACGCGTTCAGAAGAATACATATTGGAGGAGTGGCTTTTAACGTCTTTATCGGTGTAGACCTATAATTCTTTATTCAGAAATAAATTAAAACTCAAAATAAGAAGGAAAACAAGGTCACACAATGCTATTATCTTGTAGTTTTAAATTGTTAAAAAAATTACCCATTGTACTTAGTACAATTAACTTTTTGATATCAAATACTATACAAATTTGGAATGTGTCAACAATAATCAAAGAAAAGTGATTTATAATAACTTGGCAAAGAAATTGAAACATAGAACACTACAACAATGTGTCTGCGCTGGCAACAAATTAGTTTGACAATGAAAGCAAATCGGCGTCTCTCGATGAAGGACGATATGTTGTGATGCCATTTCAGTGCCGAATAGTTCCCGCCGTCGGCGTAGCTAGCTACAGGGTTGACGTCAGAATCTGGACCCCTCGAATGTAACATCTACTTACCACACGAGTGCAATAAAGTTTGAGTTAGCGTGTTCTTTAAAACTGTAAATTTATCGGTCTTCAGGTATCGGCGCAGAGATCTGCGCGCGCGTGATGGAGTCTCCGTCGTTCTTCGAGCTGGACGCGCCCGCGTGGCGCGTGACGGGCGTGGACGTGCCCATGCCGTACGCGGCCACGCTGGAGCACGCCGCGCTGCCGCACGCGCCCGACGTGCAGGCGGCCGTGCTGGCCGTGCTCGGCAACAAGTCAGTGCCTCATTTTCCGCATTTAAGACGACCCCCGTCTTAAAAAAAATCTCTATTATTTCCATAACCATAGTTACTTACGCCCGGTTTTTGGAACGAAAATCAACAGAAAATTGCTAACAAATTGTTAAGCGCGCGTAAGCTGCTGTGATCGGTGGAATGAATTATTAACAGTCAACCGAGTCACTTGACTTGCGTTTAATTTTGTCTAAAAACTGGATGTTAGTCTCAAGCTCTGAAACAAGTTATGTATTGTGAACAAGAATGTTTTTTTCTCTTTCAGGATCAGTGCAACAAGCAAGCAGTGAGTGGGGGGAATCTCGAGAGGAAAGTGCTTCCGATACCGGAGGTTAACATTCAAGTGTGAATATTTTTATTCACGTCGATATTTATTTACTTTTTATTTATTTTGAATGGAAAGGACAAGTTGGAAATAAATGATGTTATTTAAAGTTCTGCGTTTTATCTTGCAACACCGTTAAATAAGTATTTTTTTCTAACGGTGGATGGCTACACAGTATCAACGATCGGCCAAATTAGCTGGTTCAGCCATCTGCCGTTAGTATCTTGTACTGTCAACACCATTTCCTTGGTAAATGGTGGGTTTACTATAGTGTAGTTCATGTCTAAAGTTGCAGATGGCGTTTACTCTCGTTGTTTGTTACTACGTCAAAAGATGGCGCTAACTGCGGGCTCAATCGAAATAGAAAATAGGAGACTTTATGAATCTCTTTAGGTTTTTACCAATAAGTAAGTTATCTTAGAAAATGCAGAACTGACACCATAATGTGCCTCTGAGAGCACGTTAAACTCGGCGGTGGTGTCATACGAACATCCAGGGTCAGTTATTACGTTGTGTTGTTACGGGTAGTCAGAAACTGAAGCCCGGAACGCACAACTACTGCTCCCTACCTCTAGAACACTTACTTAGCTACCTACCATGAGATTACTGCCAAATAATTATTAGGCTGTTGAGATTAAAGAGGTTCACCTAAAACTTTACGATTTTTGTTGCGACATCTCAATAGATTGAAAATGACAAAGTATTTGGACCTAAGAGGTATACAGTACGACCGCGCTAACGTACAGTACGACACAACTTAGATGTAGCATCGGCAAAAATCGTAAAACCGATCACCATCCGAACTGAGTACGCCTTCAAAATCGATCTTTATTGCTGCTTTAGGTGAAAATAATCTTTACGCAAACGCAATTACTTGTAAAGTCATAGAACCAAATACATTCGTAAAATTAAAATGAATGAATGCAAATTTTCAAATCTATGCTACATCTAAGTTGTGTCGTACCACTGTCGCCCGGAATAAAGAAAAATAAAATAGATACTGTGAGGTAGGTAGTAATTTTATTCTAGTTGCATCGTCTTCGCATTAAAGTAATTATAAAATTGATGTAAGTACGTAAACATAATATTGTAAAATGTTTTTAAAAGAGTAACTGTTGTGTGGAGTTTCTTGTCCATTCTTCATTTTGCCAACACGGTCCCAATTAAAGTCAAATAATTTATTTCAAATATATGGCGGTGACCAAGGAATATATACTCACCTACGACGAGGCGGTGACTATTGAAACATCACCTTGACAACCCACTACTCCGTCCACCTCAAAAAGTATTGAATTTGCAACAGCCGACAGATGTCGAAATAAGAAAACATCAAAATTAAAATAACAATATAATCAATAAGTATAGTAAATCCGTCACGAATCCTGAACGATAAATCCATACAATAGCGGATTCGTACGATTTTAGCGAAATGTTGCTTTTGTACGACAGACGTCCGCGCCAGGGGACGCCCGGTGACAGAATGATGGATCGGCGACGCTCCTACAATGTTATGTGCGAGCACACACTGGGTATGTGTGAGCTTGAATTGTACTGGGATCATTTCTTATGTATTGCTGAGATAAAAGCATTCTGTGGCGGTATCTCAAAAGCTGGATTTAGGTTGTGGTACCTACTTATGTAAAAATTAGGTAGGTACTTAGTCCGCAATTCAAGTTCTTATAGGTAATTATCGCAGTACGCAAATCTGTGAAATGACCTGCTGCTTACCTATCATTGGCGACAATCTGCAACTGAACATGCAGTGTCGTGCAGACGGATAGGAAAATGGCGAAAATAATATGTCCCTTTTCCAACGAACCAAAAAAAGGGCTCCCCAGCTTTCACCCATAATCCATTTACATACTTACCTACATCTCAATTTATTACAGCAAAAAAAGTGCTAACGAACACGTCAATCCTCGTCCAAAAGTACTCTATACTTATATCTTTGTATATTTTACGTATAAAAGTATAATTTCTGCGCACATTGTGTGTGGTGATCCATCAAGCGGGACGCCTAGCGACAGATTTTTGTGAATAAAGCTAGAGTGGGTGAAATTCTACATTTTTAAGTCTACTTATTATAGTTGCTTTTGTAGCTTCAGCAAAAAAATTAGAGTGCTACCTACTTGGTATATATTTGCTACTGTGCAATTCTCTTCGATTGGATTTGGAATTGGTTGCATAGTGGGTGCCCAGAGACCACACACGTCTGTGGTAACACTTTGACCTTGAGCTGTTCTAGCTTAGCAGGTACGGAGACTTTTCGCAAGGTACTGATATTCGTCTTACTGTACCTACCTTTGTTTAGGTGATTGTCTAATCTTAAAAGTCAGATAATACCTACCTAGGTAGGAATAGGTACCTTCCGGTAACTTAGTTGATTGATAGTTCCGTTTCCGGGACATCCTAATCCAAAGTCTGACAAACGTGGTCCATTTAGATCGGAAGCTGACGACTGAATAGGTAGCTGTGCTTCTTTTTCACATGTGAGAACAGTCGAAAAGCTCTACTCTAACTATACTTCGACAAGTTTAAAAAATCTACAAGTTCCAACGGTTAGCTCCACAAAAACAAATGCAGCTCCAGTAACACAACAGTTACAAAGTAGCGGTCATCCATCAAGAGAGCTAAGTTCTGACGGCGTTGTGTTCCCGTGACAATCAACATGTCCGACTGTTGTAAGTGTTTAGCGCAGGAAAAATTTGTGAAACTGGGAACAAACTACCTACTATTAAATTATTCTAGTGATACATTCGTCAGGAATAATCTGTGACATCAGTCACTGTATCAGTGTTGTGCCAATAGGTATAGTTTATGCAGGAACGCAGGCGTTCATTAAATTCATTCACTGAAATCGAAAAACTTCGCAAGCAATGAGAAATTGCTACTGAAGGCAATGGGTGTCGCCTTCAGAAAGGACGAGCTGCTTCTCACACCAATAACTAGTAATAACTACGTCATTTCCTCCCGCGTCACCAGTTCTGAGTCTGCAATTGCATATTTTGGCTGCTTAGACCAAAATGACAGCGTTTTTTTTATAAAATTTGGCTGTTATTTTTAGTGTAATGCGGTGTCTCACGACTTCCACGCGAATGAAGTCACGGGCAGAAGCTATAGTATAATATCACGCCTGTATCCCCCGTGGGTATAGGCAGAGGTGTAAATAGAGCAATCACATTTAGCCAGTAATTTTAAAAGACGGAATATATATGTATTGCGAGTCACTAGCCCGGCACTAATCTAGACTTCTGGCTAGTACTGAGAATTTCAATTTTATAGTGGAAAACCCTGCTGCCCGACACACCGATTGAACCTAGGACCCTCCTCAGTAAGCCAAGCTAGATACCTACCACTAGCTAAACTATCAATCAACTAATAAGATAGGATTTTCTTGTTTCAAAATACTTATTATGAAACTCCCTATTTAACTTGAAAGGGTGATTTTAATTCAATAGAGTGTTTTATAAGAGGGTCAGCACAGATTTTAAAGAGGGGTGGCTGGTGACAGATACCTACTTAACGTTGCACGTTGATTTAGTTTAAGACGAGATGAAATTATCAGTAGTCGGACAACTAGACAAGTGACAATCGCTTCCAAAGCGATTCGTATTTCTACAACGACTTTCAACATGCTTTTCGATAGCTTATGTCAGTCCCATACATTTTTGCCTTTTCCATCATCGTTATCGCTGATGGAATGTCACTTTGTCTAGGTCCTCTCACACTTGTCTTCTCCATCTTTTTCTTGGGGCAGAGACTTGGACGATCAAGTCTACCGACAGGCAAAGAATTGACGTCTTCGAAATGCGGTGTTGGCGCCGCCTATTACCTAAGGATACCATGGACAGCCCACTGCACAAATGTCTCGATCCTTAAATTAAGTACTCAAACTAGAGAAAGCATGAAAACTGTCTTCAACCTGTCTGCTATTTGTCGTGAGATACTTCGGCCACATTGCCCGCAGAGGTACCTACCTACACAACATGGAACGTCCAATGGTGACAAGAAAGATAGAGGGCAAAAGACCTAGAGGCCAAAACGATTAACCACAAAAGAGTCCGCGAGGCGTCTGACTATTAAAATTAGTTAGGTAAGTCACGATAACCGTTTTTTATTCAAATTAGTCAATCAAAACTAGACGGGTAGAATCGAAGTTCCACATGTTTTTATCTGAAAGTAGTAAATCTTACTTATGTGTTAAATATAGGATTTCCTACTTTTAATCCCGGTAGTACGTTCGCGTGGGATATTTTACGCTAGTTAAAAATAATATGTCTAAAATATTTTACAATAACAAGAGTATTTATCTCCTAAAAAATCTGATAAATAGGTACAGAATAATAGCATTTACCTATGTATTATTAGAAAGGACGTACCTAGTACCTAAGGTATTTCTTAAAAAGTATTAAAGGTACCTACTGTTGGGTACTAGTCATAGTATTAGTAGGTAAATGGTAAATACAACAATATTTACCTAAATATATAAGATAAATATACGTGCGACCGGCTAAGACCGAGTCGGATGGAAATATTCATGTTTACGCGTATTTTGTGAGAAATATCGCGCGTGCATGGCCCGAAGAAAGTGCGCAGCGAGAGTTTTGGTTTGTCTGACTTTATTATAAAGGTAAAAAGCGTGGCGATACTTACACACTACGGCGATACACTTACGTATTTATGATGGCCATTGTTTTATTTAATGTTATTTGTGAAGAATGAAAACTTTCACTAAGTGCCGTATCATTCGGTATCATAGACAATATTTCCACTGTGTCTAACGTAGATCTAAACACGTTACGTACGTGAGTATGTAGAGTAGGGGTACCGACCTAACTACCTAAATGTAGGTAACCTAATCAGTAGGTAGGTATACATTTTTATTAAAATCCCTCGTGGCATGTTAAAACTAGGTAGCTAATTTTTTCCATTTTGTGGTAAGTTCGTAGGTAGGTATATTTTAAACTTCGCAATTGAAATGTCGCAAGGAACCACAATATTATTATACCTTGCTAAATGTATGCTAATCACAGAACGTATAGTATTGAAGTTTATAATTTAATTGCGCCAGTAACTTTTCAAATAAATAATTATGATGTTAATTTCTCTTATAAGTAAGTATAAGAAACAACTAGTCGATGTATTTAAAATAATTATAGTTGTTTAAAAGTTTTTATAGAAAGAGATATATACTCATTTCCTAGGAAATCAAGTGTTGCTGCAAGTAGGTAGGTACCTAGACAGTTGCCTAAGACGTTTGGGACAAGCAAGCCCGCCAGACCGACTATGCCTATCCACTGTAGTTCCTGAAATTCTGAATCTACAATAACAAAATCTAGAAAGCGCCGAGAAATGGAACGTTTACGAATGCCGGAGAAACAATCAACTGTCTTGGAACCCGCAACAAGGAAGCCAAAGCAAGAGAAACCAAAGTTTTAACTTCCTCCCCTCATCAAGCATATGAGACACAAAAGAGCTAGGCAAAGGTTTTTTTACTACTTATAAGTACGTCTCTTAAAGCTTCTTTTAACTATAAAACTATATGTTCTTTCCGGCCTACTCCAAACACATAACACAACGTACTTTCCAGGAGCCGTACCCCATAGGCCTTGCTAATGGCATGTGACAGCGGCGGTGATGGATCGGACGCCCCCTCGCCCCTCTGCACGGCTACCGATAAAATTAGACGATTTTTCCCCAAAATGAGACATTCTTGTGCGAGATATTTTTGTTATTTTATTTCTTTTTCTGGTTGGCAAAGGCAAACAGGCAGTTGGCACACGTGATAGTTGATAAATGGTCACCACTGCCTGGTCACGGCATAAGAGCCATCGCAGGGGCGTTGTCATTACAGAGAGAGTTCAAACAGGTAGGTGGCTTACATACCTACCGGTAATTACTTACACCGCCACCCATACCGTTCACACATGAACACAACAACACTGCTCGACGGCGGACATAGAAAACTAAGGGATCATGTCACGAAATACGATAGCAGCATCATCAGCATGCTCTTGTCTGCTCATTACAAACTGCGAGCACAAATCTCCATAATGTGACTATAGGAACTTCCCCAAAGCAGGTCCAGCAGTGGGGTCCCAATTCTGGAGATGAAATATTTACTTGAAGTTTTATCTATCATAAGCATAACTATTAGGACTAGGTCAAGCTACACTGGGCTACACTAAAATGAACTTACGAACGAAAGGAAACCTTACTATACTAATTGCTAACTACCTATTAAAGGAAAAGTGGTAGAGATCTATCAGTTAGTAGTTTATTACACGCCTATTAGATAGACAGGCTCAGTGCGTCAGGCATGAAATCTGGAATACACATGCCAGTAAAAGTTCCTTTCCCAAGCATAATGTGTAACTCTAGATATTGACAAGCCTTCAAGCAAACAAAATTACTGCACCAAGTAGTTATGTATACGTAGGATGTAAATAGTAGGAATACTTTCGTTATGTTCGACTAATTGTTTAATTTGATTAATTACCCAACCAAGGTTTAAGCGAGACAGATCATGGCTTTTTCTTAACACTATGGAGGCATAGCAATGATCGTGCAACGTGGCAATACAACACACATGAATACATGATTTATATGATTATAGCTTCCGTATTAAGGCTATTCCTGGTTTTGGGAGGACGCGCGATATTCTATGTATTTTGAACAACAGTTTCTTTTTTTCATATCGGTGGCCAATTATGGAAATAATTTGTTTGTTCCATTCCATCAATGTCAATGGTAGGTGGTAGGCAGGGAAGCGACTCCTGGCCAAAAAGCTAGTAGGTACTTGAAAGTTGAATTAAATTCGAAGTCAAAGTCAAATTCTAATAATTTATTTCAATTAGGCACATAAAAGGTACTTTTCAACGTCAAGTCGAAGTTTATATGTAGTGATAACTCATTCAAAAACAAATAGTTAAATGTGGTTTTAGCTAATAGACGGTTCATTAAACGTTAGCGGTGAGGAAATCATACTGCACCTGCAATTTTCCTTGTTACTGAAAATTATAAGTAGGTACCATGTTATTATCTACCTCGAACCAAATATCTACTTACCATATATACCTATTGCGTCAAGGTTTGGGAATATTCCCACGAAACAAACAAAAATCTAATACGGAAAGAAAACAATCGGACAACATAGAAATCAATCACCTAATAATCCAAGGTTACGGTCAAGACGTGGTCAAGACAAATACCAAACATCTTGACAGTTAAAACACCACCTAATGAGTTTAACAATAGAGTGTACCTACAATCAAATTGGTGAGACAATAAATTCTGTCTTCGTGATGGATTTCATTTGGTTAATGGCCTGGGTCTGGTGTGAGGCAACTTCATTGAGGACAATGATCGGATGGGTGACCAGCCACGCGGAACTAGTGGTTTGAACTAGATTACCGAAGTTTGCTCTGCTTCTTGGGGAAAAAAGGGTTTCTATTTATTTGAAAAAGTCATTTTCATTCTATGTGGCGTTCTATCCACCAAACTTTTGTCTAGAATTCTATTCAGAAGATTAGATATTCGGTAAATACTTGTTGGGTACCTAATGTTCTTTTACTTGCTTAGGTACTTTGGATTCGTAAAAAATATTTCTCATTACTATATTTCTGAAAAACATTTGCATCTTGCTTTCCTCCGGCATTCTTTCAACACATAGGTAAATGAAGGCGCGGTTGATTTGACAGAAATTAAAATTCTACAAGTTTGTGCCAATTAATTGAGCCATTTATTTGCAAGTTTCAACATTATCTAATAGCCTGACTTGCATTTCATCAGGCATCTTAGCCAATAATGCCGCTTTTAAAATAAATTATCATACATAGTAAACGTTATCTAGGAAATGATCCAAATCCATTTTGGTGAGGAAAAACAGCTTAGTGAATGCTGATCGATTTCACGAGGATTTCTTTTCGATGCCTGGACTCGATTTTTGTTATATCACGAACGTGGTTTTTAGCAAAAAGAAGCATGGGCAGTTTTATCCTCTCTGACAGTACTTTTTTTTTTACAAAGTATTATTTTATTACAAGCTTTATATTATTAACTTGCTTCGTTCTTACGTGTTTCCGGTTACTCGCTTTATTTTAAGTATTTTATTCGGAGAACATAAAGCTTACTTATACAGTTGAAGGCCACTTTCAAGTTTCCACTGATGATGCGTTTATGTCGGATCATCATTCATCATTCCATTATATTCCATCATTCCATTCATTAATTTGTAATCAGTTGGACTTCACTTGTTTTACTATAAACTGCTTATAGCTTCTGTCCAATGTTTCATTCCCTAAATGTTAAGTACACCTTTAATTTGTGTATACCTTTCCTAATTATTCGTCTTTTTATTTTTTCTTTAAGCAATGTTGAATGTATATGCTGTTGGTGTTATTTAATAAATAAATAAGTAGATCTCTATATCACAAAGGCATGCATGACTACAAGTAGCAGAACTGACTGCCCACCGCCCAGGGAGCACTCGCTGTACATTGCGGAGGCTATTTTAATCCAAGATCATGCTTACACCACTCAAAATATTAATTCAACTTTTATTAATGAGCCTTAATTAAACTAAATAATATTAGTCAATATAATTATATGAATTAAATATCTACTAGGTCAACAACTTTCCAGAAATGACAGTTCAATATTTTTCAAACAAAAAATGTTAAGTGTGCATTATCTAAATAATTATTTAATTACCGAATGTAATTCAAATACAGATCAATTTAACATGTCTGATGACTTTTAGATTGTAAAATGTAGGCAGGACCTTGATATTTCTAATAATGAGTGCCAGTTTACAGCCTGACTGCCGCACCCTTTTTTAATAAAATACTTAGTGTGATTAGGTATCTATCTAAAAAGTAAAAATAAAAAATATTTACCAAAAAAAAAATGGTTGCCAAAATTTTTTTTAGAAATATTAATCAAAACAGGTTTTAACTAGTAAATATTTTAGTTCACTAGTTAGCCATCCTCCTTCCTATTTCCATACAGTAATATTGCCATATTAATCAAAACAACCAAATCTTTGACAGCTATTTGCGACGTTGCCCACTTTCAGAATGAACGCTGTCTTCGGTTTTGTATTTTCGGTTTTTGCCACCGACTACGAAATGAAAGTTTTTTTGGAAGTCGTTTATTTTTATTTTTAACTTTTTAGTTACTTAACCTAAAAAAATCGTATACCACTACTTACTTTGCTGTGTAAATAACAGTGACAAAGTTATTATAACATCATCAACATACAGGAAAACATACCTACGTAGTATTGAAGGTAACTCAAAAACTACTTAAGCAAGATTTCTCTACGTTTTAATGAAAAAAGAACTTTCAAAATCGGTCCACAATTGACGAAAATATCGATGAACATACTTAAAAAATATACACAGCATAATCAGCCTACGTATTTCCCACTGCTGGGACACAGGCCTCCTCTCTGTGAGACGGGAGGTTATTACCTCTATGTACCTACAGACGAATTGAGAACCTCCCCATATTTTAAGAAATCGGTTAAAAATAACTGCCTGTTGATCCGACTGCATTGGTCCTTGCGTGGAAATGGACGTACAGTCAACCTCAAAATGATATACATATAATGTCACCGTATAATTATGAACTTCGCTGGTTTATAATCTATCGGTATTATTTCCGTTAGAGAATTCATTCGATTGTCTACAATTTTCGTTTCATATTACTGTATTAATGTGTAACAATTAATAACTCAATGTGTAATGTTTTGTGGCTAGTTGGCATCGATAAAATATTATGAAAAACATTTCTAAACATTTTTAAACAATCAAATGCATTTATGTCGATGTATAAATACTTCTAACTAAGTATCTCATTACGGTGAAGGAAAACATCGTGAAGTAACCGGCATACTTATCCTAGAACCAAAAATTCGAAGAAATGTGACATCTACCAACCCGCAATGGGTCCGCAAGGTGGATTACGGCCCACTCCCTCTCGAAGAGAGGAGGCCTGTGTTCCAGCAGTGGGAACGTTATAGGCTGATTATGCTATTACTTACATCTTTTTGGGGCTGGCTGTACCACATTTTTGGGGCTGGCTGTAAGTGCCACATTTTTGGCGTCGCGAGTAGAGCCTGGATGAGACTGGCACGTGAGTGTCGACAAGGACACCCAGCAGTGGGTGAAGTCAGGCTTTGGATTATGATTATTGCTCCGTTACTCTTTGATAAGACCGTAATAGGAAGACCAGGTTTCCTTCAATATAAGTCAATAATATTGAAAGTATCACACTGGTATTTGCCCATTTAGAACCTGTAACCTCGCGACCGGGTCCTGTCAATCAAGCCTAGTCGATACGATACATAGTAAGCTCTCATACTACACTGGTCATCAAAAAAATCGACCCACCCACTTTTTGTTTAATATTAGTCGATTGTTTCACTGATAAGCTGTTTCACATGTTTGTTTTTTATTTTGAGGGCCGATATGATGATTGACTTCTTGTTTGTCATAAATCTTATTGCACTTGAAGGTACTTAACAATTTTTTTATACACAAATACTGTTGAGT
Organism: Lithophane semibrunnea; assembly: GCA_947363905.1. Classification (NCBI taxonomy): domain Eukaryota; kingdom Metazoa; phylum Arthropoda; class Insecta; order Lepidoptera; family Noctuidae; genus Lithophane; species Lithophane semibrunnea. The sequence goes on from OX376196.1 coordinate 1,066,745, forward strand.
GCTGATTTGACGGTTTTAAATCGGAACAAATCGACCCGTTCTTCCAGTCAGAAACAAACATTTGTAGGGATTTCATGTGCATATCGTTAAGTTTAATTGCTGAGGCTGTAGTTTTGAGTTAAAAATAATGGACACTACTGAAGCTGAGGCGGCCCAAGTTGTGGCTTTGCTGCAACAAGGCTTAAGTCAACGTGTCGTGGCCAGGAGGTTAAATCTCAGCCGTTCTGCAGTTCGGCGAGTTTACCAATGGTTTCTGGAGACTGGGCAGTATCGAAGAAGATCTGGATCTGGGACACATAGGGTGACAACTCAAAGGGATGATCGATTCATAGTGGTATCAGCTTTACGAAATCGACACCTTTCTGGCGTTGATCTCCAGCGACGCTTACGTGAAGATCGGGGCGTGGCTATAAGTGACAATACTGTAAGGAGGACACTACGTGAGCAGAATTTAAGACCACACAAGCCAGCAACGGGGCCACAATTGACCACAGCTCATCGACAAGCCAGACTTCAATTTGCGCAGAATCACGTCAACTGGACTATAGGCCAATGGGAGTCAGTTCTTTTTAGTGATGAGAGTCGTATGACTTTATACGGTTCTGATGGACGCCGTAATGTGATGCGACGGCCAGGTGAACGTTATGCCCAGTGTTGCATAAGAGAAACAGTCAGTTATGGTGGAGGCTCTGTAATGTTATGGGGTGGGATATCTTTAACTGGACGCACGGAGCTGGTTTTTATAAGAAATGGTGCTTTAACTGCGGTACGCTACATCACAGAGATCTTGGAAGATCATGTGGTGCCATATGCCGGCTATATTGGAGACAATTTTGAATTAATGCATGATAATGCACGGCCACACGTGGCGCGCATTGTCACCGATTACCTTGACGAGGTTGGCATTCGGGTTATGTCGTGGCTAGCAAGAAGCCCCGATCTGAACCCTATAGAGCACATGTGGGACACCCTTAAACAAAAGGTTAGAGCCCAAAATCCAGCCCCTACATCCTTAGGAGACCTGGAAACTGCCATCAGGGAAGAATGGAACCGAATCCCTCAAGAGACCATCAAAACCTTGATAAGGTCACTAAAACGGCGAATGCAGGCCATCATTCGAGTAAGAGGGGGGAATACCCAATATTAAACTGCCATAATTGTGTTCATAACACTTAAGAGTAAAAAATTAGAGCGTGTTTAAAATTAGTCCAAAAAAGTGTGAAATTATTCTTTTTAATTTTATTATCAACATTTAACTTTTTTTACTAATTTTTATGATTATATTGTGCTAAAATTAGTGTAAATAAACAAGTTAAATTAAACATTATCATTACTAAATCATTTTGTTTTGTTTCGCTAAAGAAAAAACGTGATTTGCGGTAAAACTGCAGGTGGGCCGATTTTTTTGATGACCAGTGTATAATGTATCTATGACTGTCTACATTTATAACACCTGCAGTCAAAACATCGGATTAATATGCGCTTGAGTGGCAGATCGTCGTCATTCCGCAAACCGCGTCCGCGCAACACAGCCGCGTACTTAAATTTTGCATTTAGAACAATCGATCGTGCTTTATAACGATAATTTGGAAATGTGGACGACTTTGTAAACTTTTAGTGGTTGTGTCTTGTGGTTCTATTACTTATTTTAATTCGTTATATTGGAGTTATCATGTTACGATACGTGGTAAGATTTTGTTATTATTGTTTTTTTTTTCTTTATCAATACAGGGAAAAACATAAGGTTCATCAATTCTTGAAATACGTATTTAGGTAGCTACATCGGATTTTCACCTGCATATTTTTTTTTTTTTTTCACTTGTGCGTTTGCAACTTTTCAGTACCTAGTAGAATCGATTAGTACCTAACAGTTGTAAAAACGATCCAATTTTTCCCGTAAACGTAATACGAATCAGTAAGTAGGTACGAATGATAATCACATGCAAAATAGTTTCGATGCATGGGAAGTTTATACTAAAAAGCCTACGAGTATATTTTTTGCCATGTTTTGTTTCACTTCTCAAATAAATAAAAACTTTTTACAAAAAAAAACAACCGACTTCACAAAAAAACACTAAAAAGTGAAAAATAACTTTAATTTCGGAAGTCGGTGTCTTTGCTTTTCAATTTTCGTTTTTTGCCACCGACTTCCGAAATTAAAGTTATTTTTCACTTGTGACGAATTGAGAACCTCCTCCTTTTTGAAGAAGTCGGTTAAAAAATCAAAGCAAATCATATATTACCTATGTTGGTGTTGCGTTTTGACACATTAAATGTGAAATAAATAATTTCGGAATCAAAACCATAACACCATGACACAATTTTATATAGGTAGGTACAGCCAGCAACAACATCCGAGTTAAACTTTCTTTAAAGCATTATTTAAATAAATAATTATACTACTCATTCATTCAATGAATTTGTTTTCCATCACTCCTTTTTTTTGTTTAACCTACATAGACTGTAAAATAGCAAGGTTTTCTTCATAAACTATTTTGAAACTTTGTGCAGTTAAGTACTTACCATTCTTTTAAGAATCTATCGACTGGCTTAAAAGTAGCCCTCTTAAACTGAGTTATGACATCACAAAAGTTTTACTTAAAAAAAACCGGTATAAGGACAACAGCTTTCACGAATAATATCTACTCATCTTAAAGTTAACGCATGTTTTCGCAATTCAGTATTGAGCACGTAATAATTATACTAATTGGTAAGAGAACCGAGCACTTGCATGTGTGTGAGTAAAACTTCAAGTAAATGAATGAAAAATATATCATTAGCTTTCATACAGTTGTCACATCCTTATTACATATGTAAGTACTTAGAGAATATTTTATATTTTCTCAAGACTCTACAGTCGCTGTTAGTTCAAAAAGAGAAAAAAAACTTTTTCTTTTTTTATTCTTTTTATTACTCAAAAATGATATAAAATATTTTTTTTTATGAAGTTAAAATATTTTTTTTTTAATGAAGTTTAATACATTTTTATGTTTTTAATTTATGTTTTCCTACAACAAGGTTTAAACAAACCAAAAATCCGCAATTGAATCGTAAAAGTAACTTCAATGGTATAATATCGTTCGTACTCGGAAGTAGGACAATCCCAAGGCATCTTACGCCTTGATCCACATCTACCTTCAATTATTTGCATTCTTGACCGTTACGCCTTTTACGTGGTTATGATGTGATAGAAATCAAGCTGCGCCCGCGCGGTGCACAAGTGAAAGTTTTAAATTTTTACTTGTTACTTTGGCGACTACTGTGCAACAGTAACTTACACCCTAATGTCAAGGTGTGTTTTGGTCGTGAAAAATATCACTTTTCAATTGATTGGTATGGTACTTATGTATGGTGGATATATTCGTTTAATTATTAAATTTTTATTATTTGTTGTTATACACAATCTGTCAAAATTTAATTCGTCTTCCTTTTATTTTTCCTATTATTTTACGTTCATGAGATACAACCCACTGACAGACATACCGACAAACGGACAGCGGGGCTTAGTACTTAATAGAGTTCCGTTTCACACCCGGGTATGGAACCCTAAAACTTGCTTCATTATTTTCGTTGATATTTTTAAGTGTTAAAATCAAAGAAATAAATAAATAAATAAAAGAAAAAGCTTCAAACCGCTTTTGAACCTGACTGTAGGTACAGTGCAAAAAAAATAGGTCGGTACGATTTTTTTATTTTATTCGTAATAAACCAAAACATATAGTATATATTTACCAATAAAATAATAAAAACCAACAATATTAATTTAATAAATATTTAAATCCAATGTGGGCCAATCACTTGGCATAGTTGCCATCTTCCACCTTGATCCACATTCGGATCTCGTCCACGCCGCGCCGTAACGTAACGAGCTCGTCGTCCCCCGTAACGCAATAAAAGATAAATGACCATCATATTACAAATACCTACCTTCAGTGATGTACGTAAAGGCAAACCAGTTCATTTGGAACTTAACATAATTAAGGTTGTAAACAATACCCAACTATTTATAAAATAAAATAAACTATTTGCTACCTGCGGCTTCGCCCGTGTGGAGGTCGGAAGAGTAATTTACAAATAAAGCGTAATTATTTGGTGATTGATTACAAGTTTTGTTACTTACCCTTACAAATAAGTGACATATTACCTTTTTTAATTACTTATTTGAGTTTTTCTTATCTCATAACATAATAATAATTACTTACCTACCAATTTATTATTTGGCCAATGGTGCAATTATTAGGATATAGGTAGGTACTTATTAATTTGTTGAATTTCTTGTAGAATTTCTCCTGCAAATTACAAGATTAAGCAAAACAAAGTAACATTTCCTTTAAGGCTTCTAGTGTGTTGAGTTTCAAAATAATTATAGGTTGTAGAGCTATGTTCAACGCCTACCACAATAGGCTATTTGCCTTAATAAGTTACAATTTACCCACGACACTGATTCGATACAAAATGCTGCTCGCCGATTCCCATAATCATGGTATCAAATTGATACTTACCTACTAAAGATAACAGAAATCGCAACACTAGGTCAAAGAGGCTGTGAACATGTTGTAGCACCTTGCGTAACCGTAATAAACAAAATCACGGTAGAAGATGTTAAGCACGTGTCATGTGCGCAACACAACGATGATCTGTTCCAAAAGAATCAGATGAAAATGTAAACAAATAGATAAGAGGTGTAATGCCACTTACAAATTGAGTGCTACAAACCCAATTATTTGAACACTTAAATCGGAAATTCTAATTTTAAATCACCTTAAAGATGACAACCCCAATTTTCGTCGGTGATTCAAAATTGCAATCTAATAATGATATTCATACAATAATTGTTGGAAAAAATGGTGCGACATAAAGTTAAAAAAAACTTCTAAATACTTATGAATCTGTTACTAATTCCCTTCAGTGGTACAGAACACAGAACATTAATACTCAAGAGCGCGAAATGTGTGTGTGATTTAGCTAAACAGGGTTTGCTTACACTGTCATCAGATAGTTTTGCCCAAACTTAAGAAGCATTCCATGTCCGAATGACAACAAGACGCTGAATATAGACCGTGCCCCTTTTTTTTAGGGTAAATCGTCAAATGACTTCTCCCGCTCTGGGCGGAGCGGGAGGGCGTGTCAGACTTTTACTGACTAAAACCCACCCGTGTTCCTTCAGTTGCCTGTTGCCAAAGTTCCGGTATCCCTTTCGGACTTTCCCGCAACCCTGGCAGGGTAGAGCGTGCCTTACTCGCGTAACTTGCGGATGTAGTCGGATATTGAGGGATAGGTCTAGCGACATTACCGCAAACCCAGGGAAGATGACGAGAACAGTTTGATTGAGACAACCAGGACTGGGTCTGGGTAAGGGAGAAGAAAGCCTCCATGTTACTGCAAACATGATCATAATAATAGTGATGCTGATGATTAATTTAGTCGAAAACAAATTCATAATTTCAAGGGCTACTAATTTTACAGTTCTCCCTTGAAGATTGTAATCGATTTTTTTCAAATACGCGTGTATTTATACACGAACTTGCCGGATTGTTTGAAACTAATTAAAAATTCAGCCTGTATCTCCTGTTACGGCTAGTTGGTTCCCTCGATGAATTGTTTGTGGAGAAACCTCAGGAGTTGCTCAACAATGCGCTATTCAGTTTTGAACAATATATCGTAATTCGTTCATGTCAGAGGAGGCTGCAATTTCTTACAAATACCTTCACTTATGGATTCATAATTATGATGATGAGATATGTTACACCATTGACTGAACTAACTCCATGGAAACTTTATTACCTTATTTATGTCTTCTTGGTATTTTGTAAAAACAACATTAGCTAAAATAATCGTTAACGTTTTTCGATTAAGAATTGATGATTCAGAAATCTTATTTTATACTGAGATTTACTTTGAATAGAATAGAATACTCTCTAGTATAAACAGACGCACAAACACATACACATGCACACACACATATACCCAAGCACACAAACACTCACACACTTAAACTATTCTTATGCTAATTTTGTCTTCTTAGACATGATAAATTTGTTATAAATATTTTTTCTTTTTTTGTTATGGAAGAGCGGACTCTTCTAATGGCATTGTTTGCTTAAAAGAAGGCTCCAATCACAAACTAATTGTGTAATTTGGTTAAAGAAATAAACAATTTTGAATTTGAATTTTTTTGAATAGTATGTACTAAAATCGAAATTTCAACATTTATAGGTATCTGTAATCCACATGGGATTATAGATATAAATGTTGAAATTCCGATTTTTCATACTATAACAAGAACTATTCATATGACCACGTTTTCTCAACTTGTTTAGTTCCCAATTGTGTCCTGTTGCCATTTTGGTGATATTAATAAATTATCAAACCACCCCTAGTAGTAACAAAACAGCATTATTTGTGTTTACACATTAAGTCCACTACTCATTGTTGTGTTCTTGTGTTCATCACAACACGCTCACAACGCATCGAGGAAACTTGCACAAAAATACAAACAGTGTGCTTTCGAGCAGTGGCAGTGGACTGACTGACTGACCTGACTGAATCTCGGAACATTCCGGGATCCGGTCAGTCCGCACCTCCCTCTTTGCAATAAAATTGCAGGGCAAAGGCTTCTTCTCATTATGTTACCGTAACATTGACCTAGAGCTGCGCTAACGCAATACGATTTGGTTGATAAGTAGTTGTGTGTATTTTATACTATTTCGTAATTTAATTTAAAAATTAAATTACGAAATAGTATAAAATACACATAAAGATTTTCTAGCAAATTCAAATGATGTTATTTCATAAAATCCAGAATCAAGTGATTGGGAGGAGACACTGGCTCCTGTAACACCTGTGTGTTTGTACCTAGCGAAGGAGTCAGAGCTTCACTTGGTTTTAACACATTTTCTATGACAATAAAGAGATTACTTAAAAAATATATTACTATCAGTAACACTTTTAAGGATTCTGAAAAATGCAGATTGTATCTCAACCACAGAAGAAGCCAACAAATTAATGAAAAAACAAGTGAAAACAAACAATTTGATAATTGGCAGTAAGTTTACACTAATAAAATTCACTGGTTACATAACTCAACCACGCAATGTAAACTGCTCCATAAAGCAAAAATAAAAATACCGGTTTCGAAAATAACAACACGGTTACGCGTTCTTTCGCGTCAATAAGCGGAAACTGGTTAAATAAAGTCGGTCGACGCATGCGCATGTGAACCAGATGATCAGAATAATTGCTAATTAGATAGTGCATGCTAATTTTGAGGACATCTCCGAAAGGAAAACCTTGACCGACAATGAAATGGTGTGAATCCTACAGCTAGAGGGTGTTTGTTTCGAAATTCTGAATATGTTGTGTGAGAAAACACTGATTTAATTTGGCAAGATTGAAAAAAAAGATACAGAAAACCGCTTCACCTTTTGTAAAATTCACAGCCGAATATTTAAATTTTTAGTAAGAGACATATTATAGGACTAGGTTGTTTCGAGCCTCATTTTAAGAAAATAACTGACCAAACCATATTGTTCACAGGTACCTCTCATATTTGTGCTATCAACAGCAAACTCATGGCGGAACTGGTCACCGAAACATCAATTTCCGCGCCCTAATGTGCAAGTGGCGTCCGAGTCACAAGTCAAGTTCGCGCTAGAGAACAAGTTCGACGATACAGGCCCGGGAGCCAAGCAGCCAGAATACGCTTACCGCACGTACAAGAACCTGGAAGATGCACTAATAGCGTTCCTCGATGACCCAGACACAAAGCTGCCAGAACACGAGCGAGAAAAAGCAATCAATAAGTTAACACAACAAGATCAATACACCACGCATCATGCAGGACTGTTCCAGAAGGATGAGCACTTCAAAATATTGCAAAGACCTCATCAGTTACAACATCAGGACATTCACGCAGAGATATTCAACTTTCCTATTCAAAAACACTTGTACGCTCAAGATAGCATTGGTTTAACAGGTCTTAAAGGCTTAGATGGGAACCAAGGTGACAAGAAGTTGGAACCGTTCAAATTCCATAAGGTGCACGCTGTGAAGGGTAATCCGTTGAGCTTGGCGCACTATATGAGGGGCCGGGACCTGAAGCTGGCACATGATCAGTTTGATACACACCCTAAGTACACGTTTTCGTATGGAGTTCATGTAAGTAACTAAGTTTAGTATTCTGTATCAATATAGATTTTAAGTATTTTCCTTTTCAATTTACTTAGGATTCACTTTGCATAATTATGATTTTGAAAGTGATTTCTCTACAGATTGAAAGATATCGTAAAAGTACCCTAGCTATGTCTTGATCCAGGTTATAAACTACCTATCCCAATCCTCTAGAAGTCCAGACAAACACACAAACGGACAAAAAATCTAAAAACTATTTTTTACTAGTAGCAATTACTTTTTTTCAAAAATATTCCTTATGCAGCTTGGCCTTCTTTCTATTTATAAAGATTAAAAACCCACTGCAGGGAAGAATAAATCGAATGAGATCATAATTATACGCCACGCATGCCCAAGATTTCCAATAGTGATCGTGCGAATGACTCTACACTTTTTTTTTTTTTTTTGAGGGTGGGAAATCATCCAATGACTTCTCCCGCTCTGGGCGGAGCGGAAGGGCATGTCAGACTTTTACTGACTAAAACCCACCCGTGTTCCTTCAGTTGCCTGTTGCCAAGGTCCCGGTATCCCTTTCGGACTAACCCGCAACCCTGGCAGGCATCGGTCCTAGCGGACCCCGCCAATTGTGCTGACATCTCTTTGAGGCGCGCGTGGAACACGACGCGCCATCGACCCGGGCCTGGTCCTAATCGGACGGCGAACTACCCAGAATGACTCTACCCTGGCGATTACTCGTACGATATTGTTCATTAATTTCTATTCTTTAAAATAACGTATTAGTTTGGCGTGTTTGCATAACAGAAAGTAAATATACAGCCTGGTACCTACATATTATTGGGTAGTTTATTCCTTCAACAGGAACTTGGAAACCTGAATCAGAGTTATCGGAGTGAATTGAACAGAACGTCTTTCACAAACTAAGGGCTCATCTAAAGCGCGTTCAAGAGATATTCAAATCAAATATTCCTTATCAATGATGACTCTGACAACTCTTGAACGCGGTTTAGATGTCCGTTCAGTTTCATTGGCCAAATCCGGTATCCGGTATTAATCTCGGTAGTGTTTTCGTCTGAGAATTTCAGCAGCATTTATTTACGACCATGGAACCTAAAAATTAAAACTGTCGCAGATAAAATGTAAGTAATCATTGAGAATAAGAAAGTTGTACCTAGTAGCTGGTTCCCCACGTGGGTGACGTTACGACAGTGGCCTTATATCACCGACAATCTGTAAACGAACTTTTTATGCACTTTTTTTCATATTGTGTAATATAATGTGAGTGATTGAATAAGCCTCTTCTTGGCATATTCTAAGAATATTGTGTAAGTATACATAAGCCCGTTTTTACTTAGACAAGAGACATTTAAATGAAAGCCTAAATAAAAGCGCGCTGTTGGATGTTAAACGCTCAGCTCAGCGCCGAAGTTAAAAATCCAGTAGTTTAGGAATTCATTTAGGTTTATTTAGTGCTAGTTAAAATGGGTATTAGTTTCCAAATGTAAATAGGACAGTTTTTAAGCTAGGTGGAGCGACGATCTTCGCAAAGTGGCTGATAACAGCTGGATTACAGAAGCATTCTAGAGAATTATTCTAGATTTATTGAGTTAAATAGCGTGTTTGGAGAAGCCTGTGTGTAGAGCTCCTTTTTCTTTTACCTCAAACCTATTTAACATACAACTGTAATTCACCAACACCGACATTTCTGCAACAACCAGTACTAAGAAATGCATTATAATCGTTGGAGTACTTATTAACAATGCAAGCGGTACTGGGCCGTGACGGTAGCTTTCCACTGGCGTCAGTTCGAACCACGGTGTCAGGAGTTTGGACACGTTTCCAGGAAGCACGGCTCATTTGTTTACAAGTTCGTTAAGTTGCAAAATTGAAGGAAGTTTCAGAAGTGTTGATGTGCAAGCTTGGGCACCAGCCACAAGGGTACCTACCAAGGTACCCTTGTGTGTTTTTCCACAGAGCAGTTCCCTAGCTTGGCTTTAATCAGCTAGATACCAGGATTCTCTTCTCTGGACTTAAAAGTTAGGAAAGACTTAGCTTGTAGAGAAAAAGTTCATCACATTCTGTTCAATACGAGGAATTATAAGTCAAATTCACGAGTGCTAGAGTGCTAGAGTGATGTTTAAACACAATCACAATGATTTGTAGATCAAGCAGGGGGCGTAAAACGGCCACTTTGACAGAGTCATACTAGGATCGTAATTATGATTCATCGTAAAATGTCACAAACTGACAATTCATATTAATACCAAACTGAAAATTCATAATAATAATTACGCAATTCATCTGTTTGAAAGTTTAGTATGGAGATTCGTAAAATGGTCCACAAATTATAAATTGCTTTATTAAATTTTAATGTTAAATTAAAATAAATTAATTTAAATTACGGTAATTTTATTAATTTCGTCATTCTCATGCAGCAATATTTACACCAAATATGGTTCGAATATGAATTGAATTGAGTACATATGATTTAGCTAATATGTTACCATTTTGTGTCAAATTAGAGGAATTGCTAATGAACTGCTGGGAATTCAGGAAATTAATTTTGGCTGCCAGATAATATCCTCACCTGCCTAGCCTTTTCAAAACTATACATATAATGTTGGGATCGACTTCAAGTCTAACCGGATACAGCTGAATACCGCAGTATTTTACATGGAGCGACTGCCCTATTTGACCTCCACAACCCAGTTACTGGGTTAGTTAATATAATACATATTAATATGTCTATCTTTTCGGCTGGATCCGAGAACTTCTCCATGACGACGTGGATGCCAATCAGTTCAAATAACTATTCGTATGTCAAGTTCAAGTAATGAAACAAAATTACATACATAGTACCATTGATATAATAACTGGTATGTAACAAGCTCATGTCGTGATCGCGAGTAGTTAAAGGTTAACATTTAAAAACAATTATATTACTGTACTAAAAAAACCCGGTACAGAATGCAATATTTTATAAGTAATGTTTTTTTTATAAAGTAGACTGCACCTGGCAAACTAACATACGTACCTATATAAACTCATTTTTCAAAGAAAAGTCAGTCTTGGAAATTTTTTATTTGGACTTTCTCAGTAGCAGCCCGGAGTCTGGATCTATGCAATAAACTCGACCCCTGTTAGATGGAACTTAAAATTGCTAGGGATTACTATATAGCTCTGCCTAACCCTTCGGCTTTGTATTACGACTTATCTTTTCGGTCGTTATAAACATTGTTTATTTTCAATGCTTGTGTAGTCAATAATTTTGAGTATTCGTATTGTAAAGGTACGCATTTGTTCTTTAGTCAGTACCTACTGCCTCTTTCCTCTTCATCTTAATTTGTACTACGCCGTCTGTGGTCTAAAACGTGCATTATAAGATTCTGTATGTCACCTTTAAAAGATTAGACAAACGATAATCTGCTTTCAATAACAATAACTGACACGTCAAATTGGCGTGTTGTGCACAGGTCGAGGTTAGTCGTGCGATGAATTAGGCGGTAAGGCAACTCTGATTCTAACCAAGTACCTACATAGAATCAAACCAGTCATCTGTCGTGATGGCCTGGAGGTAAAGGGAACCTTATTGCACGAGGGTTTAAACCTTGCAACTTGTAGTACTTTGACGTTTTATTTTAGATTATAGATTTATTTTGATCTGAAGTCGCTAAAAGGCATTAACTAATCAAAGCTCGCCACTACTGTATGGAAATAGAGACCTTTGCCCTTCAATGGGGCATTATAGACAACCATAATTTGCGAGCTGCTTTGCATTATGTACGAGTACCTACCTATAGCTATTCGACAATCATCTTCCGATGACCATAATTCCATGTCGAATCCAATACAGGTACCTTTATTGTTAACATTCTAATGGTCTAATAATGAAGTCATGATTGTTTTACAAAATAAATCATGTTTTATTACCTTAAAACCCTCAGGCTGTGACTTCGTCCGTGAAACTAATAGCCGCTTGTTCAATTACTACCACCACCATTACTACCTACATTATGTAATTGAATGGAAAACTGCTTTGTCTAATATGTTAATTTAATTGTAAATTGTTATGTACAGATCCTGTTATTATGGTATCAGACAGAATCTCAAAGTGAGATTAGTATGAATTAAACACCTTGATCCATGCTTTCGTTCTTATTTGTAATATTTTATGGAAAATATTAAAACTATTCAGACATCGCCATTACTGCACCTGGACGGTTTAAAGATATATCGGCCACTTGTATTCTTTTTGTGGACACTATTGATTACAATTTGTTACACGTAATAAGTAGCCCGTCGTGACCTGGGGGCCTAAAACGGCCACATTAGTTATTCCTCTAAAAGCTTTTCATTTCCTGAATTGCCAGCAGATCATTAGCAATTCCTTTAATTTGATACAAAATGGTGAGACATATTAGCTGAATTATGTACTCAACGTGCTGCATGAAAAGACATAATTAGTAAAATTGCCGTAATTTTAATTTAACATTAAATTTCAATAAAGCAATATAATTTGTTGACTATTTTACAAATCTCCATAAAAAACTGTCAAATAGATGAATTGCTTATTATGAATTTCACACAGAAAATATTCTGAATTGTCACTTTGTGACACTTTAAGATGATTCATAACAATTATCCTATTATGATTCTAGCAAAGTGGCCGGTTTAGGCCCCCGAACTCGTTAGAAGCCTGAAGTCTGGATTTGTGTGCGATTAATAAAATACATAGGTTCACCTACTATTAAACTATCCTTTCGGGAATACCAGCCAGCATGATGTAATTATTATGTAGGTCTGAGATAATAAGTATTTTATTAGCATTATTGCATTCAGTCCTCTGTGTCTACAAATAATAATTAACTCAATCACATTTAATTATTTTCTCAGACGCCAACACGGAACTGGAGCATATTTTTTACATAACCACTGACCGGTGTTTACTTGTTGCTTGTTAATTCAACTTTTTCTGACTGTGACCAAAGGAAATAAATGAATGTGGTTGTTTATGTATCCGTGTACGACATTTAATAGTCAGGCAAATGACATGAAAGATCATGCGTCATTGTGTTTCTATAAGCTAATACAAGGAACAACCACCAATAAGTCCGCATTCATATAGAACGTTGGTAACCGGTGTCCATACGCCAGCGCTTTTTGGCGCCGACAAGCGCTGGTGGTCAACCCTGGTTAGCGCAGGCAGTTTCCATACTATTTGCCAAATCAGCGCGATCCGGTGCCGACTATACAGATAGGAACTTATAGGAACCGTTCTGCTTTACATCCAATTTTCACAGACATATTTACATTGTCAAAAATGGGCTATGTCGTTTTTGAAAATCAACCTAAAAATTTCAGGGTGCTTAAAACAGTCACTTTGGCAAAATCATAATAGGAAAATATTATGAATCATCGTAGGGAGGAGCTCGTGGCTAAGTAATAACAGCCGCTCGGGTCGATCGGGGTTGGTCCATAAATGGGCGACCATTTTCACATATCGAGACTCCTCCGTGCTTCGGAAAGCACGTTAAGCCGTTGGTCCCGGCTGTTATCTGTGGATCTTTGATAGTCGTTACGAGTCGTCAGAAGCACGAAAGTCTGACAACCAGTCTAACCAAGGGGTTGTGGAGGTCAGATAGGCAGTCGCTCCATGTAAAATACTGGTATTCAGCTGCATCCGGTTAGACTGGAAGCCGACTCCAACATAGTTGGGAAAGGGCTAGGCAGATTGATTATGAATCATCGTAAATATTCACAAACTGACAATTCATAATAATTATGATCTGCGTGTGATTCATATTACGAAATAATTCACCTGTTTGACAGTTTTCTATGGAGATTTGTAAAATGGTCCACACAATATGAATTGCTTTTGTGTCAAATTAGAGCTAATGACAGCTGGAAATTCAGGAAATGAATTGCTTTTAGAGGAATTGTTAATGTGGCCGTTTTAGGCCCCAGTATGAAAATTATTTTCATTGTTCTTGTGTTTAGGTTCTGTTAACAAATGAGCGTACAATTCTATTTCCCCTTTTTTTTCCCTCAAACACTCTTTATCAGCAAAATGCTATGTAACACTTAGCAAGTCTATCATACAATGAGCTCTTACCAGGTAGATAGTGTTAGTTCTAGTTCAAATGGTTGTATTCGTACGCAACAGTGACATTGCTTCACTTTCACGCGACAAGCGACGCATTCTAGATAAGTACAACGCTCTCTCTGATGGCTGCTGTGAATATTATCCAAGTTAAGTTACTTCTATAGTAGAGTCGGCCTCGTAAGAGCTTCACCAGACTACGGTTGAATGTCACTTGCGCGTCATTTTATTTTTCTTTTTCTTTAATTTAAGACATTTATTTCAGACGTAGTCCATATACTGTTAGTAACACAAATACCTTATAAAACTATTGTTAGTATTTACACCAGGAAGAGATAAAAAATACCACCCACAATTGTTAACATTTTAAATATTTTTTACTAAAATCTTAGGTTCTTGTAACAATTTCTTATAAGTTAGCACTGTATACCCCCATAAAACAATAATTATTGTACCACAAGCATTTGCTATAAAATTAATAACTAAGTAGGAAAAAACAAGTATATAGTTACGTGAGATACTGAGAGTTTTAAATATTATGATAGTCATTCATAACACGACATGGTCTATTTGTTTTTGCAAAATTGTGACACTAATTTTCAACCTTAGTGAAGTGTCAATTGACTGGGAATTGTTGTCAAAAGTGATAAAGAAATTACGAGGTTGACTATACCTACATACTGACTACTAGGTACACACGGCTACACATCAAGCTATACATTTCTAGTTTATGCTGATCTCGCATTGTATATGATTTCCGTTCAATGCGAGGTCAGCTTATACTGGAATTGTATAGCTTGATGTGTAGCCGTGTGTACTTTCCTACTTATAGACAATGAGATTGAGAATATAATTTTTCATTGAAAAAGGCAAGTGAACCTTCTTCTCTTCCTGATTTGTTTTTGCATGTGAGAGCAGTAAGATAAAGGTGATTTTGAAGTGGCAATATTAAGCACAGTCAGCCTATAATGTTCCCACTAATGTGACACAGGCCTCCTGGCCTCCAGGGCTGTTATAATCTTATATACCATCACGCGGGCCCAGTGCGGTTTGGTCGATTTTATAATTATGTTGACGTCTTCTCGAATTTTGGTTCTAGGATATGCCGGTTTCCTCAGTATGTTTTCCTTAACCGTTTTGAGAGAGGTAGGGATGAACATTTACAAAAAGTAAGGTAACTGCTTGGGTTTGAACCTACGACCTACAACTCATTAGTCGCGGCCGTTACCACTGGCACGTTACTGTGGCAACAGTAATTTATTGTATTTAAATTCACCATAATTTTATTCACAGGTGCAGGTTATTTAATAACCTTTTACCATACGCGTGCCATAAATTCGCATAATAAACACTTCATATTATAACACCGACTAATATCCAAGTTAACGAGGCTTGTGATTTGAAATAAATAAAAGATATTTATCTTCTATTACAATCTTGAGGTAGCTGTCAAAATGCAACGACTTTTCGTAGAAGAAAAAACAATTAACTATTATTTTATACAAGTCATGCAGCATACTCAATTTAGTTCTATATAATTAGTATCCATTTAACAACTTAATAAATAAGGAACAGTATACGCGCTCTAATTATAGGTTCAATTCCCAGTTCGGCAATGATATTGAGAAACTACGCATGTGTTTAAGACTGACGAAACACAATAAAAATACATAAACTAGAGAGAGAAGTGGGCTTCATTCATCGAACACCCAGATTCAACCAACACGAACATTTAAAATTTCACAGAATCCATTGCCTCTTCAACACTGGTTGCTAAAATCTTTCTCAATACATTACCGTCAATGTACATATCTCGTGCAATAGGAATGCGGTCGGAATTAATTGCCATAGGAAGTAAGGCGTAGGTGTGGTCTGTTAGGTAACGAGGTATACTCGACTTTCGTAAGGTTACGCGTAGCGATGACGGACCAAGGTTAACGTGTTTTTATATAATATGACGTTTATGGAAAAATAAAATTAATTACAAAGTTATTCTATTATAGTAATTGTGAAATATTTTGTAGAAATTACAACGAAAAACTATAATTTTGAATTATGACTCTCTATAACTTAATCTTAATTGATTTGATTATTTGATTTTTAAAGGTATTTATTCAAAAGAGAACACTAGTATACAAAAAGATCTTAGTCTAAATGTAAACAAACATAATCCTAGCAATTTTAAATAGGCTAAATCACCTTTTAACATCCAACATTTATAATTATTGTTAGAGTGACTACTAACTTAATAGATACATATAAGATTTTGCTGTTATGTAGGGTTTGCAGACCCACATTTTTTAAATTTAAGACTACTCATTACAGACTACTCATTGGCTCTGCAGTTTATCCCATGATAATAAAAGGCTACATAAAATAATGATGTAGGAAAGTACCTACTTAGAAGTGTGTTAATAGACAAGACAGTGCTTAACAGTTACTTTTAACGAAGCAATTTACGAAATTATAACCAAAATTGTTAATCAATATCGATTCTTTCTATACACCATAAGTACCACAGTTAAACAATTAAAAATAATAAGAGAAAAACCAAATAATATGTAAGTACAACAGTAGGCTACTAGTACTGCCAATTTTATTGTCTTGAAATAATTACTAGAAGGGGTAATTATAAGTAACGGAATTAAAATAAAGTGGATACCTAAGTAGTTATTAACAGTCCTCGGACATAAAAACCAACCAGCTGGGTATTTAAAATGGTCCAAAAAAGACAACATATTCTATGAGGACCGTCTTATACTACAGATAATAGGTACTGACTGAAATGATCAAGGATAAAACAACTATTTCAAGTTCGCAAAAAATATTACCCAATCACATATCGGCAATGAGGAACTCTGAACAATTATGTACATAAGTACACCGTATCAAACGCACATTTTGCGCTCTTGACCTTGGTCAGTCGGGTATACACATGTGAATGCGTGTACGCATAGAACTTACTTTTAATAACTTGTAACCTTGTACTTGTCCGTCACACCTCAGAATGTGTTACTATTGAAAAATAAACCTTATTGTTAGGGTTCAAAGTTTGTTTTGATTTGTGCTAAGTTCAGAATTAGAAGAAACATGGAGCTTTTCTAAAATGAAGCTTAAGGTAACTAAATTAAGTTTCAATTTTCTTTGTCTCTGGTATATGGATTTGCAAAACCTTCAGAAAGGAAATTTTATTGCAATTTTTAAGGCAAACTTTAATTAAAGCAATTTTTAATGGGTTGTAATATAATTATGCTCATGCCATTGGTGGTCATATTGTAATTATGTAAATAAACTAACTTCAACTGGATTTTTTTAGCAAATTTATCAAAGGAAATTTAGCCTGTCTTAGAATTAATTTATAGTTGTATGAATAGAAATAGAAGAAAATATCTACCTAATCTAAATAAAGTAATTCTAGAAAACCTTACAGGTCCTTACCAGGTTCCTACCACTTGTAATATAAATAGGTTGTACCTTATAGTCACAAAATATCTTTGAAAATTAAGAATGTGCTTGTGTCCCTAGACTCTATATATTCGTACAAAATAGTTGGGATGTTTTTAGAAATAAAATAAATATTGCGCATCTTCAACAAGATAATTTACTACGCTTCGTAGAGCTGACGCTACGCTACGTAGCGTATTCGCTACGCGGCGTAGCGTGAGCTCTACGAAGTACGAATCATCCAATTGAACGACAAAATGACGCCATAAACGTTGACCCGATCGCTGACCGTTGATGGGACCTACTGAGCTCAAACAATATCAAAGTACCGTCAACACGAAAAGTAGAAGAAGACTTCAAAATGTTTAAAAGAGTTTAGACTTATATTATTATAAAATAATGCGAAAGTGAGTTTGTTTGTTTGTAATGCTTTCAAGCTAAAATGGCTGAATGGATTTGAAAACCAGGATGAAAAGAAGCCTAGTAGGCTACTTTTCTTACTGGATCGTAAACGTAGTCCCGGGCAGCAGCTAGTATCTAATAATCCCCAGAAAGTCGTGAGTGACGTAACAAATATTAAAGAATGACTAATCCATTTCAAGACACCAGAGCCTAAATAAACTCTAATAGGAAACAGTCTATACAAAACATAACCTTGAAGTTGCCACACCCAAATAAAAATACGCCTTTGTCTAAATTGTAATAGGTACAGGGAAGCGGCAAACTACTATATCACGACTCAAGGCAGGATTAAGAACTTATGTCCGAAATATAAACTAGGAAATTAATTTGGTTAATTATTATTGCAATGTTAAATGATTATTTCATTAGTTTTTAAAATTTCCTGTATATTTAGGCTAATTTAATTTTAAATAGAGCAAAAGTACTGCAGCATGTCAGTTTAGATAACGGCACGTCCACAGTAACAATATTTAGACAGCGCCTTAACTTCGTAACAAAAAGGATTGTTTTTCCAAAAGGTTCTGGAGTGGTGACATGCGCGTACCGGAATGCGTCGCACAAGGTGGACCAAGACCTTATGAAGGCCGCGGGAACCTTCGGAATACAGGAACCACAGAACTGGTCGATGTGGCGGTGCTTGGAGGGAGGCCTATGTCCAACAGTGGATGTCTTTTGGCTGAAACGATAATGATGAAGGGTTGTTTTCATAATTCAAGTGTTAGTCTCACTATTATTACCCACCTCTGCAAATGTTTGGTCAGGGATACGTTCCGTATCGGAATGTCGATTCCAAATTTGGATTAGTATTCCGGATCTATGTTGTGGCCTTGCAGGACTTAAACATAGCAATTAAAATTTGACATTACGTAAGAATTATACCTGTCTATTGCACGTTACTTTAACACCCTATTATTACAGATTGAAAGATACAATTGGCTAGATTAAAGTGTCCATTTATCGGCTGTAGTACCT
Organism: Lithophane semibrunnea; assembly: GCA_947363905.1. Lineage (NCBI taxonomy): Eukaryota > Metazoa > Arthropoda > Insecta > Lepidoptera > Noctuidae > Lithophane > Lithophane semibrunnea. Next base: position 1,085,850 of record OX376196.1, read on the forward strand.
AAATAAGCACTTTATACTTGCACGATTTTGAACTTAATAATATGTTGTTGAACTCATACAACGGATGTGTACTTAGAACAAAAGGGGAAGGTTATCGTGTGACCCATTGATTTGAAGTTAAATGTCAGTCGTAAAATATGTCTGTACGTGGTATTTACTAGAGTGGTATTCTTGACATGAAAATTGGGTACGTTTATAGTCATAAGACTTGGGAGCGTATATCGGCCCAGAATTCAAAACTGTTTAGTAACAAGTACCTAGTGTTACCAACACTAGGCCGATTTTTTAAACAATATTGTGAGTGTGCCGAGTAGTCAACTTTTTTCCTTCACTCTTTCAGTATGCCCTATATTTAAATAGTTATTACGAACACAATAAAAACTAATATTAGCAGTGCCGTGCCACGATGAATATTTTTCCGTTTATACTACAATTTTCCAAAAAAATACTTTAATCAAAATTTTCTCTGATTTCAGGACAAAACCACAGGCGACTCGAAGACTGCGCAGGAGAGTCGAGACGGCGGCAACGTGCACGGTTTCTACAGCTTCATAGATTCAGATGGGAAGACGCGTACAGTCCACTACACTGCCGACGACCGGCAGGGATTCAGGGCTAGCGTGCAGAAAACTTAGAATATTAGCTACTTTAGAATTTAGAATAGGAGCGATAGAACTTTTAAGATTTAGCGTCGTGTTGAGAAATTTGTCCCGTTTAGACTCGTAGCTACTTCGTGTTTTTATATGGAAATAAATCCTCATGGATGAAGGATAGGATACTCTCCATTTGAGAAGAGCGGAAGGTTATGTGCTTCTGCTTTCACGATCCTAACTTTTTCGTTAAAATACTTCCTGAATATTTTTAGGCTGGGAGATGCCACCACCCATGGTACAACCCAAACTACTCTAGGTTTGATGACTAGTTGGCGACAGAGCACAAACCTATTATAGTACGATACCATGCCATTTAAAATTAAATATCTTCAAGTAACATGACTCAATTTAAAGTTCCATCGCTAACAAAATACCAAGGATAGACTGTGTTGTTCAAGAGAAAAGAGTTTTCCATTTTCTTCATCTAATGCCTTCATGCTAATGTGTTATGGGGGTTTCTTTAGATCCCCGTGGCGTAATGAAACTACTGCTGGCAACCAAATGTATGTATGTGTGTATTGTGTGCATGTGTAATGATGCGCCACATCAGTACATCGAGATTCTAGCTATATCTAAGTCAAATATTAATTAATTATACACATAAACCTACAGGAATAAATTCACTAAATTATAGTGAAAACGACATCAAAATCTACTGTGTAGTTTTGAAGAAATAAGCGGGTACAGAGAGCTGTGGGGGCCCAGTGGTAACGGCCGCGACTTACGAGTTGTAGGTCGTAGGTTCGAATCCAGGTGCTTTACTTTGTGTAAATATTTCGTCACCATTGCAGTTAAAACGGTGAAGGAAAACATCGTGAGAAAACCGACATGTCCTAAAACCAAAGATTCCTAGACCGCACTGGACCCGCGTGGTGGATTACTGCCCTGAGTCTCTATCTGTCTTGTTTCCCAGCAGTGGGAACGTTCTATGCTGATTATGCTGTAAGCGGTCACACAGACGGACAGGAAAGCTAGTTTAGGTATTTTAAATACCTAAAGGTGTGGACATTATTTTTATAATAGGTATACAATAGTGGTTGTGCCTGATGTGACAACTGTGTATTGTTTTATGGTTGGTATATGGTACTCACAAGCGTAATAATATTATTGTCTCCTTGTACTCATCGCACTTATTCGAATCAGTCATTGTGCTATGTATAAATATTTAAAAAGTTTAATAATAACACCATTCAAAACATCTACAGTAAAGATTCGATGTTGATTTCAATATTTCAAATAACAACTCGAATGTCTCTTGAGTATTGGTATGAATTTTTTTATACATACTAGCTGTTGCTTGCGTGGAGGTTGTAAATTATCCCACGGGAACATAATACCGGGATAAAATGTATCCTATATGTTAATCCATCTATGTGCTCATCCGTTCATCAAATCCGTACAGGTGCTGTATTATGAAGTATTGATACCATTTTTCCAGTGTGAGAGAGAGACGGAGCTATACAAGGCCGATAGCACCATCCCGTTTTAGCAGTGGAATAATGATGACATTCATACTTCATGATACTACCCCTGTTGTTTTTGCGTGATGGAGTAACTAACATCCGAACATCCAATGTGACGAAATGACTGCGGAACGGGACGCTACGATCCTGAGTTCGCCGGTTCGGTGCTCCGGTCGGGCAAAGTGTTATAAATAAGGTTTAACATTAGAAAATTCTTATTCTCAGTCGCAGCTTGGAATCTGGATTTGTTCCTGATTTAGTACTCGATGTTGATACCGAACGTGCCATGAAACTATTTATTTTTGAAGTTACAGAATACGTTTGCACCGCAGTAAAAAACAATAGTACAACAGATATATGGTCTGTTTCAAAAGTAACTGATGAAAATGTAAACAAATGGATCAGAAAACGTACCTACATGTGGATGCTGATTTGTAGTGTCATCTACAAATTAAGTGCTTTGATTTGATTATTTGAATACTTAAACCGAAATTCTAATTTTAAATCACCAATAAGATGATTTTCATTTGACAATGAGGTTTAATTTATTATTTATTACAAGCCTGTAGAGTAGTTTGTCAACTCATCCTACATGCCTACGGCCCATTTAGGACGTTCTTTTGATTTTCTGGAAGTCGTCCTAAATGGGCCGTAGGCATGTAGGACGATTTGATGAATTACTTAGCCTGTAATGTCCCACTGCAGGACAAAATCCTCCCTACTCTCTCTCTGTCTAGGGCTACTAAGGAGTCATTATCGAAGGAGTCCAACTCGTCCCGCCATCACCCTATGGGCCTGCCACCTTGTCGTTTGCCTTTTAGAGCGACCAATTGGGGCGTGAGATTGACCCATTGTACGTCTGACATGCGACAGATTTAAAAATGCTATTTATAATACCAATTTTTTGAAAAAGTGGTGAGGTGATGCTTTTACACTAAAACAAAGGACGCATGTGTGGGAATTAGTACCCGCTAGTAAGTGATTGCGTAAAAATTTAACCAAAACCGGGTTCGTTTACACTTGTATCAGATACTTTTGGAACAGACTATAGCTTTCAAATGAGAACGATTGATTTGCAGCCTTCGCATTGTCTGCCTCAGAAACTCGGTATTAAATGTTTTTTTACAGCGCAGTCTATCCCGGTCTCTTCGCATGTAAATATATTTTATTCTGTTGTGTATACCTCATGTTTTTATGAAATCGATTTACTTAATTTAAATAAACTGACCTTAAATGATTACATTTTCTCTGTTTTTTATTGATTCCACTTGCCTCTCTATCCTTGTCTATCCTCTTCAGTGTGCCGACATATTTCCAAGATAAAATAAGATAATGAATTAAGCACTACATTGCTAAAATCAGCCCTAACTACACAACATCGTCGTGCGAGCGCCTTATGTTATGCAACAAGCAGTATTATAAGTCTGCATTAAAATCAACGACGCCTTTTCAAAATATCACAGCAACATAGTTTGAAGTTAAAACTTGCTCTAGTGTTGCTATAGTACTATACATTACTATCTGTACGGAATCTAAATAATTAAAAATAAAATAGTCTGGTGGTGCAAAGGTACCTATCGTATAATTTTTGCGTAGAATGGAGTAGGTCACTCCCCTAGTCGCCCGTAATCGTAAGCGGAGTATTTAGCAGTTAAGTACTTAGGCCATTTTCCGACAGTACTAAACGACTTACCTACTGTATAGCAGTAATGTGATCACATTAGCTGAAAGACCCACCCGCTCGGGTCACCGTACATCAAAGCTACCTGTCACAATTGTTAAAAAAAGTTTAAAAGGACGTTTAAACGCATTACGGCTACCGATTCAAAGATGGCTAAGCTATTGTTGCGGCTAATATTGTTAGTTTAAGCTCCGAGGATTATTCGCCATTGATACTCTTTTTATATGAGCCCCGTAACATGTCTGTCAAAGATACACATCTTTTGAACCGGGTGACACTTGACAAGTTTGGTCAAATATTTTTTTGAATTTTATTTTGTGTCGATTTCTTATCTGAGTTTCGGTTTTGAGTTGAGCAGATTATTAAATGTGTCAGGTTGAAATATTAAAGGCTCTCTTCAGACAACAATTTTATTTATTTAAAGAAATATTGCCTTGTTTTAGTTTCAGTTCACGATAACTGAGTATAGGGTTCTCCTGGGTTCGAATCCCAAGTCGGGAAAATGTTATTGGTTCTTCCGTTAGGAATTTATCTTCTTAATATTATGGTGACATTGTTGCAATATAAAGAAGTAAGTTACTAAGATGCAGCGACCTTCTTATTTTCATGCTTTTTGTGTTTTCACCCCCCTATGAGGAAAAAGTCCTGCTTACCAAAACGCAACAAACCACAGGTAATACGTGCACGATAACAATTTGATAAGAATAAGGAATTGCGTAGACGCCGGCGGTAAGATATAGTCAAAAACATAACCGTATCTTTTGTTAAAATCAAAAGAAATATCATCAATGCTACCATGATACGCAACGCTGATAGTTTTAATTGAAAATATAAGTAACGATTTTAGGAATGGCGATTCCGTACATGGGAGTTTTTTAGCATTTTTTTTGTAAATTTTTACGTTCAAAAGTGCCTTTTGTGCCTTATTGAAATAAATTATTTGACTTTGACTGTGAAAAAATATGACCACTTTTATTGACAGAGATAGACTTGCACAGTCTCTAGACACACTACTCTTTGAAATTTCTTTAAATTCCAAGCTATATAAACCTTTTCTCGATAAACTTCAATGAAGTTTTCCTAGTTACAGTTGAGATCTGTAGGCTCCCATAAATGTCACATAGGCACGTCTTTCGCTTTCCCTTTAGGTAATTAATGCTTTGAATACTCTAAAAAGGTATCTAACGCATGCTTCTAAGAACTTTAAAGTTGTTATTGACTCTGACCAAACTGAATGCATAAAAAATTCCCGCGCGGGATTCGCTTCAGTGTGGTATTAGATGAGCAACATCCTTTAACAGAAATATCCTGTAGTTTGATCACATACGCAGACAATAAATGAAGGCATGCAGATGGATTTTCAGGTGCTCCACTCTAGAATCCCTCCCAGTAACATTGTAATTAAACAATTTCCGAGGAATTCTAAAACAAAAGCAGCGTAAAATTGATTAATTGCTAATACATTATGATAGCAGTGGCAGTTGGTATCACTGATAAACGACTTACAACGACCGAGTTATATGCGGTACGATAGCTGCAATGATTTCTGATTAACCGTGTCATGGTTACGCAAGAAATGGCCCGATTTACTGTAACGTTGTGGCTTCACACCTGAACTTAGTCGAGTAGTTAGTATGTTACTAAGTGGTTGAGCACAACACTAAATTACATGCCCAACACTACTTGACAGACTACTCATGCATTTCATCTGCAACCAGCCATACTAGCGGTTCGTTATGTAGAACCCCTAGATTTACCATGTGGCCCGAGTCTAGGGGTTCTACACGGCGATTCTACACGGCGATTCTACATCCCGGCTTCTACGTACCGGCTTCTACACCTCGGCTTCTACATCTCGGCTACTACGTCCCGGCTCTTACGTCCGGCTAAGGACAGGACGCGTTGGCAATGGCCAATGCCCGCTACCGAGTCCTTGCCGAGGCCTGGCCTACCTGCGGCCTACCGCCGCGAGCTACTTGCGGCCTAACGCCGAGTACCACCTGCAAGCCTGTGCTGACAGGCCTCCTCGTCTGCCACGTGTCTCCAACGTGTGCTACCCTACCGTTCCAGCTGAGCCTGCGCTGGCAGGCCCATTCCTACTACAACGGATGACCAAGGACGGTACCCTTCTACCTACCTAAGTGTGCGAGTGCTCGGAAAGATCAGTGACCTTACCCGCGACCTAGCTGTGGATCTACTACCTAATATATGTATCAAACTACCCAGCTGGTTTCATTCCTCTCTCTACACTACCTACCTACCTACCTATCCGTTAACGGCCTGCGCAGCCTACCTGCAAAGCCCTAGCCGTTACATTACACTTTTTGGGGACAAACTTTTAAAAATAAGAGAATGTGGTGAACTCTGACAGAGGGAAAGAGTTCGCGCAAGATACCTATCCACAAACATAAATTCAAAGCATTTATTTCAATTAAAACAATTACAGGCACTTAAAAAAAAAAAACAGGAGTCGATTAGTCAGAAAGATGAAGCCCATCCCAAGCGGCTAGAAATTCCACGGGCACTCTTTTAAATTTAAATTTTGCAAAGCAGCAGTAGTTTTGAACAATGAAAGTCGATGAAATAATATGTGTTTGTTGCAGGTGTCCAAAGGTCCACTGACGATAAGCTTGAATCAGTGAAATACACTCAGCTGACTATTTTTATATATACTACTAGACTATTATTCAGACTATTATTAGTAGGTACCTATAGAATTCTGCTGACAAATATCAGTCATGCTCTCAACAAAACTCTTAAAATAACTCTAAAAATCTCTCCATAAATAACTCTTCACATTTGCGATACTAGGTTTTGCAGGCGTTTAAGTAACTTTAAAAAAAAATGAAAACATTATAAGACAATAATTATATAATACTCCTTCCGACTGCAGGCACAATTTGAAGGAGTATGCCAACAAACGTCAATTGGAAAAAACCTTCGTCCCGAGTTTTAAATGCCTTAATTCCCCAAAGTGCGTCCTATTCTCCGAAGTTATCACGTCCAGTGTCCACTGCAGCACAGAGTGGACAAAGGGTGTATTCTGTACATAACAACAACTAACAACAGTGTTGTTACATGGTGGAGGCACTGACTTATGGTGGAGGCGTCCCGGCGAGCTGTCACAACAACACGGCCGGTCGCGCGTCAGCGGATGTGCTAGGATGCTCAAAATTAGTAATTAAAAATTTAAAGAAACACTAGGAGTTCTGAAAATTATTGGTGACGCGCAAATACTCAATTCCCAACTTAGGAAAAAAAAAACAAATAAGTTTTTGGGTTGTGTTGGTCCCGGCTGTCATTTGTAGATCTTTGACAGTTGTCTCACGGGTCGTCAGAAGCCCGAAAGTCTGACATCCAGTCTTACCAAGGGGTATCGTGTTGCCCAGTAACTGGGTTGTGGAGGTCAGATAGGCAGTCGCTCCATGTAAAATACTGGTATTCAGCTGCATCCGGTTAGACTGGAAGGTGACCCCAACATTGTTGGGAAAAGGCTAGGCAGATGATGACCTAAGTATGATTCTAATTTCGGTCTAACCCAATACTTCGCTTGCATCATCAAAATTTTATCCCTCCATTAAAATCATACTTAGTTGCCTTCCACTGCCAAAGTTTGAGCACCTCTGTATCTGCCGTCAATCGTTCAATGATTCGGAACGGCATCTCGTTTTTTTCGGAGCCGGGTCGGTGTCACGGCACGGCAGGTAGAAACTCAGACATACACGATACAATTGACATCAACCTGTAGGTTTCACTCACTCTTGGCATTAGGTAGGTAATATCGGTATTATCGGTTTTATGATTAACAGCATCTAAGAATAAATAACATTGAAGGGTTAAGTACAAATTCATGTTTCACTATTTTTGAAAACAAATTTCATAGACAAAGGTTCACCTACGTATTGCCAGTGTTTAAGTCCTAAGTCCGTAAGGACGTAACCGGTTACAAACCCAGACTCGCTACCGATTTCCTGATGGCAAAAACTAGACCAATGAGTAAAATCACCTCCAATAAACTTTGTTTATACAGATCCTGTAGTTGGAGACTAGTATACCCTTTAAAGTAACGTTTCACAGTAGTCCAAACACACACTTGGAATATCTACTTAAGTTTCGCAGGTAAGGTGGCTGATAGCAAGGTGTTGCGATGGCCAGATAACGCGCTCTAGTCGACGTGCAAGGAAATTGCAGTCAGCGGCACACGCACACAGCCGCACGCTTGCACAAGTACCCATAAGCTTGCACAAGTACTTACGTGTGCAGACGCTCTACATGCGGAACTGTGTTAATGGGGCTTGAAATTGGGGCGATCTACATTGCTAAAGCTGCAGGGTCTTGAAACAATGACACAGTGGAGATATTTTTAGAGTATTTGTGTGTTTTGACTAAGAAGTTTTGACATAGTCATTGACTAAGTATTGAAAATCGTATACGATTTTCAATAAGTGAGTAACTTTAAGTAAGTATACTTACTTAGATCCACAAGATCAGAACACGTTATTCAAACCATTCAAAGCGAAATATTCAAGGAGTCGGATGGTTCTGGACCAGCCCGGGCAAATCCCTCGTTTGCACGATGGCATATTATTTAGACATCTAAAACATTATTGTTTCATATTACCTACCCCCTATCGGCGCACTCGAATTTTGATTATCATGTTGACACCATGTAAAATATTTCCGAAGATAGAGGAGTGAAAAAAAAGGATTTGAAAATCAAGGATAGAGCCCATATTCCGCAGTGGATACTAACGCACGTTACATTCTGATGAAAATGATAGGTAACAAAAGATAAGGCTTTATGCTTAGTCCACCTCACGTATGCACTAATCTTTCTTTATCCTTCAAACATATCAGAAACGATAAGACCGAACTCAAACACAATTAAACAAAGCTGCGAAATGTCGATAGAAGTATTTTAGAAAGAAAACCCTTTGCAGTTATTGTAACAAACATTTAAAAGATACCACCTACTGAGAGGCGCGTGTTCCATACAAAACCATAATTTAATACCCACAATATTATTGCGAAAATAATTCACCACTCTTTAAGCTCCTGCAATAAGGTTTAAAATGTACCAGCACTGGGTTTTGTAACCGCAAGTTTAGTGTTGTATTTCACCTGTCTGTAATTTGTACAGGAGTTTGACTAATTCATAGAGGAATTCGCTTCTCCTGTGGGAATTAACCTATTTCTTCGTACTCAGTGTGTTAGCTGCGGTCCCTGTAGAGTTGCCTGTGGTTTTGCTTTTGCTTTGTCAAGATTTCAAGATATTGAAAAGTACGTTCGTACAGTGATACAAGAGATTGAAGAGATTTGATTAGGTATGCCATGACGTCTCTGAGTTTTGAGCTGAAAAATTGCGAAGTGAGCGAAACGATCGAACGCACGATTGGTGCGTGTTGGACCACGCACAATGGAGGGGTCCGTAGTTGTGATGAATTTATCCCAAAAGCAAGCTTAACTAGTCGAGAGTCGTCACACAGGCTATTTTAAGGCACCTGAACCAATCCAGCTGAACTTGAAGAACTTTGAATTATAGACGAATATTAATTTCTGAATACAAAAAGTTAATTCGATACAGACGCGTGTCGCGGTTCACCACAATGCTTGTAACTTGTAACGTGTTCACAAAAACTTGTTAACCATAACCACAGTATTAGGTTACAAACTGTTATAGGTACTGAAATCATATTGTTAAAATGTTGTTAGCACAGACATAACCAAGCAACCTAAGACACAGGCACATACACCTAGTTTAGGAGTCAGAGTGTTTAAATGATTGTGACCTAGATATAAGGCTTATTTGCTCATAGTTTTTGGCTATTTTTTTTTTGTGTGATGGCTATTGTTGTAATAAGTTTTTTTTTTTTAATAATTTTGGTTGTGGGCTGCTAGGTTATGTCTGTGTCTTTCTAAGGTACAGAAGAGTAGGTAACTACTATTTTATATAACAAATTATAGCAATATAATCTAAGTAAGGTATACCGAAGCATGGAATTTAACAAAAGCACATAGAAGCTTAAACAGAGGATGAAATGGGTCTATGGGTGATGATTATGATGAATCTAAGAAAACATACAGTGGACTACCGTGTACCAAAAATGAGTATCATCTACTTCTCACTATTTCCTTTTTTAATTCGTATTTTAATAGCAATTCTACCCAGCATCTTCAATAACCCAGACGTAACCCATTAGAAGATGTAAGATAAACATTTGACGTTGGAGACAAAAGCAACGCTTACAAATATTATATAAGCTTGATCCGGTTCTAACGATTAGAGCTCTGATACCATCTCATATCTCAAGTGAAATCAGTTGCAATCTGTCCTTATACCTGGAGCGGAGTATAAAGGTGTTTGAGAGTTATTCAATAACTATTTTGTATACTTATATTATGTCATTTGTCTAAGGCCCGTTGAAGTAACAAGGTGTTCCTTCAGCAAATGGATTTTTTGAACGCAATATCATCTCCATAAGTATTATGATATATTTCCTACAAAAGATCGCGGGGAAGACCTGGATGAGAATCGCACAGACCAGGGAAACATGACACAACAGGGAGGAGGCCTACACTCAGGAATGCGTGGAACAGGGCTGGCAATGATGATCATGTCCCAGTCCCATGATCATGTCAACTAAAGAAAGGAAGCGAGGATAGACATATATATACAAGATCCCAACATCAATCGTTGGGCAGTTGCCCGCCAGACATAACACCCGTCTGGTCGGAGGATCCTCCCTTTTCTATAGAGAATGACAGAACTTTACACCCTGCCTCCAAAGTAACATTAGATGTAGGTATGAATAGGGAATATGCATGTGATTCAAATATGGGTCAAATATTTTTTTCTATAAACTATGTTACCTACTTCAGAATTATGCCTCCATCAATATTTTTGAATAAAAATTCTTTTTGAGCGAGAAATTATTTTTTAAAAGGTCCCAAAAAACTGTGGGTAATTCAAATACTTGAAAAGGCTAAGAGCGGATGTGACGTAACAATCCGGGATAACAATCAAAATGTCAATGTCAAGTCAATCAACAAGTGTCAAGTCAATGTCAAACGCTCATAGAAAAAGGAGTGTTTGACGTTGACTTGACAGTTGCTTGTCTGTTTTCACGGACTGTGACATGCTGACATCACCACACCAAGCGCGCCAAATGGAGGGCGTTTAAATAGCCCGGATCGGTTGGATATTTTTAAATATTTTTTTAACTACTTTAAATTGCTTTTTTGCCGTCGAATTTTTTTAAACTATTATTTGACGATGTAAACTATCGAATAAAAATATTAAAAAAATACATGCATATTCCCTATTCAAACCAATATGGTAAGATCGCTAAATAAAAAGAGAACATATAAAACTGATATGTTGGCCAACCACCAGACGGTGAAGGTTGGACAGACGATACACATACAAATGATCAGGTTTGTAAAAATAAACCTAGATATATTATCGGAAAAGCAAGTCAAAGCCCCGTATGAAATTAGGGTTTGAATTTTAGGGCCGAGTGACCCTAAAATGCAAACCCTAATTTATTTGGGGCTAAATACAGTATTAATGTAGGGATCCAATAGTGTTGCTGAAAACGTATTTTTTTGTTCTTTATTCATTGGCCTGCATATGGCAATTCTACCCATCATCATCTGCCTAGCCTTTTCCCAACTATGTTGGGGTCGCCTTCCAGTCTAACCGGATGCAGCTGAATACCAGTATTTTACATGGAGCGACTGCCTATCTGACCTCCACAACTCAGTAACTGGGTAATACGATACCCCTTGGCAAGACTGGTTGTCAGACATTCGAGCTTCTGACGACCCCTAACGACTGTCAAAGATCCACAAATGACAGCCGGGACCAACGGCTTAACGTGCTTTCCGAGGCACGTAGGAGTCTCGGTATGTGAAGATGGTTACCCATCCACGGACCAACCCCGGCAAGCGTAGCTTAACCTGATGGATCGACCCGTACGGCTGTTATTACGTAGCAACGAGCTCCTCATGGCAATTCTACACATATGTCACAAATGTCATCATCACCAATTTAATAATCTTAACGACAAACATTCAAAATCCTTCAAAACCTTCGAGATGGAATCGTTTGACACTTTTCAAAGTAACAATAATCTGATGCACACTCTTGTTCCTCCATTTTTTACCTCCGGACCGGAAAGTATCATCTTATTTGTTTATCTCCCGAGCTTGTCGACAGGCCATCGCCACGTAATTAGAAAGACAAGGTAGCTTTTTTCATCATACATAATTGACAGGAACGCTGAATAGTTTCGAAGGAATTTCAGCCATCTGTTATAGAAAATAGGGTCTATAATTGTGTAGTGATACTGATGGGCAGTGGTTGACAGTGTAGACTTTTTGTAGAAATATTGTTTTTCGTTGACACTGCCATTTTTATTGAGTCTGTTTCGGTTTTGTTTTGTTATTTTTACTCGAATACGGCGAAAAAAAAGGAGGGTTATGATTTTGACCGGTATGTTATGTATGTATGTATGTATGAATGTTCATCTATTCCCTCCTATCTTCTAAGCCACTCATCACAATTTGACAAATGAGATATCGTTGGAAGCGTCTTGATTGTCCGCTGGTTATAGGCTTTAGAGGAAATAAAGTAAGGAACTAAAAAAAAAAAATCGTTTAATCGTACCATGTTGGGTATCAAATAAAAGGGCTTAATGAGCACATTTCAAAAATATATAGGTATATTATAACCCCAAAAGAATTTAAAAAAAAATTAAAGTAATAAAAACTAAAACCCAACTACGACTAAAAAGGTATAAACAAGACACCACAGACAGACAAATTAAAAATCCGGAGTCACACGTAATCTGTTCGATTTATGCCCAAACACGTGTGACTCCGGATTTTTAATTTGTCTGTCTGTGGTGTCTTGTTTATACCTTTTTAGTCGTAGTTGGGTTTTAGCTTTTATTACTTTAATTTTTTTAGTTGAATTTACTTTGAACGAATTAAATGATTTTGTCTGGGTTTAAAAATGTTTGATTTTTATCAGTCCTATATCTAGAGTAAATGTAGAATTTTTTTTATAGAATAATAGTCGCTAATTATTCTAAAAAAATCTACATTTACTCACCGGTAACTTTTGACTACATATCAGTAAATGACTGTTATGTCCGGTTTGATACCGATGCTACTGTTTCAAATGCTAGTAGAATGGGGAATCTGAAAGAACTGCGTTACTAATAACACTGTAAAAGGACTAGATATTTCTTTACTTCCTGAGTCCTTGAGGATGGAGCCAAAAGGTAAAGAAATACGATGAAATACCGATATAAAATAATCCAAATCGATCGCCCAATCCAGTGCTTTGTAAAAAAGATAACATAATATTATCTAAAAATAACAACAAAATTCGATTCGATAATTTTAGCGCGCACCTATCTGTGATTATCTCAAGCCTTGAAAGTCATCTACATCACTTAGGTAAGCTTTAGGTAGTCTAGCTATCTGGAAAAAAACACAAATCATTGTTTGCTAGTTCTAATAGGTACTTGAATTGATCCAAGAAGCAATTAATTAGTACTTGCTCTAAACATCGGGACCACAGTGCAGTGGGTATAATTATACGAGATCAGAAAACAGTTTAAGTAACATAACGTCAATTGCCTGAAAGAAATGATTTGTAGTCACACTTCTGGGACTCTCTAATGAAAAGCACATCGAGCTTTTTTATTATATGGCTGGTAGAAAAGTCTAAAAGTCTGTCTGTGTCTGTCTGTGTGTCTGTCTGTCAAGGTAATCATGAATTCATGACATCGAAAAGAAAATCTCAATGCCGTGATGCCGTCTCAAGATTAATAAAGCGTTATCTACCAAAAAACAGCCGTGGTCACCTACAAAAACATTAAATTGAACGAAAGTCAGAGAGCGACCAAATCCGTCAGCTATCTTATCAAACGAGTTGTCCAGTAGCTTAATTCTCCTAATCCTATAATACGGTCGGACAGATAGAGCTGTATATTGGTTTTCGAACGTGACGCCCGTGGGGCAATATACTAGTTGTTTATTTATAGCTGCATCATAGTTATGAAGAGAAAACTCGCAGTTGGATTCCTTTGTTTCTTATTGAAACAATTAGGCAGTACTAGTTGCTGGTGACCGCAACTCCAAGTCCAAGCGTGTATTTTGCGTATTGGACAAATGGATTATTAAAATAAACTAAATACCTATCCATTGGCTAATTACACATGAGCCAATGCGTTTGTAGGCGTTTGCATAGAAAGCTTTTCTATGTATATAGTTGTTTTAAGTAACTTCTGTCATGCATATTTTAGGTTTGGTATTGCTTATAAAAATAAAGCATTATTTCTTTCAGACAAGAAGTCCATAGGCAAGGCAAGGTTGTTAGTTACAAGAATTAGTGTCGGTTTCAACTATAGTTGTTCTACATTGACACCCGAACCAAATCTTTCTGCTCTTCATGTACAGTTCGATTCGGAACATGAGGCGAGTCGCTGCGCAGTAACAATTCCATGTGACAGCGGGGGTGAGGGGTGGGGTACTACGCAGCTAAAAGCTAACTTCCGAGCCGCCATTAAGTTTGAATCGATCTGTACCTATGTGGTCTTTAGATGAGTTTGTAGTTTGGAGTGCTGCCATATTTAACTTAAATCTGATTTGATCTATACCTGGAAAATATCTAAATACGGTTGCCTTCCCATTTAAGTACTTTAATATACCTAATCGTTTGTGTTATAGGTATGTGTATTTTCCTCTTAAAAACAAAATACCTACCTAACCGAGATAACGCTTCGCCCAAAATCCATGGAGGCGACGAAATCTAAAATAATTGCCAGCTACTGAGTTTGTTCATAGATAAACATGATATATTATGTGAACACACACCCATATCTATACAATAATATCTTTACATCCGAAAACGACACCACCAACCTTATAACTGTGGCTGAAGATTAACTTTTGCTTGTAATGGTAGTAAATAAAAGTTGGTAAATGGTAACATGCGACAATAATTATTACGACACGGTATTGTAATTGCAAGCCTTTTGATATTTGACTGTCAATTATATTAGGTGCTGGCTATCATCAATTTGGAACCTGTTGAGAATGTAGATAGTAGACAGAAGACAGGTACATCTAAATGTTAAGAGGTTAAGAATCTAGGTGATAGTGTTATTGTAACTTAGTTGATGTAGTGTTTGGATGAAAAGGAAATCTTAAATGGACGAGCTGAAAGATTATAGTTAAACTCATATCATAGAAGTTAAGTAATCTAATTTCCAATAGAAATATCGTTTAACTAATGATGCTTTTACGTAACTTCTGTGCTGTAACGTGGATTAAGCCAAAACATCGTGGCAGTCATAGT
Organism: Lithophane semibrunnea; assembly: GCA_947363905.1. Lineage (NCBI taxonomy): Eukaryota > Metazoa > Arthropoda > Insecta > Lepidoptera > Noctuidae > Lithophane > Lithophane semibrunnea. The sequence goes on from OX376196.1 coordinate 1,101,018, forward strand.
AACAGTACAAAATAATGATTGAAAACAATCCTATAACTAAAACCAGTTCTATTTCTGAAAGTGAGTACGATACGATACTTGAGGACATTTAAAGGTAAAATTTTAATTTACCAAACGAGAATGATATGATAAGCTCTGTTTTGACACTGATAATAATACATTTTCGACTTATGAAATATCAAAAATGTTATCACCGTATCGGCCGGTGACGTCATCAATATTTATTTTTGTTATTAAATTGATATTTTTACTGTTACTAACACTTGACACGTTCGTTCTAATGTATAAGGTGGATACAAATAAATTCTCGATAAAGATAAATCTTAGTCGTGATTCTAAAGTGATGAATTGTTATTTGAATGCTTTATAGCTGTTGTAGTTTTAGGTAAACAGTGTGATTTAGTATCTACAGCAAGATACCAATGATTAACAGCAATTACCAATAATTAAATCTACTATCTTGAACCTACGTCAATGTAATCAACAAATTATTGCTACCATATTTTACATAAATGTAGTGTTTGGGATTCGACCAATAAAAATCACTTTCGATGCCACGACAAACTTGTATTTTACGTATTTTAAAATTACACAGTCTTCCAACACCGTACTAATACTATCGTTCTCACACTCCGTAGCCATATTGGTTCTTCTCGACTCCCTTTTTCCTTTTATGAAAGATAATATAATATTAATGTGGGAATGAATGTGGAAGTAATAGACTTCCGCATTCATTCCCATATCATCCCATGATATCTTTTCCATATTTTAATCAATTTAATTTTTATTTATTTATTTATATCAGACACAGTGATCCAAATTTATGTTAGTACCCTCAAAATTATGTTGTTAGCATACCTATATAAAAAAATAGTCGATATTTAAAAAAAAAAAATTATTGAATCATAAAGTAAAACTATGATTTACATTATTAACAATCGAGAAAAATTTAATTCTAACTGTAATGTAGACCTGATTGATCTAGGTTTATGAAAACTCGGTTTCAGGCTATCAATTTACACCAAAAATTTAAAAAGCTTTATTAGAACCTTTATTAGCTTTAAATTGTTTAAGTATATTTTAAGTAAGTATACTTTTAATTGTTTAAGTACTTACCTAGTAAGTAAGTTCCTAAAAATAGTACAGTTTGTTTTTATCTGTATCCTGTTGCCATATCCAGGGGCTGATCTTACACATTAAGCCTTCAAAGGCAGGTGAAAAAAAATTTTAGAGACTGAAAGAGACTGAACCCTATGACACAAGGAATCCTAATGTAGGCCCAAGTAACAAAGGATTATTGTAGCACTATTTTTAAGGAAACATGGATGCAATTAAATGAAGACGAAACTGCTTTACCAAAACGAAGATCTTAATCTAAATCGACTACCACCATTGCACTTGAAAGATTAAGATACACATTCAGATAAGGATCAGGTACCTACGTGTTATAAAAATCATAACAATTACCTATAAGTATGTATGTTAGCTATCGAATTCATTGATAGTGATGGATATGTACCTACATTGTACGGAAGCGCTTTGATGAACAGGAAAATATCAATTAAAATAATACTTGGAACGACGAAGAAGACAATATTGAATAAGAAGTATCTAGCTACAGACAGTATTTGAGATTATTCGCCGAAATAAATATAGAAATTGAAGATATAGACAGTCTTACTTAGAATTATATGGGTTTTATGACAGCAAAACATCAAATTATAGGTCTTTTTTGTATCCATTGAGATTTGTGAATTGTTCAGTATGAACAAACCTATTAAAGGGGCCTAGGGGCAAGTCAATTACCATTACCCGGGCACGAATCCAGACTCAGGGCTGTTACTGAGAAATTCCTGATGTAAAATCCCCCTTATACTCTTGGCGCTTGCGATCACTGGAGCAACGAGGCTGTCGTAGGAGTCATAGTCAGGATGACTATTACTCCTACGACGTCATTATAACAACCAAGATCATCGAACCTATTACTTAAAACAAGTATAGACTCGTTATCAGCTAACACCACACCGCGCTATCGGGTGACGTACTTCCGTTGTCTGTTTGCGCGATACATACCCTAGCTAGCTTTGCTTTTGTCAACGTCTCATGTAGACGAGATGCCACTTAAATAGATGGATCGGCTTCACTGGGTACTAACAAACATGTTGCAAACATTACTTGATGTTCTAATCGTAGTCATGTGGCTATGGGAGCCATGCTAAGAGATCTCAGTTTACTTCTACGTAAACTGTTTCAATTTTATTTATTGAATTTATCTCGCGTCATAATAATACTGCAGGTACTAGACACCTCTCTAGACGATAGCAGACGATCGTCACGTTATGAATGATTATAATAATATAAATTTAAAGAGAAATTTTAAATTATTTAAACCTAAAACATGAGTTATCAAAGCCGACGGCGCACGGCGGCCGGTTGCTCAGTATTTCGGTACAAAAATCTCTTTGGATAGTACATTTATTGTTTTATTTATGTTCTTTTCCGAATAAAATAGATATAAATACGCACAATCGCACTGTTTAACAGATTGCGAACGATACCTTATATAGTCTTCTATAAAATAAAGGATTAGCGCCCAAGCGAAAACGACAGGAATAGTTTGTTCAAGACTCACTGTTCACAGCATCAACCGTATGGTTGCTGTACAAACTGTAATACAAACCACACAACACTTCCCACCGTCACAGAACCACTTCGACCAAAAATGAGAGGTAACTTCCGTACCCCGTCTCCCGGGATTCCACAGCAGTGGGACCATCCGTCTTGTCCCGGACTCCGGGCCGCGGACCAACTTGCTGCACACTTGTGACCGGGAATTATTTCATACGGAACTTGTATTCCATGAAGAGGGTTTTTCAGAGAAAATTGGGGAAAAGAAATGCTGTTTTTATTTAGCTTTCAGCTTTTCTTTAATATTTAACAGTGTGGAACTGACGCAAGCTAAATAGTACGCCTTTAGCTGGCTTTTAATGTAGGGTACTATGTGTCAAAAACGGCGGTAGGTACCATTCCATATCTTACCACTGCAACTGCTATAACCCAAAATCTACAGTGGCAACGAACCAAAAGTGTCTGTACAGCGAAGCTTGGCGAGCCCCAGTACCAATCTACTTTACACGATGGCCCACACTGGTTCCTCCCATTATCTTGCCGCCAATACAAAGGATGATTGTTTCCTAGCGATCAATATACAAATATTGTTCTACGCTATCTCTTATCTGATACAGCGGCGGCATCGTGTAATTAAACCTTAATGACACTATAAAATTAACTCATGACCGTGGGAAGGTGGCTTTATTGGATCTTACGGGACAGTGTTTTGATGTGACATTGAATTTTTAGTTAAATGTCTGATGAAATGCCAATAAGTCAAAATGGCAATTCACATTCAAATGGCATACAATTGAAAAAAAGAAAGAACAAATGGCCTTAGACAAACTTTTTTTTTGATCATTTTTTAATTGTGGTACCTACAAATTCAAACACCACTACGTGATTAACAGTGACCCACCTTAAAACATCATCCCTATAGGCAAAGGGGAAAAAATACTTATTATTTAAGCTAACTCAAAAACTACGCAAGCAAAGTTAATAAAGTTTATATGGCACCACAACCTCTGAAGCATGACCTACCCAACAAAAAAGAATCATCAATATCCATTCATAATTGGCGGAGTAATCGGGTAACAAACATCCTATTTACTAATATTATAAATGTGAACGTTTGTGTGTTTGGATGTTTGTTACTCAATCACGCAAAAACGGCTGAATTGATTTGGATGAAATTTAGAAAACAGATAGTTTTAGATCCCACGGGATCGAGACTTACGCGGGTGAAATCGCGGGGCGCAGCTAATAAAAAATAAAAATAAAACGTGCAGACGAATTGAGAACCTCCTCCTTTTTTAAGACCGTTAAAAGAGGACACAAGCACCAATAAAAGTTATCGATTTCACCAAAACAAAACGGATCTTAATCACAACAAAGAAGTCCAGTAAATTCCTTTGTCAACAATTTCACCCTTGAAACTAGGCCTTGAGATGTCAACGTGATAGCTGTCAAAACGCGAGCTGTCACACTGACAGCCGATGTCAGTGCGGCGTGACGGAGCCGCGCGTGATTAATTAGCGGCTAATTGATTTGACAGTGGTTTAGCATTAGGCCGGTTATACGAGAGCAGTAATTGACACTTTATAAGATGATGTTGATAGGGCTGATGACGGTTGTCGTGACACAGAGTTTGGTTGGGTTTCTTGGTACATTGTCCAAATAAAACCACAATATTAGTGATAGTGTGGTCTAATTAGAATAGTATAGCAAATAAGTAGCTCTCTTATAGTAAAATAAAATCATTTTCTTCCTATAAATAATTAATAATTGAGGATCGACTTCGAATGTAGGTATGTAGGTAAATTCGGATGAATATCATTTTATTTTATTTTATCACACACTATACAAGTGCCTGATATTATGCGCAGAGTCGTATCAAAGGATTTTTTATTTATCTAGCTAGGAAGTTGATAAGTTAAGAATTCTTTCAAAAAAGAGCTTATAAAAAGTCATTACTCAACATCAGCAATGCAGTGTAACTGTCATATTATGAGGGTATGACAGTGTGTTGCCACCCTAATAAATAGATATTAATTGTGAACAATTTATTAAGATGATTCTGATAACATGATATTAATTTACACGGTAATGTTAATTTGCTGTCAATTATCGTAATGCACATAACATTTATTTTATACTTACTATGTAAATATGTTAGGTAAGTAGGTATGTGTTAATGTAACTAGCCTAAATATTCTGAATGTCAAGGTAGAAAGAAGATTGTTATCATGCAAAAGTTCTTTCCGTTAATATCGACTTCCAATATGCCTAATTATGAAATCTAGCAGATTATGTACCAAATCGTGAAAAGAAAAATCATTAAAAAAATTGCAAAAAGTGTCCGCAGTCGGTAGGATTCGAACCTACGCTCCCAGAGGGAATCTGATTTCTAGTCAGACGCCTTAACCGCTCGGCCACGACTGCTGCGTGAAAGTTCTTAATAATTTCAAGTTCCACGCCAAAATTAATATTGTGAGTCTATTTTAGGCTCACTTCAGCAAAAGTTGTCAGTGACGTCACGAAAATACTGATTAAAATCGATTGAGCGAAAATGAGACCAAGAAGCAATAAGCTCCATAAAGATACTCTTGGGTCTAATTCTAATAAGTTGTCTAGTTATTTAGACTAAATTTATGTCACTAACAGTAACTCTGCCAATTTCACTTTTCTAACAGAATAGAAGCTATTCTATATTATATGTAAATAAAAAATATGTATATGTAAATAAATACCTATTTCTAAAATATTTTTATCTACACCCATTCTATAAATCCTCTGTAAAATTTTCTGAAACAGTAAGCTTATTGCCAACATTAAAACAACCAGTGTCATAGTAACCATATGTACCTAAATCAAATTCCTTCTTAATCGACGGAGGTTAAGGCACTCAAAACCTTGATAATTCATAATTTCCTCTACTTCTTAATGACAGACTTTATCGTATAAACCTCAGTGAGAGCATAATTTAAGTATTCTTTATCGAGTTCAGACAATGAAGCTCGCCTGACACTCGATGTCTTCATAACAACACAAAAACAATACCCTATCGCTTGACATGCTATTAAAATACACCATTTTATGTGAATACGATACTGACCTTTTGCATCATTAAAATAAAGTTGATTTTCCATTACTTTATCAGCTATACTTCATCACCAAAAAGTCCCAAATGACGCAGAATTTTACAGAAGAATTTCGGCTTTAGAAAAATTTACTTAAAGTCCACTTCTAAAAGTGTAGGGAAATGAAAAGAAAGGGTTATAATTGAATAACGATATCATAGTGTTTTGACGTGTCCTTTGATTAATAATGGAGGTGACTTGTCCACTTCGGTCAGTTTTTTTATTAAAATATAATAATGTTGATGCAGGGAACATGTTATGCTTTTAACATAAGCTTATAAACTTTTTGTTTTTTACACACGAATCACTTCGTGCTTATCATTACTTTTGATGGTTTAAAAGTTTAAATGGTGTACCGAAAGACCGAAAGTTAATTCATTTCTAATTGTTGATCTTATGTCTGGTGAATGAATTAAATTAAAATGTTTTTTTTTAAACTAGGCGCTTAACTATCTCCAAAAACATCAGACAATCGTTTAGGCAAGTCTGAAAGACGAAAAGCTGCAAAAAGCTCTCTAGCAACACATTTATATCTGTCAAAGCAAAAAGGAAACAAACTGAAAGAAGATGCTTTAAGTTTTGATTATCTTTTGTCTTTCATAAAGAAATAAAATATATAACGATTATCTGCGGTAAATATGACGCAAAGTAAAAACTACAACACAAGAAAAAACAAGTTGGAGATAAATATGCATCAAATTCACGCAAAACGGCCATGGCTCAGCATAATGCGACCCATTACTTACTTTCCAACCAAAACTCAGAATAATTTAAAAGACTGCGTATCAAAAATCAATATTAAAAAAGACCATTCCAAAGATCTCAAAAAAGATAACAACGAAAACATCTATCACGAGAAAGAAAGCACCAACGTTATTTACAAACAAGACAAAGACAAATCTAACATTACTTTCTTAAACAATCTCAATAACAACATAATCTCGCTCTATCCCGCGGCTAATGGCCACTGACCACATTATACCATGCCCACAATAGCAGCGAATAAACCCTTTGCTCCATTAATCATCAGATCAACTCCAGTGCTTCCGTTAAACCGGGTGAGGGAGACAGAAATATAACAGTTACCTGTGATGGAGCGAGACGGGAGCACTCGATAACTTAATTGAAAACAAGTGAGGAATAGGGTTGGGTTGGAGTCGATATATTTTGTCGTTTTTCTCTGGCAGACTATTTGAAGCAAGTGCATAATATTGCTTCAGTAATTTTCCAAACGTAGGTTGCGGACCAATATTGTCCGAGTAGTATTTTCAGTATATGTTTTGTGAATGCTTCTTTTTACTAAAGAGTTCTAACTCTGCGTTTTTAGAGTAATCTGGGTTTTAAACCTGCAAAAGAAATCGAAGAATCCGAATCTGTCATGACTGATCAGCTAAGGGTTCTGCTTTTCACATTTAACACCTTATTTTTTCTTCCTATAATCTAATCTAGGAAGAAAATATTTGAGTTTTCGGACCTTAATAACAACAGGGCATTTATTGATTCATAATCGATACATTTTAATATTCATTGGACAAGCCCCATCCTTTTTTATTCCCCGTTTCACCCATAATGCGTTATCTGTCTCGTCTTGTGCATTAACACGTCCAACCTCATTACAATATTCACAATTTTATCCAGACTTAACTCATTCAAATACCACCTCTAGGACTTTCGACATAAAGTTGAAATGTAACGCAAGGGTTTTCTTGTAAATGCACCTTCAACGGGCAACTGTCGCCAGGCTGTTGTCTTTTAAAGATTGAAAGTAATGTCTATTGCCATGGTTTTGAAAAGTATGATGTTGACTTTTGGGGTTACGCAAATATGAATTAGTTAAGTATGAAATAGTAGGACGACTTTTCTTCCCAATAAAAATATGAGATTTTAATATTATGTAAACCTTAAAACAGCGCTGGACCCAAAATATTACCTTGAGGCACTCCAAGTGCTATTTTTCTCTAGTTCTATAATGATTTGAATCCTGCACAATGTTAAAGAAAAAAACATGCCAAACTTTATCAAAAGCTTGGGACGTTTAATACCTTCTATAGCTGCATATTTAAATGAAATTTAAAAAACTTTGTAGGTATACAAGCAAAAATAACTATTGTGTAGTAAAGTGGCACGTTTTTCCAACGTCAAGTCCGTCGAATAAAATTGACATTTTGGCAGTTTTTTTACACAAAATGTGTCAAAAATTCAAAATGAGATATTCCTTGATTATAGATATCTGGCGTTGGAAAACGCCCTCAGACTTTAAAAACAAAGTTATTTCCTATTCTATCTACTCAATACGAACCTCGGGTAATTCGTTAACTCGTGCTACATGCCTACGGCTCATCTAAGACTTCTTGCGGAAAATGAAAGGAACGTCCTTAATGGGCCGTAGGCATGTAGGACGAATTGACGAATTACTCCGAACCTCTAATAATGCATAAAATACCTACATAGGTACATTTACGACACTTTACATCCAGACATGTCAAGTGTCGTAAATGTAGGTAGGTATGCATAATTAAGACCTGTAACAATAATAATGTCGGACCACGAAGTGTAGGCGACTTGTCTATTTGTCAGCAATCTTCATTATAATTAATCATGGTATATTTAGACAGTGATATTTATGTTAGTACTACCTGAATCAAGCACCGGTTTTTGTAACATTATAATTTGGTTGCTGATCTGAGTATAGAATAGATGAGATGAGTAAGTGGCAGTTAAGTGAAATTCAATTGCGAATCGAGAGATAAAAAACTTTTTACAAAAAAAAACAACAGACTTTTTTGGAAAAAGTTTTTATTTTTCCCTTTTTAGTTGTGGTACCTACTCCACACAAATTCGAATACCACTACTTACCTGCTATTTAAATCCACATAAACTAAGTGGGAAGAATACGTAATATTGAAGCTAACTCAAAAACTACGCAAGCAAAGTTAGTAAAATTTATATGCCACCTCTGAAGCATGACCCACCAAACAAAAAAATAATCATCAAAATCGATTCATAATTGGCGGAGTAATTGCGAAACAAACACACAAAAAATATTTGATATACATACAAATTGAGAACCTTTTTGAAGAAGTCGGTTAAAAATGAGACACATTTTTTGTTTTTATTTTATTCCATTTAAAGCTTACATAAGAAGCCAAAAAGATTTTAGCACCTAGATAAAAGGAACTTCGGATAAAACAGTGTTTAAATCATAACATCGGGAAACCATATCTGCGTATGTACCTATAATTCCCATCCAATTTGGAATATAGTTCGAGTTTTTGACAATTCTTTTATATGCCGTGTTCTCATGTTCTAGGAGTAATCGATTAGGAACCCATTAACAGCTGTCGACTGAGGGGTTACGATGTTCACAAAAACTGAGATGCAGAAAACTTGGTGTGCATCTTGTTTTTCGAACACAACTTGGCAAGCAATAGGCTTGTACCGATAAAATCATTACCGATACCTGCAAAAAAAAATATTCATAGTAAGCTCACGTAGTCTTAATTCACCGAAATAGTGGAGTCCATATGTAGCGGCGCTCAATTGGCAACAACCGTGGACTCCAGGACTCTGGAGAGATAAAATCCAACCACACTGAACTACTGCGGTAAACCCTCAGTCAAACGTACCTATGAATGAAGGTAGGACTAGCTACATCAGAGGGAAAACATGTCTTACCACAAGGTTTAATGGTCAGTACCAAGCCAGGATTTTTTGGGTTATTTTCTATAGCGAACATGTGCGAAGCAGTAACACGAACATCTTTTTCTTTACAATTTGGCACCTAAAGGTTGAATCCCGAAACGAAGTACCTAATGAAAAATCAAAACATTCATGGCAGAAAATACTGCAAAAATAGTGATGAAGGGATTTTATCTAAAAATAATCCAGCATTATTATTTTCACGTAGACCAGTAGACGATACATAAAGACAGCTGCCATGGAATATAGCGGCAGAAAAAACTAATAATACGTAACATTTCCCACCTTGAAATCGATTTACGTCACCAGGATAAATTAAAGCATTACAAGTATAAACGCCGAGGACCATTCACAACGACACAAAGTAAATAAAAAAAAACTCCGCCGCTCGCATCCAGCCTCCCAGATTCGCACTATTATCTCCATGCAACCAATCCAAAATGGAGAATGGAATACAACACTCTCATTGGCCCCTCGCAGTAACAAGCTCCACCCTTCGCAAAGACTCCTCCCATTGCACAAAAAGTTTCCAGAATCAGCTCTACCTGCCCACGTAACGCTCAGTCCACAACTGACGTCGAACGCATTCATTAACGAAATCATCCGCCGTGACTACCATTCTTTACATTAAATCAAAATTCTTACTCTTATCAGTTCGTGATACGATCAAAACTGTCTGAGATAACTCCGTCTCTGTCGGACGTCCAGATTTTGGACTGGTCAGAGAGGGACGGTGAATCAAAGTTTTAGGTGTGGTTAAGAAAAATTATGCCGTGGTGTGTGCCGCGATCAGTGTTCGTCGGTTCACCTGACGTACGGGCGTGCGATCGATAGCGCACGGTGCGGTACTAGCCCGATTTAAATTCGAACGGTCCGAATTCCGGGAGGCCAATAGCCGTCGCGCGAACTGTTTGATCGTAGCGCAATAGTGATGTGTGTGATGTAAGATATTGTTGTCGATAGACACAGACACGGTGATCGTGACAAACATGATGACTATGGACGTCGGGATGTACAACAACCAGCAGAACGGGTACGGGGGCGCCGAGTACTACCAGCAGGGTGCAGCATACCAACCACCATATGAGGGTTATCATGAGGGGTATTACGAAACTCCCGGGCACTACTACGAGCCTTTACTTCACGGGCAGACACACGAGCATCCTCCTACACCTGTTATAAGCACAGACACTGGTTTATGTTATACCAATCTAGACTATGGAGAGCTGCAGCCGAACTATCCTATACACACCTTACCTCCTCATCCGGAACCCTTCAAACACAGAGAGGATGTGCCTCGTCATGAGGAGATGGTGATGCACGAGCACAAGCTAGATAATCACTACCTGGAGACTAAGTACAACATGCACTTTGTGGATGAGACCACGATGCAATACAACCACGCTGGTTCTCCTATCCCGTGCCCAGAGTTTGAACACTATCAACCGAAGGATGAGTTCGGAGGGTTGAGGGATGGGTTTCCGCGGGAGGAGTGTATGTCCTCTCACAGCCATCTTCAGGGTCACCAGGCGCACGCGTCCCATGCGACTGTGCCGACCTATAAATGGATGCAGGTGAAGAGGAACGTTCCCAAACCTACCGGTAAGTTGGAATACAATCTCTATAGTTGAAGAAAAATCTCACAATGTTTGAAAGACAAACAAATTATTATTACTCATGGTGGTGTTATGGACGTTTACAACAACATAGGTCGGTGCGAGCGCGAAGGTTTTGTTAGAGCGAAACTTTTCAGAAAATCGATTTAGTATTTTCAAAGCGTTTCATAACCAGTCCCTTCTTCCATCTATATCCTCGCAGTTTCTTTTTAGAACAAGAGTGACTAGGACACTTAATTAATAGTAATGTTGTATTTTTTGTACTTCATTATCATTCATCAAAGACCATGGCCACTGGTAGACCAATCATGGCATTTCTTTCTATCCTGTCCTGTTTATACAAATATAGATGACACTTTTGTGTTGGTTATCCGAAATAGTAAACTGTTCATATCGACCTTCAATAAAATTATGTAATTAATTAGCTATTCAAATTATAATGTAATTATAAATCGACTAATTGACTGCAATAATATCACTGACATTAGATAATTGAACAGTTGCAAAGCAATGTCAATGTTTTGATACTGCTTAATTAAATATTATATCATAATGTTTTGTAGCAATAACTAATCACGTTACTATATTAATTAGGCGACGTACTTACTTACCTAAGTTGACTTCGTTATCATTTGGACTACGGCTTTTTAACTGCAAATGTCAAAAGGCTTGGGTATAAAACTACTTTAGGAATAGAGACAAAGAAACCCTACTTCAATTAATTCTTAAGTATCAGCTAGACAGTTATAATAACCGACTTCACCTGCCATGTAACTAAGAACTGCCGTCACAACGAGCACATTAAGCGCCAATCATTTATCACTATAATTGACAACCGATGCCGCATCTCTGCCTACCTCTTATATAAATGAGATATAACCAAAGATACGTGACCCTTTGATACTTAACATTAACTTTATAACTAAACTAAGTTAACTCTACCCTTTTATTTTCATCAACATCATCATCCTGTCCATAGCTACATATACCTCTTCAATAGTTTTACTTCTTAGGCCTCTCTAATCGCATGCCATTTTATTCTGTCTAGCTGTCACCAGTCGTCTTGTGAACTTAAATCTATCTGTAATGTAGAATAGAAACGGTGCTAAAGTTCGTTGTATTCACATTTTCCAACGACACTACTGTTACTTAGTCATCCTCTCTCAAACAATTATGAATCACAAACAAAACTGACCTTTATTACAATTTTTTTTTTTTGCTTTATCAAACGTTTTTCCTCAACTTTTTTGCTCTTAAATACTTGAAGCCTTCAAGTTACCTTCACACAAACGCTTCTAAGTTACGGCAACGCTCAACGTCAGTATTGTGACGTTTGATGTCAGTCTAAGACTCTGAGTAGTTCAAGGGTTGAGACTCGACCTGCGTTCGACTGACGCGCAGAGCAAATAATTTGACGTTCATCGCTTGTCAGTTGTCACGGTACAACACTACGGTGGGCCTGAGATGGACTTGTATGTTCGGGATTTTTTTTAAAGTGACATGTCTTGGTTTTGTTTTCAAGTATTTTGATATGATTTCTAATTCTGGACTCCTTAACAGAATAGTGACTGTCTGCAGGGTTTATAAGTAACAGGTTACTTACACCCAGGACAGGTCCTGGTTAGTGTTTTGATCTATTTCTAGAAGCACAATTGCACATCGTGCCCTTTTAAAATTTGAGTCATGAAGTTTTCAAAGTCTCTTTATCTATATCTAACTAGAAAAAAGGTTCCGTTTGGCACCCTTCGGGTACGGAAACCTAACGGAACTTTAATAAGCCTCCGCTGTTTGTCCGTCCGTCTGTCTGTCAGTGGGCTGTATCTCATGAACTGTAATATGTAGACAGTTGAAATTTTCACAGATAGTGTATTTCTATTGCCGCTATATCATCAAACAATTAGAATTAAATAGAGTGAATAAATAAAAGGGGTCCTCATACAAGAAACATGTTTTTTGCTCGATCTTAATACGGTACGGAACCCTTGGCCGGTTTTTAGATTCTTGTTGGGTTAGGTTTAATTAATTAAAATAACTTATTCACACGGACACTCACTCACACTCACTTATGAATATAAAAATAATCTAAATAAGTTTACAATTATAATTTATAAATTAAAATAACAATTACCTTCTTGTAAAATAAATTATATATTATTATGTAATAATTAACATACCTAACGGCATAAAAGACAAAAATAGCGTTAAGAAAATATACATGAATATAATCTTCATAAAACAACATTTTACCAATCAATTAAAACAGAAACTCAGGCCAGTACTTTCTATCAACATCGTAGTCGCTGCAGCTCGGACAGACTTCAGATGGTGCGTACCGATAGCGCCATGCTGCCATGCGAGGGCGCAATGCCTTCTCGTTCCATATGAAGCGACGCTTGAATCTATTAAAACAAGAAAATTAATTCAGAACGTGCAAAAGCCTAAAGGTAATGATCTACATCCTATGAGAGCAAAGTTTCGTTATAATAGTGTGAAGTTGCAGCGTCTAAACACACTAAATTAAACATACAAGTCACTTGTTGCTTCCATTTTATTTTATGGTACAGGCAAGAAACTTGCATCGTGTAAATGGGGCTTAAGTTGAAGTTGAAAGTTGTACTTACCATATTACAGGGTTTGGACGATGCAAGTCGTTGGTTGCTTCAATTTTATTGTAGTTAAGCCATAGTCTAGAAACTTAAATCGTATAAATGGGGCTTTAAAATGTACAGAAAAACAAACGTTTTCTGATACACTACTTGAATATCCACCCGTCACAGTACATAAGTGTAATAAGTTCTATGCAAGAAGTGCCACAAGTATCGATATACATCGTACCTATCGATATTTAAAACATATATCAATATCTATTTCGATATATCGAAAAAAATAATATCGATATAATTATGTGAATTTTAAAAATATTTGTGAAGTTCAATTGTATTTGTTTTTTATTCGTATAAAGAAGTCTATTTTTTACGTCTCTGAATTCCAGCGGTGTTAGTCAGTGGCGAGTGTGGCGACAACGGTGTTGCTATTGGAAATCGTATTTGATACTTGATATTTTTTAACGACATATCGAAATAATAAATATCGCCTAAAAATAACGATATAGGTATCGATATTTTTTTCTGCAAGCATAAGATACGGGAGCTTATCCAGAAAAAAAAAACCGTTTTATTAATAGAATATACCTAAAATAGAATCGTTAATTTTTTTTTTTTTATTTGGATCACTGAGAATTGGTATCTCCTTTGCCAAAGGAGATACCAATCGTTGCCGAAACATATTGCAAATATTGCTACATGCTGTGGTGGAGGTGCCTAATAACATTACAACATTAGATGTTGCACACTGATTGTAAAGCAACCAATGCAGTGCGTACACGCAACGATAGCACGGAAGTTTTTATAATAATAATTGGAAACAAAAGCTAGTCGCGAGAACTAGAATATAAAAATTATTTTAACTTAAAAAATTAGAGCCTGTATAACGTAGTAGTTCATACTGCCTCATGGAAAATTCATGAATATTATTGAGGGGTAACGAGGGGAACTCAGTGTTGTGGTTAGAAAATAAGTACCTAAGTACTTGTGGAAAATGCTCACAGTTTAGTATTGGGCGGGTTTTCTTTCACGGCAACAATACTATATATGTATTTAATATACGTTTTTCAGTAAGTAGTGCTTTCGAAAGAATATACTAAAACCAAATATACTCGAATTCCGCTTATTTGTCTCCTTCTCTTGTGCCAGCACAATCTGGTGAAAATTCCAGTCAGCAAGAGGGTTTGCCAGGATGCGTCAAAGTTCTCTGAAGCCAAAGCTTCCGTGAATGCGAGTAATTCACGGAAGATTTAGCAGAAGTTGTGAGGAACTTGCATTTAATATGCATATGATGCAGTAACATAACATCACGGCTATTATCCCCGTAGTGTTAGGCAGAGGTGCACCTACCCATAGTACACCCACATTTCGCCAGTTAATTCCCATGTAAAAGTGGTCGAGCCTATTGGTGATAGGATTTTTTTTGTATTAATGTGGAGAATGTGGATGGCAACTAGATTAGAAGACAAAATTAACGATGACTGGATTCTGTGACGATTGTATGACGGCCGATAGAAGTACAGCTATAGTTGAAGAAGACATGTTACACCGACTCCAAATAAATTGGGATAAAGACTAAAACATCACTCGCGGAAGCTTTCCAAAACTCAGTAATACCTAATTAAAACATATAGTAACGTGTTCCAATCACACGCCACAACAGACAAGCAACAAGAGCGAACAAGCCGCGTACAACACGCGTACTTTTGGCAGCGCACGCGACTTGGTTTACATTTCAGCTAAACCTCGTGCTGGCTATCTGTGTTTGTTTGTGCGGACACGCAACACGCACGGGGCTTGGGCTTGTACGATTTGGGGATACTGTCCTAAAGCTGCGCTAGAAATGGTCTGTAATTTTGATTTTAATGAGGTGTTGCCGTATTGGTAAAATTTCGAATTTACGACATTGAGATGTGATACATCATCATCATCTGCCTAGCCTTTTCCCAACTATGTTGGGGTCGGCTTGAGATGTGATACATAAAGACTGGAATACATTATGTGCAGTAGCACAAAAGCATGCTCATTTCGAACAGACGCTACCTAGTAGAACACAATTATCATGTGTTTACAAAAGATTCTGATCATTTTACACACACGGAGAACATACTATAATTAAGCATGCTACTTACTGCAGCAAGCATGCATGCGATTTTTAGCAGCATGTCTATTCCAGCCTATAGGTACTGGCTTTCTTTTCTGGTGTAATTTCTGAAAATCTGCATGATATCCACTACCATAATCTTTTATGTTTCTTTGAATTTACCTACTGTTCCAACCAAACCATCTTACAAATTATTATAATGTTCAAAATATCGCAAACAACATGGATTTAAGTAGGAGTTAGTAGGTACTACATATCTTGTACAGAAAACATAAAGCTAAGTAGGTAAGTATGTAAATTCTAACCTGATTCAAATCGTCTTCGAGCGGATTAAAGGAAGCACCCCTTTCCTTTGGTGGTTTATTTTAATAGTGAAGTAGGTACTTTTGATATCATTGGGCAAATACCTCCATTTTATTTTAATTTTTCCGTAGCATTAATGAATCAAGGGCTATGCAAAAATCTTAACGAAGGATAATTTAAATTGTTATGAGTTCACTGAAAGGTATAAGAAGGTGAAACCATGAATAACATAGGTACTTATTTAATTAAACAAACTCTTAACAGATAGATCCCGTGAAGGTAGCAATCAACGCCAACAGTCAGATCATACTAACAAATTGCTCGCATCAATTGGTATAAATTGAAGTTCGCAGATACGCTCCACAGCTCACTATCAACTGTGCTAGTACTGGTGCAGAAATATAAAGAAAATACATTTATTTGCACTAAACGTGATGCATAAATAATAATAAAAAATAAAGCCCACAAAACAAGCATGAAGAGATCAGAATCTATCGCTAGTTTAATTCAATTCGATCCATTTGGTGACCAACTACATAATACGTAGGCATATTATATGGTCCTTAGTTCTTATGAACGCAACGTTTCTTGTAAGTTACACTATTCTGAACTCTGAAATCTGTAGGTCCTTACGTTTTAAAAGTCGAGGAACCGGACACGTGATTTTCAGCTTTACTTCTCCACAGTCTGAGGAGCCAAGCATGGGAATTGTATGTGTAGAGAGGCCGACTGAAAGTCATCATTGATTGTTAGAAAAATCATAATAAAATACATAGGTACTTCGATTTCAGAAATTTCGTTAACATTTTCTAATCTACTAATAAGTAAGCTTACACTTTTTTTTTTGAGGGTTGGTAATCATCCAATGACATCTCCCGCTCTGGGCGGAGTGGAAGAGCGTGTCAGACTTTTACTGACTAAAACCCACCCGTGTTCCTATAGTTGCCTGTTGCCAGGGTCCCGGTATCCCTTTCGGACAAACCCACAAAAGTAAGCTTACCCTGATACATACATACACAGTCATTCAGTATTAAACAGATATTAATAAATAATAATATGCGTTTTGTAATAATAAATACAACAAACAAAAACTTCTTACTAAAATTATTCCAAAATGAGAAGATTCTGAAATCAGATAAAATTAAGACATTTAAGACATTCAATAAGATTAAAAATTCAATAAGATTAAGAAATTCAACAAAATTAACATTTAAATATATATCTACAAGTATATTAATGTTTTTTTTAAAATGAATTTATCATATTTATTAATAAATACTGAAATCTAAATTGTAACTTCGTTGTTTCATGTTTATCGTCAATCGTTTCAGCCGTTTTCGCCAGTCTCTGCTCGATTGCAATAAATGCTTGTGTTGATTTTCGTGTGATATGAGCAGACGAGTATTTTTGTTCTACGTGTAGAAAATGAATAAACCTTTTTTTTTTTTTTTTTGGGTGGGAAATCTTCAAATGACTTCTCCCGCTCTGGGCGGAGCGGAAGGGCGTGTCAGACTCTTACTGACTAAAACCCACCCGTGCATCGTCCTAACGGACCCCGTCAGGTGTGCTGACATCTCTTTGAGGCGCGCGTGGAACACGACGCGCCATCGACCCGGACCTGGTCCTTATCGGACGGCGAGCTAACCATTGCTCGCCGTCCGCAAGCCCGCGCCTATGGTGGCCGGGAATCCGCCTGGGATTCCCGACGCCCAGGGTGTCTCCAGTGGCGGCGATTAGGGGCGTGAGGGCGCAGGCCTTGCCTCTCCCTCACGCGTTCCGCCTCCTCCTTCGCGAGCATCACTGCTTCGCAGAATGAGGTGACCGCCTCCCATGCCCTCTCGCTCCGTACCATGGCCTGGACCAGGGCCGGACGCGAGAGGTCAGTGCCGCCAATCGCCTCCACGAGGACACGGCGGTGCTCCGCCCAAGCAGGGCACATCTCCACCGTATGCTCCACCGTGTCCTCCGGACGATCCGCACAGTGGTGACACCCGGGCGTTTCCTCCCGCCTAATCCTACACAGGTACCTCCCGAAGCTGCCATGTCCGGTGAGGACCTGCGTCAGGCGGAAGGTGAGGACGCCGTGGCGCCTCTCCGACCACTCCTCAAAGAGGGGACTTATCGCCGCAATTGTGGCGTGCCCAAAATGAATAATAATATTTTTTTTTATTTTTTTTAATGAATAAACCTGAAACGAAAAACAAGTCAAAAATGTAAAAAGTCACTACAGCAGTATACGGTAAAATAAAAAAAAATCTATATATCCGCTTCCCCTAGCTGACCCTCGTAAACTGCCTAATTAGATTCTCCATTTCTTAACAACTAACCTTCAAATAAGGACAATTAAGTATTCGCTGACTATTAAGTAATTTTCAAAGTTCTTCCCTGAGCATAGAATTGATACACCAAAGATTGCATCCATAAAATTAAAGTCTGTTTTTAAATCTCGTAGACTAATTTGACAGGTGCAAATGTCAATAAATAGAAAAAACAAACAACAATCACTTGAAATGTCAAATTAGTCTACCTTAAAAAACAGACTATAATATTTAATATTCTTAATGATGCAAAGTGTTGGTGATGGTGTATCTATTTTTCTGGACAGGGAAAATCTTATTTACACAAAATATATACCTAATGTAAGTACTCCAAAATTAAGAGCAGTTCGAACGATTTAAGAACACTTGTTTTTCTTAAGCTGAAAACAGTCAGAGCCAATAACATTAAAAACCGAACTGAAGATAATAAGCATACGTGATAAAACATCGCTTATCGTGACAGTAAATCTAGTCATAGGTACAAATTCAGCATCAAATCCGAGCAGCCTAAAAGATAGAAACAACATGGTCACGATGAGTAGACAACGTTGTGCGGTGACCAATAAAGTAGAATTAACATTGTCGCGGCGTCACAAACATGCTGATGAATTACAGCGGGTACTAAATTGTATTGTGGTGAATTTATTAGCTTCTGTTACTGCTCGACGGTGACTGTCTCTTTTATGTCATATGGTTCGTCTTCTAGTGTACAATATGAAATGGTTTTTCAACAACATGTCTTTAGCAAGTAAGAGCCACATAGCTCTTAATGCTTAAAGATGCTTTTTGATAATGTCCACAATTATGCAATAGTGGACATTTATCAGCCAGCATCCTTCATTAAAATTTCATCATTTTCGGTTAAATATATGATAAGGTTTGTTATAGCTTTCCCTCCCTCAATATTTCTCGATTCCCACTTAACTATATAACTTAAAATATCGTTGTATAGCCAACAAACAAACAATTACAAAAACATGCCAAAATTAGACCACACGTGAAGTCTGTCAAAGGCCGGAGTTAGATCTTATCTATTCCCCCGCACAATGCCAGCCCTGTGCCAGCGGGCCCAGATATCAAACCTCGCGGGATTACTCCACAACACTTTACTTTACCGGCCCCAAAGCGATGCCACGCGAATGACTACCCTAAATTCAAGATGCTATGGATAATGTTCCGTCAGGGTTCTCAGTGAGACAGCAAAATCTAAATTTGCAAAGGAAAGGATAGGTATCTCACATTGTCATTTTCCGCTTGCAAGTCGACTGTCGCATGACGTTTGAGTCTTCGGAAATATTGTTCATTGACTGCCAATTTTGAACTGTATTCTGCCACTAATATGGTTTATTTTGTCTATAAACGTTGTGGTTAGGGTTTTTATTTGCATTTTTAAGGAATGTGTAAAGTAACTTTGTTGTGATTGGCAAAATTATTGATGTTTGTTAAAGTCGCTTTGGGACGATGACGTAACCAAATGTTTGTAAGATTCACAGCGACTGAGATTGTATCTGGGTGTCGCAAAAAGATTTCAATGTTTGTATTTAAGTTTATATTTACCTACATAAAGAAGGAGAAGTTAAAATGCATTATTAGGAGTTGAGTTATTAATTAAAACTAGCAACCACAGGGTGCTAATGGAAAGTAGTGGACGAACATAAAAGGAAATCAGTGACCACTTACAAATCTACCATAAAAATCGTTTTACGTCAACCCAATGAATTTGAGTAAGTTAGCCGTAATAGCACTATTCCTTGGCTTTCAAGTGGATGTCTGAACCATCAGATTGGATGAGAAACGCCTCTGAAGGGGTTATTAGGAGTGGACTGGACTGAAAGTGGCTCGAAGTGGCATATTAAACGCGGCTTGCAAGTCACCTGCATTAGGCGAGACGTTCAGGGCGGCACGATTTGAAAGCGAGCAGCGATTGTTTGTGTAATTGATTAGCAATAAGAAGAACAGCCATGAAGGTGTGATCAAACAGGTGGGAGATCATACTAATACCAGTCTCCACTGCTTACCAAGTGCTGTGACAATGTACACCAATATCTTGTCATTTCTGGTATAGTCAGTAGGATTTTTTCCAACTTTCTATATTTTGAGCTGTTTTCACGTGGCGGTTTGCAGTTAGAGTCATTGATTTTGATATTGCACAGAAGCTAGATTTAGGAATTTTCTCAAATAATGCCTGTATTTTTGAGAAAATTCCTAAATCTCTGCTGTAATATTGATTTAACTAAATAAATATATAATGAGAAGTAAGATATTTTGATCACTCGCTTCTATTTCGAAATCACTTCCTTTAAGAACCTCGCTATATTTCGCTACATCTTTTACCTGGCACCAACCACCAAAGTCGCTAGGCCCAGTAAACCGATTAGACCGGCGTCCACCGCGGGGAGACTATCGCACAATCTCACACGCGACCCACCCCCTGCCCCTTTCACCCCTCACCCCGTCACGTGACGCACTTTCCAATACCTTTGTCCTGGTAATGACCCCTTGACTTGTTTTAATATCAATAAAAATATTTTTGTAAGCAATGCTATTGATTGTGGTCAGATAGGAACCTTCGTGGTAGAGCTTGCGTGGTCTGTTTGAGGTGGTGAGTTGATGTGGCTGTGGAAGTGATGTGTCTTCAGACGGTGATGAACTGATAGATGGCTGGTGCTCATAGGCCATTCAATTGGAAAAATCTTGATAGGTCTTGTACTTAAAGCAAATCTTTTCTTTTTCACTCATTCCTTTCTCTTTAATTTTGTAATTTATAGCCATGTGCCAATAATGTCTCGTCTATCGGTTTTTTTTTTATATCCACCTATTATAATTTTATATTGCTATGGTTGGTTTTCTTTTCCAGTTTTCCCCTGTGCTGTCTTGAAATAACTACCTATGGAATGAGCCATCTATAATCAGTAACAAGAATCAAAATAAACCTTTTTAAACTACCCTAAACTACCTACAAACTATTAAGATCAACATCATAACGGTACCTAACACAAAAGCCTGCTTTCTAAATATTAATGAATTTCCAAAACATTTTAACCCACGTGTTTAACGAATAGATACCAGATATGGATGCATTCCACCAAGATATGGCCCATTGTCTTTGCCCAGTTTCTGAGATAGAGCGGACGGACGGACGGACAGATTAGCGTGCGTGGGACGAACGTAGCTATATTTAAAAAAATGAATAAATTATTTGATGATCGTTTAGGGTTCCTTGCAGTTTTACTTATAATACAAACTTGATACAAAATTCTCCAACAGCTAGCTAAAAACCTCTAGAAGACAAAAGTTGACTAACATTTTCTTTCCTAGAACACATTCATTCTTGGTATTTAAAACCTAAGCTGAATTTATAGTTCATAGGGACCGTAAAAGCTTCAACCATCGGGAAAACTATTTACTTTAATTAATTATTCAAACTATTAAGGGGAATGTAACTTTTATTTGATATATTTATTACACGACACATTAGGTTTACTCACTGTGCCAGCCGATATACGATATATTTTTTTTTTAAGATTCAATTCAAATAATCTGGGAAATGATCTGGGCCAAACTTGAAAAAGACCATAATCTTCTTCAAGTTTGGCCCACGACTTCTATACATACCTACCTATCATACACACAGTGCACATTGTTTGGTATTTTATGGAAACCTTAACCCCACTCTACTTAACTATACTCAAATGTTTTTGATACGGAACCATTAAAGCTTTTTTAATCATGAACAGTTTGTAGGCGGCCGTTGTACAGTTCAGTTACTACTTTATCGGATCACTCTATAATAGAAGGATTATTTATTAAATAATAATGTACGCTAATAGATATTAGTAGCGGTGAAGTGATCGTCTTTGACCTCACAGCACCGCATTTTCTATATAATTAGAATGTTCGGCGATAATTTTAGTCTTCCGATCACATTTCGAAACACAGTGAGCTTAGTGTACAACTAGTACATAGTTTGCGAATATTATCCCTTTGAATTTTAAAATTTTATTGAAAATGTCATTGTTATTTTCACTTTTTTTAATTATTCACTCTTTTTAATTTTTTAACTTTTTAATTTTTTTTACTATTATTTTACCATGATTGTTTATCTTTTTAATATTTTATATGTAAATTTTAACCTTGTTAGCTTAGTTGTACTATTATTATTTGCATGCTGTGGTCTCCTGTAAGTGGTGGGAGTATACTTACGTAATACCTATGATACATAATATTTGTCATGTCCTGTGTACCTACATCTTTTGTTCGAGATCCTAATAAAGAAATAAATAAATAAATGAATACTTTTCAAAGGATATTCGCAGACTATCGCGAAAAAAAAAACAGCTGTTCCGTACATTTTGACGAGTTATGCGAACATGTACTGATGCGAAAATGTACTGAAAAGCTTTTTTTTTTCGCGATTTCATATTTGTTCCTATTGTTCGTTTTTGTTCGTTTGTTTCTATTTGTTAGTAAAAGTGGTTCATAATGATGAGTACAATGACTCCTTAAGAGGTTTTTGGTGTTTTACCAATAACCCTGTATTGGTACTTTTCTTCTTACGTACGAGTATTTTACAGAACTTCATTGACTGGACAAAATTGCTCTATTTTTTGTAAAAAACGAAGAATTAAGTAACCTTAATGCTCAGGTAATCTTATCAGAAATCCTAAATTGACGCCGTTCCCCGATTGGATAACTCAAGTAATTGTGTGACGATCATACACAACGATAGATGGTTATCGTAAACGAAAAATGTCTCGACAATAACAATCTATATTTTTGTTCTATCCCATAATCAGCGTAAAAATTAAAATCAATTTTAATCTTTCCACAATTTGCGTCACAAGGATTAACTACTGGTATCGGTATCGGTATATCAGTGGAGATGGACTGATACCACAAATTGGACAGCTGTGTTCTGATTGCTCGGTCACTTCGGTAAGTATATCTTATCAAGAGGTGCGGACATTTGATTTATTTACTAGTTTTACACTGACATCCTGAGGTAATTAAAAACATAGATTAAATTCATTGAAAACCAATCACGTATTTTCTACTTGTCTTACTAACTATTTATATGAGAAGAGTTAATTAGTTTACTTACTTATAGTTTGTAAAACGGAGAATATTCTTGTAAGGGAAAGTATATTTTCATAAAACAGCGAAACTCAGATTCATTGCTTCGCTAGTGCCATTGCAATATTTAGATACATTTATCTAACTCTACAGGAATCTTATGGCGCTGCTATTTCTGTCTTACTTAGTTTAAACTCATAATAGCCTAGAGTAAAAGACCTCAAGTAAAAATGTAATGAAACTTCAAATAAGCAACCAAAACTTCAGAATCAATAGTATTCAGAGTATGCCATGTTTTCTAATCTCCAACCACTTCAATATTTACAAGCATAGATTATCTGCCAAGATTTATGGCGTCATGAAGTTTGTCACAAACACATTGGTTGACTCACAGCATCTCTCCGCTACAGAAGTAGTGCCGTGACGTCAACGTTATTGTTTTAAATCCAGAACATTGTAAATGAATCTGGTATTTATCGATAGATCATAGCGCACGATTATGCTTTTTAAAGATAGTGTTATTTTTATCAGCTGTTGCTCAATGTTGCTCTTTTTCCAATCAGCATTGGTTTTTTCTATGACAATATTCATTGTGATACAAAAATTACTATCAGAAAACTTACAACAATTGTATTCTGCTTAGATACAGCTAGTTTTATAACCTTCATTTGTATAATATTTTCAGACAAGCCTTCATCCAATCCACCTAAGTACATGATCTCTTATACCTACTTACTTAACTCTTTAGGAATTAGTACCACAAAACAATTTTTTCCTATTTCTTCAGAAAAATACACATTCCACACAATAAATAACGGTAAACTGATTTCCCTAACAATGCTACCGATACCGAACAATGAAGTCATCAGCCGGCGCCATCTTGAATGCACTGAGTCGATCGATTAGGCTTCGCCCTCAATCGATCATGCCCATCACTATCACGTGTTGGTATTCAGTAATTTATTACATCTGGAGTGAGCTTCCGGAGCGAGACGTTTTACACTGTCAACACTCTATAAATCAATTATATTAAGTTAACATCTTATTTGGGTACCGGTGTTTGGTATCTCTCTGTCTATGTCAACAGAAAACTGTTTGGGGATCAGTTTGGTTATGATTTACGAGATTTTCGAAGATTCCTTGTCATATTTTATATGCAGGCAAAGAATACTAATCTTCTAGCCATACAAGAATTACCGGAACAATATAATTTCTCGGTGAAGCTACTCTTGCTTTTGTGTTTTACAACTTAACTATGTGAAACTTCAAAAGGTTTTATTTCCATCGATAATGGGGAGGTTCAGGAGAAAAGGATATGAGGAATACCCCACAGGAACAGCCGAAAAATCATTGTTTTTATGGGGATCGCCACTTAGCATAACTTTCAATAGATCACCGTGGTACGAAGTTCACCGTGTCAAAACAAAGAAAATTTAATTCAAATCGGTCGAGCCATTTTCGATTTTTGCGAGACTAACGCTCTGCAATTGATTGTTTATAGATAGATAGAATATGCGGAATGCCATTATTGTCAACAATTTCATAATTCTGGATTACATTAATAGCTGGATATTTGTCTCATCAGCAGATCCTCATGTATTCAGAAGAACATAGTTAATCGACTTAACGAAACATAATAGCTAATATTACAAAAGTACAGAGAATATTAGGAGTGTATTGTCTCCTATTTACCGTATTACAGCAGTACATAAACATCCCGTGACGCAATTCTGAGGGGATCACTTTCTGGTAGGGGAGATACATTGTATTGTGTTGTTTATAGCACTCATGAATCAATGATTATTAAAGACTGTCTAGTGTCTAGTACCACCTGTATAACATGATCGTGACGAGTAGGTAAGTTTGATTTTTCATGTAAATATAGATTAATGATTTTCATTTTCGTTCATTTTAATAAATACGTTAAGTTACGTTTCTTTTACTAGAAAGCAAAAAAAATCATAATGTCATTTATTTTTAACCCCCGACGGAAAAACAGTGCTGTTATAAGTTTAACGTGTGTATCTGTTTGTCTGTCTGCGCCATCGTAGCTGCTAAAGCTATAAAAAAAAGTCTTATATTAGATGCTTTGTTTTTGTCGGAGGTTTTTAATTTAATTAGCTTGTACTACAATTAAGTATGTCTGCATTTTTGAACTTGAACCTACTTTTTTAAACCAAATAAAGGGCAGATACTAGTCTCTACAAAGCTAACATTTGGTTTTAATACCAATATTTTGTAAGTAGTCTTGTGAAGTCTTGTCCAAAATCGTATCCACGAGTAGTAGGGTCCACGAACTCGCTGCCTATCTAATCTGCATCAACAAACGTCGAGGGCTCGATCGCTTATCTGTCAAGATTCGCAACGCAAACAACTCCACTGATTTGTTCACTAATACTTTTATTGCACATTCGAAATATTTTGCTGTGATTATGAGAAAGAAGCTCACAATTTTTTTGGATTGGTTCTTCACAAAAGTTAAACGGATGAGCAAACGGCTCATGAAGGCGATCGGTAGAGTTAAATATTCAACACAGATCAATCGGCATTAGAATATGTAGTCAAATGAGCATACGCATTTTTAACTATGGTCAACAAAACAAAACGCAATATAGACAAACTTTCACAAATTCTTACCAATTCTTATAGGGTTTGTCACAAAAACTTATATACATGTTATAAGTATAAAAATCTTTGTTTATTTGTTCGTACTTACATATTTTATGCGCTGCCATACCGTTTATCCGATTGCGATAAAACTTTGTCAACATATTGCTTGCACTTGCGCGAAAGTTATAGGCATAGTAGGTAACCATTATTTCTAATGTGGCAAGTAACGCGCCGGGTAAGTAAGTTATAATAATTCTGAATTTGAACCTCGAATCATTCGTCTCACCATTCAAATCTAGATTGCCCTTGATTTAAAAATATAATAATTTACACCTGAGATAAATGCTGTTGTTACTTCCAATGATTTTGAATTTCATTGAATCATTGACAAATCAATAGATAAGAACTATAACAGAACAATGTAGCCTGTAGGAGTGTCGGTCGTGGCGCTGGCGCGGCCGCGAGTCGAGGCTACGATGATGTTGCTATTGCGATGAGACTTATTACAAGAGATTAGCACAAGCAAAATGAGGCATATCGCAGTGGGTGAAATGAGGCATATCGCAGTGGGTGAAATGAGGCATATCGTAGTGGGTGAAATCATGATGTGGATGATGATGATATGGTGCAGGTTGAGCAAGGCGAGTCGTAGGAATGAGAGTCGTAGGGATGAGAAAATAATTTCTTAGCTAGAAGCTCAAAAGTCGAAGCATAAACTTTTATATATAGGGTATGTAGTCTTTGAAGGATGAAAATGATGGGTTGCCCAGTGATAAAGTTCCATCTGACGAGGCTCAACGTTTGTAACAAAAAAAATCGGTAAGATTTTTAACCTTCAACTATTCCACCTGCGGCTCTGAGAAGAACAGTGGCGTTATCTAGCAGGCATGATCTTGACTATCAACAAAATTACATAGTTACCTACTTTTAGATAATGCCGTGATCGATGATACACCGTAAATGAGTGAGATGAGTCTCCCAAGACGCGCGCAAGTCAAAAGCTATGCTAATCCATGAATAAGCTAGCTGGAATGGCAATGGGCCGGCAATATTAGCCGGAGAACTGATGACTGCAAGTTATACAGGTACGAGTTCTTGAGGAGACCGTGAATCGGAAAATGTAGAGGAAGACCGTTTGTCCATTACACCGTGAACGGGACGTCAACGAGAACGAGATGGCAACGTCGAAGTAGCGACATTACATTTACTATGGCCGCGTAATCTCGTTTACGTCCCATTCACGGTACGGTGGACAAACAGTGTCGCCTTTGGATAAGAATTATGTTAATCGTAGAATCGAGGCAAGTTTCACATAGATCGGTGAAAATATCTCAAACTTTTATTATGTAACACTTCATTGCCTGATTCTCCCTGACAAAACCATTTGAGAACAGTCAGACAAACGAGTTGCTGTAGTAAGGATACCGTGAATTGCACTAAATATTTGGCGCTTCCCTTTGAAAACTCGCAGTTTTAGCTTAGCGATAAATGATAAATAATTAATGATAAATGATTTTATTTCTGTACATAGGTTTGTACAAACACTTTTACACGTCAATCATATTTTAAAAACTAGATGAGGTCGGCGTTTCCAATCTGACTACTCTCAGAAGAAAAAAAAAGTCTGAGCTCTTTAAATTCCAGACATACCTAATCTTGATCAGATCATGTGAAGACCATGTAGATTGGTGTGAAATTGTCTTTTAAGGAAAGAACCACACAGATTGAGTGGACCTGTCCATTTGCATTGCATTTGTCAGTAATCGTGCAGCTCAAGTCAGAACATAAGAAGTTCAAGCTTTGTTTCTTGTTTGGCTTTAGGACAACACATTTTATTGCATCTTTATCAGTTAAGGCTGATGTCTCACGGGTAAGTACTTCCACTCTTATATAATGTGATCACATGTGTGACGTCACGTCTCCAAATGATAAACATTGATTTTTGACACAAACATGTGCTAGTTTTATCTAGCAACATGGTTTGGCTTTTGTTCGGGTATTTTCGCGAGAAATAAACTTGAGTCTAGGGAAAACTTCAGTTTACATCAGTTTGTTGAGATTTATGCCTAAAAGAGTGAACTAGAAACGAAATCTACCAGGAAAAACAATAGTCTATAATATTAAATGCATTTCTGCGTATGAATCACTCTTTCGCACAGACTGTATTTTTTATTATTAGGGCAGTAAGCACATAATTCAAGTAACCGTGATAATAGGATTGATAAATGTAAACTATTCCTGTTAGTCACACTGGTGTTACAACCTGGTGTGACCACGAGTCCGCACCCAAATGTAGCATAATTTAATAAAAAATGTAAGCGCCTGCGCGGCAAGTATAACAACTTTTTTGCCACCATTCTGATTTGGAGCATATATTTGTGATTTTGTTAGTGGGATATCTAATGAAGTATGCGAAAAGATTTGGGAGATGTTATTTACCATACAAACTGGCCAACCGTAAATATTAGATTTACGGTTTTTTTTTAGTTATTATCGTTGGTACTAAAAAATTAAGTTACCTACATTCGAATTTCCAAACTGTATTATGAATTTAAAAGTTGGGGTACTCTGTATGACTTATGGATGGTACTTACTACTTACACAATCTAGAAACGAACAGATGATCGAAGATACGACAAAATTAAATACATTCACGAAGGCTAGATAACAATGTACGAACAAAACATGTTTAAAACGGATTTACTGAAAATCTAGAAATCAAATCTTACGTGATAACAATTTATAAATGTTGGCTATCGATAAATGTACCTTTTGGTACCGATATCAATGGCGTATATCTAAAGATATGGCTAATCATATTTGAGTACATACACCGAATTTACAAGGAAATCGGAGTAAGATTTTGGTTTGATCAAATCAATGAAAAATGAAGTACCATATTTATATCTTCAACATCCTACTTCTTATATTTGTTCTTCCATATCAATGGTTTTGATTGGCCCGATACAGGGGCCCACTTCCACGGCAACGCAGAGGTTGCTTTTACTGCTGCCGTCTCTCATGTCACCATGAAAACTTAGTGAAGTCATGCTAGGGATTGACACTTTTGACAGCTGTCAACAGTGTCTAGTATCACGTGGATCGGAGGCTGGCAGGTTTTTGGTCATATTATGACAGGAAAGGAGGTAGAAAATCCTACATCATCATCTGCCTAGCCTTTCCCAACGATGTTGGGGTCGGCTTCCAGTCTAACCGGATGCAGCTGAATACCAGTATTTTACATGGAGCGACTGCCTATCGGACCTCCACAACCCAGTAACTGGGTAATATGATACCCCTTGGTAAGACTGGTTGAAAATCCTACATATTATATTAATTTTATTTTTGAGTTGACGCAGCACGTCTTATCCCCCAGAGAGTAAAGTTTGTGAAGATGTTTGTTACTTACTCTATTACGCAAAGACGACCGTATGAATTTAGATAAAATTGGGCACACAGATAAACCATATCCTGGAATAACACAATTTTACAGCCATATAGATAGAAGATAGAATACTCTTTATTATGTACACCATAAAAATTACAGACATAAATTAGAAATTTTACATAGGGTGACACAATGGGCGGTCTTATCGCTAAAAGCGATCTTTTACAGACAACCTTTGGATGGATTAAAGTAAGAAGGAGAGACAATACTGCAGGTAGTCAGTGGTGTACCGTTTACATATACAATAAATACAAACACACATAAAGCATTATCTTATCTATATAAATATATATAATATATACATAGTTAGATATATATATATATATAACAATAAACATGTTTAAGGAGAGAGGAAGTGTTTTTTCACTAGAATTTTAAAAGTGGACAAAGATTGAGCACGCCTAATCGACACGGGCAAGGCATTCCATAACCGTACTGCTTGGACAGTAAAAGATTTGTCATAAAAACTGGTGGAATGCATCGGCATCTCTAGTCTCAAGTTTTCCGATGACCTCAGGTATCTATTATGTGTGTCATGAAGGAACTTAAAATGTTCTTTGAGATAAGAGGGGGTTGTGGGATTGAACAAAATACTGTAAAGCTGAAATAAGATATGGGCATTCCGGCGAAGACGTATGGGAAGCCACTTGAGTTTTGTACGAAAATCAGAAATGTGATCATATTTGCGCAAGCCAAATATAAATCTTATGCAAAAGTTTTGAAGTCGCTCAAGTTTATCTAGTTGTGCCTCAGTGAGATCGAGATAACTGACATCAGCGTAGTCAAGGATAGGAAGTAAAAGGGATTGTGCAAGCGCAGTTTTTGTGGCAGTAGGAAGAAAGTTCCGCAATCGTCTCAGAGACTTACCGGATGCAAATATTTTGCGACTTACTTCCTGTAGCTGGGGACCCCAAGAAATATACAGGCAGTAGGGGTTTTAGTACATGAGTGAAACCACGGGCAGAAACGAGGTTCTTTCCAGAGTGGTACTTACGATATTTGTAAGAAAACGCATCGATTGTTTACAATCAATGGTTTATCATTGTCAATGCTAACACAAGGCTGAAGGAAACGGCTCTAATTCTCCTTATCACTCGATAGCGCAGATTTGTGATAAGCTAATCTTAGTTGATGGACATTGGTACACGTACTTTAGTCTGTAATATAAATCTAGAGAAGTGGCCAAGATGTTATCGTGTTGTAGTGGGAATTGAAAATAGTCGGAATGAAAGGTATACAATACAGGGTGTAAAAATACCCAACACACAGTCGTTATCTACGTGTTATTTACATCAAACTAAGTAACATTGAGCAAAATGTTTTCTTCGAGAAAGACTTTTAGTTTTGTTGTGAAAATTCTCTGTTTTTGACAGCGCGCTATGTAACGAACGTAAACTTGTTTCGTGAAAAACTGTTTAAACTATGACCAGAATTTTCCCGGCTGCACTATCGACATAGAATGCGAATGCACTTTACGACAAAATTCGGTAGAATAAAAAAAACAATAATTGGACTACTATAAGCAACTTTTTCTTTTTCTTACTGCCTTTGTTATTTTCATGTTTTCAGATTACTTCAGGTTCTTTATTTAAATGTATTACACCTACCACGTTACGTTTTTATCACCATATTACATTGCATATATTTAGTTTAAATAAATATCTGCACCTCTAGAATTATCTAAAAGTTTTCAAAATTATTCAATAAAGTTAAAAGTTAAGTGAACTTTTACCTTTCGTTAAAGTTCAAGTAAGTGGCATAAACTCAATAGGGTGAAATGGCAATCGGCGTTCCTCAAGTTTCGATTATTAAGTCCATTCCTCTTTTTAGTTTACACCAGCTATTGCGCGCGACTTCGTTTCCTATCCAGAATGAAAAGCAGCCTATGTCCTTTACCAGGTCATGGGCTACCCATATGCCAAATTTCATCCAAATCCGTTCAGTCGTTTTAGCGTAAAAGCGTAACAAACAAAAAAACTCACTTTCGCATTTATAATATTAGTTAGTATTAATGATTTACCCCAATTACTTCAAAATCAACCGAAGATGGTGTTATTTGCAGATGACACATCATTAATCTTTAAAATAGACCGACGGTCACAAAATTTTGACGACGTGAATAGCTCTATTCTTCAGGTCCAAGATTGGTTTACGGTAAATTATTTGGTACTACATAAAAAAAAACCAAACCTTTTTTAGAATTAGCGAATGTAACATCATATTGAATGGAGAAAAACTGGAATTTATTAATCAAACGGTTTTCCTAGGAATCACGCTAGGCGAGAAATTACAATGGCAACCTCATATGACATCTCTTACGGGGCGGCTAAACTCGGCCGTTTATGCTGATAGAAAGATAAGACAGGTAACAGATGTAGAAATCGCACGTTTTGTCTATTTTTGTAAAGTAGTAGTACAGCCATTTTAAAAGGTAACAGTGGAGTTTCTTGCCCATTCTCCTCCATACGAAAACTACCTTTTGGAAGGGGCAACTAGAACCAATTCCATTTTTTTGTAAATGTTGACGTTCAGAAGTGCCTTTTATGTGCCTAATTGAAATAAATTATTAGACTTTGATTCGTTCCTCATCCTCCTCTTCAAATTATTTTTCTAGTTAGTTAATTGTACTAGATATCCTAGTTACTCCAAAAGACTTAAAACCGACATAGGTATAAATAAAACTGTACCTACAAACACAACGTACACAAACTTGTTGGTTATTTATTTGCTAAATAACTAAATAAATACTACTTATAGTAGAAATCCCCCTCCCTGGGAGGATCCCGTCACTCCGCACGATTGATCGCCTCCCTAAGGATGTGTTGCGAGTACCCTCACCACTTTTTTTTCCATTTTTTTCTTTTTTTTCCCTCGAAAGGACATCCGGAAGTTCGTTATATGGACGAGTATATTTTTTTGTGTTTTTAGGTTCAGAATCAGTTGATTCTGTGCCTGAATTTAGATATGCAATGCGCTTAGCTTTCCTCTGAAGTAATAAAATAACCGTTCATGCAGATACAGCTCGCTCTTTTCTTTGCTACAAAATGTTTAAAATATTAAAGATTATGTTTTCATCACCACCTTTTTACCCAATTTTGTATATTTAGTGACTATTTCTTTACGGATCCACATCTATTTACTATTTACTATGTACGACTATATACTCTCCGTCAAAATAACTTTATGAGTCTTCTCTTTTCCAATACCTATGGTTCCAAAAAAACAAAAGAATTTTAGAAAACCTTTTGTTTTTTCATAAAATTTTAAAAGACAATATAAATAAAACCCCTAATTCATTAAAAACGCGACATTATCTGAAGCATATCATCCTTAAAAAATTAAAAGGTACCTTCGCCGAGCGCGTTGATGTCTAAAATTGCGGCGGTCTTAAGCAAATTTGCCGAACAAATATTATTAGGGATTTTAGACAGAACCCTTCGGATTGGGGAGTGACAACCCCTGGATTTATCAGGGATGCAGTTGAGTGCATGTGTTGAATAGGTGAATTGGGTTTAATCAATAGTAATGTAGTGGCATTGAGGTCTTAATTTGTGTTTGATTGGCAATGCTATTGATGATTTACAGATTTTTTACCTTTTCCGTGCCATTAATTTGTCTTCAGCACGTTCTATTGATCCCAGTCATTCTTTGCTCAACTAGTACGGTAAATAATGATAGATTCAGCAAAATTTCAAACTTCGTGAAGACTTTGATAAACAAAAAAAGATACCTTCCTAGTAAGTAGGACTGCAACTGCAACTGCAGCTCCAGCAACTGCAGCTCTATCTATTAAGATTTCAGTTGCAAGCACCAAGTAAGTAGACATTTTTAATAGGTAGAACTAAAAAACTATGCAACAGTAACTAAAAGTTATTCAATTTCACAAACTTATATCAGCAGCAGCCATGCATTTCCCCGTTTCCGGCTATCATTTTTACCTACACCCAGATATAATTGAAGTTTTATTTTTTTCGGAATATTCTAATAATCATACCTAAATATTTTACCCAAATCTCTCAGCTAAGCCAAACAATTATTCGTCCCGAGACCCTCATGGTACGTTAATAATTCCGTACTAGCAACGTGCATTATGTCGACCGACAGCGCTATGACTGATCACCCACAACCCTGGCTGCTACCGGCAGCGAAAAAAATTGCTATAATATGCGTTGAGAATTATTGCCAGATATTTTTGGTTGACTGACGGCTTTTAGGAACATTTCCGTGAAAGAGGTAGTAGAAAGTCGTTTTTTGTAGGAAAATTTTCGTTTGAATAAGTTCTGTTACATTAACGGAATGGAAATCTACAATATAATAAAAACGTTACTGTTCTCCTTCACTTTGCGTTTACTTGCGTGCCAACAAACCTTCTTTTGTAAGTTATACTAGAACAGAATTAAGGATACATAAATGTAGCTTCAATATTCCTGAATATTAAAACAACAAATTCCTAATTACAGCACCTTTCAATCATTCGATCGACAGCCGATTGCCAAAAGGAGTGTGCCATAAACCCCACGCCAGACGATTATATTTTTAATAAAACCATAACTAAAACAAGATAAGGCCGTCCCCACATTGAACAACAGAACAAACATTGTAACGCCAATACACTTGATCCTCTAATCCTTCAGCTCCTGTAATGTACCCTTATCTATCTACCTACGTAAGTATTTGGTGACGAATTTTTTTAATAAAAATATTATGTCGGTACTTATTCGAAAAAGGGAGTATTTTTATCTTGTTTGAATATATTTTGGGACTTGGTATCGTTCGTTTCGAAAATATTTCTAGTTATAGTATGAAGGTTCATCATTAACTTTTGTCTATTATTTATTTGAACCTTGTTTCAATCAATTGAGACTATTATAAGTAGGTCCTAGGAATTTTAACGTTACATACATGTAATCAATACCTACCTAAGACGTATAACTGATAGATAGGTTCAGGCATCAGGGCACGATCAGGGCTTCCTGGGTGCATATTATTTATGTAGTCCTACCTGTGCAAATATGCTTGTAATCGATCAGTGGTATCAACGGTAGCATTATATACCTGCCACTTTTCCTGATGCATACACATAAGAAACAAAATGTATCAACTTAAACCCACCTCATTAGTTTTAACTGACTGGAAACTTATCAAACTCACCCACAATCTAACCAGTGAAACGGAAGTGCAATGCATCATGCCATCCAACAGACGTATCACATCGTGTCATCGTAATAATTCCAACGAATCCTTCGCTGCAGCCTTATTTATATTCCCTCACCTACTTTAATATGTATGATTTAATTAACCACTCGCATCTCCTGTCAACTCTCCACGATGAATTGAAACGTCAGCTGCGTATTTTTTTCCCTGTAATACACACCCATTTTTCGGTAAAGAATTTAAGCAAACATGGCCGTGTAAAAGTTTAAAAAAAGTTTATTCGTGAACGCATCTGCCGCATTGTCCAATTTTCGACCAATGGCGGCGTCTCCCGCTCCCCTAGCTGTCAGTTGACTGTCAATTGTTTGAAATTCGAATGTTATTTTTTTCTCGTGGTAGGGCGTTGACGCGGCAGTACACAGCCAGTCGTGTAGTACAATTGAATTGATTGAATTACGGTTAATTTGGGCCGCAGCGTATCGTAATGGATTGCCACCCGCATTGTGTCCGGTAAATAAAGGGTATAATACATACACGTTGTTAACAATTGCTACTTTTTCTGGGAAGAGACTTGAAATAACGAAAATTTAGGTATTTCTGTATCTAAACTCTATTTCGCTTAAGTCACTATTAGTATTTTCCGATAACTTTACAAACAATTTAATTAAAACTATTTTGATTGAAACTAACTATACAAATAAACAATTTACTAAAATATGGCGGCGAAAAATTCCTCCGCATCGCTGTCGGCTGGTAATTTAATCAATCATTTATTTAATCTATTATATAATGTAAATAGTTATTACCTAGTAATTATGTTAAAACTATTTTTTGTTTACTTCAGTATCAGATTAATGCTTAGGTAGGTACAACCTACCGTAAGCATATCCGTAAAGTAGGTTATACCTACTTTACGGATCATTTTTACCTACGGGCTTCTTCCTAGGTATACCTTGTATTTCAGTTCGTAACCAAATTAAATTAACTCTACGAATAATCCAATAAGTGATTTACTTGTAACAGATTTTTGTCGCTATAAGATATATAAATAACCAAGTTGATTTCACCAGTTTGTTTATTCAATAAGAGTCGGCAGAATTCAATTTTTATTTCTAAAAAAAAATCATATCTACCAAGCAAGTCTACATTGCACAATATTGTGGAACTCCATAGAGAAGTCATCACCAAAGATTGGCTCATTGGCCGCCAACAACAAGTTGAAATCGTTCTAATATTTCAAATCTAAACACTACCCTGTACGGTCTACGTACATTAACGTTACTTCTTAGCTGACAAGGCGAATCAATAGGGTCACTTGTCACAATAAATATAATTATTTGCTCACTCTTACTTAGTGTGCAACTAACCAACACGCGGAACAGACGGACATGTAAGAGTCACCAACCTTACAACACTAGTACTAAATAAACTTTTGGTTTTACTGTGAAGTATTTTATATGTTGGACACACTCGCTACCTAACACACCAACTGTTATAGTGTACAGTTCAGGAACTAATCTGACCCGTACATTAAATGGTCCTTCGAGCCGGATACTATTCAGGGTTATTGTGTCTCTTGAAACGACAGCGAATCGGCTTGGCTGGCCTTCCACAAGCGGATCTCACCGGTCAAGTTGAGAAAGCGCGCATATTCGTAGAAGAGTGCAAGAACTCTGAGCAAGAAACGAAGAGGGAATACTTTGGAACTTCTTCGTGAAAAAAAACTCAACTACGTCAACAAGCCCACTACTACTACGGCTACTACTACTACGGCTATTACTACTACTACTACCACTAAACTTAAGGTACGTACCTACTATACTGACATACCTTAAGTCCTACTACTGACTACTGACTTACAATGGAACTACTTACCAAACAAGTCGGCATCTTTGAAGATATCAAAACGTTGTGCACCAACTATAAAAAGGACAGTATAACTAGGAAAAACGTTGACTACCTGGAAAAACGTTTGAGGAACTTAGAAGAACTATGGGGAGCCTTTGATGAGCAGCATAAAATACTGTTGGAGACCATCATCACTGACCATAAAGACATCGGATACTTTAAGAATGAAGTTTACACGAAAACAAAGGGCATATACGAATCAACTAAAAAGCATATTACGGATCTACTGGATTTTCAAAAGAGACAACGAAAGCAAGACCTAAACTTCGATCTAACTGGGCTAATGGATGAAGAAACTGAAGAAGACGTTAAGAAGCTCATCACTCAACAAGAGCGCAATTTTAAGGCTTTAACTAAGGCTATGTCAAAGATAAACATTGACTTCATAACCGAAAAGTGGGAGTTCGAAGAACATCTAGCAACCTTGAAATCGAAGTGGCAATCCATCGACAAGATACACTGGGAACTTGAAGATGAGCTGAAGGTGTCTAGTTTGAAAGCAGATTACAATGAAAAGTACGAAACTCTTGAACAAAAATACGACAACTTGAAAAGAGATCTAAACAGTAAGATTTGGTCCAATACTCATTACCAACAATCGACACCTAAAATTGAAATCCCGGAATTTACCGGGAAATATGTTCAGTGGATTACTTTCAAGGACATTTTCCTTGAAACCATACATAAGAACCCGAGTATCCCGAAAGCGCAGAAGATGCAACACCTGAAGACGAAACTAAAAGGTGAAGCGGAACGCCTCGTCCAGCATCTTTCAATCAGTGCTGATAACTACGATTCCTGTTGGGAAATACTATCTCACCGGTACGACAACCGCCGACTTCAGTTCACCTCGTTTATGAGCACTATGCAGTACTTACCTACGATTCAGCAACCCAACGCCAACAACCTGAAAAGGATGCATGACGTAATAACCGAATGCCTAAATGGCCTCGGCAACATGGGAGTTGAAGTGAGCAGCTGGGGCCCAATAATTGTTTATATGATGTCGCAAAAATTGGATCCCACAACACTCAACGAATATACCAAGGAAACGCAAAACAATAGGGAATTGCCAAACCTAGACGAATTCCTTACATTCCTCGAACACAACTTTCTCGCTCACGAAACCGCGAAGAGCTGCTTCAAAGACTCGGGTGAAAATAAAAATAATCAAAGACCAAACATTAAGAGCTGGAAACATAACTACAAGTTCAAAAGCAACTTTAAGCAGTCAGAAGATCAAACGAAAGTGGGACACTCTAAAATATTTCATGCGTCATTTGGAAAATGCCCTCTTTGCAATAATGATCACGTGCTGATGCAATGTGACAACTTCAATAACATGGATATTTCGCAACGAAACAAAACAGTGGCGAAACTAAAACTTTGCAAAAACTGCCTGTATAGCCATGGCGACAACAATTGCAACTCAAGAAAAACGTGCCGCGAATGTAACTCAAAACATCATACTCTACTACATACAAAAAACTCTCCCTGCACTGACTCTGAACCGACTACAGAAAAGAAGGATGAATTAACTAAAAACTCACGACCGTCAACATCATCTCAACCGGCAGCTCACCACTTGTCTGCCGATAACACTGAAATCTTATTAACTACAGTCCTAGTTAAAGTTAAATCAGCTGACGGAACCTACGCAACACTTCGGGGTCTCCTAGATCAGGGATCTCAAATAAATTTAATAACAGAGAATGCCGCTCAACTATTGCGCTTACCTCGAAAGAAACTTGACGCAGCTGTAACCGGAATAGGTTCTACGTCACGAACTTGCAGGGGACTCCTGCATCTCGAATGCCAATCGATACATTCCAGTTATAAATTCAACGTGCAAGCATTGGTCCTACAAAACTTAACAAACAAGTTGCCCAGCTGTACTTTCCAAAGTGCTGGCTGGACACATCTTCGAAATTTAAAGCTGGCCGATCCTAACTACAATGTGTCAAACTCAATTGATCTACTACTGGGAGCCGACGTTTACGCAGACATCATCCTAGACGGAGTTCTAAAAGGCGACCAGCATGCACCAATCGCTCAGCAAACTCATTTGGGCTGGATCTTGTGTGGAAAACTCAAGACCTTCAACTGTCACTTAACCTTATTCGACACTACAGATCTGTCGAAATACTGGGAGAGCGAAGACATTGCTCCAGGGGAAGGAGACATGCAGAGAAACGAACAATGTGAACTTTACTACCAAGAAACGACCAAACGATGCTCAGATGGCAGATACATAGTAAAAATGCCTATGACCAAAACCTACGAAAAAGATCTTGGAAGTTCCAAGTCAGCTGCTATTGCGCAATTCTTACAACAAGAAAAAAAACTAGGCAAAAACGAACAACTTTCAACAATGTATAAAAACTTTATCCGCGAATACTTAGAACTACAACACATGAAACCTGTTACGGGTCAAATTACATCCAACCGACTGGAATGTTATTTACCTCACCACGGTGTCCTAAGGGACCAATCCACAACCACTAAACTAAGGGTGGTTTTTAACGCGTCACAAAAAACTTCAAGTGGCAAAAGTTTGAACAGCCTCATGGAAAAAGGTCCTAACCTACAAAAGGATATTCAAGCCCTTATCCTGAAATGGCGAACCTATAAATATGCAATAACTGCTGATATAGAGAAAATGTACAGATGCATATGGATATCCGAGGACCAACAGCAACTTCAGAAAATCATATGGAGAAACTCCCCAGATGAACAAATACAAGAATATGCTCTACGGACTGTGACATACGGCACAAAATGCGCGCCATGGTTAGCCATGCGTACTTTACAGCAGTTGGCTATTGATGACGGTTACTTATACCCTGATGCAGCGAAAGCACTTCTAAAAGAGTTTTACGTTGACGACTTAATTAGCGGGCACAACTGTCTCGAAACTGCCAAACAATTACAAAATGACTTGATACAACTACTACAGCGTGGAGGTATGAACCTCAGGAAGTGGTCCAGCAATTGTACCGAGTTACTAGAACATCTTCGGGAAGACCAAATTTCTAAGACCAACTTTGACTTTAAACAAGAAGACTGCATGAAGACACTTGGCCTTGGCTGGAATCCTACGTCGGACACATTTACGTTCAACTGGAACCTGAAACAAGACTCTCAAAAGGGACTGACTAAACGATCCCTACTGTCTCAGATTTCGCAACTATACGACCCACTCGGCTGGTTTTCACCAGTCACTATACGAGCCAAACTAATTTTCCAAAGCGTCTGGATGCAAAACTTAACTTGGGATGAACCGTTACCCATTGGCATACAAGAAGACTGGCTGAAACTGAAAGATCAGCTGGACGAAATGAAAACTATAACAATAAATCGCTGGATCGGAACCATCCAAAACAGAGTAGAACTACTTGCATTTTGCGACGCAAGCGAGAAAGCATATTCGTGCGTCATCTATACACGGGCGTTGAACGAAATTGGAGAACCTAAACTAAGCCTGCTGGCAGGAAAGACTAGGGTTGCTCCGCTCGCACAAAAGCTATCTCTGCCAAGACTTGAACTCAGTGGGGCACTACTTCTATCACAGCTGGTAAACAAAATCATCGAGTCGCTAACAGGATACACCATAACTATTTGGGCCTGGTGCGATTCAAAGGTGGTACTAGCTTGGCTGCAAGGAGCGACATCCAAATGGGAAAAGTACGTAGAAAACCGAGTCGTCAAGATCAAGCAAGTGGTACCAGCAACCCATTGGTTCTACATAGAATCAAAAAATAACCCTGCAGATTGTGCAACAAGGGGGTTATACCCAAAACAAATAGTGAATTTTCACTTATGGTGGAATGGACCTGCAACACTGAGAACGTTTACAGGTAAATCCGAAGAGCAACGTAGTTGTCTACTTACAACTACGATGGAACAAAAAAGCATCGTGCCAACCCTAAGCCAACCAGAAAGCATAATAATCAACTTATTAAACAAATACAGCAAAGTAAACTGGCTGACACGAGTTGTTGCTTGGATTATGCGATTCAAGACAAATTCACTACGTAACGCAAAACAAATGAAGAAATTTGATGACGGTCAACACAATGAGCTGACGGCTAATGAACTTAATTACGCAACGAACATAATAACAAGAAACGTTCAACGATTAGAATTCAGCACAGAATATGAACTATTACAAAAAAATCAACATGTTCCTACTAAAAGCAAAATTTGCAAGTTATGGCCTTACCTAGACAAGGAGGGTATATTGCGCGTAGGCGGACGTCTGAACAAAACTAACTTACCGCTGGGAATGAAAAATCCCGCAATCCTACCAAGAAAGCATAGACTCACAGAACTACTGATAAACCAAGCTCACATCGCGACTTTACACGGTGGAGCCCGGTTGACGCTCGCCTTCATCCGTCAACATTTTTGGATACTAGGAGGAAATAGAGCTGTAAAAACTCAGCTGCGACGATGTATACGGTGCCATCGATTCAAAGCTAC
Source organism: Lithophane semibrunnea (assembly GCA_947363905.1). NCBI lineage: Eukaryota > Metazoa > Arthropoda > Insecta > Lepidoptera > Noctuidae > Lithophane > Lithophane semibrunnea. The sequence continues at coordinate 1,142,086 of OX376196.1, forward strand.
AGAAAACTATCAGTTAATGGCCGATCTTCCAACACAGCGTGTGACACCGTCCCGCCCCTTCACTCACACGGGGGTGGATTTCACGGGGCACGTAGACGTCAAATTAAACAAAGGAAGAGGCGTTAAGACATCCAAAGGTTACATCGCAATCTTTGTTTGTTTAGCAACAAAGGCAGTTCACATCGAACTAGTTTCAGACTTGAGCACTGACGCTTTCATGGGTGCATTCCAGAGGATGTGCTCCAGACGTGGTACACCAAGTCATGTTTATTCGGACTGTGGCACAAACTTCATCGGAGCCTCAAAAATGCTGAACAATGAGTTCGAAATGTTCAAAACGGAATTGCCCTCCGATTTTTTTTAACGAAATAAGCAGAATGAAAGTGGAGTGGCATTTTAATGCCCCTGCGTGGCCAACCGCGGGGGGACTATGGGAGGCTGCGGTGCGCTCTATGAAACACCACTTACGTCGAGTTCTAGGGGAACAGAAACTCACCTATGAAGAATTTTCGACCTTACTGGCTAAGATAGAAGCGTGTATGAATTCCAGGCCATTTTGTCCCCTCACAGAGGATCCAGATGAGTTCTACAACTATCTCACTCCGGGACATTTTCTTACTGGTAGTCCAACTGTGACACTTCCGCTATCCAGCTATGAAGATGACCGTAACTTAGATCTACGCAAAAGGTGGCAGTTAACTGAAAACATGTTCCATCAGTTCTGGAAGCAATGGTCCTCAGACTATTTGACATCGCTACAGGCTCGCAGTAAATGGCTGAAACCTACGCATAACATGAAAATAGATGACGTTATCTTGATAAAGGAAAATAACCTCCCACCAGGAAAATGGGCCCTCGGACGCATAACCGAAGTGCATCCTGGCAGCGACGGACACGTCCGAGTCGCAACTATAAAAACGCAAGGTGGCACATTGAAGCGACCCATAACAAAATTGTCACTGTTGCCAATTGAAACTCTGCACTAAGTGAATAAATACAACCAACAAGTCACTACGCACTCACTTGCTTACCTAAATCGCAACATACTACATTGACAACTCAAAAAGTAAACGGTCTGCAGATCACCATGTTAACTACACTACTATTCATCTACTTGGTCGCCAGAATACACGGCAGTGTCATTCCACAAGAATCGTCAAGTGTTCGAATAACAACTCTAGGAAGTGGCCGCCCCATATACTACGACACCATTGGAAAAATACAGCTGATCCACGACGAATGGAGATTGCTGATGTACTACAACTTATCTACCTACTGGAGTGGAGTTCAAAAGTTTGAAAGCTACTTACAAGACATTTCGGACCTCTGCAATAAGTTGGAGCCAAGATTTTGTCAAACTACAATTCGTCAGCTTTCGCACGAAACGGACCTTCTGCACTATTACAACGACATGCTACTGGCCCCACATAAACACTTGTCGGATCGCAGCAAACGAGGTCTGATTGACGGAATGGGATACGTGGCGAACAGTCTCTTTGGAATTCTGGACCAGAGATTTGCAGACCAATATGATAAGGATATCCAGAACGTTCAGAAGAATGAAGATTACATCCTGCAACTCGTAAAAAACCAGACTTCTATAGTTCAACTTGAAAATGACATCTTGAAGAAAAACGAAGAGAACATCGGTCAGCAGTTTACACTCATCAACAACTTTATGAACGACACAGACATGAGATTAGCGAAGATTGAATCGGGAATTGGGATAGTCATGGCCACGAGCTTGTTTACCTCGACTTCGCTGACTGCACATTTATTGTTGAAAAACTTGAAAAACATTCAAGAAACCTTTTTGAACACATTCCTGAATATCTACAAAGGACGTATGGATGTTCACTTACTAACTCCGGTCGACTTAATTCAACAACTGACAATTATCTCAGGAAGGCTACCGAAAACGTTGACGTTACCGATAGACAATATTCAAGAAGATATAAAAGATATCTACAAATTAATTTACGTGAAAGCACGTGCAACCGATAGTTACTTCATGTACGAGCTTCACATCCCTCTGGCAAGCGACGAGGATTTTGTTCTATACCAGATTATTCCACTGCCCATGAAAAATCCACAGAAGGAAGACGAAACGACAGTTATTCCAGTATCATTCAAGTACATTGCAGCGAATCTGGAGAAGAATACTTACATTACACTAAACGAAAAGGAATTAAATCGCTGCATCCAGGGGCGACCGGAAAATCTCGTCTGCATTATGAACTTGCCTATTTTTAGTTTACAAAACGCCAAAGCACCATGTGAAGCCAAACTACTAGGTCAACATTCAACCTCGCCATGCATTACGGAACAAACGAAATGTGAAACTGCCTGGATTGAATTACATAACACGAACACATGGCTTATGACTTGTTGCAACTCATGCACAATACGTACTGTATGCAACGATGACGTCAGAACGCATGTCATCAACTCGTCATCTATAGTGTCACTGAAACAAGGATGTCTTCTACAAACAAAGGAGCTGAAAATACATTCCCACAACAACTACGATAGCAACGCCAGATTGAATTACGACATCCAGGTCCCTACCCTGGAAAAAACAATAAATGGCATCATAAACAATCATACCACAACTCTGCTGCAAGTAAAGCACAACGAAGACATCGCTGACATCGAGGAACGACTGCGGTACTTGAAAAGCATGGAACAACTTCCAGCAACACTGACAACACACGATATACATCAGTACGTCATTTCTTACGTACTATTGACTGTAATTGGAGTAGCAATAATTGCATGGATGCTCAAAAGGCGTGGTTATTGTACGACGAAAACAGATGATGGAAATCGTGTTACTCGACATAGTACCACAGACGTGGAAATGCAGTCCGGGAAACCTGTGGCTGAGATGAGAACACTATTCAAGTCGCGTTCATTACACGATCGCCCGCCTCCGAAGAAGTCAAGAGATGAGGCAAAGCGGATGACTAGCGGCAACCATCCACCTACAAGGGCCACATTGGATACCAACACCGACATTGAATTTCACTTTTAAGACTTAGTTATGATTATACTTACTTATAATGTTTTTACTTTCTACATCCTATACATTTATAATTTCTTGCTTTGTACTGGTGATTCTTACATGGTCATATTCTCCTCATACTTTGCTTGGGTTAGGAGTATGTACGGTCTACGTACATTAACGTTACTTCTTAGCTGACAAGGCGAATCAATAGGGTCACTTGTCACAATAAATATAATTATTTGCTCACTCTTACTTAGTGTGCAACTAACCAACACGCGGAACAGACGGACATGTAAGAGTCACCAACCTTACAACACTAGTACTAAATAAACTTTTGGTTTTACTGTGAAGTATTTTATATGTTGGACACACTCGCTACCTAACACACCAACTGTTATAGTGTACAGTTCAGGAACTAATCTGACCCGTACAACCCCGTTGCGCTAACCCGATTCTCATTGGACAAAAAAACGCAAACACGGCATAGTCGTACGCAAGCACGACCGAGCAAACATTTGCTTGCGATCGCGTAATGGATTAGCGCTGTCGCATCGCCCGGTATACTATTACAACGGCCGCTGAGCAAACAACCACTGTCGGTGCCTTTGTGCCCCGCTTTACGCTAAAGAGTAGGCCGCATTAGGTTGCATTCTTTTCTTAATTTTAGAAGGAAAGTTGAGAAGCTTTTCCTAAGTCTCGTATTGGGCGAAAACTTTCTTGTTTTATGTACCGGCTTTCTGAAGATATTTTGGAAAACCATCATCTTCTGCTTAAACCATGATGAGTAATTATTAGCTACTAGACTAGCACTTAGCACCTACCCAATAATAATTTGTCAACCGGCTAATTACTTATTATGTTTGATGTAAATCAATCCCAAAGTGCATAATTTATTTTCAATGCATTTTTATTTGCTTTTCTGATCTAAATTGACTTTCCTCCTGTGCAATCAAGCTTATAAGTGTATATGACATTAACTGCCAATTCTCATCGCACTCATAGACAATACGGAGGTTTGCTTCACTGTCAATATTATCATGAGCTGCGTGCACGCATCCTGTGTCTATGGTACACATTTGCTTCTACGACACGATATTTTACCGTTCACTTTTATTATGCAGATCTTCTCATATATTTATCTATGTATTTTGACACAATAGGATGCAATTTGCATGTTGCTTGCGTTCTAGTTTTCATGGACAGTTTTTTACATTACGGGTAGTGTTAGTAACTATTCAAGTCAATATGTTTCCCATGTTCAATTAAGTATATTGTTCCAAGGCATGAGTCCTTGCCCTGATGGAATATAACCTACATAATATGTTAGCATCATCAATGTCCTTTCGTCGGTATTGTTCGTCGAGCCGTTGAGCTCCTTATTCTGAGTTGAGCTCCACTATTACTGACAAATGTTTGCACTGACTGGACAGATCCACTCAAATCTGTGTGGTTCTTTCCTCAAAAGACCATTTCAGAGGCTAATCTACATGGTCCTCATATGGCCTGACCAAGATTATGTCTGGACTATAAAAGAGACTGTGACCTCTGAGTTTGTTTCGGCCTTTCTTCGCAGAGTAGTCAGATAGGAAACGCCGACCTCATCTAGCTTATTTTTACATTTTTTTTTATATGACGTGTAAAAGTGATTCCAATACCTTATTTACAGAATAAAGAATTTCATTTCATTTCAACGTTCAATAAACCAATTCCAAAGATTCAAACTTTTAACAAAATCATTCTATCATTTCCGTTGCGAGAAATGCGATTTCATCATCTCTTAAAAGTTATACTTCCTATTTCATAAATCGTATATCCTACTTAACATAGGCCTCCCGCATAGTGTTCCAACGCAAACTGTAGTTAATTACGTTCATACTGTAGTACAGCGGAAACGCACGCATCTGTCCAGTTTGCTAGCGGGCCGAGCGTTGCGCAAACACACAGACGGACAAACACCCGGCTCTGTTTGATCTGCCAACGGGTTGCTGAGATGGGTAGGCTAGGGACCGAGTCGTAGCTACCATGGCGGTAGGTGTACGTATATTTGGTGATCAATATCTTTGAATCAATCGAAGAGACCTTGGTAGGAAATGTTTAAAGCGATAACGATTATATACTTACCTTGTTTATTAAAGACAATTCGTTGTATTGAGGATGAAAGAGGAGGAGAAAGGTCCAAGAAAGGAAAAGTAAGTGAAAAATTATAACATTTATCTTCGTTGTAACGATTCCGTGCCACAGCGAACGCACCAACCAACTGCTATATAATGAAGGAAATAGCTTTCTATATCTTCTACATATTTGATTTGAACAGTTACTGGGTTGTGGAGGTCAGACAGGCAGACGCTCCATGTAAAATACTGGTATTCAGCTGCATCCGGTTAGACTGGAAGCCGATCCCAACATAGTTGGGAAAAGGCCAAGCAGGTGACGATGATGATTTGATTTGAACTTCTTTAAAATTTGTGTTTTTGGTTTCAGATCATTTTTTTTTCCAATTGTTCAGACATAGATTCAACAAATTTATTTTTCTACATTGTCTCTATCTTTTCTTTCATAATAGAAGAAACTTCAATTGTAACATACATCAGCAAATATATTAATTTCTCCCCTTCTAACGTTGTTATTAAGTAACAAGTGTCGAAAGGATTATCTGGACAAATGGACAGCAGGACGGACGGATAGATGGAAAGGGTATTAGTAGATATCGTGTCATTAGCTGTACGCCTATTGATGAAGCTTTCATCTGTTATCTTTGTTTCGGTGACTTGTTTATCGTCCATTTCGTTTTCTTTATTGTTCATCGACTTTGGTATAAAGTAAATTGCAATTGGCGATATTTTCCATATCCGTTTTTCTTCCTTCGGTTACCTTTATTTAGATGACCTTACAGTTTCAGACCTTGATTGAAATCTGATTATTTACGTAATCTAAATCAGATCAGACTATTGATAACCGATTAATGTAAGATTTACTTTTTTAAATAATACTTACTCACTTTTAATTTAAACCTGCGATCAATAGTTTTGTACGATCGTCTATTATCTTCAGAATTTATAATTAATCTTGTGAAACCTTGCACATCTTTGTGTTTAATTAGACCACAAACATTTCTCAATTAATTAGCTCCAAGGAATTCAACAAGCACCACACAAGGTCAATTCTAAGAAATCAAAACATTCACAACACACCTGACAAATACGAACTCCAATAGGTATTTGTTTAGTTTTTAATTCAAACATGATTTCGTACGTGGCTTCGATTGCTATGTTAGACATAAAATTCTGTCCTTGTCGGAAACAAACGTGTGTATTACAAATAAAGGTATTTTATAGTATAATAACCGTACTGAATATGTTTACTTAAGAACAATGGACGTCAAATACGAAGTTTACCGTGAAACGAGTATGGGCCACTCTTGCGCAGCGGGGCGTCGTCTTTAGGCTAATATTGAAATATCTTTTATCTCACTTCTTTTTTCTTCGGAGGAATTAGAAAAAAGTGACACCTGTCATAAATGGACCCGAGAGGCTCCCACGAACTTTCTTTGGAACGTTTTAAAAAGATTATCCCTGGCAATGAGACGTTTGGGTAAACAAACCTGTGTGTCTGCAAATAATAAAATGTTTATAAATTTGAATGGCCCGGAAAAGGAAGAATGGCAATATTTACTAAAAATACTTGTAACGGACAATGCTTGTTGCATTTTTTTTGGAGCTTTTGTTGCAAGTCTTCTCACCTCGTATTTGAAACAATGCATAGTTCTCTCGATTTATTCCTCCATGCTGAAGATTTTAAAGTTACAAAATCAAATTAACATACCTCTTCTCGTTTGTTCCAGCTCCAAAACTGATGATTCCTCCAACCGAGTTCGTCAGTCAAGGCGGAATCGGCAGCCCACAGGAAGGCCTGCGCACGCCCACAGGCAGCCAGATGCTCGCCAACCCTCTCCTCAACCTGAACAACACTGGCCGCACTAATTTCACTAACAAACAACTCACGGAACTGGAGAAAGAGTTCCACTTCAACAAGTATCTAACAAGAGCGAGGAGGATAGAAATAGCATCAGCCTTACAGCTCAATGAGACACAAGTCAAGATATGGTTCCAGAACAGGCGAATGAAGCAAAAGAAGAGGATCAAAGAGGGACTGATAGTCGCCCCCGAAGTCACCCCCACGTCCACCTCCCAGGCCAGTGTCGTTGGCTCCAGTGAGAACAGCCGCGAATCTAGCTAAATCGATTGTTTTCAAAGACGATTAATCGAGTGAACTGTTGGTTTAATCGATTTACGACATCATGAAGTGATTCTACAGTTTAATTTTATTGCAAAATATTGTCTGTCTGTTCAGAATAGATTTTACTGTTTTGTGTATTAGTATCTTGATTTTTATTGTGTTCATTCATTATTGAAGCGACGTTTTCACACCAAGCATTATTCCGTCGGTATTTTTTAGTTGCACTTGCAACAAGCAACAAGAAAGAAAATATTTTGAAGTCCGCATTATGCTAAAGTGCTCTCTTGAAGCTTTCACATTGTAAATACCTGCTGGCGACATTAGAGCATTGAAGAAAGTAAAGAAATGCGACAGCATGCATTCAAAGTTTGACTGAGAGTGTAAGAAAAAGAAAAACGACAAAAATCTGCTTATCCTGCAACGGGATAAAACCAGATTTTACAATAAAAAAATAAAAACTATATATTTATGGTTTTCGCGTATACATCATATATTTCCATCATTCAATGAAAAGTAGATGGGGCGTAGATTGTTTTTGCAGCATTGGTTTTGAAAATAAAACTTATATCAAAAGAGATTATTGTAATAATATGAAAATTATAAAGGCTCAATTAACCTGATTAGTGTAAACCAACGGATGTGTCAACGTAATGAATTTTCTTAGATTTAAAATGTAAACAAATCCTAAGCTAAGTGTTACTTCTAAGATCAAGCGCTGTTTTATTAAAAAAATGCTTTTAGGATCGTCCGTTAGGAGATATTTATGATCAATATCAGTAGGATTTGTATTTTTTTAATTTATTCTTTAAATCCGTTTTATTTTTAGACCAAAGCTTTTTTTTTATTTAATTTATTAGATAGAGTCAGTGACATTATTGAATGAATGTTTAATATCTTCGTCGATATTGTGTTGACGTATCTTTCGGTTGTCTTCAATTTTTTTATTGTGAGTTAAAAACACATTCTTTTCACATACTAACCTTCGTGTTACTATGCTTTTAGTTTTAAAAACATTCATTGGTAATGTGATTTTGAAACCTTTCAGCATGAATGTCCAATTTTTGTATTTTATAAAAGATAGATTTGCTAAAGATATCACCAATGCAAAGGGTGATCAAATATAAAAATATATCCTAGAGTTTGTCTTGTTTGCATTTTCAGATGATAAGGTAGCTGTATTCCGTTACAATTGGATATTTTCTTTAAATAAATACAAGTTTTCTGTCTATAAGTACTTTAGAAGCTAAGTTTTTCATTAGCACGTTGACGATACTAGTCTTAATTTTGTAATTATATTGTATACAAATCGTATATTGTATATAATAGTAGTATTAGGTCCGTCTGAGTGTAAATTATGTATTAAGATAGTGACTACTACGTCTTTATCATTAAATTAATTGTACCTATTTTCATTTATTGAAGTTTTATTAGCTTTTTATTTAACTATAGGTACCCTGGTGATTCGCAATCTCCGTCGCGCGTCGACGACGACAAAGGAAGCAGCAGTGTCGTCCTTTTTTCTAAAATATAACATCAGCTATCTACCAGTGAAAGTCCCGTCAACATCGGTCATGCCGTTTCGGAGATAAGCCTGCACAAACAGACAGACAGAAAAAACTTACTTACCGTTTATGTATATGTACCTGCTTTCATACGCATTTAGTAAAACGCTGTTATTTTGACATTACAAACAGACACTTCAATTTTATTTATTTGTATAGAAAATATCCCACGGGAACCTTTGTGTTTTCTATAATAATTATATAAATAAGTATAATAACAAATATCATTACAAACCACTTTACTATGCAACCAACCATGATCGCATGAATCGCGAAAAAAAATTCTAGTGATAAAACCAAATAACACTGCCCGACCTGGGAATCGAACCCAGCAGTCACATGTGTGGAAGCACGTGGCGCCGTTGATCCTGCGCCTGATCTCATAGCGCCTGTGTTTGCGCACACACTTGTGCACTATAATATCTACTGCGTCCATGACGCGTCTCCGCTAGGAATGGCCGCCATGGCCGAAAGAACAATTACTTAATTGCCAACACGGACTAGAAAAAAAATGGTTTCTTACCGAGATATTACCATAATCAAGTTACGAATTATAAGATTTTCTAGTCCATGCATGGTAGGACATTGGCCAATGTTTGTCGGTCTGGAGGACTATTAGCCGAAGAAACGGCCACGTCTTGAATAGTATAACTAAGTACCTTTGCGGGAGATTGTTGAAAGATTGCTTAAAGCACTTTTCTCTTTCATGCTATCCTAAAAGCAGGATTCAAAGGCGGTACTTTGGGTAGACTACAATAGCAAGCATGTAATACGGGCTGGTATCCGCAACTCTTCGATCCACCCCAGCTCCTCCAAGAAGGCCAGCAACGCCTTGGTGTCACTGACAATCTCACGTAGGGTACATGGGTTACCGAAGTACCTTGCCTTGTAGGTACTATGTGGCGACCATTGAGCAGTGTAGCATCACATGAGCTGCTGTCTCGTCATCCTCCATGCAGGCCCTGGCCATCAATTATAGCTGCTGTAACAGTACGGAGTTGTTGTTTCGTAAGACGGAGCACCCGTTTCGTTAGGCGGCCATCAATCGCAGGATGTCCCCCTCCTCTCGTTAGGTACCTTCCTGCCTTTACCTTTATTTAACTGGTAATTCTGGCCTGGTAAATGACTTCATTATGTCTGCAGACCTTACACTAAATACCTACTTATACTTACTAAGGGAAACTCTTGCTCTAAAAGATTTTAAAAAGTCTCTATCCGACACCGTGTTCGCTAGCGAAACAGCTAACTAACTGAGGGACCGGTCGCGCTCGCGGCCGGTCAGTTCGCGTCCCGCACCCCCCACCCGTGTTCAGACGCAAGTTAATCTTTTTCAGCAACTTCTAACTTTCGTATCAAAATGAAACTTTGCATTTATATTTAGTTTGGATAACAATTTGGAATCTTGGAGCTGGTCTGATGATGGAGGCAGGAGGTGGATAGTAGAACTCTTCAGTGGCTACTAGTAAACCCCTCGTGTTTGGGCTCCTATGATTCGTTTCAATGAGTCCAATAGATTGCACTTGGTGTCGAAGGTCTGATGATGTAGCCAGGAGGTGGATAGTAGAACTCTTCAGTGGCTACTAGTAAGAAAGTAAGTTGGTGTGTTTTCCAAGAGAGCATTGTTGCCAACGTAAAGCAAACCCCGCACCCCAAGGATACATATTCTCCTTTCGGCCCCATTGGCCATTTGTTCTGCGAGCAATGTACCCTGCCCACTGTCATTTAAGGTTGATGCGCTAGGGTAGCCCGCGAAATTCAAATTTCCTTACATTTTTTGCAATTTGCAGGTCAGTATCAGGTTGTATGTTGATCTAAATATCATTAGCGCTCGGAACAAATATGAATTTACAGAATTATAAACATTAGAATCAGCAATACAACTCTCTAAGTTCATGAAAGTGTCAAATGTCATGATTTCAAGAAATAGTCATTCAATACACTTTCATGAGCTTAGAGAGTTGTATTGCTGACTTTAATGTTTATAATCCTCTAAATCCATATTTGTTACGAGCGCTAATAATATTTAAATAAATAAATAAATCTTTATTTACCAAAACAGTATACACAATTTTTTACATTTTTAGGAACATGGCTAAGTGGGCCAGAGCAAAACGACTCTGACTTCTAAACTAGGGATAACCTGTTTCTTAGAAGTCAGTATGCCTTCGAAATTATGTGCGCATAAGCCAATAAAATTATAATATTACCTGGATATGACACAAGGTATACAAATAAATAAAAAGTAATTATTACAGAACAATGTAAGCCAATCCAGGGCGAAAGATTATTGATAAAAAAAAAAACATAAAAAAGGAGAATTAAAAAAAAGAAAGATGTTTTTTAATTGGTTTTGAGTGATAGGTGTGTGTGTGTGTGTGTGTGTGTGTGTGTGTGTGTGTGTGTGAGTGTGCGTGTGTATGTGTGTGAGAGAGTATGGGTGGTATGTGTTTGTATATAAGAATGAGTGTGAGCGAAATATTTATTAACTTATTATATATTTATTAACTTATTAAATTATTTAGATCAACATACAACCTGATACTGACCTGCAAATTGCAAAAAACGTAAGAAAATTTGAATTTCACGGGCCACCCTAGCGCATCCCCCTTAAAAGGAACATGTTGTTGTATACATTACAAGACAACCGTTTTTAAAGATTACATTATGTTTTATACTTAATACCATACCATAAATACAAAAATCAATGCCTTTTTCAGCTTGTTGAGGTTTATAAAACGTGAAATGAAACTCATAACGACAGTGTTGCCAAATCTTACGACAGCTGACTGCTGGCTGACTTATAAGTCAATGGCTGACATTTATAAGTCAATGGCTGACACTCCGTCACCATTGACTTATAAACAATGACTAATAAATCCTATGGACTTGGCATACCTACAAGAAAAACGTGTATACCTACGCTCTACTGAGAGGATAAAATGGCGGTTACTGGAGCAGCCCTTATCGATACTTCTTTAAAATAACATCGATAAAAGATTGTGAAATGTTTTCATAATGTCACGGTACAATATGTACGGGTAAAAATACCCCAAGTTCTTTAACATGCATGAGTCTTTCATTTAACCGATAGAGTACCACGCCGTTAAGTTGTTTGTTGGATCGTCCTTCTTTCAAGGCTAAACCGTAGAACTGGAGGGCAGATATACGCTGCTTTATATCGACGTAGTATTATATAACGGATTTCACTCCATTGTGTATACAATGGAGTGAAATCCGTTATAATAGTACAATCGACCTAATACAGAGCTGCAATTTGCAAAAAATGTATGAAAATTTGAATTTCACGGATAACCAGTGAAAAACTTTTTTTTTAATGGTTTTATATTCCATAATTCATATTTTTGATGCTAAGTTTCTAAAAGGAAAATGATCGAGGGTTAATTATTTAATTAAAAATCAACAATAATTATAATAAAGTTATATTAAAGAAATCAATTTTATTCATTTCTGAACAATACAATTTAGTTTGGGTAATTTCTATGGGATATTCTCTCAGTAGATTTCTTCCCATAATATTTGTATCTCAAATTCATGTATACCTCTATTACACTTTTAATTAATAAATATTATTATATCCTTTAAAATCTTTAATAATATTACTAAAATGAGCAATTTCTTTCGTCTGTCTTCTAACTTTCTCCGTCTCTTTATCTTCTTGGACTGTTTTTGACATTTGTCCTTTAATTTCTTTATCATTTTAAATATGTGTACCTGAATTCAAATAAAATTAAGCTTTAATAGATATTGAAGACAAGAAGCGAGAGATATCTCCCAGCCAGTCTCAATTCAATCAATGAGATGTTATCAATTAGATAAAAAAAAACGGAACTGGTCATACCGGTAAATCTGGCGTAGCGGAGGTGCTAGCAGCTAAATCTGGCGCAACGTAGGTGCTAGCAGCTAAATGTAGCGCAACGGAGACTAAATCTAGTGTAGCGGATGTGCTAGGGGCTAAATCTATGCCACTCCTCTTTGAAATTTCTCCAGGTTGATTTTGAGTGGTAGGCACACAAACAGCTTCGACCTGAAAACCACTCTTTATCATTAACATTAATATAAATAAAAATTGAATAGTAAATACTTAAAAATTTTATGACTTTTCAAAACAGTAATGATCCTACAGTTTATAATTACAAAAATCAATTACCGTATTAGGAGCACCACTACCAGATATTCCACATCCAGATATTGATTGTGAGTTTGTCTGATTTTGATCATTCTCAATTAAAATACCAGACATATTTGTTCGAATCTTACGCTGTAAACAAGCAATAAAATGATGAGTATTCTTGATGTTTCTTGATTTTATTAATAGGATTTTTAATTAATATTAATTCTTCCAACACATTATTTACATCAATCTTTGTGTACATTAGACAACTGTTGCAATTGAGGACATCACCATCATTTATAAGCCACTACACAATCATGTTGGAAAAATTTATAACATGCTATGTTACTTACCAATAAGGTTCGTGATAGTAAAGCATCGTCACGTAATGTTACTTTATTCAGTGTCCAAAACATGATTCTTCAAAGTGAAGAGAACAAAATATGTGAATTGTTTTTGTTGACATCTTTAAATTTTCAACACTGATTGTTTCCAGCCAAATTTTCTTTTTCGTTCATCAGGCATCCTTGAAAATAAAACATAAAACCAATAAAGAATCATAAAAAATAGCATTATCGATAAATATAAAAATGTCTAAATGCACTACTCTATCCCTTCAATAACAAGAAAATCATTTCATGTTGAAAAACTATTAAAAATAAAGGCAAAAGGGAAAAGAAGAATGCTCTACTGTTAAAGCTCTTCAAAAAATGCAGAATCTTTTGTTTATCATACAAATCTTAAGATATTTCAGCTGAAATTATGTACGTACTGGTGCAAAGTCATGTTCGGGAGATTTCCGCTTCTTTTGATGCCACATCCGATTATATTGCAATTGGGCATCTTGCTATTGACGATTTCTACTAGAGGACCGAGTTTAAACGCATTATCACTGCAAATGACTCCAAAATTTACAATTATAACCACAGCTCAAGAGCATTTGACAGTTGACGTACTCAAGTTTGGTACCAAACAGTGAGAGGATAAAATGGCGACTCGGCCGCAAATAGGTATTCAATGACTCTAGAAATGTAGGGTTGCCAATAAAGTAACTGTCAAAAACATTATTGTCCTTTTTCACTTACGCAAAATTATGAAAGTTAAAAAGAGATGGCAATATTTTTATGATTTTGGCGTCGATATGCCTCATATTTGTATAACTGTTTTTTCTATAGTCAAACATTTCAAGTCCATATGATTTATAAGTCAATGCTTATAAATCAATTGTTGGTCATTGTCCCTCACTGAGTCACTGACAGTTGACAGTGAAACTGACAGTGACATTTCCTTCTCATCGAAAATCGAAAGTTCAAAAGTTGGTCCGTGGCTTCATTCATAACCTCACTAAAATCGAAATTAATAAACAAAATGGAATTAAACGAAAGAATTCTTCACTACCTAGAGAAAAGTGATAAAGTTGACACTATTAAATTAGCTAGCGAATTCAATGAAGACCACCAAAAAATTGTGGGTGCTGTGAAAAGTCTTGAGGCTCTTGAAATGGTGGTCTCTGAAGCTTCTAAGAGTACGAGATGGGAGTTGACTGGTGAGGGTCAATTAGTTGCTGATAAAGGAAGCCACGAAGCTGTATTATACAATAGTATTCCTGAAACTGGCCTGCCCCAGGCCGAAGTTATGAAGGTATGAATTAAAGTAGATGATGAAATTAGGTAGCATTATCGGACACCGGTTTGACGGTAAGGTCTAATGTCATGATTATACCTAACATTTTAGAGGTATTGAGCTTGATAGGTGCATTTGTTATCAGTTTTTAAATAACTTTATTATCAATCTATAAGCTGAGACACTTTAGTATAAATATAGATTCTGTTAAGAAATACTTTTCATATAAAAAACTTAAAATATCTTTTGCAGACTGTCCCAAATGCAAAAGTTGGATTCAGCAAAGCAATGTCTGCAGGCTGGATATTCTTAGACAAATCAGCTGGAGCGCCACTTGTCAAACGTAAAGTAGAAACAATCACGGACATAGTACAAGAACACTTGATTGAAGTAAAAAAGGGCATTGACAACATACCTGATAATGTCAGAAATGATTATAAGAAACGGAAGCTACTCCAAGAAGTTACAGTCAAGAGTTTCTTGTTATCAAAAGGCCCGCAGTTTGCCACAACTATTAAAAAGCTAGAAACTGATTTGACAAGTGAGATGCTATTGACAGGTGCCTGGAAAACATTGCAGTTCAAGCCGTACAACTTTGATGCTCTAGGTGAGAAAGGATTGTGTATCTTGAATGAAATATTTAACATTTGCACTAGAACTTGAAGCTCACCTCCACAATCTTCAAACAGGTCAACCACCAGAATGCGGCCACTTGCATCCACTCCTCAAGGTTCGCTCTGAATTCCGGGAGATTTTCTTAGAGATGGGGTTCAACGAGATGCCTACCAACCAGTATATTGAGAGCTCCTTCTGGAACTTTGATGCCCTCTTCCAACCTCAACAACATCCGGCTAGGGATGCTCACGACACATTCTTTATGTCCTCACCTACTAGTACCACAGAGTTCCCGATGGACTACTTGGAAAGGGTGAAGAAGGTTCACAGTGAAGGTGGCTATGGTTCACAGGTTTGTCTCCATTTTTTTGTAGTAAGTTGTGTTTGTACATCACACATATTTAAGATTTTTTTGTCTGTTAAGGCTCTTACATACTGGGGCGATTCGTCGCGCGACGCGACGCCGCCGCATTGTTCGCCGTGTAGTTTTCTCAGAAATTGTTTTGTTAAAATTCGCGTCGCGCGACGAATCGCCCCAGTATGTAAGAGCCTTTATTTTTCTGTAACCTAGATTGATTGCTATTTTTTAGTGAAGTCTAGCAAGCAGTTATTTATTATGTTCACAAGAGAGACGAGAGAGCCCATCAAATATTAACTAACCACCATATTAAATATCATCCTCTCCTCACCTACCAGGGCTACAGATACGAGTGGAAGATACAAGAAGCACAGAAGAACTTACTCCGTACCCACACAACCGCTGTCAGTGCGCGCATGCTGTACAAGTTGGCACAACAGGGAGAGTTCGCGCCACAGAAGTACTTCAGTATTGATAAGGTAGATATCCTATAATTATGTATATGCCCGGCCCGGCGTCAATTACGAAGGGTCTCCGCACACGGGCCACCAGCCACAACTACAAAACGTCGCCACCCGCATATTTCCTGTAGTTTTCATATATTTCCCTGTGCGGAGACCCTTAGACTGGTTGAGTCAGGGGAAAAACACTGAGCTCGTCTGTACTTAGCCCTCCGCCGCCTTAATCTTGCCACATTCTACTATCATAGACAGATGTTTTTGTTCATATTCATCATTCGGTTGAACGGCATCCACTTCTGGACATAGGCCTCCTGCCAGTATCTCCACAATGAAAGATCCTGTGCCATTTAAATCCAGCGGATTCCCGCGATTTTCACAAGGTCGTTTCAATTTTTTGCAGACAGTGACATTTGCGAATTATTTTTGTATAAATGTAGAAAAAAACCGAGAAATAAAAATATGCCAGTTGATTCTTTGACATGGTCTCATCAATAACCTAGGGAGTTATAGGAAAAAAAAAAACACATGTTATAATCGGATAGCACGTTAAGCCGTTCTAGTCTTAATTGTCAATTTTGTAGATCTTTGACAGTCATTACGGGTCTACAGATGTGTGACAACCAGTCTTACCAAGGGGCTACATATTACCCTTTAACTGAGTTGGAGAGGGAGAAGACTAGGCAGATGATGATGCGTCTCAACTTTTGCAGGTATTCCGTAACGAGACTCTGGACGCGACGCATCTAGCGGAGTTCCACCAAGTGGAAGGTGTGATCGCAGACCGCGGGCTCGGGCTCGCAGACCTCATCAGCGTTCTCGACGCTTTCTTCAAACGTCTCGGCTTCGACAGACTGCAGTTCAAACCAGCCTACAACCCTTATACCGAACCAAGCATGGAGATCTTCGCCTATCACACGGGTGAGTTTAAAGGGGCTTGGACATATTTGGGTATGGGACCTGACATACCAGCAGCCCGCCATGTTAACCCTCTAACAACCAGGAGTCATCTGGAAACAGTAGACTATATATCACTTACGAGATTTAAGGCTGAATATGTTTTACATAGTATCTTTATCTTTAATGTTTTTAAGATCTATGCCAAAAATATTCGCTGTGGTGAGTGTACTTACTTTAGTCAAAATGGCGGACGGTATAAGTATGGCAACGAGCTTCAATGCTCTTTAAAATAATAAAAAACACAACTTACAAGTTAGAGCAGCCTGAAAACCTCTATATACAGTATTTTACCTCTGAAAGATGTACGTTTGCCCAGCACGGCCCCCCAAAATTTGAGTTTTAGGTGTGCGCCAAAGAAATGTACTCGCCTCTAGAAGTATATGTACCGGCTTCTTTTTCAATGTACCTCTGTACTTTTGAAGAAATATGCAAAAAAAGGGGGCCGTGCCAGCCAAACGCTTTCAGCACGGCCCCCTTGTAACTTGAAAAATATATAGCGTATTACAAAGTTTGATAGACTCAAGGAATGTACTCTATTAGAACGTTATATGTACCGCAACAGATGTTGTGAATTCGTAATAACAAATGCTAGGTAGATGTGGATAGGGGGCCGTGCTGAAAAAAACATTATAAGAAAATATCAAAAAAAGACAAAACAACCTTAGCCAAAAACTATTAAATAATAATTGATGTTTAGTAAGTAACATATGTACCGCATTGGTTTCCCATACAACTTGCTAAATTTGGAAAATAAACCAATTTTACTTCATTCAGCACGGCCCTCTATACTTGCCTATATCTTTTTAAATAATATGACATGTTTGTTTACAAAGTTCAACATCCTGAATTATGATTAGGAGTACATTCGTTCCAAATAAATTGCGATTCTGCTGTATTAGTACTTTAAAAGATAAATTGGATCAAAAATATCGTATATTACAACTGATAGGGTGACCATGATTCCATACATTAGGTATGTCGTAGACGGTCATTAGTACGGTCGCTAAACGAAGCGCGGCACATGACCCGAGTAGTGGCAGCACTAACACGCAGCTGACTTCGTGCTACGTGCTACATATTCTATACCTATATTGACTACCTACATCAGCTATACTCTAAGTGTGTTCCGCGGAACCCTAGGGTTCCGTGATACCTCTGTCGGGGTTCCGTAAGAATTTAGAAAAAAAAATCAAAACGCCTCTCTCTGGTCGCTCCGCGGCTGCGCGGACTCCGCGGTCGCGCGGACTCCGCGGCCGCGCGGAGACAAAACGCTATGAACGTTATTTATTTATTTATTTGTATTTGTAGAAACATGTGTTACAATAGCTGGTACAATATCTCATAAGTTTGGTATCAACAATTTTATATTTGTACAACCCGTTCGCTCTAAGTTTGCCGTTCTGTGGAATGCGCGTACCCTCCCCCACGTGACAACAAAACTTATAATGTGTCATAGTTTTACCCAAATATTACAATTTTTATTGTTACAATTAAATAAAAAATATTTTTATATTATGTTTTGCTGACGCTACTTTTCGAACGTCATACCTATCGCCAGCGGCAAACTTAAAACGAGCGGGTAGTATACTTGTGAGCGCGTAGTCTCTTTGATAAAAGCCGCCTCTGAATTAGACGCTATAGTTGTCAACAAGCGACTTTCGACTCTAACTTCAAAGGATAAAGTCGATATTGTATACAACGCAATTTTTAAATTTCTGTTTTTATTTTTGCTTTTTGTTTATCAAAGGTGCCGACTCGAGTATTTTCGAGAATATTTGAGATCGAGTCTAGGACTAAGTATAAAAGCGTCGCCCGTCGTCAGTTGACGATTAGCGTTCGGAGCGATAAGTTACTGCCTACTTACAAGCTCGCTAGCGAGAAACTAGTGTGCATTGTTTTACTGCCTGCTGTATTCTGTTGTCTCAGTTTTGTACATTTCTTCACCGTAGGTACTAAATTTAGTCTCTTATACGCAGTAACGATTGTGGATTATTTAAACCCCACTATCCTGTCGTGTAACATTATAAATAAAGAAGAATGGAACGTTGGCTTAAAGTTGTTAAACGTGTTGCAACAACATCTTCTAATGACGCTGAATGTTCAAAAGCAGTGCGCGCGGAGAATATAGCAATCACCGATTCAGAAGATGATGCCACGACGTCAAGCTCGACGGTTTCAAAGACGAAAAGAAGGAAGTATGATGAATCTTATATCAGTTTCGGATTTGTTGATTCCAACGGCTCACCTCTCTGCATGCTCTGTAGTAAACTGCTTCCTAATAGTTCCATGGCACCTGCCAAATTGCGCCGACATTTAGAAACTGTACACCCCGAGTCTAAAGACAAGAATAAAGAATTTTTTGTTCGCAAAAAAGATCAGTTATTAGAAAGTCAAAAAAATGTGATGCATGTAACACAAACTATCAACGAACAGGCCACGGAGGCATCATATTTAGTTAGCTATCGCATTGCATAAGCAGGTGAAGCGCATACTATCGCTGAGAAATTAATAAAACCATGTGTATTAGACAACATAATGTATGCTCGATGAAAAATCTGCAAAGCATCTTTCTACTGTTCCGCTATCAAACGATACTGTTTCACGACGAATCCATGATCTGGCAAGCTACGTCAAACAAGAACTAGTTACACGTCTACAAAATACACGATTCGCCTTGCAAATGGACGAGTCGACTGATGTCGCTGGTTTGGCTATCCTGCTGGTTATTGTGAGATATCCATATAAAAGTTCTTTTGAAGAAGACATGCTTATGTGTTCATCGCTGCTTACAAACACTACCGGGGAAGAAATTAAAAAAAAAATATATTTTTTTTTTGAAGAAAATAATCTCAGTTGGAACAATTGCATTGACATTTGTACAGATGGGGCCAAGGCGATGACAGGTAAAACAGCAGGAGCAGTGTCACGAATTAAAAATAAAGCGCGTAATTGTAGTTCCAGTCATTGTATTCTGCATAGACAAGCACTTGCGATGAAGCAAATGCCGTCAAATCTAAAATTAGTTATGGATGAAGCGGTAAAAATAATTAATTTTATCAAATCACGACCACTACAATCCCGATTGTTCTCATTATTGTGTGAAGATTATGGCAGCAAACATAAAACACTGCTGCTCCATACAGAAGTGCGATGGCTGTCTCGGGGTAAAACTTTAACAAGGCTATTTGAACTTAGAGCCGAGTTACAAATGTTTCTTTCAGCAGATACTTCTTTTAATTTGAAGGACCGTTTGTATGATAAAACTTGGTTGTTCCGATTGTCTTTTATGGCGGATATCTTTCAAAAACTTAACGAATTGAATTTATCGTTGCAAGGTAAACAGACAACAGTGTTTCAGGCCTATAATAAAATAACTGCTTTTAAAAGAAAATTAGATTTTTGGATCATTTGCATTGGTAAGAAAGAAATAGAAAGCTTTACGTTACTCAGTGAGTTTGTTAGCGAAAACGACTCAGTAATGTTTGAAGATGATGTGTTTGAATTGGTCCAATATCTCAGTTCGATGCGCGCATCTTTTGAAAAGTATTTTCCCGAAGAACACAATACTAAAATTAAAGTGAATTCATGGATTCATAATCCTTTTTTACCCAACTTGGAAAAGCCTGAAAACATGTCAAACGAGATATATGAATCTCTTTTAGAAATGTCATCAGACACAAGTATGGAGTCAATGTTCAAAACGACGCCTCTCAATGATTTTTGGTGCAGAATCCAAGATGAATATGCAATGCTTGGCCAAATGGCTCTGGATATTCTGCTCCCGTTCCCAACTACATATTTGTGCGAAACAGGATTCTCTACCTACGCAGCCACGAAAACAAAATATCGCAATAGACTGGACGCCGAAGCTGATATGAGACTCCAACTTTCTTCCATCAAACCTGATATCAACCAATTGATGAAAAATAAAAAACAGTTTCATACCTCCCACTAGTTAGATTTTTTCTTTTTTAATGTTTTCTATTGTTGTCCCTGCCAAGTGGTGAAGTAAATAATAATTAGTAACTGTTACATTGTACTTTTATTATGCTGATTAATAAAAAATACACTTATAAAAACAATTGTTTTATTGTAGGGTTCCATCAAGTATTTTGCTTCCCAAAAGGGTTCCGTCATTTAAAAAGTTTGAGAACCACTGACCTACATTGAAATAAACATTGTTCTTCATAGTTCACTGACGCTGCCGTAATTTTTGAAGTGGAGCTGGTGTCGCGGTTACTTCATATTGCGCTTCAGCGTTTATTGATCAGTCACATCTTTACGCGCCTAATATACCTACAGCAGTAAATGTAAAAACTGCTCCAATAATTTCAGTATTAACGTGTTTTCTACGTGTGGTTGTGCAGTGAATTCTATTTCAAGCACGAAAATGGAGTATTTATTTTTTATCGATTTCCGAACTCACTACTATTTTGGACGGATTGGATATAAGTAGGTTCATGTTGGTACTGAACTTGACCCTAAAGGAGATTGCATTAATTAGGTTACACATAGCATTTTTTTTTCAGCTTTTCCCGCCACTGCGCCTGTGCCACTTTAAACTCTTTTTTTATTATGATACAGTCTAATATTGTTTGAACAAGTTGTGTTCTTCCAAATACTAATAGACACGCTGACCACAGATATAAAAATGTCGGCTAGTTTTCACTGGAATTTTGTAGACGTAAACACAAAATGAAGAAAAAAATTGAAAAGTCTTTTTAGTTTTTTGTATTTTCTGTGGTGGCAGTAACAGTTTTGGCTGGCTGTTGAGGCTCAAACGTAGACAAAGAATTCTATAGACAAATTGATATCTTTTGTTGCATTCACACAAGAAGAAAAGCAACATAATAATTATGCCGACGAATTCAAAAGTACCTGTAAGTAATTGGTTTATTTGAAAGACAAGACATGCTTTGAGTTTGAGTTTGAGTTCAACGTTAGCACACTACTTTGATAGACAAAGTTTGGCAGTTAACGTGCAGATAGATATCGTCTTCCTGTAAAATTCTGTTTTTATGTGCTTTACGTTAAGTAATTTGTGTTATTTTATGTTGTGAACAATTCAGACTTAATATTTGAACCATTTAAAACGGAAAACATGCACGAAGTCAGCATGCACATCATCATTTGCGCGTCATCATTTCCGTGCGTTTGCACTGGCAAAAAAAATGTTTATTATGTAGGTAGTCAATATAGGTATACCGCCTTACTAATAAACATTGTATAGCGCCTGTATAGTTACACAACGCTTTGTCTTCTTTCAAAAGTAATTTGACTTTTGAAGGAAGAAGACAAAGCGTTGTGTAACTATACAGGCGCTATTTAGGAAGGCGGTTAGAATATATAGCACGTAGCCAGCTGCGCACGAAGACAGCTGCGTGTTAGTGCTGCCACTACTCGTCATGGTCATGGTCATGTGTCGCGCTTCGTTTAGCGACCGTACTAATGACCGTCTACGATATACCTAATGGTATGGAATCATGGTCACCCTATCAGTTGCAATATACGATATTTTTGATCCAATTTATCTTTTAAAGTACTAATACAGCAGAATCGCAATTTACTTGGAACGAATGTACTCCTAATCATAATTCAGGATGTCGAACTCATATTTAAAAAGATATAGGCAAGTATAGAGGGCCGTGCTGAATGAAGTAAAATTGGTTTATTTTCAAATTTAGCAAGTTGTATGGGAAACCAATGCGGTACATATGTTACTTGCTAAACATCAATTATTATTAAATAGTTTTTGGCTTAGGTTGTTTTGTCTTTTTTTGATATTTTCTTATAATGTTTTTTTCAGCACGGCCCCCTATCCACATCTACCTAGCATTTGTTATTACGAATTCACAACATCTGTTGCGGTACATATAACGTTCTAATAGAGTACATTCCTTGAGTCTATCAAACTTTGTAATACGCTATATATTTTTCAAGTTACAAGGGGGCCGTGCTGAAAGCGTTTGGCTGGCACGGCCCCCTTTTTTTGCATATTTCTTCAAAAGTACAGAGGTACATTGAAAAAGAAGCCGGTACATATACTTCTAGAGGCGAGTACATTTCTTTGGCGCACACCTAAAACTCAAATTTTGGGGGGCCGTGCTGGGCAAACGTTCATTCTGAAAGTAGCAATTCATCATCAGCCACCTTATTACAATAAGAATAAAGATCACTTTGCTTTTGATAAACTTGTAAGTTGCAGTGGTAGCAACCCAACAGTACCTTAACTTATAAAAATAAAGTTCACTGTGATTTTGGCAGTGATGCAAAACCAAACAATAAGCAGGTCAATTTATGAGAAAAAATTAAGTGACAATTAATGATTTAGATCAATGTGCTGTGCACCTATTCCTGCCATCTTTGCCTTTCTTGTTAATGATTACGATGGCCCCCTGTTCATAGTCACTCACTTACGAATAGCACTATCTCTTTTTCGCATGATGGTGCAACCTGTCTTGTTAAAACGGCTTCTAGTGTCCAGCTAACTCCAATAAGCAGATTTGATTTCGAAACTTTTTACAAAAGGAACACTGTGTTTCAGGCCTCGGAAAATGGATAGAAATCGGTAATTCGGGCGTGTTCCGACCCGAAATGTTGTTACCAATGGGACTGCCTGAAGATGTCAACGTGATCGCGTGGGGACTCTCGTTAGAACGACCGACTATGATCAAATACGGACTGAACAATATTAGGGACCTAGTCGGCCCTAAAGTCGACCTACAGATGGTACAAAATAATCCTATATGTAGGCTTGATAAGTAAATAGTTTTTTCGATCAATATACTTACCTACTTGTTTGCAAAATGTTTGAATTGTTTTATTTGATGACTTCACACTTCTAAGTTCTGACATGTTAAATTGTTTTGTGTATTAGCAGAAATCTGTCTATTTCCGTCACCTTTAATGCTATTCTACAGTTTCAGGTCTATTCACCTCTCATCTTTGTTTTTAACTATGCCTACTTTGTAGCTCGTCCGAGAAAGTACCCTCCTACTACCACCAAACAGCGTTGCTGAGTAACGATCTAAAGGAAGGTTACCGACCACAAATTACAGGCATTTCAGATTTTAAATACATCTAGTAGGTACCTACTTATCCACTTTTCTTACGGGAGTGTAGAGCGCTCAAGGACGGCTCCAAAGCCTGACGTATGAGGAGTTAGAAAATCAGGTGATTCATACTTGATTTAAATTTATGTCTTGGCATTCGTATATCTTTCGTAATAAGTACCTAAGTATACAATCAAACACCGAGACATAATGAGAAGAGTCCGGAACAAAATTATCTTCGCGTACACCTAACGCGTACAGTCGTACACCCTTTGTCACGTGCTATCGCAATCACGTACCTACTTTCGCAGTAACGTACATCGCAATCACGTACTTAAACAGTAACGTATCGCAGTAAAGAACTTTCGCGACAACGTACATCTCAATCACGTACTTTCGCAATACAGAACTTTCGCGACAACGTACATCGCAATCACGTACTTTAGCAGTAACGTACATCGGTGTAATGAACTTCGCTATAATGAGGTACACCCATCATCCATATACGCTAAGTCGGAAAAAACAAGCCAATTGCGTGTCGGGCCACGCACAATGAAGGGTTCCCTAGTTGGGATTAATTTACCATGTTTTTTTTAAGACTATAGACTTCTTATAGGTTTTCCTGTAATCTATAAGTATAGAACTATTTTCTGTATTTTTATCAAAATTTTAGGCTCAGTAGTTTCGGAGATAAGGGGGATGGTCAATTTTCGATTTATTCCCTTTATGTCGAGTCCCGTTATGTCGAGCCGAAAACCTTGTCTCGCTTCTATTACCCCTATGTCGAGCTTAGTTTTCTGTCCCGTTTGTATTCCCTTTATGTCGAGTTTATTTACCAAGCTTTTATTACCTTTATGTCGAGTTTAATAATATCATATTTTAGAAGTACAGTCACGTCCAATTAAATGTATACATGCACATAATTTAGTTTAGTTAGTTTAGAAGTATAGTTTTTTGATCGCTTTGGTATTTTTTTGATGAAGGTATTCGCTTTTCGCAAACCTTGCAGAAAATCACAGTACCAGTCCTAAATTGACCTGAGTAATTTTTTACCCAAGATTCCATTAAAATCTGAGTATTTTTTTTCGCTGGCGGCAGTATTAAAACAAAAAGAAGATTCAAATACAGTGAGACGAAAACAATTGAATTGCGTTAGGTGCGTGAGTGAAGCAGTGAGTGCCGTACGTATGTCCCTCTCACGCACGCACACCGCATGCAGTGCGCTCGATTCGAGTGTCGACGACTTAATACAACATGCCAAACACGTGTTCTATTGAAATAAGCACTATCAATTAAAAAGTACCAAAATATGCAATAACGCTATAAAAATAGAATTATATGCATTTGCATATGCAAACATGCAAATGCATAAAATCCGATGTCTAGTGATGATTATACTGTGATCTATATGTTTAGATTAAGAAAGATTAGATATATATATGAAAATAAGTAATAGAACAAATAATAAAACAATGTTTTTATACCATTGGCTTTTAATTAACATCCCTGACTGTACCTGTTCACCAAACTCGACATAAAGGTAATAGAAAGCGTAAAATATCAATACTTTGGAGAACAATAGACTTCCAGGCTCGACATAACGGGACTCGACATAAAGGGAATAAATCCAATTTTCATCTATGTTCTTAAATATCTTTAAAAGTAGTTATTTTAAAATTACAAAAAAATGTCGCAACAAGCCCTTTCATTTGATGTCACACGGTACAGTTTGCAATACTTCTTTTTTTAATTTTCTAATTGGTCCCCCAAAAGTGACCCCCTTCAAAATTCATGCTGTGCTCATGCCGCATGTCGGCACTGACACTGACAAATGGTGATGCGTTCATAGAGAATGTATGAAATAATATTTTGCCCTGTGCCGGTACTGTGTCGGAACTAGGGCGTGCAAACCCGGTTTTCCGGTTTTGATAAAAACCGGAAACCGGACGAGATTTAGCGATTTTTTAAAACCGGGTTTAGGAGACAAAACCGGTGCTACCACCGGTTTTCCTTATTGAATTACATTTGATTTAAATCAACTTTTTTCGAACGCACTCAAGAAATATTCAATTTAGAGTCATCAAATATATCCGAACGCAACCTATACCCACTTACACTCCTGATCACTCCTCCTTCCGCGACCCCCGCACATAAGTTATGACTACTGCCTACCTGACTACCTTGCGCTGCTTGTTCACCCCCGGGCAGGGCGTCTTTTGCTACGCTGATGACACTCTAGTCACGGCCTGGGGAGGGAGCTACGAAGAAGCGGCACGCTCAGCCGTCGAGGGCGCGTCCCTCTTCGTGGGGCTAGCGACGGACGCCCTGGTATTTCATGCGCCCAGACACCGGCCACCGGCTAACGCACACCGGTTAACGCACACCTCACCATTGGTGGTGCAACAATAGAGGTGCAGGCAAGCATGAAATACTTGGGCCTGGTTTAGGACTGGAGGTGGAATCTGATCGGCACGGCATCCGCCCTCAGCCGGCTGTTGCTGAACCTGGGCGGACCGAACGTAGTTTGCCGACGGCTAAACACGAGGGTGGTTCGATTGATGGCGCTCTACGAGGCCCCGGTGTGGGCGGAGTCCCTGTCTGCCCAGAACAAGGCTCTACTGCGGAGGCCACAGAGTCATGGCAGTCAGGTTCATGCACGGATACCGCACAGTATCAGCGGAAGCGGTATGCGCTCTCGCGGGTACGGGTATCTGGAGGCGCAGGTGCTCGCCGTAGTCTACCGACGTGGGGCAGACCTGCAGGCGGAGAGTGGCAGGCGCCCGCCGCCTGAAGTGGTTAAGAGATGGCGTAGGGAAGCTCAAACTCATACGCTGAGCGAATGGAGGGTGAGCCTGGAGACGCCCAGTGCTGGTCACTGGACTGTGGGGGACATCCAGCAGATCCTGGAAGAGTGAACACGGAGCCGACACGGGACGATGTCCTTCCGTCTGGTGCAGGTGTTGTCAGGGCATGGCTTCTTTGGCAAATACCTGCACAAGGTGGCTAAACGGGAGGCGACTCCCGTGTGTCACCAGTGCGGCTGCAGCGAGGACACGGCGTTTCACACCCGTCGAGCATTGTCCTGCCTGGGTGGTGCAGCGCCGTGCTCTCGCAGCAGCAATCAGGGCAGACGTCTCCTTGCCAGCCGTGACCAAGGCCATGGCCGACAGCAGGGGGGCATGGGAGGCGGCGTAGCGCGTCAGGGAGGAAGACTTCCTCGCTGTTGCGATTTGTCGCAGGAGAACAGGGCGGCGTAGGAGGCACCATGGCGATCTGATGCTGTCCTAGGAAGTGCCAGCGAGCGATAGATCTGGGAGTCTATCGTCCTCGCATTACACGACCCTCATGAGTGGTGGCGATATCTCAGGTGAGCCCGGACATCACCAAACGAGTTTGGTGCCCGGAGACGGGCTGCGCTGGATGGGTCGCGAATTGGTAGGCATAAATGGTTGATTAAAAAGGGTATATGCTAAAATTGGTTTTATTTGTAGATTTTTTGGGTATCTTTAGAATTTTACTATATATAAACTATAAAAATGTAGCCGAAACCGGGGCTAACACCGGTTTCCGGTTTTGGGCCTTGAAAACCGAAATACAAAACCGGTTTTGGAGACCTTCCGGTTTTGCACGCCCTAGTCGGAACGGTGGTTTCACTGATATGTGTGAATTCACCTTTATGCATCCAAAGTATACAACCTTTTTACACAACTACTTATAAGAAGAAAATACCCATTTTAAAATAAAACAACGGAAAAACAAAACATAAGCGCACGTGCTGTCCATTTGTATCGCGATTTTTGGTATTTTTTAATAGATACATTTGTATTAGATATTTTATTTTGCACAATTAATAAAATGATACGTACGTTGAATAACATGATCAGACTATGCAAATCTGCTGTAAAAGCGGTCACTCCTTTAAAGTTGCCGGTAAGACATTACGAAATACCCGCGCACTTGAATAAAATCGCTGATGATCCCAACCCGGATTTCTTCAGAATGGTGGAATATTTCTACCACACTGCTGTACGTGTGTGCGAGCCTGCCCTCATAGAATACCTGAAGAAACATACGCATTTGTCTGAGAAAAAGAGACTCAATAGAGTGTCTGGAATTTTGAAAGTGAGTCTAAAAAATATTTACTAAGTATGAATTGAGATTTTATTTCAACATTTAAATTACATTACATTTATTATACTAAATTAACTAAAAAACAATTGCATATTTAACAAATTAAAAAGAAAAAATAAAGGGGAGGGGCTCATTGAGCATCAAAGAATTCGTCCGCATCGCTGTCAATGGGAAAGGTGTCCAAAAGGCTGGCAGCATTGCCACGTTGAATGGCAATGCTGATTCTTTGGGCTAAAAATAGGCCAGCCCTCTGGTCACGTGAAGAGTCGACCAATCGCTTAGCGATGTCCCGAAATACTTGATGAGCACTCGAACCCCACGGCCCTAGTGTTTCAACCCCAAACGGCTCAAACATATAGCTCCCAATAAGGTTGTTATATTTGCGCCGTTTGAGGTTTTCTGCTCCTGAAGCAGCTGTCCCAGCACAGCCCGCCGTGCTAGGAAGATGGGATGGCGCGAGGGTGTCGACACAGGTTGCGTCCCACACCAAAGGTCTACCCAACTTCCAGGGCATTATAGTCATTCCGTCTGGCCTCTTCCCATCGTCGCGTGCCAAGCCGTTGAAGTTAGTACCTCAGACCAACAAAAAAAGGAAGACCGCGCCGTACATCAAAAGTGAAGCCACAAAACTATGCTCCTGCAAGTAAACATAGGCTCACGCACACACCTACACTAAAACCATGCTCATCGCTCCTAGTACATCGCGAGTCGTCGTCTTGTTAAAATCAATAAAAAAAATAGAATTATGCCTTCCTGTGTAGTAAAAACTTGTAAAAATAATAGCAAATCACATAAAAAGTCTTACGGAATCACTTTTCACTTGTAGTACTTGAAATAACATCGTTTTTTACCCGACTACGGCGAAGAAAAAAGGAGGGTTATGATTTTGACCGGAATGTATGTATGTATGTATGTTCATCTGTTCCCTCCTATCTTCCAAACCACTTATCACAATTTGACAAATGAGGTATCGTTAGAAGCATCGTGATTGTCCGCTGATTATAGGCTATGTGAAGTCACATTAAATTAAAAATGGCGCCCTCTAGAGGACATAAAGTGAGGAACTTAAAAAAAAAATGGTTTAATCGGACCATGTTGGGTATCAAATGAAAGGGCTTAATGAGCACATTTCAAAAATATATATATTATAACCCCAAAAGAATTTTAAAAAAAATCAAGTAATAAAAACTAAAACCCGTCTACTAAAACTAAAACTAAATAAGTCGTAGTGACTTAAAAGGTATAAACAAGACACCACAGACAGACAAATTAAAAATCCGGAATCACAGATCTGTTCGATTTATGCCCTAACACGTGTGACTCCGGATTTTTAATTTGTCTGTCTGTGGTGTCTTGTTTATACCTTTTAAGTCACTACGACTTATTTAGTTTTAGTTTTAGTAGACGGGTTTTAGTTTTTATTAATTGATTTTTTTAATTTAAGTAACTATGAATTTTAGGTTACTTGGAACAAAAAACCTCAACGAATGAATGAATGAAAGCAGTGACAACGTGAGAGGGTTGCCATAATGTGATTTAAAATTTTCCCATTCGATTAAACCGATCTAAGTTATGATTTCTTATTTTGAGTAATAGGGAATATGCATGTATTTTTTGAATATTTTTATTCGATAGTTTACATCGTCAAATAATAGTAAAAAAAAATTCGACGGCACAAAAGCAATTTAAAGTAGTTAAAAAAATGTTTAAAAATGTCCAACCGATCCGGGCTATTTAAACGCCCTCCATTTGGCGCGCTTGGTGTGGTGACGTCACAGTCCGTAAAAACAGACAAGCAACTGTCAAGTCAACGTCAAACGCTCCTTTTTCTATGAGCGTTTGACATTGACTTGACACTTGTTGATTGACTTGACATTGACATTTTGATTGTTATCCCGGATTGTTACGTCACATCCGCTCTTAGCTTGATGGAGGCATAATTCTGAAGTAACATAGTTTATAAAAAAAAATATTTGACCCATATTTGAATCACATGCATATTCCCTATTATATTCCTGTTTTCTTTTTATATGTATTTATATTTTAGATTTCCAAGTAATACAGAATCTAAAAGTAAATGGATATTAGCTATACGACAAAGCGATGTAAAAATATTTTGTTTTTGTTTCGGAATGGAAGTCCTTCTTCACAATTGAGTTATAATACCATACTCAACAATATCTTATTCGTACAATATTATACTACCCATACAATATTATTCCCCAAATTATGGGGAAAATCTTTAACAAATGACAACCCTTTTTACACACACATAGATAAAAAGGTGGCTTCACTTTTGATGTTCGTAGTGCTACGTCTTTCTTTTTTTGTTGGTCTGAGGTTAGTACTTAATTTTTAAGGTTCCTTAGTCAACTAGGAACCCTTAGGTATAGTTACACCATGTCCGTCTGGTAGTTTTCATTTTTGGATTCAGAGATTCATAAATGTAAGCAAGATGTGGTCGTTTGCGAAATACCGCCCGGGAGCGAATGTCTAAAACTTAACTGTAATTGTAATGATATACTCTAAGGTTTAAATGTCTGCCGCTTTATCGCCCGTCGCCGTTGTACGACGCAACATCCACTTGCCGTTCACTGCTTGCAAGAAGTGCTCCACTATCCGATTGGCTGCCACTGTTCGTGCAGCGATATGTCCTGGTTTCCCACACTTGAAGCACACAAAGGACTTCGGTGACGGCTGCGGAGCTGCTTGGCTCGATACTGTAGGCGTCGTAGCTGTTCCTCAGCTGTCAATCGGCTTGCTCCTTATGTGGCCAATAGCTATTTTTTTAACAATGCAGTCAATGAACGGAATTGAACCATGTTTAACGTGTTTGAGACCTAATTTCAGGTGATGGGTTCATGCAGCAGCTGTATCCAGATGGAGTTTCCCCTGCAGCGCAAACATGGTGGTTATGACATCATCCAAGCATACCGCGTTCAACACAGCGTCCATCGCCTGCCCTGTAAAGGAGGTACCAACCACTTCCTTATCTATAGATATGTTCTATACTATTAGGTCTTTACCTATGAAATTGCCGTTTTGTATGAAAAAATTTAAACGAATTTTTTTCATGTATTTTTTATTTGTATTAATCGAAGTAATCACCCATGCAATCAATGCATCTTTGCCAACGCAGTGGCAGTTTATTGATTCCTTTCTTAAAGAAATCAGCTGGACGGGAGGCAACAAATTCTTCAAAGGCATATTTTGTACTGCCTCTCGGGTATTGAATTTTTTTCCCGCCAAGAAGTAATTCTGGAAAAAGTAGTAGTCTGTAGGCGCAAGATCTAGTGAGTAGGGCGGATGACGGAGAGCTTCCAACCCCAGTTCTTGCAACCTGGAGACCGTCTGCTATGCAGTATGAGGTCGCGCGTTGTCGTGCAGGAGCAGCGGAGATGACCGATTGACCAATGCTGGTTTGAGATGTGCCAGCTTCTTCATCATTGTGTTCAGTTCTTCACAGTACACATCTGCAGTAATGCTCATCCCGTTTCGTAAGAAGCTGTAATGGATCACACCGGCGCTAGACCACCAAACAGAGACCATCACTTTTCTAGGGGTAACTTTTCGTTTAGAGCATTGTTTAGGTACTGAACCAGGATCCAACCAACTTGCTGAGCGCTTGCGGTTATCAAACAGAATCCATTTTTCATCGCAGGTAACAATGCGGTTCAAAATTCCTTCATTTGTGTGTCTGTTGAGCAGTGCAAGGCACGCCTCGACGCGTACTTCGCGCTGGCGATCATTGAGTTCGTGGGGCACCCATTTGTCAAGCTTTTTTACGTTGCCAATTTGACGCAAATGGACCAATATTGTTTTGACGCTAACGTCGAAAGCTGCTGCTACTTCAGCCGTAGATTGTGTATCATCAGCTTCCACAATCGCTTTTAATTCGTCATTGTCGACCAAAGTCTTCGGACGACCGCGAGGTTCATTTTTCAGGTCGAAATTTCCCGAACGGAAGCTAGCAAACCAATAACAGGTGGTGCGTTGGTTTGTAGTGTTAGCTCCGTAAACGTCGTTGATGTTGCGTGCCGCTTGTGCCGCGTTGCTGCCACGACGGTACTCATATTCCATAATTACTCGAATTTTTAACGTATCCATGATGACGAAAAAGATTGAAATGCGATGAAAATGTAACACTAATCATTAAACAAATGACTTCTTTTGAAAAAAGAATTCCATGTTTTTAAAATAAAATTAATTTGAAATTAGAATTCTTAGCCAAACAAAAATTATTTTGATTTGAAATGGCCAGTACTGCAGCACGGCAATTTCATAGGTAAAGACCTATTATACAACGTGTAACAGAATAAGCGTTAAGCGCAAGACCTGAAAGTAGTTTGCTCAGAATCGGCTTCTGAATCAATTTCCATCATTATTTATGTGTTAATTTTTCATGAAAAACACTTTTCTTTAACTGAAATTAGAACCACCGCGTCTTAACAGGGTAATACGATATTTTATTTAAGGAAATTTAAACCTTATCTCAAAGGAATAAAGCCTATTCAAATGCATATCCAAATTTGTAATACGCTCGTAGCTGCTATCCTACGTGTAGTGCGCGGTAAATAAAATAGTTAATTTAAGGAAGCTTAATCCTTATTGCAAAGCAATATGTCTAATTTAAATGCAAAAACCTAGTTTGTTTTTCGGTCATAGCTTTCTTTACACACACATAAACATTGCTTTTTATTACGTTTGAGCTAGTTGTGTTAAAAAAAATGTTAATTTAACGAAATTTAGACCTAATCCCAAAGTAATAAAGCTTTTTTAAATGCACGACCGAATGTGGTCTTTCACATTCTAAGAAATGACAAAATATTAGGAATTTTGTGGTTCGTTTTTTGCAAATGGAAGATTAATGTGAAAGAGGGAGATGCATTAATTTGCCGACTTACCCCTTTGACGTTTGATATGCCGCCGCAAGCGCCGTCACTGCCCGCGGTGCGCCCGCTCACAAGGGTAGTTATTCGCCGGCAGCGAGTGACAAGTGTTCCCGCATGTCATTTGTTTACGTGCGCGATGGCATTCCAGTACACCAATATTCAGTACACGAAGATGGTGAGGACACTGGCTCGTTGCTAAGATAATGTCGAGTTAGCTAGCGTGTCGAGAGTTCAACGCAAGATATGGTACCAGAGTGAGCGCCAGGATAATGTTAAGTGCAACTCAGCGTCTGAGGGACTCCGGTACCTTTCGTCCTAACACGGCCATAGATAGAGGGGCGAATGTGCGCACTAATTTCTTCTTTCTTTCTAAATAAATAAACTAAATTTACATCGAGCAAGGCGGTGGACATTTCGAAAGTGTATTAAAAAGGAGACAAAGAAAAATAGTGACATAGTGTAGTGTAAATACATAGTTCAGTTCTGTAAGTACCTTCATGTTTACCAATTTTAATTACTGTAAATATTATGATTCAAATCTTTTAAACACGCAGACTTTGAATATGATATCGCGAGAGTTGGGTAGTTACGCATCAGAGATAATAAGTGAGTCGGGCGGCCGCCAAAAAGACCACCCTATCACGTTTACTGATAGATCGTAGACGGCCAAAAAGTTGCTTGATTTAAAAATGCTTCCGCTTTAATAAACCTTAGAATATTAGAATTAAGTAAATAAAATTATTCAAAGCCTACAGTCCAAAGCCTGTGAAAATGTGATGGAAAGATGGAATCATAATTTTACTAGTAATGTTCGATCATTGAACTAACGTACATACCTAATGCATACGCTTGCTTGTAGTACCTACCTTCCTAGCCAGCTGGCGCCTGCCAGTGCGCGTGCGGCGCGTTTTAGTGTGCGTGGAGATCGAGTAGTGTGCTCAAACGTTTCATGTTTAGTCAGGACGTCTATTTTATAAAAAAATACTAGGTGTGGTTTAATTAAATTAAATTACAGATATTATTTTAGTCTTATAATTTAATATTCTAATTGGGGTGTATGAGCTCTTGCGTTTATTCCGTTACACGTTGTATACAGGGTGTCTCAAACGTAGTAGTACAAAGGCAAATATGGTAAAGAGGAGGTGGCCACCTAGCATTTAAAAATATAAAATTTGGGATATTCTCAACAGTACTGAAAATTTCGCTAGTTGGGCGCAGGCAACTAAGAAGATTGGAGTGCAGAAAATGCTGAACACGGTCCAATGAGCATGCACCCAAAAGCTCTGTAAATACACAGCACCGTTTCGCAGAACGCATCACTGATGCTGGCTGGGATAGTCCCGCTCGATCTCCGAATAAGTACAAGAAACATCTGCTCTGTATATGGCAGAGTACCCCCGCCATGCAGGCCTTGCGGGCAAGGAGGTTAAGCGTGTCGTTTGCGAAATATTAGGTCCCCAACTATGAAATTAGCGTTTTTTGTATGGGGGATTTTAAAGTTGCATTTTTCATACTAACATTTTCTTAATTTATATAACAACCATGAACACTAATGTTTTAAAACTTTTATGCACTAATGTTTAAAAAAAAAACTAAGATTACGTATACCACTTAGATTATTAAGCGATAAAAATAAGTTTTGGCTAAGTTAAAAAAAAAATGTCATTTCTGCTAACAAAATGAGGAGTCGTTTTTAAGGTATTTTTTATGTTTAGAAAACTACAGGGTGTTAGTGTAAACACCGATATCCTTGAAACCAGTAGTTTGGTGTCATTTATAGAACGTAAAATCAATGGAAAATTACAATTTTTTTTCTTTTTTTTAATTACCACAAAAGACGCAAGTTCGTTGCCCTATGCGCAAAGGCAACGAACTTGCGTCTCAACACGGGCGGGGGGTGCGGGACGTGATCTGACCGACCGCGAGCGCGACCCTTCCCTCAGTTAGTCAGCTGTTTCGCTAGCGAGCACGGTGTCGGATGGAAACTTTTTAAAATATTTTAATGAAAATAAGTTTTTTTTTTTGTTGTTACCTACTCTGTCATTTGTTTTTATATTTAAGTCAACTACCCATGGTTTGAGTGACAACGGTGTTTACCGCCCTGACAACCTGTATAAGTAATAAGGTTTTTTTACTATTGTTCTATGATGGTCTTTATTCGATATAATACCAAGCAATTGAAGAATATTTTGAATCATAACAGTGACGAGGTTCTCTATTTGTGAGAAAAAACGCCAATTTCATAGGTGGGGACCCAATATTAAATATTATCCATTTAAATAAACTTACTTTTTTTTTTATTTGACCAGGAATAAGATTTTCGGATGAGGTGAACTTGGACGAGGTGAAAGCTTTGGCTTCCTTAATGACGCACAAATGTGCCTGCTCGAGTATTCCTTTTGGAGGCTCCAAAGGAGGTTAGTCGTGTATTATTGTACCTACCTACCTACCTACCCACCTAATACTGAGTTTAATTCGGTTGAAAGTTGCTCTCTATTGCATATATTATGGGACTTATACGACAAAAAAAAGTTTTACAAAAAATACAACCGACTTTCGAAAAGAAAAAGTGCAAAAAAACTTTAGTTTGGAAGTCGGTGGCAACTGGCAAAAATCTTTCTCACTTCAACAACTTTCACGGTGAGATATTTATAGAATAGATGTGTCTGCAGGTGTGATGAAGTGTGGTGTTATGTTTCAGTTATTGTGAACTTCCTTACGTCTTTTAGGTATAGCCATAAACCCCAAGCAATTCACCGTGCCGGAACTCCAACGTATTACCAGACGTTACACGTTGGAACTTGCTAAGAAGAATTATATTGGTAAGCAATACAATACGGTTATTTAGTCAGTTCACATAGAGACGTGACGCGAAGCGACGCTGCGCGCACTATTTAAAATAGTTATACAAAATATAACTTTATTTTCTACACAAAAAGATACACATATAATTGAGATAATTCGAAAATGCCTTGCTGCGTCGCGCTACGCCGCGAGGCGCAGCCTGAAGCCGCTGTGGCGACTTTGTCTCTACTCAGTGATTACAACTTTGGATAATTTAATCAACTTTGGATAATTTACTCAACTTTGGATAATTTACTCTAGATAGAGTAAAACTATTACAGCAGGGTAAGTTTTGGGGTAGGTATTCATTTTTTAGGGTAGGTAAGGTCTGTTTCGAATATTACTGGGTCGTTTCAGGTTTTCGTAAAACAAAACGAAACCATTTTTCAGAAACGAGAAACTGTTCCAGGTAACAGTTTATCAATGCATTGATTCGACTGACCCCTGCCCGACCGTCTCAACTCAACGGAGCAAAGAGTACCCGTTTTTAGTTATTTATTAAAACTTTATGCACAAGTAAAAAAACTACTGTACAAAGGGGGACTTAATGTCTGATGCATTTTCAGCAGTTTCGGCAGTTTTTCTTGGTTGGTTCTTTTCTTTTTCAACCAAATTTGAATTATTTGCGACTTAGTTCCAATGTCGTCTTTAGCCACGGTAATAGCACAACATTAACATGGTATACTAAAATTAGACGTATTACATGATTTACGACTTTATCCTAAAAAAGGGAGAAACGCCTAAAAGTGGAAATACTGGCAAACACGCTCCGCTGCACCGCGCGGCATTCGCAGCGCGAAACAACCACTGGCTTCTTCAAGCATCTTCGCATCGCGTCACGTCTCGGTGTGAACCCGTATTTGTTAACATAATCAGCCTGTAATGTTTTCATTTCTGGGATTGATAGGATTCCAGGGTGGAATTGTTGGTTCTGGGAATAGTAATTTTTGGAATAAGTAGCAACTAGGTAACTGCATGCATGCTTGCTTCACACCCACGCACCTGGTAAGTTTCGTAAGTCTGTGGTAGCTAGGTAACACAGGGCCACCAATACTCTAAGTCGGTGGTAGCTAGGTAACACAGGGCCACCAATATTATCCATAAGTCGGTGGTAGCTAGGTAACACAGGGCCACCAATACTCTCAATAAGTCGGTGGTAGCTAGGTAACACAGGGCCACCAATACTCTCAATTAGTCGGTGGTAGCTACGTAACACAGGGCCACCAATACTCTCAATTAGTCGGTGGTAGCTAGGTAACACAGGGAAACCAATACTCTCAATAAGTCGGTGGTAGCTAGGTAACACAGGGCCACCAACATCTCAATAAGTCGGTGGTAGCTAGGTAACACAGGGCCACCAATACTCTCAATAAGTCGGTGGTAGCTAGGTAACACAGGGCCACCAATACTCTCAATAAGTCGGTGGTAGCTAGGTAACACAGGGCCAACAATACTCTCAATAAGTCGGTGGTAGCTAGGTAACACAGGGCCACCAATACTCTCAATATATCGGTGGTAGCTAGGTAACACAGGGCCACCAACATCTCAATAAGTCGGTGGTAGCTAGGTAACACAGGGCCACCAATACTCTCAATAAGTCGGTGGTAGCTAGGTAACACAGGGCCACCAATACTCTCAATAAGTCGGTGGTAGCTAGGTAACACAGGGCCAACAATACTCTCAATAAGTCGGTGGTAGCTAGGTAACACAGGGCCACCAATACTCTCAATAAGTCGGTGGTAGCTAGGTAACACAGGGCCACCAATACTCTCAATAAGTCGGTGGTAGCTAGGTAACACAGGGCCAACAATACTCTCAATAAGTCGGTGGTAGCTAGGTAACACAGGGCCACCAATACTCTCAATAAGTCGGTGGTAGCTAGGTAACACAGGGCCAACAATACTCTCAATAAGTCGGTGGTAGCTAGGTAACACAGGGCCACCAATACTCTCAATAAATCGGTGGTAGCTAGGTAACACAGGGCCACCAATACTCTCAATAAGTCGGTCGTAGCGAGGTAACACAGGGCCACCACTACCACTCTCCATAAGTCGGTGGTAGCTAGGTAACACAGGGCCACCAATACTCTCAATAAGTCGGTGGTAGCTAGGTAACACAGGGCCACCAATACTCTCAATAAGTCTGTGGTAGCTAAGTAACACAGGGCCACTACTATAAGTCTGTGGTAGCTAGGTAACACAAGGCCACCAATACTCTCAATAAGTCGGTGGTAGCTAGGTAACACAGGGCCACCAATACTCTCAATAAGTCGGTGGTAGCTAGGTAACACAGGGCCACCAGTGCCACCACTACTCTCGAACCTCCAAATTCGTTTGTTTGGAACAACCTCATTCGGAGCAATATAATTCATTCTTGTTTTAGGTGCCGGCATTGATGTGCCAGCCCCTGACTACAACACTTCAGGCAGGGAGATGTCTTGGGTTGTAGACACCTACATCAAAACCCTGGGTAAGAACACATGGAGTTGCAGTAGTGGAGATGGATGAGTATGGAAAGACATGGGAACTCTAGTACAAGCGTGTCCGAATGAAGCAATGTTAGCGGATCAAGTGAGACGTGAACATCGCTGACGTGAACGGCACGCATCGTGAACACGTGAACATCGCTGACATAACAGGACATGGACATTACACGTGTTTCTGTGACAAATCAACCTATTTTTCTTCTCTTTTCTTTCTTTCTTGTCTGTCACTAAATGAATTTAAGATTTTTATTAAATTTTTAAGGCATGGGGTTCATTTCGCAGGCTACAGAGACTTGAACGCAGCCGCGTGTGTGACCGGCAAGCCGATCAACGGCGGCGGCATACACGGGCGGGTTGAGGCGACGGGACGCGGCGTGTTCATGACCATCGACTACTTCCTAAACAATTCCTACTTCATGAAGCTAATTAATATGCCGACTGGCGTGAAGGTAGCCGTTGATGTTTACTTACTTATAGTGAAATTATTCTTCTTCTGTATTATGTAAGATTGAAGTTATTATCTGGGTTCTGCTGAGTTTGATGCGCCGTGTGTTGCGTTGCGACGCAGCCCAGCCACAGTCGATTTTGTAATTTATATACGTATCAATTAAATGTCCGGGCTGCAACGTATACGGTATTGCCCGGCCACAAACATGTACTTTTTAACAAGATATTTGTGGTACATTAATCTATTAATTCAAACTCAACTCAAAGCATTTATTTAAATTAAACCATTTACATGCTCTTTTTTGAATTGTGAAGGAGTCGGTCAGTCAGAAATATGAAGCTAGTTGCCCATTCCAAAGCGTAGTAGGTAGGTACCTATGGAGAAGAACGGGCAAGAAACTCGACGGACACTTTGTCGAAATTATACATGTGAGAACAACGTAGAAAGCACGTTAGAAGTGTCCGCAATTATAAAATAAAAACAAAAAACGAGTATTAATCGACCAACTTAAATTTGCAGTTGCAAAACCATGTCCCATACATTTGGTATTGGAGCAATGTTTTTCAACTACAATGTTAAGTTTTTTCTTGGCATAAATTCATCCCAACTACGGAACCCTTCATTGTGCGTGGTCCGACACGCACTTGGCCGGTTTTTAATAAATGGAGTAGATCATTAATACACTCAAAAGAGGAAAGGACCCAAAATCGAGGCTTGTGGAACACCCATTTTTACGGTTCCGTAGTAAACAAGGAGGTACAGTTTTGCAAAAAAAAAAAAAATTTTTTTTATGGTACCTCCCCTACACGTAAAGTGGGGATGCTTTTTTTTTTTCTCGTCAATCCCATGGTGTGGGGTATCGTTGGAAAGGTCGTTTAAAAATAATGCGAGTTTGCGAAAACCATTTTTGGATTCAGGGATCTGTTTGCGAAATATTAAGCTTTAAAATGCTAATTTTTGTTAGTCAAGTCCCCCCCCCCCTGCCAGCTAAATGGTTGGTTTTGGGTATGTGAAAAAATTCACGGCAGTAGTGAAAAGGAAAACTATCACCGCTACATAGGCTCCACAAGTTACCGAGTAATAATCGACCAACTTAAATTTGCAGTTGAAAAAACATCTCTGCCATACATTATGTATGGGAGAACAAGTTTTTCAACTACAATGTTAAGTTTGTTGGATAAATTCATCCCAACTACGGAACCCTTCATTTTGCGTGGTTCGACATGCACTTAGCCGGTTTTTACTTTTAAACCTAGTGAGTTGATACTGTTTATTTGCACTTGCTTTTGTCTATCATTTAAATAAGATTTTACTAAACTGAGCGCAAGTTTTCCAAGTCCGTAATGCTCAAGTTTCAAGAGTAAAGGTTTCGTGATCGACGCAATCAAATGCCTTGGAGAGGTCAAAAAAGATTCCTATGGCGTCTTGGGCCACGCCACCACGCGTTAAAAATAAGGTTACACCGGCGTTGGTCGTAAACGTCCTTTGGTGAAACCACACTATTGGTTGTGAAGGATTTTATGGCAGCACGGATACGGGTCCTCGATCAATTTGATCTTGATTTGCTTAAAAGCTTTTATTACTATTACGGGGTTAATATGCTTAAAGTTAAATTCAATCTAGCTGAAACGTTCGCCCTTTTTAAATCAAAAGAGAGCGATGGCGAGGAATTTAAGGTTTCAGTAGTTTTAAGTGGGATACTGGTAAAGAAATGTACAAATTCTTGAGCAACTTCTTTGCTATAGCAAATGAGACCACCACCTGACGTGTCCAGTATGTAATCGAAATGATGGTAGGTACTGCAAGAACAATATAAGAACATTTGATATGTCTACTTATACTAAATTACGAAATCGACTGTGGCCGGGCTGCGTCGCAACACACTGTTGCACGTGTGCGTTACGATTGCTCCGCCAAGTCACCCAAACAAAAATAACTTCGCCCAAAAAATGCTCGACATTTGTCGATAGAGATATCAGCGTACAAAGTAACGTTTGGGCAGCGCGGCCATTTTCATTACATTTTCATCACATTTCATATACTATTTTGAGAGCAGTGGTAATAAAATTATTTACACAAAGTAAAGCGCTTGTCTGGATGCGAATCCACGACCTACCTACGAGTCCCCCGCTACCACAGGTCCACCACTACCGCGTATTTTTCTATGAATATGTAGGTAGGTGTACTGGCAGTACTGGCACCCACCAGTTCCTTTATTGACCTAAATAATATAATCCCTCAGGGTAAAACGGCAGTAGTCCAGGGATTCGGTAACGTGGGCAGCTGGGCAGCCATCTTCCTTCACAAAGCAGGAGTCAAGATTGTAGGAGTGTGTGAATTTAAAACCAACCTCTTGAACCCAGATGGCTTAAACCCTATTGTGAGTCTGATACATAATATATCTAACGCTGCGTCCACACCGGCCCAACGAACGCCATCGAGAGGGTTTCGCTGGCCTTCGGTGGTCCTGTCTGGACGGTTTAGTAAACGCCAAAAATCGTTCGTTGGCGTGTGCCGGCTATCCGCAGAGGGGCGGTAACATCAAAGGGATAGAAGCAATCGAACGTTAGTCTGCACAACCACCAAATATATTTGGGCGTAACCATCGAAGGCCAACGAACGTCTGGTCGTCATAACGCTGAATATCTATCGATGGCTTTGGCCGCGGCCGGTGTGTACGCAGCACGGAGTATAGAAAGAAGCGGAGGTGTCGCAAGCCAAAATCTCTATAGAAAGGAGCGTCGCCTAAATGCGGGTGTGAGAGGGGTGCAGTACACGATGCCCCCGCCCATTATTTGTAAATCCATCTAGCGGAGAAAGGAATTATTACAGTGAAACTGAACTAGCTATTTTTCATTTTAATTCGTCTATTGGCCACTGTGGCATAAAAAAGCATGACACTTTTTCCAGAACATTCTATGTGCATTAGTATGGCGGGACCATATTAATTATTACCCAACTGTGGGCGAAGCCAAAAGATGGATAATAATATGTTCCCTGTTTCAGATTGAAACATTTGCTTATAGTATCATGTGGAGTATTGGGTATATAGGGCGGATAGGTACGTATTAAAATCAAAAAGTTGTTAAATCATCAATCTTGAAAATCTGGGAGGAACAACTAACCTAGCCTAACTCGGGGAAGTCCACCCAAGCATTTTTGGAAGACTATTTTTTTTTCCTAGCCTGCGCTGTCCCACTCCTGGGCAAAAGTCTCCTAAATAATAGTGCACTCCAAACAAAGATAGCTGACGTGGCTCAAAGGGCTGCCCAACTTAAATGGGACTGGGCAGGACAAGTTTGCCGCATGCACATATAATAAAAAAAAAAAACTTAACTATGAAGTTAATAACCAATGACATGAAAGACTTACCGGCGCGGCGGGTGAGGTAGGGTGATGGGATGGTGCGGGTATAAGGAGAATCTAATCCTCTGGAATTTACTTCTGGACCCTCTATTAAAGGGGCTGCAAGAGCGGGGAGATTATTGCCAGGCTTTCGCGAACCAGCATTGCAGGTTCAAAGAAAGGCCAATGCCGCCCTCGAGTATGATCGGAAACGGGGCATCCGAAATAACCTGAAGTTTAGACTTAAATATAAAAATAAATGACCCAGTAACAACAACAAAAAAAACCTTATTTTCATTAAAAAGATTTTAGAAAGTAAATATCCATCACTGTCCCGATACTCATGGATACGCGCTCGAGAGAGCTGCGAAATAGCTGACTGAAGAGGGGCCGCGCGCGTAACGCCGAACGCGCCCCGCCCGCTCCCGGCAACCGCCGCCCGCCGTGTTGAGACGCAATTTCGTTGCCCTTGCGTATAGGGTGAAATATTCTTGTAAGGGTAAACACCCTTATCCTTGAAACAAGTGGTTTGGTGTCATTTATAGAACTTAAAATCAATGAAAAATGTACATGTAATGCACATGCATTTACCGTAAAACGAACTTTTTTCTCATTCCATCCTGGCCACGGTGGGCTCATACATCATGACGACCAAAACTTCGTCTTTGACATAAATATACTTCACAATATTCGTGTTTATTATGTATGCCATTTTGTCCGTACTAGGTATATGGACAAAATTAATTTCCTTAGAGGTTGTGATTAATTGTAAATTAATTACATTTTTTTATACCGCGTAAGTACCTATGTCATTTTGGAAGTACTTCCCCTAAGTGAGTTGGCCTGCACTCGTAGCGTGACCACCGTAGAAACGGGTTTTGTCGACGGAAGAGGTATAATGGTATAATGATACGAGCTA
This sequence comes from Lithophane semibrunnea, assembly GCA_947363905.1. Taxonomy (NCBI): domain Eukaryota; kingdom Metazoa; phylum Arthropoda; class Insecta; order Lepidoptera; family Noctuidae; genus Lithophane; species Lithophane semibrunnea. Next base: position 1,185,153 of record OX376196.1, read on the forward strand.
CAGGTGTGATGTACAGAACACTATATTACTGGGTGTGATGTCAAAAAGAAACATCTCAAAACCTTGGCAACCACAACTAAAAAGTGAAAAATAAAAAAAACTTTTTTACAAAAAAAAATCAGACTCAGGTTGGGTTGCTCACTAACTAGGTACCTACCTTGATTTTTAAATTGTTCCAACCAGGAATTATCTAAATACATGCAACAAAATAAGAGGAGCGCCAAGGGATTTCCGGGAGCAACGGAGTCTCAGGATAACCTAATGTACCACAAATGTGACATCCTCGTGGTGGCGGCTACGGAGAAAGTCATCACAGCCGCCAATGCTAGTAAAATTCAAGCGAAGGTAAGTAGGTAGCTACAGTTACACCACAATTGGTATGATGTTTCCAAATGAGCACGAAAGTCGCGCCTCGGAGTAACCCATGGGGGTTACCTACTGGCGCTAAACTTCTACTGCTGCGCGTTTGTATGAAATTTTCTCTGTGTAGGTAGATACTCGGTTCGGACTCCGGTCGGTAGTCAAAAGTTTGTTTGTTGTTGTGAAAAATTGTTTTTTTTTCTTTGACACTTTCATTTAGATATAGATATACTTAATTTAGGAGCTAGCGCAGGTTTATTATTTTTTGGCAATACAGTTATCACGCGCTCGGACCGTCAGACGCTACTCGTATCATGTATACACGCGATACCTACTAGTGCACTCGGACCGGCTTCCGATCAGAGTAGACTCGATTATTCATTCGAGCTGACTCGTATGAAAATCAAATGACTCCCTATTAGACGTCGCAGAAACTCTCGGTTATCGTCAAAGAAATTAAACCTGTATAGTCATTGGGGTATGCTAACATCAAAACATGCCGCTAATTCCTTGGTAGTTTGATACGGATCGGCTTCCACCATTTAATTAGGCATTCAATTCATCGTTATTTACCTTAGTGGCTGGTCTTTCTCGGGGTTCTTTAACAGAAGTTTTCTCCAATTAGATGACACGATTTGTGACCCCTGCAGCGAGAAAACTTGTTAAGTGTAGTATTTGAGTACCTTTGTATAGCATGTGGCACGACATTTTGTTTCTGTAGCTCATAGCGGAGGGTGCTAACGGACCCACGGTGCCATCTGCCCACCTGATTCTGCTAAAGAAACAGATCCTGGTAATACCCGACCTGCTGTGCAACGCCGGCGGCGTCACCGTGTCCTACTTCGAGTTCCTCAAGAACCTCAACCACGTCAGCTTCGGGAAGCTCAGCATTAAATTCTGGAGAGATTCGAACTCTGCACTCTTGGGTAGGTACCTAATCAATATTATTTACTAGAATTTGTTAGGTAGGTTGGTAGCTTGAGAAAAATACCAGTGTTGATTATATTGTAGGTACTATTGTCAACATGAAATTGATTGTCATTCCGAGTATTTACGTAAGCAGCGCTGATTAAACGCTGCGGCAGGTTATACTGAACACCGAAGAGTACCTGCCTCTCTGCTTAGAGTTTGTGGACTAAGAGAAAGCCTTCGATTCGATCGAGACTGGGCTGTACTGCAGTCTCTCCAGTGACGGTGCCAGATTTACTATCCGTTCATCGAGGTGCTGAAGTGTTTGTATGAAAACGCTACTATGTCAGTCCGACTTCAGAACCCCTATCCTTCTGCAGCGGGTGAGACAGAGAGACGTTATCTCTCCGAAACTGTTCACCGCTCCACTGGAGGATGTCTTCAAGATTCAGGAATGGAAAGGGGTTGGCATCAACATCAATGGCGAGTAAATCACTCACTGTCGTTTTGCCGACAAATAAGTATGTAGTCATGACTGACACTATGGAGGACCTCAGTACAATGCTCGATGACTTCAGTAGAGCTTCCAAAACAGTGGGTCTTAAAATGAACATGGACAAAACGAAGGTCATGTCGAATGCCCATATAATACCCACCCTCATGAAGATCGGAGACTACACTCGAAGTTATCGACGAGTATGTTTATCTAGCACAAACTATCCAGTTAGGTAAGTCTAACTTAGACAAAGAGGTCATTCGTCAAATTCGACTCGGCTGGGCGTCATTCAGGAAGCTGCGTACTAGTTTCTCGTCTCGTATAACATTGTCTCAATACGGAAGTTTTTTAACAGTGCGTGTTGCCAGTGATGACTTATAATGGCACTGAAACGTGGTGGCTCACAATGGGCCTCATGAGAAGGCTGAAAGTCCCTCAAAGGGCAATGGAGAGAGGGCTATGCTTGGAGTATCGCTACGTGATCGAATCAAAAATGAAGAATTGGCAGGCAGGGCACATTGGTCGCAGAACAGATGGCCGATGGGGCCGAAAGGTCCTGGAGTGGCGACCGCGTACCGAAAGAGATAACGTTGGAAGGTCCCACCCAAGGTGGAATGACACCTGGTGAAGGCCGCAGGAATTCGCTGGATGCGCAGATCCGTTCAGTGGCGGTACTTGGAGGAGGTCTATGTCCAGTAGTGGACGTCTTCGGTTGAAATAATGACGTAATTAGGGTGCAGCCGTGCAGATCTAACGAAGAATAACTAAATAATTAAATGTGGTAGGCAGAACGCCAGCTGCTACCTTTCTTACATCCTTCCTTTTATTAATTTTTTTGAGGGTGAGAAATCATCCAATGTCTTGTCCCGCTCTGGGCGGAGCGGAAGGGCGTGTCAGACTTTTACTGATTAAAACCCACCCGTGTTCTTTCAGTTGCCTGTTGCCAAGGTCCCGGTATCCCTTTCGGACTAACCCGCAACCCTGGCAGGCATCGGTCCTAGCGGACCCCGCTGATTGTGCTGACATCTCTTTGAGCCGCGCGTGGAACACGACGCGCCAACGTCCCGGGCGTGGTCCTAATCTGACGGCGAGCTACCCATTGCTTGCCGTCCGCAAGCCCGCGCCTATGGTGGCCGGGATCCGCCTGGGATTCCCGACGCCCAGAGTGTCTTCAACGGCGGCGGTTTGGGGCGTGAGGGCGCAAACTTTCCCTCTCCCTCACGCGTTCCACCTCCTCCTCCGCGAGCATTACTGCTTCGCAGAAGGAGGTGACTGCTTCCCATGCCCTCTCGCTCCGTACCATGGCCTGGACCAGGGCCGGACGCGAGAGGTCACCGCCGCCAATCGCCTCCAAGAGGGCACGGCGGGGCTCCGCCCAAGCAGGGCATACCTCCACCGTATGCTCCACCGTGTCCTCCGGGCGATCCACACAGTGGTGACACCCGGACCTTTCTCACATCCTACCTACTTACTTGTTTGGCTTAGTCCACGGTCTTATATCTGGTCATACACGGGCGGCCCAACTTAGATAACTTTATGATATCACTTAGGGCCTGCGCCCACTGGCGCCACGACACGGCAGGGGATCCTTCGGCATCACTACATGCTGCGACGTCATTAGAATTATCATTTAAATTTCAATTTGATTGTCATACTATTAAGTTAATATTTCGTGCCGCCAGTGGGCACAGGCCCTAAGTGATATCATAAAATTAATCACGGTTTATTTGTGTAATAGATTCGGTGGAGAAATCGCTGAAAAACGCAAGCGTGGACGCGAAAGTGGCGCCGACGCCGGCGTTCGCGTCCATGATGTCAGGCGCCAGCGAGAAGCACATCGTCGGCACAGGGCTTGAGTTCTCCATGACTAATGCCTGCAGTGTACGTATTTGAGCGATACTAGTCGAGCCAACTGACTCCTTCAAAAAGAGTGTTGAACAAGTCCCCAATCCTGCATTCGGCTTAAATTGTTATATATTCCCCTACGGCATCAAAATTACTACCTACGTTTCTGTTTCGTTGACAATGACATAATATGATAGTCACTCACTCATACTGAAAATTGTACTTATCTATAATTCCATGCTGGATGAGCGAGCTCACTATTCTCATGTGAAAACTTTCGCGCGACCTAAGTAGGTACGGGGGGGAGTACTAGCACACCTAACGATTCAGAAATGAAATTTTCGTCCATAACACCAGGTTTTATTACAGAACGTGGCGGCAGCGGCGAAGACCTTCAACCTGGGCATCGACTTGCGAACCGCCGCCTACATCACGTCTATAGAGAAGATATTCCTCACGTATGATGAACACGGCCTAGCATTCTAGCAACGGTTTAGGCCATACTTACTATTATGATTGTAGTTATAAGCCTGCAATTTCCAACTGCAGGGCCTGTGAGTAATTATCATTATCACTAATACAGATAAAATTGGAGCCAGCGGTGACCGCTAAGGCTCCGGTCCTGGGCGTTGTCGTACTGAGATTAGCTTTATATCATCGTATAACATAACCTAGTGAGAAAAGGGGAAAAGAGATGAATTTTAAATCGCCATGTGCGTGTATACAAGCATGTTAGCAGCTATCGTCGCGCACTTCACACGTTTGTGTGGATTGCTGCTCCTATAATGTCATGTCGTATTACACACGAATATGACATATAGGTACCTACAGGGAAACTTTTTGAGATTGTACTTGTCAGTGTCAAAATGTGTAGGCTACCTATTATAAAATAGACGTGAATGCTAACTGGTTACAGAAGGCAAAGTAAGAAGGGCACGAATGACAACAGGTCCTATATACTGAACACCGTATTATGTATAGTGAACAATAGATATGTGCCTGTATACCATGTAAGCATAATATATGTTTGGAAAAATATGTCCTCTTACACTATTATGATAACATTTGGTAACAGGGCAGGCAAAAGCTTTTATAATCACAGAATATTAGTTGCACTCACAGAAACAATTAAAAATGCAGTAATCTTTAAGAATAAGTGTTTTGGGATGCACCTAATTAATTAGCACATCCGCGAGGCTGGCCTTCAGAAATACAATATCTTTTAGAAGGCTCGTTACATCGACGTGATCGAAGATGACGGGCGGAAGCTCGTGAAGCTACTTCACCACAAACATCGGCCCGACGTCAGAATTGGTCTCCTTGAACAGCGTGGCAGGCGTCTCTTAGACCCACCACGCCGACTGGACACAATCCGAGCTTGTCAACAGCTTGGTAGTAGCTATGTCATCCTCACTGAAGTTGGTTGCGCAGATCTGGACAGCGGACACGACCTTGTCCGTCACATCCAGCTTCTGCTGCAGGTACGCCAGCAGCTCATTCACTACAAGCTCATTACTCATGGCGAGTAAATTACGAGAGACGCCGGGTGCCTCGCTAATCGATAGAAAGAATATGCAAACGCATCCGCATCGGAACGCGGCGCAAGCGAGACTGACTTAACACCAAACTGAACTGCATTTAAAACTATAGTAGTGAAGCAACTAAAAAGTGTATAAAAATAAGAGAGAAAAGTGGAAAATACCTTTTCTGTACAAAATAAGTAGGATCTCAAAAACTTACCCTATATAAAGGTATTCATACACGAAATAAAAATCAGCTGTTCCCTACATTTTGATGAGTTATGCGAACATAAATGTAAGGAAGAGCAGCAGGTTTGGTCCCGTAGTAGAAGTTGTTCTTAATGATGAGTACAATAACCTTTTAAAATATTTCGTGTATGATTAAATACACCTTATATAAAACGAATCATATTTCTCTTGCTTGTTATGTTTTTTTACAGATTGAAGTATTTGGATAACAATAAGTATGATCAGGTTATGACTATAATAGTATGTTTAGATTAAATCATAGCAGACGACAATACCTATGTCTAGCTCCAGTATTTGAGGCACTTCAAAGTAGATTTAATTACATAAATGACTAACAAAATGTATGTATCATAAATGAATGTGTTAAATGTTGTTATACTGCAACCCGTGCGCATTAACATGGCACCTCGCTCGGCACTCGACACTCGCCGTCGCGCCCCGTCGCGTGCGGGCCGCGGGGGAGGTACTAACGTCATTGAGCCAGGTGCCATGTTAATGCGCACGGGTTGTAACTATTGGTTATTGTAACTTTTAGGAACGTGAGTGTTCCTTAAAGTTCACGAATAGTATAATAATAATACTATCATTATAATAATGATAATTGTGATGTTCACAGAACTGAAAATGTTTGCCTAACTATTTACTACTTTACTATTAGTTTACTAACGTATTACTTTACTATTAGTTTACTAACTTATTACTTTATTATTAGTTTTTATATTATATAAAATAAAAAAATTACAACTTTATATTGAATTTATTATTTCAAAATATATATTATTTAAATATATTACATCGATATTTATAACCTGATTAGTTAAGGAAATAATTCTAGATATGGAATGACTATTATACATTTGCTTAATACTCTGCCTTTACAAAACAAGTAACACTTGAATAATATTGACTTGCCTAATACGCCCCAAGGGGCAATATTAACACTTTCACGGACACTATTGGGTATTGTCCTGTTTTCCATAAAATCATTTGCCATAATATTGTTTTCCATAATCGTACGATTGTCATATCAACTTCTTAGTCATAACTTTTATTTTCCATAAAATTAGTTACAATAATAACATGTGACATAATCGACACTTGACATAAGTAACATTTAATATAATTTAGAAACGTTTACGGTTTTGTACAAAAATGTAAATAAGGCATTTGATCCGTCCCCCCCTATTCCCCTCTATTGTTGGTGAATCATTTAGGTTAGGATAGAACAGCGACCATTAAACAACGTATACGCCAGATCGACAGATTTTTTTATGTCCGACTTATTTTCATTTTACGCACTTTTTTAATTGGTTTTTGGCTACATTTGTAATTTTTTTTGTGTGCCTTTTGTTCGTGCACCAACTACTTTTCTTTCTTTCTAACTGTGAATATGTTAATAGCAAAATTATTAATTTTAATATGATCATTAACATCAAAATTGCAGGAGCTTGTACTGAACTAGCATTGTTGTGCATAAATGGGCAAATGAATATTATGGTGAATAAATGTTATGGAAAACGACATTATTGAAAATGAAACATATGGCAAATAAATTTATGGATTAAAATTATTACGACACTTGATCGATTATGACCAATGAAATTAGTGAAAATGATTTTATGTAATCTGACGATCATGGCAACTGAAGCATTATTTCTAATGAAATTATGGGAAATACAAGTATGGTATATACAATTATGGCAAACCTTAGTAAACCGTTTTATTGTCATTTTACCGTCCGCGAAAGTGTTGAAAAAAAAAATTTGAACGTCAGCTTAAAACAAAGGGCATCTTTTTGTGACAGTCCCTTAAAAAGCCTTTTTAGCAGTTTTATTCCTACACAATAATCCGGTTTCGATATTGATATACATTATAGCAAAATCCCGGAAGGCCCAAATGACAATCGCTTCGAAAGCGTTTCGTATTTCTAGAACGACTTTCAACAGGATTGACATAAGCTTTTCGATGCTTTATGTTTGTCCTTTATATTTTTGCCTTACCATCATCGTTGTGGCTGATAGAATGTCACTTTGTCTATGGCCGCTGAACTGCATGGACAGAACAATAACAAACGATCCTGTAACAACTGCGCTCGGCAAGACAATCACAAAAAGATTTGACAATAACTAAATAATTCATTAAATCATTTAGGTCCTAGCATGTTCGCGGTTTTGCTTGAACCATGCCACAGTGTCGTGTATCGCGGTCTCGAACGCCGTGAACTTGAAGTCCTTGTACAACGTTCTAAGTTTACTGTTCGAAGCGGTTTTCTTGTGCTGTCCGTCTGCCTTTGTGGTGTCGTAAACGATCTCTCCAGGAAAACTATACGCTTTCTTTATCATTTCCGCTACTGTACTTATAGTTACTTCGTCTTCCTCATCAACTGTAATGAGAAGGGTAGGGAAATACAAGTAATGTAAAGCCGTATATTTACCGGTGTTACGGGGTGTAATATAACATGTTACAAAGCGAGCATTCGTGCAGTCAGTACGTGGAAACGAGCACGAAGTTTAGAACACGGCGTAACGTAACATGCTCGCTGCGAATGGTACATTACGCCCCATAACGCCGGTCAGTACACGGCTTTATGTTCGACGAATTGATACTTTGTTCAAATAAGGCGATTGTGATTTAGCCCAGACCGTCCACATGCATGCCGTTTCACGCGGAACATGCGCGAGTCTAGATAGCAGCCACGTCACGTCCACTATTTGTTGTATACCTGCCGGTATATAAGACCCATCACATACCCGTCATCTACGCATTCTGTACATCCAACTATGTAAATATAGCTGGGAAACTTATTTTTGGTGTGAAATTTTAGTTTACGGCAGCGCGCAATTTAAGGCGTGCAAAACTCGAATGAATTCGTGAAAAAAAGTTACCTTCAATATCTTCGCAATCAGAAGGTTCCCAGCCACGGTCAAGTCCAAAGAAAATATTTTTAAATATCACAAAGACGGGGAGTTTATATGACTCTCGGTTTCGACAAGGGTCTTTTTACATCCAGCATGTGCACACGCGTAAGCCGCCGTATCTGGAAGGCTCATAATAATTCAGCTCACCTGACAATATGATGGGCTCCACGCTCTCGTAGTTCCTCAGCACCCATATGAACAGGCGGGCCAGGTCCAACGAGTATATGAACTGACGCAACGGCTTGCCGCTGCCCATCACCGTGAATGTTTGGTCACCTGCAATTGGGTAGTTGACTACTATTACAAACAAAAATGACAATTCAAATAAATTACTGTTACATTCAGCCTGTATCATTCCACTGCTGGGCACCGACCATGACTTTCAATGCTTGCAATCCAAGGCTAATGTGGACCACTGGTCGTTTGTTTTCTCCAGGTCGTCCCGCCATCTTTTATTGAGTCTACGGCAACGCCTTCTGGCTGTCTCGGAGCTTTAGCGTTTTGGAACGCAGTGTGGTGTTACGAATATGGTCTGTTTATTTCCTCCTTTTGACAAATAAGTAATATTAACTACTAGCTGCGCCCCGCGGTTTCACCAGCGTAAGTCTCGATCCCGTGGGAATATCGGGATAAAAAGTATCCTATGTCCTATTCCAGGTCAATTACCCATGTATCAAATTTCATCTAAATCTGTTCGGCCGTTTCAGCGTGAAAGCGTAACAAACAAACAAACAAACTCACTTTCCCATTTATAATATTACAGTTAGGATAGGTATAATTGTTAGTTATAAGTAGAGCAAATGGCTTTTCCAATTTTTCGAGAGTGCTTGTTCACGTGCGACCACGCGGGCGCGGCGGCGCGTGCGCGCGCGGTACACTTGGCGAGCGTGTCCACATTGGCCGCCAGGCGTTTCCGCGAGTGTGACGTGTTGTCAAAGGTTGTAAACATATCCAATAATACCCTACTCCATATCAGGAAAAAAATTAACAATTTGCTTCCCTAGCTTATTAAGAACATATTAGTTCATAAGATTACTGTTTGCTTTGCCAAATTCGAGTTCTAGCCTGAACAGCACTGATAAACTTTTCTGTGTTGAACGTCATGATGAAAGCGTGCTATCGTTTCTAGCGACAACTTCAATCTGGTTGAACTTACCTGACGTCGCGAGTGAATCGCGTGCTCCGCCGCTAGTTCGACGTGAACACACACAAACATCTCACGCGTTTGATATAGCCGCGAGCGCGGCGCGCGCGCCTGTCGCTAGCTCGCCCGATACTTTCACCGCACCTGCGTTTTGTACGTGAACGCTTGCATGTAATGCTATGTATTTCATATTTCGCGACCGCGCCCGCCACCGCTCCCGCGAGTTAACGTGAACAAGCGAGGCGTCGGCTGTCCTTCTTGCGCGAAAAATGTATCGCGCACTGTATTTTCAACTCTCGGTGTAGAGCCGAACATTGAGAATCAAACAGAGTGCATTCCAGCGGTTCCAAAAAATACAGTGTTGGATATTCAACTCTCGGTGCTGAGCAGTGCGTTGAAACTCCAGTGCACGGGAAAAATCGCCCTTGGGTAAGTACGAGGACTAACCTTTCTGCATAGCATCGTCCATTCTCCTGATAAGCGCTGGGATGACATGGCTGGACTCCAGGTTGAAGTTGTCGTGCGGACCGAACACGTTGCACGGTATTACTGACGTGAACGTGCAACCGTGCATCTCGTGATAACCTCTGTTAAAGGGACAATTATTAAGATTCAATCGTTATTTTTTTTTAGTTTTACCCAACTTCAGAAAAGAATAAAGGCAAGCATGACAGTCATCTACTACTTAAAAATCTTAATTCATTCAATCACAGAGCAAACCGCTGGGTCTAGAAACATGAAATTTTACACCAAGGGTACCTTATCTAACGAAAGTGAGCACTAAGGAAGGATCTTAGAAAATTCACGTTAAAGGTAATGGAAGTTTGCACGGAAATTCGAAAACTAGAATTTTATAGACATTCCATAGAATTTTTATTTAACTTATACTTGTTAAAGCAAAGGTGGTTCCGCGAGGCAGCATAACGTAATAATAAAATGGGGGTCATTTGGTTGTAAATTAATACTCCTACATCCCCTTAATGGATTGCCAACACATTAAACTCAAACTCAAAGCATTTATTTCAAATAAACCCATTGCCATGGGGTCGGTCGGTCAGAAAGATGAAGCTAGTTGCCAATAACTTGTATAATAATATAGGGTGAAAGTCACAATGAAAATATCTGTTCACCATAACTAAATGGGCAATGTAAACATGAAGATGACAAATTGTTTGTGAAGAAGCACTTCATGATATTTTTTTATTCTTCCTTCTTTTTTGTTTCGACGGTATCTATGTTTCTTATACTGTTTGGGCCCGGTAGGAGGCCACGTTTATTACGGCGTTAGAGGCGTTGCTCAGATCACATTTTTTTGTTTCGACGGTATCTATGTTTCGTATACTGTTTGGGCCCGGTAGGTGGCCACGTTTATTACGGCGTTGCTCAGATCACATTTTTTTGTTTCGACGGTATCTATGTTTTGTATACTGTTTGGGCCCGGTAGGTGGCCACGTTTTTACGGCGTTAGAGGCGTTGCTCAGATCACATTTTTTTGTTTCTACGGTATCTATGTTTCTTATACTGTTTGGGCCCAGTAGGTGGCTATGTTTATTGCGGCGTTTGAGGCGTTGCTCAGATCACATTTTTTACTGATTATATTATTTTATATGTGTTAACCTCTAAAACTGCGGGCTATCGAAACGTATTATGGGCTTCGGGACCGGACCCCCCCCCCCCGCCGAGTGGCGGGCGCGCGGTGCGCCAGCGCTCGCACAAAAAACATAAACACTTGAGAAATACTAAACGCACTTCATTATCGTTAATTGGTTTGGGTTCTTGAATAAATAGACCACATACTTATGTATAAACAATAAGCGGGTAACTAAAATAGAACTTACAAATAGAGAATGTTTCGTAGTGGGCCTTGTTTTTTGTTTTGACCGTATCTCTAAAACTACTGGATCGATTTTTATGAAATTTTCGCAGGTTTTATTATAAATACGTAAGTAATCTAACAACATTAAGAGATTATGACATTAACAGGAAAAAATAAACAGAAGTCACGGCAATTTTGACGTGAAACACGCGTCAAACTTCAACAATAAAAAAAAAAAAAAAAAAAAGAAGTTCTGGTTTTTAATGAGTAAGTCGACTAGAATATCTATCTGCCCATAGACTTAAATTGCCACAGACGATAAAAAACCCTTATTCATAAGCAGAAATAGAGATTTTTGCCGCGCAAACCGTGGGACCCCGCTGGAACGATATCGTTCCACCGCAGCCGAACGCCGATTTCCGTGCGGAACAGCGCCGTTCCGCTCGCATTTTAAAGGGAATACAACAGTACCTGTTTAGAACATCAATCATTCTTTTAGCATAGCTATAACCATAGTTTGATGTGTGTGGAGGGCCATTGTGCACCTGAAATCAATTTAGAGTCCTTAGTATAGAATAAATCAGGGGTATCGTGTTACCCAGTAACTGGGTTGTGTAAGTCAGGTAGGCACCATGTAAAATACTGGTATTCTGCTGCATCCGGTTAGACTGGAAGCCAACCCCAACATAGTTAGGAAAAAGCTACGCAGATGATATATACAACGTGTAACGGAATAAACGCAAGAGCTCATACACCCCAATTAGAATATTAAATTATAAGATTAAAATATCTGTAATTTAATTTAATTAAACCACACCTAGTAATTTTTTATAAAATAGACGTCCTGACTAAACATGAAACGTTTGAGCACACTACTCGATCTCCAAGCACACTAATAGCGCGCCGCACGCGTGCGTGTGCCTGCCAGCTGGCTAGGTAGGTAGGTACTACAAGCAAGCGTATGCATTAGGTATGTACGTTAGTTCAATGACCGAACATTACTAGTAAAATTATGATTCCATCTTTCCATCACATTTTCACAGGCTTTGGACTGTAGGCTTTGTTTACTTAATTCTAAGATTCTAAGGTTTAGTAAAGCGGAAGCATTTTTAAATCAAGCAACTTTTCGGCCGTCTACGATCTATCAGTAAACGGGATAGGGTGGTCTTTTTGGCGGCCGCCCGACTCACTTATTATCTCTGATGCGTACCTACCCAACTGTCCCGATATCATATTCAAAGTCTGCGTGTTTATAAGATTTGAATCATAATATTTACAGTAATTAAAATTGGTAAACATGAAGGTACTTACAGAACTGAACTATGTATTTACACTACACTATGACACTATTTTTTCTTCGTCTCCTTTTTAATACACTTTCGAAATGTCCACCGCCTTGCTCGATTCACATTTAGTTTATTTAGAAAGAAAGAAAGAAGAAATTTAGTACGCACATTCACCCCTCTATCTATGGCCGTGTTAGGACGAAAGGTACCGGGGTCCCTCAGACGCTAAGTTGCACTTAACATTGTCCTGGCGCTCAATCTGGTACCATATCTTGCTTTGAACTCTCGACACGCTAACTCGACATTATCGTAGCAACGAGCCAGTGTCCTCACCATCTCCGTGTACTGAATATTGGTGTACTGGAATGCCATCGCGCACGTAAACAAATGACATTCGGGAACACTTGTCGCTCGCTGCCGGCGAATAACTACCCTTGTGAGCGGGCGCACCGCGGGCAGTGACGGCGCTTGCGGCGGCATATCAAACGTCAAAGGGGTAAGTCGGCAAATTAATGCATCTCCCTCTTTCACATTAATCTTCCATTTGCAAAAAGCGAACCAAAATACCTAATATTTTGTCATTTCTTAGAATGTGAAAGACCACATTCGGTCGTGCATTTAAAAAAGCTTTATTACTTTGGGATTAGGTCAAAATTTCGTTAAATTAACTTTTTTTTAACACAACTAGCTCAAACGTAATAAAAAGCAATGTTTATGTGTGTGTACCTAAAGAAAGCTATGACCGAACAACAAATTAGGTTTTGCATTTAAATTAGACATATTGCTTTGCAATAAGGATTAAGCTTCCTTAAATTAACTATTTTATTTACCGCGCACTACACATAGGATAGCTATGAGCGTATTACAAATTTGGTTATGCATTTGAATAGGCTTTATTCCTTTGAGATAAGGCTTAAATTTCCTTAAATAACATATCTTATTACCTTGTTAAGACGCGGTGGTTCTAAATTCAGAAAAGATTTTTTCATGAAAAATTAACACATATAAATAATGATGGAAATCGATTCAGAAGCCGATTCTAAGCAAACTACTTTCAGGTCTTGCGCTTATTATGTTACACGTTGTATATGAGTATAGAATAAATTAGATTAGTAGGGGTATAGTTCTTCTGGCAGGGTTGCGGGGAAGTCCGAAAGGGATACTCGGACCCTTGGCAACAGGCAACTGAAGGAACACGGGTGGTTATATATATGTATAGTTTTAAATCTAAAAACGGGCAGCAAATAACAAAAATTTCAATACAAATACATACCATGCTGAGGAAAGACAGACAGTCTCATAGACTAAAAACTTTCGAAGAAGACATCATCCGAACAGGGGCGTGTCAGGTGGAGAAGGCAATAAAACGCTTAATAGACAAAAAAGACTGGCTACCAAACATCAAAAATAAAAGAAACGAAGTGTAGACAAAGCGCCGGATATAATCGAAACAACGACTAGAGATCTGTACTCAATAACTACGGACGTTAACACTTTTAGTGCCAAGCACCCGACTCACGAGTGCAACGATAGTTCGTTCGCGCGCCCACAACTCGCATCCGGATCGTACATATATATAGATATAGATGTATGAGACACATTTTATGGCATGCTAATTTGTATGCAGTCTATGTACTTGGCAGTAAAAGTGTTAACTACGGACGATGTTACACTAGGAGACCCAAATGGCGTACCACCCACTAAGAGAGGAAATAGAGCAGGCTCTGAAATCACCCAAAGAGGTGGCACACAAAACATCATGCGTGCCTTTATAGGAGGACGTGCGGTCGTGGGATCGGCCGCACTTTGTGATGAGGCCCGCTAGGCATGGCGGGCTGATACCAATCGGGTTTAACAGTCGGTAGGAGTCCGACATAACATCCATGAGGATTTCCCCACGGGAAAAGAAAAGGCTCTGAAATCACAAGAAAAGGAGAAAACCCCAGGTTCAGATAGCATACCCAACGAACAGCACGAAACGCCATTATATCGCCTCTGGTGTATATTTTCAACGACGTATTACCAACAAAAGCCTACCAATACCTAATACCTTAGCTGTGGACTACATATTTTTCTATCTAGCTGCCCCCCCTAGCCAGATAGAATTATGTGTTTCATCCATTAGGCTCCTGTAAATTCTAAAAGTGTATTTTATTCAAAATTGCCGGGTCCGATTGTGATGCCCTTTTGCACCAGGAATAAGATGAAGTATCCTTACACAAATATAAAAACCGTATCGCTATTGGTCCATAGACCACTTTGACCCAGTCTTCTTTATCACATTTCACACACATGAAAAACAGTTATTTTTGTATTTGAACTTACCATAGTCTCATCAATGGGATATGTGGTTTTGTCAGGAAATATACATGTAGATAAGCAGGACACTACTTTCGTCACATTATTCTTTTGGCTGGCATTCAGCACATTATCATTAATTGCCATATTCTCCCTCTGCAACAAATATATTGTTTACTCTATGGACCATCTTTATATCATTTTTTTGTTGTTGTTTTGTTTGGTATATTTACGTGTGCTAGCTGACATATTAGCTGGCTAATAATTAGATTTATGTTTTATGTTGCGTAATGTAACTGATTTTGCATACTTTTGTATAGAATCAATTTTTTCTAACTGAACAGACAGCTGTGCTGCAGTTTGTTGCGCTACTTGTTCTTCCCAGCTAAAGCACTA
Organism: Lithophane semibrunnea; assembly: GCA_947363905.1. NCBI lineage: Eukaryota > Metazoa > Arthropoda > Insecta > Lepidoptera > Noctuidae > Lithophane > Lithophane semibrunnea. The sequence goes on from OX376196.1 coordinate 1,200,390, forward strand.
GGAAGTGGTAAAGGGTGGGCGTTTTGGGGGACAGTCTTCTGTAATTTTGATGTTCGAAAATTGCTGATTCTCAGCCTAGTTTGACTAAATGACTTATGATTTTGATTTTTAAGTGATGTTTCTCATGTCATAGACGGTTTACCAACTTGGGTTTGGAGGATGTCAAATGGATAGAACCATAATATAGTGTGATGATCATGTTTATTTATCTAGAAAGTGGTTCTTCTGTACACAGTGCTTATTGTTATGAGGTTCCTCTCTCAGGAGCCCTGACCACTGGTAGCCTGCACCCTGTTTCCGATACAGGGGGGCTACAAATTTTTACATATTATATGCTTTTTAAAAAAGTTTTAAAAAGTGTTTAAACATGTGAGTAAGTGAATATAAATAAAATTTAAAATAATATTTTTTGCACAGCAAATGTATAAACAGGGAAAAAGCAATCAACAAAGTTTATCATGAGATAAGGCTAACTAATGGAAAATGTTTGTAACTCAAGAAAATCTTCATTTATAATCTAATCAAAATCTCAACCACTTATGTTAAGTTTGTTTGATAATAATTGTCTCTAATAGAACAGGTAACTAATGTTGTATGAATCAGCATTGCCATTCAATGTGGCCATGATGCCAGCCTTTTCCCACTGTGAGAAATGTGAATGAATTTGTGATGTTCAATGAGCTCTTCCACAATACAGGAATTTAATTCATGGGCATCCTCTTAAGGGGTCATTTTACTCATCATTATGAAAAACTTTCGCTATCGGACCAAGCCTGAAATTGTGAAAAAAATATCAGCCATTCCCTACATTTATGTTTGCATATCTCGAACAGCAGATTTTTTTAAAATTTGTACATAATGTTATATATTTTAGTGTTAGTTGTATGAACTTACAAAGAAGTCTAAGTTGTGTGCCATGTTATGGAAAAGCCCTCCAACCATAGCTGCTAAATGTATCACATGTGTGGGCCGATGTTGCTCAAATAAAGCATCCGTTTGGGCCTTATCTCTGAAAATATTCACAATTATATTATGTACAAAGTTCATACTTTACAAAGGTTTCCCTATAACAATTAAAATATTCCCTTATTTTATAAAGTTTATCAAGGAAAAAAGGAAAAGCATAAAAAGTGATATTTTATGATTTTCAACTATGAGCATGAGATTGTTGTAAATATTACCAAATATTTATGCAAAATACGCGCTTTGATATGGAGACTGGTGTTGCAGACACCAGACCATATTACCTATTAACAAATATTTTTGATACACAATATCAGTACCTAGCTGGTGAGTATAAATACCTACAAAATATCATGTCGGTTTTTTTAATAACCGTTATGTAAGCTAGATGCATGCTTGTATACATCCTCAAGACGACCCACAGACCCATAATGCTATCGGTACCAGCCCGCGATAAAGGTTACATAGGCACCTGCGAACAGAGTTCCTGATCCTCAGAAAATGTTGTGTTTAGATAATTTATGTAGCTACCTGAGATCTCCATCTTTAGATCCACAGAAAATCCAAGTTTCATGTTTGGAACTATAATTTTTCTGCAACTTTTCTTCATCGATTATCGTTTTGATAGCTTGGCCTACAAGGCCGGAACCTCCAGTCACCAATATCACACATTTTTCTTCAATCATCTAAAATTATTTGTAGAGTGTAAATTATAATTATACTCAATAATTTTCCAATTTAATTGATAAGCATCTCGACGGCAATTTAAAAATTATAGTAATAAAGTTCATAAATAAAGTACTTACTTTACTAGAAATATTTTATTTTTTCAGGAGTATGTGGCACAGTTTTGAAAACAATTTTTAAATTTGACGTTGACGTCTTCGTTCACGGCACTGACAAATTGACAATGACAAGCACAGAGTACATTATACTACATTGACTCACCCACAGGGAGACCGCACCACAGATTACTTTAGCTACGACAAGACAAGCCCCAGAACCATCGCATAGAAATTAATGAATGAGGATAAAAACTGCCACTTGCTCACTTCAGATGTCGCTGCTACCCAGCATCTTAAAATTTGACTGCTAGCTGTTATTCATCGTTGTGCATTGGTTTAATGTAAATAATCTTCTCTTGAATG